>CM014274.1:72181496-72254661 GCA_004135705.1 Alloteropsis semialata
GCAGGAGACCGCCGCGGGGCCGACGCTCGCCCGGCAGTGGGATGCAACCGCAGGAAGCCGCCGCCACACCGCTGTCGCCTGGCCATGGGAGGCGGCTGCTTGTCCGGCTCCGGCCGCTTCCGCCACACCGCTGGCTCATTCATCATCCTCTCCGTCTCGGTCTCACTCCTCGTCCTCCTCGCACGTGAGATGGAGAGCCACGTCGTCGAACTGGTTCGAGATGGTCCGCTCGATTTGGAGGGATCATCTCGACTCGCATATGAAGGGAATATTCTCTGTAGAGACCAACCCAACCAATACCACCCCACAACCAAACAAGTCAAAAAATAGGTCCGATCCAACCCAACCCGCTTCAACCCGCAAAACAAACACTAGGATTTAAGGGCTTCGAGGTTTAAGCTAGCCCATCACATGGGTCGGTTACCACCCAACTAACCCATGAAACTGGCCGAAACCGTGTCACAAAGACATGCACGTAATGACCAGGTTTCGATCCACTCCGGCAAACCTGATTAACAAACAGAAACTCCAATCAACGATGACCGGAGATGAAGCGATGTGCACTACTAGAACGGGAACTCATCAGTTTTCGCGTGTAGTGCCTCTTGAGCATGTATGTAGGGGCCATCCAGGACATGCCTCCGAAGCCCATCTCAGTCGTGTGTCACGCGCTTGCCGCTGTCGCGAGAGCAAGCAAGCCTATCCTCACGCACTGCAAGCAAGCAAGGGGCAATTACATTTACGCTCCCATGCGCTGCTTTATCCTTCGCTCCTGGGGATCAATGATAGTGGCGACTGGCTCATCATGTCCACATCAGGGGACACAGTGGCGGTGACATCGATGAGCTCGTCGGCTAGGCTTGATGAGGCGGAGCTATCGTATGCCAACCACTCGACGCTAATGTTGGGATCTTATACAAAACCGTCTGATTGAGCCAGTGGCGGAAATGCCGCAACAATCAGAACGATGATCTGGCTGAATAATTGCAGCAAACAACGCCAACAACTGGTTCCCCAGCACGGCGCTGCTGCCGAGGTTAGGCGGCTCGCTCAATGCTGCCTCCACACTGGGAAGCCTATCCCCATTTGCCCGGCCCCAGTCCTGGCAACAAAACATTATGTACAACTAGTAACTGGTGAAAACCAACAACACGATGGTTTCTAAACCACGTAGCAGGCTCGTTTATTGTTTCAGATGGGTTTTAACAAAATAGCGGTGAAACCAGATCATGTACATGGCTAGTTTGAGCTTCAACCAACCTCTCCTTTCTTAGGAACAAAAGTCAAACCATAGACAAGGGTTTCTTCCGTGTTTGCTTTTTCCTATCAGTTTAACTTTTTCAGTTGAATTGGTTGGCAAATGCAACACAATATTGAGACGTGGTTTGTTGAGAAAAGCTGCATATTTCGCCAATTGAGGTGGTGGAGGGTAGCCAATGAGAAAATTGGAGAAATGATAACTCAATGAAGTTGTATTCGATATAGACTAGCCATGCGGCAGATCCAGGAATGGAAGAAGCTAGAGGCATTGACACATGGTGAGGGTTGTTAAAAGTTGATTTCAAAAGGTGGGATGTGCCGAAGATAAATACTGACAGGGCCTTTAGGCAGAATGAGAAAGATGGTGCATAGGGCTTTGTCATTAGGGACAATGATGGCTATGTCATGTGTGTAGGTTCGAGTAGTTTGGAAGCTATCAATGGTGCACTCACAGCAGAGGGGTCACTTGCTTGACTGTCCTAAAAGTTGTAGTGGAGAGGAGAATCTGGCAAGTCATCATCGAGATTGACTCAACTTGCCTAGCTGCCGACTACAATCGTCCTCCAAAGACATGGCACTAGGTGGAGTGATCTTTAGAGAAGCCATGGAGTTGTCCCTGCATTTCATTTTACAAGGGATTTCTTTTGACCCATGCTCATGTAAGATGTGTGCCCAAGAAGTAGCTCATTCCACTCAGGACCCGGATCAACCATGAGTTTGGAATGATCCCTTCTAAGTTCTGTAAACAATCATGTGAGTCGTGATCTAAACGGATCCCCGGTCAATATAGAATGAACGAGGCTTGAAAAAATAAAGAGAGGTCAGATTTGATTGTCTAAAGATTGAGTTGATAAGGCTTATAACAGTATGTGTGATACAGACAAATTCTTTCTTATAATAGGGTTTTGGTTGTTTCATGTAAGGCTGGGCATATTACCCGCTACCCGTTACCCGAACCCGAAATACCCGGACCCGGACCCGAAGTACCCGAACCCGCACTACCCGATATCTAGTTCGGATAGCAAATTCTATTACCCGAATTTATATTGGGTAATTCGGGTAACTATGCCCGGTACCCGAACTACCCGTAATAGGATTGCCGTGGTCAAAGTCCAACTCCAACAAACCTCCTCGGCTTCGGGCCTCATTAACTCGTTTCGTAACTCGCCGTCGTCTCCCCGACTCCCCGGCGGCCCGGCCGCCCGGCGTCTCCCCGACTCCCAGGCCGCCCGACGTCTCCCCGTCTGCCATCCCCTTCAAAACCGAGTCATGCCACACTCCCCTCGTCCCCCGTCTGGCCGTCTCACCGTCAGCTCACCGCGCGGCCGACGCCGTGAGTCCGCGACGGAACGGCGCGACGCCGCGACCCTCTCCCAGCGCTGCGCCGCTGCTCCCTACTCCCGTCTCCGAGCTCGACGCTGCTGCCCCCGTCAGGACACCTCCCGCCGGCGTGCGTCTCCTCGTCGGAGATTTCGGGTAAATTGGGTATACCCGAACCCGAACCCGAATTTGCGGGTACCCGAATTTGCGGGTAGTGTTTTTTTGAGGCTGATATCGGGTAATAATTCTCATTACCCGAATTTCTCAAAACCCGAATTACCCGACCCGAACTAATCGGGTAACCCGAACGCCCAGCCTTAGTTTCATGTGTGGAAAGTGAATGAAGATGAACATCAGCAAGTTGGCCCTAAGTTAAGGCAATGGTAAATGCATCCATTGTGGAATTTTAGAGGCAGAGGAAGAATAGTGGCATTGATATCATCACCATTATAGGTTAGGTCCTCACCATTTTATAAGTGCACAACATTCATTTCTCACTTACTCCAACCAACAGGTCTATGAGCTCGTTTGGATTGTGCCCACGCTCACTGCACCAATCCAGCGTTGAGCCAAATCATTGGCGGCCATTTTGCTCGCCCGCATCTCTCCAACGCATGAGCGTGAAAAACAATGGGAGCCTTGGCAATGGGCATCGGCGTGCCAATGTTGGGTGTCAATCAAAACAGGAGTTGTATTCTTGGTCAACCACCAAAATATTGGTGGGGCTAACATTGGCATCGATCCAAACATTCCCTAGATCCACCCTTGCTCAAGGTCATATGTACATTTGCTTCTCTGCCACAGATTGCCGCATCGTAGTTTAGGCAACGACGCGATAAATGAAGCTACCGTTTGAATGCTCATTAACTTGTGGGCACCACAACCTTTTTACGTGTCTGTTAGCTTGTTTCCACGCCGAACTTGGGGCACCAATTTTTTATGCCTGAGTTTGTGGCAAAATGTAGCGGGCTACCAAGCAGGCCCATGCTCCCTCCATATTGAAATAAGAGCCATTTTGGTTGGTGAGTCAAATTACTCTAAATTTGACTAAATTTATATAAAAGAGCAATAATAATGTTTACAATGTGAAGCGAGCAAAATTAAATCTGGTATGGAACATATTTCCATAACTCACTTATTTGATGTGGTAGATGTCCTTATGTTTCTCTATAAAAAATTTGGCCAAATTTATAACAGTTTGACTAATTTGGATAAACCAATATGTCTTGTATTTCAAGATGGGGCCAAATTACTCTCTTGTCAAATATTGAGTTGAAGAAATTTATGAAAGCTAAGGTCAGGTCTCTGTAGTCTGATCGAGCCTGCCCGGTGCATATATGGGCCAAGGTGGATTGAGTTTAAGTGGTGGATTGAGTTTAAGTGGTTATGTCGGGTTAACCGGTTCGAGCAGTGTCCATATTTCGTACTTATTTGTAAAAAAGAAAGATCCCTTATTTGCAAAAATGAAGAACTCTTGTATTTGTAAACATGGAAGAATTCTCTAAAGACTGTGTGTGTATTTGTCAATAATATTAGGAGTATACAGCCGGTCAAGAGGCATTCTAATTGCAGATGAACGGATGAATTCCAACCACTGGCCTGGTTCTTCCATTCTTTCCAAGTGAGAGAAGAGAAGCAAATTCTATGGTTGAGGCACGTAGTACACACCAGCACGATCGATCAAGGAACACACATCAGAGGGATCTGAATAGATATATACCAACAGGTGCGGACTAAGAAACTGATTTTGGCCTTGTTTAGTTAGGAGTGAAAACTTACTGAAAATGTCACATTAAGTTTGAGGATGCTAATTAAAAAGACTAAACATGGCCTAATTAGGCTCAATAGATTCATCTTGCGAATGTACCCAAGGTTATGGAATGAGTTTTGGCAATAATCTACGTTTAATACTCCTAATTAGTGACATTAAATTCGATGTGATTCGTGAATAGTTGAAACTTGCTCATTTAAACAGAGCCTTTATGAGACTGTAAGGGCCTGATTGATTGGCTACCAAAAGTTGCCAAGCCAAAATGTTGGCATGCCAATTTTTTCGCCAAAACTCCGGCTAGAATTTTAAAGTAGCGTTTGATTGGATGTCAAAAATATAACGGCCATAATTTTATCGCTGCATGACTTGATGCTAAATACAAACACTAAGGTCTATGATTTATACTAGCACACAAGTGGAAAATTGATTGAGTGTCAAAATATGAACAGGATTAATATTGCCTCTTTGTTAAGGAACTTTGGCAAAAAAAATTGGCTTTCAACCAAATGAATGCCAGAGTTTATGGTCTTGCCCTTATATTAGCTTGGCAACTTTTGGAAGCCAATCAATCAGCCCCTAAATAACTATTAGAACCATTAGACAGTTACTGATAACCTAGTGTGGGGCCTTGTTTAGTTGGCAAAACTTTTCAAACTTTGGTGCATTGGGAAGCGTGTGCCAAAGTTTGAAAAGTAAGTTGAAGGGGGTGTTTAGTTGAAAGTTGCATTGGAAAGTGTAAAAGTAAAGAGGAGGCACGTTTTCCAATACGTTACTTTTGTAACTTTTCAAATTAGTTGAAGGAGGTGTTCAGTTGAAAAATTGTAACTTTTCAAAAAAATTGGAGAAGTTTGAGGAACTAAACAAGGCCCACGTTTACACAAGGTTAACTTCTCTCATCGTCTATATTTTTTTATGCAAAATGGAAAATCAGCTCCCTTTCAACACCGAATTACTGAAGCGGGCCTCGCCGTTGTGGAGCTGGAAAACGACGAAGTCCTTGGTCATGAACTCATCTCTTACTACGATTCACGCAACAAACCGAGGCCAATGAGCGTGGCCACGTAGCGGGCCATTCCCGGCCGTCCGATCGGGCACGTGGACGGCCTGGATCAAGCGAGGATTGGGTTTTTTACAAAAAGACCCTTCTATTTAGTGAAAATTAAACCCGCAGTCCATAGATTTTTACAGAGAAGCCCCTAAACTTTTAGAAAAATCTGTTTTTAACCCACAAGTTTATAAAAAAGCCCCTGCATTTCAGAACAATCGACCCAAAGGCCTGAGTTTTTCGAAAAAAAACCTCCGTCTTCTCCATAAACCAACACAGCCTAAATTTATTAAAAAACGTTCATATACTTTACACCAACCAAACCATAGACCATACATTAGTACGAAAAGGACGTCCATCCGATCGGGCGCGTGGGCGGCCTAGATCGAGTGAGGATCGGGTTTTTTAAAAAAAGCCCTTCTATTTAGTGAAAATTGAACCCGCAGTCCATAGATTTTTACAGAGAAGTCCCTAAACTGTTGAAAAATTCTGCTGTCAACCCACAAATTTAGATCGCGTTTTTTTAAAAAGGCCCTTCTATTTAGTGAAAATTGAACCCGCGGTCCATAGATTTTTACAGAGAAGCCCCTAAACTTTTAGAAAAATCTGCTTCCAACCCACAAATTTAGATTGGGTTTTTTAAGAAAGGCCCTTCTATTTAATGAAAATTGAACCCGCAGTCCATAGATTTTTACAGAGAAGCCCCTAAACTTTTAGAAAAATCTGCTTGTAACCCACAAGTTTATAAAAAAGCCCCTACATTTCAGACCCAAAGGCCTGAGTTTTCCGAAAAAAACCTCCGACTTCTCCATAAACAAACACATAGCCCAAATTTATTAAAAAACGTTCATATACTTTACAACAACCAAACCATAGACCATACATTAGTACAAAAAGAACGTTCATCCGATCGGGCGCGTGGGCGGCCAAGATCGAGTGAGGATCAGGTTTTTTTAAAAAAAACCCTTCTCTTTAGTGAAAATTGAACCTACAGTCCATAGATTTTCACAGAGAAGCCCTTAAACTTTTGAGAAATTCTGCTTTCAACCCACAAATTTATGAAAAAGCCCCTGCCTCCATACAATTACTATTACTTCATTCATGAAATAAATCCTACAACAACTATAATACCACAACAAAATACAGGGCACTGCATGGCAACGCCGCGCGCCTTTCTAGTGATCAACCTGCTGCAGCACGCGCGACATGACGCGGCAGGGATGAGACCAGAGAACCCACAGCCTTTGGCCGCGTTTGATTATAAAAAAGTATTAAAATCTGAATGTCTGAATCTGACGTGACCCATTTAACACGTGCCGGGAACACAGCCACGAGCCCCCCCTGCGATTTCCTCTCGGCGCCTGCCCATTCATTCAACGCCCGATCTGCGGCGAGCTGGCGATGGCGAAGGAGAAGGGCTGTGCCGACTGGCTTGGGGACGTGGCTGCGATCGGGAGAGCCGGCCGCCGCCCGCGCGAGGCCGCCAGCCGCCTGCGAGAAGGACAGGCGTCGCGGACCCGTCAGCGCATACGGACCGCTTCAAAAACGTGGCGCTCGCGGCCGTGGACCTGATGCATGGTTTGGACTTTGCTGCGGTTGCCACGGTCAGAGAGTAGAGACCCGGCCGGAGGAGCGACGGTGGTCTCCATGCTAGAAATTGATGCACCGGGTGTTTCGGTAGACTTAGATAATTGGCTTTTTATGTGATGATGAGTAGATAAGCTCTCGTATATATGCATGATGATCATGAAACTTATGGACAAGGCTCGATCGTGTTCGTGCCCGGGCGGCCGGGGCACACGGTATCCGGAGCCGTGCACGTACGAGCATCAGAGGCAGAGCCTGAGAACATGCCAGGGGCCAAGCTAAGAAATTAACACACCACGTACTGAAATTGATGTTTTAGTCAATTTTGTGAAGATTACTGTTTTCTTATGAAGTTTCTAGACCGACCGAGTGCATGTGCATGGCCACCTCCTAGCCACAATGAAGCTCCATCACTGGTCACAGCACGTATTATTTTCCTACAAACCTCCCAACTGCATAATTCACATAATCTAAGGGCCTCAGCACCGGTCTATCTACGTAACTTCGATTGATGATATGTAGCAGCTCACATTTACCGAGCAATTTGGGCCACATTTGGTTAAAATTATGATTGTGGATTATTCTAGCTAAAAAAATCGGAATGCAATCCTAAGAGCTAAGATTGGAGCCCAGATTTTATGATCTTTCATACCAGATTCTTATAATCCAGGAATCCCGTAGAACCCAACTATTTAGAAATAGTGGATGGAGATATATGTGGAAATTACAAAAGTGCCCCCGACCTCATCCTCTCCCACTAGCAGATGATGAAGGGTGCGATGGACCAAACGGCTACAATCCAGCGTCTGTAAACTTCCGATGGAGAAGATCTAAATTGTGTTTTGCATCGCTTAACCTCAGAAACGGTCCAGTTTAGTTCAACTTCCATGGCGTTCAACTCACCAAGGCTGCCCTGCCCTGCTGGAGATTAAACAATAACAATGCCCCCGAAATGACGCAACACCTGCTCCGCTAGTGACTGAAAAAAAGAGATGGGTAACCTAGCTGATCAACATTGCCCGGGAAGAAGAAGAACCCGGTACACTGGTTGTACTGTATCATCACCTCTAGATCTACTACTCGTATCGTAGTCAACCCAACGAGATGGTTTATGGATAAGACCACCTCGCATGTGACGTCCCATAACCCTAGCTCATACTAAACCGCCCAGCCAATCATCACGAGAGCTCATGATGACACCGCTCCTTAATTAATTCACATTAATAAGCCACTAAAGCTAGTCCACTCCTCCCCAGATGGCCAGGCCAGGTCCCCCAGCCACGGCTAATCTCGCACCAGTGATCTGGATCCCTCCTCCTCGGCTAGGGCCTAGAGGGCACACCACATGTCAGTGAGAGAGATCGGCTCGTGTCTCGGGGCACGGGTACCAGCAGCAGCTGCCGCGGCGATCTAGGGCTCGGGAGATGCCGCAGCGCTGGCTTTGGTTGGGGTTCGCCGACGGGGCCGGGGCACTCACTTTGAGGCCAGTCAGCCCGTGATTAACGTTGCGATTTCACCGTGACTTTAACCGTGGAGCTTGTGGGTGTGGCCGTGGAATCGGCGACAGCTGCCCTGGATCCGCGCGACCGCTGTTCCCCACAGCGGCCGGAGCGACCGAGCAAGAGCGAACGACAACTCGTCGCGCGTCGAGATGCTGGATGGCTCCGCGGCGCTCGACACTCGCGCGTGGCGACGCGACGCGCACGCGACACGCTGTCCCGTACGCTAGCCTATCCTGTGAGCCCCTGCCACGCCGCCCGCTGAGCAGGCTGCAGTGCAGGACTGCAGGTGCAGCGGCCGGCCGACACAGGCGTGCTGCCGCTGCTCCGTTGTAAAAGCCGGCCGGCACCGTCGCGGCTTTGCGTACGAGCAGTAGGAGTACGCCAGTACGGTTCCCATCTCTGGCTCTATGCGTTCGACAAGTGTGTGGTCTTGTCCTGGGTCCAGAACGTGCAGACGTGCCTGAGAGAGAGAGGCGGGATGCCCGGCCGTCCGGGGCCACCGTCCCTGGCTCTCGTGTCGTGCTCGTGCCTCAACCGTATCGCTCTCACGCTCCGGTACTGACGATCAACGGTTACATGTGAGCTGCTTCCTTCGCTGTGACTTGGTGTAGTGTAGGCAATGGTAAGTGCCGCACACGGCGGAGTCCGGACGCCGGTGGCCGGAGGGCTACTGGACCCTGTGTCTGCGTGCGTGCGCTTCCGGCAGCCGTAGCCGGGGGAGTACGAGCGGCGTCCGCTCCCAACCAGCTCGATAGAAACGGCCAAGCGGCAACACCGTCGTTTCTGCAGTAGCGGCAGGGGTAGCGAGGGCCCGGCGAGGCCATGATTCCGCTGCTCGCGCTGGTCGTCTCTCGGTGTCGCGTAGGGGGCCACGGCGATAGTGGCGTTGCAACCTCTAGGGCTTGTCGTGTGTTTGAGCGCGCGGCCCAGGCCCATGGTTTTGTTTAGTCTGCGGAGAGGGGAAAAAAAAACTCGGGCGTCGTCGTCGCCTCGTCGTCACATACAGTTCGGCCCAATTTTATCGTCGCCGCCGCCCCAATATCTTTTTGTTCCTCTTCTTATGGGCCGAGTTCGGCCCTTCTGTAGATGACGGGTATGGCCGGAGGATCCTCCTGGAAGGAGCACTCGGGTGAGCTGGTCCATGGACCGAACTTTTTCTCGTATGTTAGCCGAGCCCAAATGCTGCGGCTCACACACAACGAACGAACCAAATTCCGTAAAAAAAAAAGAAGAACGAACTAAACGAACACGAACCTCTTATTTTGCCTCGATCGAGACCCTTTTTTCCCTCTCGAACAAAGGATGCAGGAAGACGCTGCAAACGCAGGCAGGTTTGTCAATAGGCCACGAGAGGTGTGTGTGCAGCGCCAAGGAAAGCGCGCGCAAAGAGATTTGGTGATCTTTTTTGGAGAAGATCGTGACGAGGCGATCGGCCTGTCTGTCGATCTTATGCGTGCCGACTGCCTATGCCGAAGCGCACGCGGAGGGCCGGCGGAGCACGCTACGTGCCCACCTCGGCTGGCACCGGTAAAGCGGGCGACACGCAGCACAGTACTGTACGTGCCACCCTCTTTGTTGCGAGCCGCAAAGGTCTCTCATGCTTTGCCTTTGCCCCCACCTCCACAGCTGCCCCCCTCTCACCCTACCTTCCCTCTTCCCTGTTGTCACATTATTCTGATACGATCGACAACGTGATGCCTAGATGCTTTTACGAGAGTCATGAGCACAGTGATAAAGTAAGTAAGAACCGGTCGAGGGGTCGATCGCGATTGACCGTGAACTCGATTAGGCACTACTACCTCCGATCCCAGTTCATTCCTATAGGACTAAACAAGGAGGATCGGAGGTGAGGACCGCGCCCTAGCTGGGGACAAAGGCGTTAACGGGCAACAGTGAAGCCGCAGCTTGCAGGTGTGGTCCGTGTGGAGTGTGGACACCGGCGGCTGGGATCTCAGATTTCCGGCCGGGGCCAGCAGGAACCGCCGTGTTAATTCGCGCGCGAGCAGTAAATTGATGGTGGCCCGGCCCTCGCTCTCAAGTCGTCGTCCCCTCCCGCCGCGCCCGGCCGGGCCGGGGTTCGAACAATGCCAGGCAACATCGCCTGGCCATCTGCTGATCGATCTCGGCGCCCTCTCTCGTCGTCCCTATTCGCTAGCAGCAGCGAGCTGAGCTGATGCTGATGCTGATGCTGATGCTGGCTGAGAGTAGCTAGGCTCATTCACTCTCACCGGTCACTGCGTCCTACGGGCTGGCAGGCCGGGCGGGCCAGGTACAGCAGAAACGGCAACTAACCATGCACCGGGACGACGCGTTGCCCGCCAGTGTACTCGTCACTAATTCACCACTATGGTGAAGGTGAAGTACACAACGCGAGCACATGGTGGTTTTCCTGGCACTGCTAGCTAGCAGGACGGCACTGTAGGGAATTCACACACTTTCACAGTGAGATGCTTATTAAGGCCAGACGTGAGAAGGATCTGTACAAAACATAGCTCCAAATCATCATTTGCTGATGCATCAGTTAGCCAAGATAACAAAAAAAAGTTAGGCAAGATAACAGAAGGAAGAAAAAATGTATAGCTACAATTGTGGTAGTTCTCAGTATATAAAAATGGTCAATATAATATACAAGCACCTGAGCTGAGAAACAGCTGGTAGCCAGTAGGTCAACATGCATGGCTTGACGCCTTGACCTGAATACCTGATAGCCTGCTGCATGGCAAGCAACACCAGCTCGTCGTCGTCGCTGATGCTGAGGCGCGCGGCTGGCCGGGTGGCTGTTGGCCAGTGAGGAAATTGAAGGCGGCAGCGTGAGCACTGTTCATACCTACACCTATACTGCTCGGCGTATGAACCTTTAAAACTTTGCTCTCTCCTCTCGTTGCTGCTCAGTGCAGTGGTCACTCACTCATCACGCGAGCGCCCATGCATTGCCTAGCATGCTAGCTACCTACCGGCATTGCCCCCATACGCGAGAGAGGAGAGTTAATTCGATCCACGGACGGTAGATACATACAGTACAGTACAGATACGCGTCGTCGTGACTCGTATGGCGTAAAGCGGTTGCGCGTGTACAATGCACTCACTGCTGCGTGTACGGTACTACATGCCGACGAACCAGCTAGCTGGCCAGCAATTCAGTCGAACAAAATGGGCCGGTAGCAGCAGGGAGTGAATCTTGCTGGTTGATCCGGATTATCATGATCAGTTTCACGTTGGCCCATTATTGCGTAGTGCTTTGCTTTTGCAGTAAAGTGGAGCAAAAGGATGCAGGATTTATGCCTGCAGTTGAGCAGTTTCACCGAAAAAGAAATTGCTTAGCGCTTAAGAGTTATAAGAGAGGAGTTCATAGTCGGCAAGCAGAGCCGTCAAATGGACACGAGATACTCTGGAGTTGATTGCGTGCACGAACTTTTCTGAAACTCTCTACCGCATTATCCTCCTTTTTACAGAAAGAGGAAATGGACATGGACGATCACATACATTCTTTTTAGATAAAAGTCAAGCTTACACTCTACAACTATCCGACACACTGATTTTTTTGAAACCTAAACCACAAAACCTGACACCGACCACCGTCCAATTGTTCAAACCGGATTTTTTTATCTAGTTAGTTGGTTTCAAAAGTTTTTCTATTTTCCCTGAAATAATAAAATCTGGTTTAATCTCTAAAAATCATAACCATTTCATTTTTTAAAATAAAAAATGAAACAAGTACCAATCCCCCCTAAAATTGTAATGTTTTATTGCTCCTATTCGTGCCCCTTATTATTTAGATTATTATTTTGCATTGTCAAATTCGGAGGTTGACCAAGAGGATCCCCAGTACACTAAGCGTACATATATACATTCCACCTCGTATATATCTTATTTAGGCATTGCATGGCTCCCCACTTTATACCAATTGCATTGATTGCATGATACAGGTTTCAAACAAGGAATGGGTTCAAACATCATGCGATCAACATAAATTAAAGTAGAGCATAGAACGACAATTTAAATAAACAACAGGTGTGGCCACAAGGAATAAAATACTAAAAATAGGAAAAAAAATAAGATCCAAATAACTCTAAAATATAAACAAATAGGTTACGTTTCTAGAAAACTTTTCTGATTTAAAATGATTTTGTTATGAATTTTTTAGGTTAAACGAGATTTATATTACCCCCCCCCCCACCAAATGTAAAAAATGTAAAACCACCTTTGAAACTAGTTAGAGAATAAAAAAAATTCTGGTTTGAACAATTGGATGGTGTGTGGTGCTTTATCACTTGAGCCAATTGTGGTAACAGTGATATGAAAGCAACAGAGAGTACATTCAAGGATTATTGTTGTCGGCATGAAGCCTTACAGAAAAACTAGTGACATTCAAATAGTTGGGTCAAAACATTTATTCCGAACAACAATAATTCGGGGGAGGAAGTCCTCCAACCTACGTTGTATTACATGCATGATTTGTTCATCATCACCCATGCATTCCGGGGAAAGAATCATGAGAAAAACAAAGCTAACTACATAGGTAAAAAGCAAGTGGGATTTTGGTACTAAACCTAATAAAAAATTGTGAAGTGCAAGCAAACACTGCTTCTTTTTTTTTAAAAAAGTTGCACAGTAGTATAATCAAGAGGGAGGAGGTAGCACAAAATAAATAAAACAAAATGCAGTTATGCTGCTGGATAGGAACTAGGAAGAACAGTGGCACTATTTTTTTAAGAAAAATGTAAAGACCTAGTAGCAGCAAGTCACAATAAATGACGCAATAAGACACAAATTCATCTAGTACTCCCTCCAGTTTTTTTATATGCCATATTAGCTTTATTCTAAATCAAAATTATTCAACTTTGACCAAGTTTTTAGAAAAATATAAATCCATCTACGATACCAAATTTGTTTCTTTGAATCCATCATAGAATATATTTTGTTAATACATATTATCGGTATGGTGAATATTTTTATATTTTTCTATAAACTTGATCAAAGTTATATAACTTTGACTTAGGACAATCCTAATACGAATCTATTAAAAAACTGAGGACAGTATTGTTCCAAACATGTACCGCCACTTCAAGAAGACATGATGAGACGATTTATTAGTTTTTTCCTTAAAAAAGAAGATAGAAGGTGCTGTGGTAATGTCCCTTTATTCCTCTCCGGGCATGTTGTCCGTGCCCATAACATTATGCCACCAACGACTACCATCCCTTCCACAAACCATACATCTGTTTAATGTTCATGCGAGTGCACCGGCCGATCTATCTGGCATGCATCAACGATATGTCGTTCGTCACTTGTGCTTAAGAATTATGTTATGCCTCATAATCTAGAAATGTTGTTGTCAGTCAGGAACCTATACCAGATCGGAGAGATGGTATATCCTTGCACCTTGCTTAACTGAAAATTAAGCACAACGTAGAAATAGTAGTTCCATGGCATTATTCTTTTTTTTAAAAAAAAACAGATAGCAGTACAGTATAGCTTCGAGCTGTTCTCAACAGCTTAGATAGGCCGTTATATATATAAAAAAGAAAAGGAATAGCTTAGATAGTTGTCGTCTCTACCAAAGTTTATTGCGGTACAATGCATGGTAGATCAATCAAAACTTCAGGGCTCAATGAAAGCCTTATAAGCAACAAGAAAACTATTCTTCCTTAAGGCAAAATAAGAGAAGCGTCCAGTAGTTACCCTCATTGGAGTTTTTCAGAGAGTCGTGTCTTTTGATCGTCAGTTGTTTCTTTTGCAAGAATAGATGTAAGTTAGCTCCACTAGAATGAATTTTTTTCAGCTGCCATTTTCACAGTTTGTTTTAAAAAATGGTGCTGAAATATTTTCACGGCCGGTTCTAAAGTTGGTGGGCTCTCGGTGATTGACCTAAAACGTGTTATGGGCCTGTTTAATTCTGCAAACTTTGCAAAAAGTTTTCATCTCGAGAACCGTGTCAGTTCATTTCTTTTCTCTGTGCATGCGGCCCAATGCATAAACTTTTCACCAATTCACCAGAATTAAACACCCCCATCTTGTGTTTGAGTCCATTTCCATCTGCTTATCTGTCGTCTTAATGAAATATGTGCAGGTTCAATCCATATGTTCTCAAGAATACAACGTGCACAACCCTTTACTTGAACGTCTCTTCGGACAGTAAAACGTCACGGTACAGTAAAATACACCGTAAGTCCTAAAATACTCCTGCACTCTTCTCATGTAAGTAGTTCGTTCTGTATTCACTCGAGATGTAAGTACGGACCTAAAGCTAGAATCACAATTAGAACGAGGCCTTGTTTAGTTTCCATCCAAACTTCAAACTTCACTATTCATCAAAGAGAATCTTACATGCATGGAGTAGTAAACATGTGTTAATGACAAAACCCATTCCATAACCCCGGGTAACTTCGCGAGACGAATCTAATGAGCCTAATTAGGCCATGATCAGACAACGTCGTGCTACAGTAAACAATCTCTAATGATGGATTAATTAGGTTTAATAGATTCGTCTCACGATTTTCCGTCCATCTGTGTAATTAGTTTTATAATTAGATCATATTTAGTCCTTCTAATCTTAAATTTAAAATTACGGATTCAAAAAAATTTAAAAATTTTGACAAACTAAACAAGGCCTGAATCACTTAAAGAGTACGGCGCATTTCACTTGTATCTTTCCACAGGTGCCAGCAGTAGCAACCGCTAACAGTGACAAATTGAGTGCATCTGTAACTGTAAGCAGCCTCGAGTGAGTAACAAGGGCCCGGATTCTTTCGGAAAAAAAACAAGGGCCCGGATTAATTCGCCCGATCCGCGCCGAACTTAACCTTAATAATTGCCATGGCGAGCAGCATTACCTCGCCCTCGTGGACAAACAGTTTCGCGTCTTCTCGCAATCACTTCACTTTGGGGGTGTTTATTTTACCCCCTCTCTCCTCCATTTTGTATAATACGTGTTTTTTAATATATTTTTTTTTTCTATATGACACAAGATCCAATACATAAAAACAACCCCTTCCTCTGCCTGCTGCAACTGCTGCAGTGGATCAGATCGGAGCAGCAGCCAGGTACGCTCCATTTTCAATTTAAGGCCGTGATCGGCAGTTGGGGATAATTTTTTGTCTCCAAATACTGTCGCATGCATAAAGTTTTAAACGAAATTTATTTATAAAATTTTTTCACAGATGAGTCCAACTTTACGCGATGAATCTAATGATAATCCATGATTTGCTACAGTAATGCTACAGTACCCATCCTCTAATCGTGCGATCAAAGGCCTCATTAGATTCGTCTCACGAATTTGCCAGAGGTTATAAAGATAATGTTGTAAACTGACTTTATTTAATACCTTTAATTAGTGATCACAGTAGTATTTAATAAAAAGACAAAAAAAAAAAATTGTCCCGGCCTACGGAAACGCAGCGCCTAGGCTCTTCCACCATCTCGCGCTTACCACCCCCACGTGCCAAGCAAGCAGTGACCTTTCGTGTTCATGGCGCTCGATGGGTGCAGAGCAGTGACCTGTGAGTGGGGCAGTTAATGGCGGTCACAGGATGGCAGTAAGAGCAGCAGCAGGTACGTACCCCTGCCGCTCCTTAAGCGTCTCCTTTAACGTCCCCCACCTACCGTCGCTGCTGCCCCGCCCCGCGACCCGGCCGGCCGATGAGCTAGCTGTGCCGCCTTCAATGCCCCCGGCTCCGCCGCTATAAAATACCGGCCTCGCCACCTTCCTCTCCTCACTCCATCCCTCCATTCCCACAGCAGCAGCAGCGAGGGAGCCACACACCCGCATCTCCAGTCTAGACTCGAGCGAGGAGAAGAAGAAAGGCGAGCAGCGATGGCGAGGTCTGCCAAGATGATGGCGGCGGCGGCTCTGCTGGTCCTGGCCGTGGCGGCGGCGACCGCCGAGGCGAGGAACATCAAGGCGGCGGAGAAGAAGGACGACGCGGTGGTGCAGCCGCAGACCTTCCCGCCCTTCGACCGCCTCGGCGGCGGCGGCGCGTCCCCGGCGTTCGGCGGCCTTCCCAGCGGCGGCGGCCTCCCCGGCGCCGGCAGCAGCATCCCCGGGTTCTCCCTCCCCGGCTCCTCCGGCAGCAGCATGCCCGGCTTCGGCCTCCCAGGCAGCATCGGCAGCATCGGTAGCATGCCCCTCTTCGGCGGCGGCGGCTCCCCGGGCTTGGGCGGCTTCGGCGGCTTGCCCGGCTCCCCCGCCGCCGGCGGCTCCGTCCCCGAGCACGCCACCAAGCCTTGAAGTGCGTGGAAGTAGAGTGACGTCACTGTCGTGCGTGTATGCATGCATGCATGGTTTCCACTTCATCTGTGCAGTTAGGTTTGCACCGTACGTCTAGCTAGCTATAGCTCGCTCGTGTTCTCTACTTTTCTTCTACTTACATGCTTGCATTGCATTGCTGAGAGAGAGAGAGAGATGGATGTGTGTTGGTTTCGTTTGATTTGTTGCTTGGTTATTAGGTCATGAATGGTGTTGTGTTCTTGGTGTTGTAGTGGTGATGTTCTTGAGGCATGAATAATGCTACATGTGATGTTTGTGCTGTGGTGTTTGTTGTAATTTAAGCTACCTTTTGTTGTCATTATACTACTGCTGTGTTATCGATGTTTCACATTTGTCACTTTTTTGTTTGGTATTTCTTGGGGACAGATTTAAAATTTGGACCTCATCACTTGGACAGATTTAAGTTTGAACTGCATGTTCATGAGACGATATTGGGTTACTAAAATTTAAAATTTGTGGAGTTTGTGGAATTTCTGAAAACGCGGTTCCTCATTCGAGGGGACTTCTATTTGCCATTACTACAGAAATCGGAAGCAAATGGAAGCAAATCAGAGCTCATGCTCTCTAGCAAAGGCGCCTTGTTTAGTTTGGTGAAGTTGGTTGAATTTTTTGTAAAAAAGTGCATTGGAAAGCGTAAATTAGAGAGGGGGCACGTTTTTGAATACGTTACTTTTCGAATCGGTGACTTTTGGTGAATTTCGAATTGGTGACTTTTGGTGAATCTAAACAAGGCCAAAGAGGAAAAAAAGACTCCAGTAAAATCCTGCTGGTACACGCACAACACCAGCAGGATGTACTGTTAGGCCTTACTTTAGTTCGTCTCAACTTTTTAAACTTGGAGCATTAGGAAGCGTGTGTTAAAGTTTGTAAAGCAAGTTGAAAGAGGTATTTAGGGAGTGTTTAGATGTTATGTATAGTATTTTTATGTATTGGGTCGCGTGCCACAGAGAGTAAAAAGTGTATTGAGAAGCGTGTATTATGCAAAATAGAGAGAGTAAAAAGTGTATTGAGAAACGTGTATCATGTAAAATGGAGGAGAGAGGGGATGAACTAAACATCTCTTAGTTGAAAGTTGCATTAGGAAGCGTAAAAGTAGAGAGAGGACACGTTTTCAATACGTTATTTTTGTAACTTGAAAAGTTATAATTTTTCAAATCAATTGGAGAAGTTTGGGGAGCTAAACAAGACCTTACTCCAGTAATTTACTGCTCTAGGTGGTACAGATAATGACCAAGTTTTAAAGTCACGCACATGTACTGCAGCAGCAATTTACTGCTCTATGTGGTGCAGTTACTGCACTGTGTCCTCCCACCTGTCCACACCGTTGTCCCACGTAAACATGAAGAAAATAGTTGGTATTGCACCGGTAACACTCGGCAAATGTTAAAAAGTAAAAGAATTAACCCAGAGCCTCTTGGTTCAGACGAACTCCAGACCCCGCCCGATCGAATTGGAAGAAGAATGAATGTCGTTCAGACGAACTCCAGACCCCGCCCGATCGAATTGGAAGAAGAATGAATGTCGGAATCAAAATTAAAGCTAAAAGAAAGAGAACAAAAGAAAAAAAAAATGAAACTTCGAATTTGGTGAGTCTCTTCTCCAACCAGCACCTCTTCTTCTTCCTGTGCCACGCCAGGGTTGCTATTCTAAATATGAAGGGGTCTTTGTGTATTAAAAAGAAATGATTACTTTTGTCAAATTGAATTTACCTTAGTCTTTGCAGGAAATTCATCGAATCTACTCACCCTGAATGTAGCTCCTTAGTCTTAGCAGGAAATTCATCGAATCTACTCACCCTGCATGTAGCTCCTCTTCATATAAGATTTTTGGATTTTTTTTTGGAAAAAGATCTTCGGAGAACCTGTACAAGTTTTTGAGAAAAGTTGTTAAAAAACGAAAACTGGCACACATGATAAAAGAAAAAAATCACCAGGACAACCAGGCAATGCAACTGTAACAAAAACAAAAACCAGCCAAATACTTCCCTTGAGTAGACCACACATATTTGTTTTGTCTTGGTCTTTAATTTTTTTGTATATTATGTTCTTAAATATATTACTTACAGAAAACAACATAATATATATTTTTTAAAGTATATATAATTGTGTAATTTTACTTACTCGATACGCTTAATAATTCACAAAATAAAAAACACACAATTCAAAGTAATATAACAATTCATACTTAATTCACATATGGTAATATATGTCACAAACTTCAATATGCTCATTACAGTCTGACCATCATCATATACCATAACTAGTGTTGGAAACACACAAACACGTACACGCACACATGCCCACACATTATTGAGAAGAAACACACATATACACACATGCAACGATACACAATTCATATACCAGTACAAGCACGCACACTGACAGCTTAGCCAGTTACGAATATATATAAACCACACATTTTTCTAACAAAATGCCATGTAGCTAAGACATACTATATTTATATGACCCACTTGCTTAACTCCCCTCCTCACTCCTTAGTATTTCCAGATGCCATCCATGTCCATGTTTGGCACAAACTCTGGGGCTACAGACACCATCGATGATATATTTGCGGTGTTGGTGTCACCACAATTCATCCCAGTATCCTTCTGCGACACCATGGATGAAGGCATGTTCTTTGGCGCATCCATGAAACTGCCGACGTCTGCTGCTCCCATGCCCACCTGGTTGTAGGAGGACATCGCCGGCACCATGGCCATCGGGTTCCCAAACAAGGGGTTGTTCATTTGAAGACTGACCCGGCTTGTGCCTTCCATAGGTGTTATCATGGATGGCACCAACGAAGAGCTTGTGCCAACAGCAGAGTAGTAAGATGCCGCTTGGTCCATTGTGAAGTTTGATAGCACTGGAAATTGCAGCGGCAACGGCATGGGCATGGGCATAGGCATAGGCATAGGCAAAGGCGTAGACATGGGGATGGTGCTTTGATCAATCTCACCGCCATCCATGGCTATGTTGTATGGTGGTATTTCCAGTGCCTTCTTTCCCGTGGTCTTGTGGAACACACGGCAGACAACCCACTCATCCTGCATGAATTTGACATATGTGTAAACAAGGAGCGAAATTAGGTTACAGTAAGAAACACAAGTAGTATAGATGCATCTATGCTAGTGCTACTACCACTTTGGAAGAAGATGATTTCATTGTGGTGGCGGAGGTTGAGCTAGATGTGGGCAATGGGATCTTGCCGCTACCTTCGAGCCTGAACTCGTGCATGATCCACTCCGTCTTTTCACCCTTGGGTGCCCTGCCCTTGTAGAAGACAAGAGTCTTCTTCATGCCAATGAGTTGCGATTGCACTGGTACTGCTCCGGTCTTATATATTTCCTTGTCCTTACCAGTTGCTTTCCAATAGCCGCCCTCTGTGGCCCGGTTCGTCCTCATCCCCGTTGGGTACTTGCGATCCTTTTGGTGGAAGAAGTACCAATCCTCATCCATCTTCGCCTTGTCTACACAAGGGGATTTAAGTGCCAATTCACAAGTGTGCATCCATGGAGCATATAAATAAGATGTATAAATGCAAAGAATGCGTACCTGGTAGCTCCCATGGTTCTGTCCTATTAAAGTCAACTTCTCCAATGATGGTACAAGTGAAGTTCTTTTGGTGCACCTTAGGCATGAGGTAGAAGACGATTATCTCCTCATCGTTGGGGTGGAAACGGAACCCCGGAGGTAGCTCAAGATCACCGTCACTTAGTTTCTCCTCGTGGTCTCCCATGCTTTTCACTAATGATCAAAATTACCAACAAGCTAAGCAAACAACTATAATAACTGAGGAATAAGAAATATGAAGAATGCCAAAAAGAAAGTAGTGAACCATACCTGTGCAAACACTTCTTGATATACCAATCAATCTCGATCTCACAGACAGAGCTCCAAGGCGGATGCAAGCCGAGTTATTGTGATGCAATTAGCAGGAGACTACATAAGCTTAAATAGGCGGGTGGCGTGGGCGAGCAAGCCACTTGTGGCGGAAGGCTCTCACCAACTTCTCCTTTTTTGGTTTTGTATGTTTCTACTGTCCCTTGGACGCTTGTTCTTTCCAACTGTGTCATGCTTCTCCTTAGACACCACATCCCTGCTTTCGCGCCGAGACTGCGGCTGTTGTTGACAGCTACCGCGGCATCTCGAAGCTTTCTGGCTGCATGCCTAATGTGATCCTTCTCCGGTTTGCCTGCCTCGGTTTGCAATTCCAGTGGACATATGCGTCACCCATGCATGCTACCCCCGACCACCGATTTGCATGAATGTACAACTGTACTACGTGGCTGGTAGCCAACAATTCATCAAGTTGTGTACATATTAGCGGTATTTCAGCTGTTGCATGGCCTTTGTGATGCAAAATTAGATAGGGTCGCATGAGTTTAGCTCTCCACTCATAGGGTTCTGTGGGAATCCATCTGGGACAAGGCTAGTGGTGGGTCATCCTGATGTCGTTAGCGATCATTGTAGAGTGTCGTGTTCTTCGCTCATCAGTTTATATGTAAAGGGAATGTGTGCACTGCATCGTTCCAATGTGGTTTCTTGTGTGTATGAGCTGTTGTTGTTGTGCATATAGAGATTTGATGACAGAACCTGTGCATATATCAATGCCAAACTAACAAGTGTACATTATGCAAAAATGTTTGAGGCCACTTGCACACCAATCCTCAAAACCATGGGCAGTTTGCCTATTAGTAAGATATATATGGAGGGTCAAGCGGCAACTACGGCTTGTTTTGTGCATCCATTCATGGGATATTTTCCTTTTTGTTTTCACTTTCAGGAATTAATTTAATAAAGCATACTCAGTCCATCGACTCGAATTGTGCAAGTATTCTTATTATTATATGCTTTTTGTGCCAAGTGAAATTGCATGGTATGCTAGCTGTACCAAAAAAAAAGTGGCCCTAAAGTGTACTTGTCATTGATTTTATCCAATCCAAGAGCCTCTAGGTGTGTAATACATGAATGTTCATGCTTATCAATTACTTAGCTTTTGGATAACCCTTTACCCTAATCTTATAGCGGCCGAACCTAAAAACGCAACCTAGTATCCATAACTACAAGCTAGTGCCACCACCGTTTTGAGGCTACCATCTTCAATATAATATATCTAATTGAAAGGACTTTGATGTCGCCTAGAGGAGGGAGGGGTGAATAGGCAAATCTGGAAATTATGCAATCTAATCCACAATGTCAGCACAGAAACTAGTCAAGTCAGTTTCCCAAACCGATCAGATTGATTTTTCACAGAGAACACCAACAAGTGAAAAAAAAGCCGATCTATGA
The DNA here is from genome assembly GCA_004135705.1 of Alloteropsis semialata. Taxonomy (NCBI): domain Eukaryota; kingdom Viridiplantae; phylum Streptophyta; class Magnoliopsida; order Poales; family Poaceae; genus Alloteropsis; species Alloteropsis semialata. Next base: position 72,203,539 of record CM014274.1, read on the forward strand.
ATTCTAGCACAAACCAAACTTGGTGTGAAGCTTCCAAATATGTTTCCAAGTGTATCCATGAAGCCCCTGCTTATAGTACAAGTACACCAAAGTAGATCAAAGTGGAAGTACAGGTAAATTGTTAGAATTGACAAAGTGAGGAAATGCAAACAAACATGCAAGGAGTTGTTTCACTGAAGTTCATACTCACCATAGTGAATCCTACGTCTCCGTTGAAGAAGCTTATGCGACCACACAAGGTCAAGCTATTTCCCAGATCCACTAAGAGACCTCTTTCAGAGGTGGAGCCTATATAAATCATCTCGTGTCTCACCACACACCTTGGTAGCTCACCTGGCAACGGCTAGCCGTCTAGGAGGACCAATCTCCAAGAGTAACAAATGCTTCACGAGTTGCTCGACTTCACCACAAGTACTCAAGATTTTGATTGCTCTTCAATGCTCACACATAAATCACTCTCTCAACCTAACTCAAAGGATTCAACATATGACACACAAATCTCACAAAAAGAGGATGAGGAGAGCTTGGCTGGCCTCTAGAAAGTGTAAAACACGAGCAGAACCAACAACCCCTCAAGAGGAGCTTAAGGGTATAAATAGTCTCCTTTCACTAAACTAGTGTTTTTCTGTCAAACAAAACTGGCAAGATCGGTTTGCCAAACCATTCAAACCAGTCTTCCAACTCAACTAACCATTAGACACTCCAGCACCAGAAATAGTCTATTGGGGTGGGTGAAATATCCCGGACAACCGCAACAGTCTATCAAAATAGAATTGTTTTGGCCAAAACCATCTCCACCATCGACTATTGCAGTGGGGTGCAACAGTTTTGTCACCGCAATAGTCTATCGTTGCAGAACCATACTGGCCAAATCTTCACTACTGCTGACTATTGTGGTGCTTAATCCAAAGCACCACTGTAATAGTCGATGGGCCCTAGTGGGCAGCTTCTACTCTGCTGACCACCATCGATTGTTGCGGTGGCCATTGGAGCCACCATCAACTATTGCGGTGGCCATTGGAGCCACAACCGCAAGAGTCTGTGCAAAGCTTTGGTGGTACTCTATAGATGCAAAAACTCATGCAATTCAACTTCTTTGACTTTCCAACATTCTTCCATACTTCACATGGCTTCATCTGAACCAACAAGTGCTAGATTTCACAAGTGTGCACCACGCATAAACTCTAGGTTCATGTGGGTCAAGCTACTATACCTAGCCTCCCTTTTTAGTACGATAAAAGGAAAATAAAGACCATAACTACTCCAAGTGCCTCTTGACTCCAAACAGCATAAGGAACTAGTTTGTCCTTATGCTTCTTGCATATTCTTTGAACCAATAAAATGAAAGCCATTCGATGGGGGCCGAGAATACCATGAAGCCAATCATTGCACTAATTTAATAAATGCTGATGCAAAACACACGTACTCATAATGATCATGTTGTCATTAATCTCCAAAATTGAATTAATGTTCTAGATGCACCTTTAGGAGTAGTGGAGAGTAAGTAGATGTTACAGTTGTGGCGGTTACACCAAGATAGGCCTGGCTGGTCATTGGATCCATCGCCTCTTGATCCAGCACCACAGGTCTTGTTAGGTGGCTGTTCTCCAACTGTCGGATGCATGATATATAGAGGCAAGCCGGCTGGCTTTGGAGGGGCCGACCGGTTTGGGACTTGCATCATGGGCAACCAATATGATTCAACCACACTTGAGTTCGGTGAATCTGCACAGTGTTGCTTTAAAGTATGGGACAACCAATCCTTAATTAAGTCTTTTGGTTCACAAATGTAAACATTAACTCAACGCTTCAGGGTCTTTCAAAGTATATTTCCTAGTGTGTGGGTTGCTACTGTGGCGTAAGGTAGATGGGGCATGGCTGATCGGCCTATGATTTCTCCTAGTTTTGGCTTCTTTTGCTCACACGTGTACCCACACCCACAACTTTGAAAAACCATGCATGGAATACACTGTAAAGTCTTTTTATTCATGAGAAAATTGATGCTTGAGGCGCGATTCAAGGGCCGCCAACTATAGTAGGATCCGAGCGCACTATGATGGCTGAGGATTTGCATGGACGACGACCAATCACTACGCTAACCATAGGAGGATCCTGGCTGCAGTAAACTTCATGAAATCACTAGGCTGTGTGAGGTGCGGCGCGATAGCACCTCTACGCAGGGAGCACATCACTTTTGTTGCATGACATCCAGCGTCCAAGGTGAAGCGTATGTCGGAATTCTGCACTGCTCGTCACCTAGATGCGAAACATATAGGAACGACCACCGAGAGCGGCTATTCATTGCTAAAGGTGATGGATCCGCACTTGTCACCTGGAGAGGCATCTCGCTCCATGAAAAAAAAAAGAAAAGATGCGTGCATGAATGGGAATTCATCCCAAATCGTTTAATGCATCGTTATTGTTTCCACAAACAAATTACACAAACTCACCGAATAAAACAATTGCACACTTCTCATATGAGCTCAAGGAATAAAAAATGAAAATTGATATAAAACAGAACTGATGACATCATCCATGTGCAAGAAAGTTTGACACTAAAAAAGGCTTACATTTCAAACCATGCATCTAAATTAAATTCCGATTGCAATCCTGTGTTTCTTATGAGAAGACCTTCAAAACAAGGCCTATATTATTCTTGTAATACCATATTTTAATTAGGTTGCAATTTTTTTACAAGATATGTATATATCGAAGAAATTATATGAACCAACAAAACAAAATAATTACATATATAGAGCAAATTATATGAACTCAGGGAACAAAATAATTTGTGCAGCTCGCAGAACAAATTATTTGTACACCTCAAACAGATTAAACGAACCAAGGAACACGTATTTGTACTCTTAGGAAAAATTATATGAGCTAAACGAACAAAAATATATACATATAAAACAACCTAATATATGGCTATATAAAGTCATGAAAAATAATATAGTGTGAAAAATATTGAACAACACAAACAAATAAGTCTACATCGCTAGATTGAACATGAACAAATAATTAATATAGATATTTATAAAGGTGAGCAAAATAATATATAGATGAAAAATTAGTCTACAACAAAAAAATTAAATTAAAAATAAATAAGAAAATGGAAAGTGAAAGAAAGAAAAGAAAATAAAAAATAGAATAAGAGAAATAAAGCAGAAATACTTGAAAAGTCAACAAAGAAAAAAAGAAAAGCAAAAAGCATATATTTTTAGCATATATAAAAAATACTTCGCCCGTATCGAAATATTTGTCACTGTTGACTTTTTATTGCAACTTTGACTATCCGTCTTATTCAAAATATTTTGTATATGTCATTTATTCTGTTTATGATTTGCTTCATCATTGTATGCGTTTCAAATGTGACTTATATTTTTCTATATTTGCTTAAACTTTTTGAGTTAGAGAAAAGGTCAAATGTTTTAGAAAAAGTCAACAGTGACAAATATTTCGATACGGAGGTAGTAAAAAATAGTAAATTTTGGTTAAAAAGAAAATTATAGAAAATAAAACATAAAAATAAATAAAAAATAGAAAACAGAAAAAAGAAATAAAAGAAAATGAAAAGAGAAAAAAAAAGAAACCACAAAAGAGAAAAACGATGTCATGGGCCGTTACTGGGCCAAGACCAGCCTGCACTGGGTCAAATTTGACCGTCGTCCGCGCGTGTTGCTCGGCCTTCCTTCATGGCACGTCGCACGTCATGGTGCCGGGCCAGCCGTGAGAGTCCAGATCATCAAGGAGGCTGAGGCAGGCACGCAAACGAGACAGAGGAGCAACAGAGTTTTCGGAGGAAAAGAGAGGAAATGATGGAAGCGACTGCCCTAACGCATACTATTAATTTTCCGGAGGCAAATGCAGGAAAATGCAGTAGCCCCATCGGAGAATGGAGATTGGCCTGGCGGTCCTGATGCGCGGATGTTTTTTTCCCCCAAGTATCGTCTGGTAAATATTTTTTGCCGTACCTCAAATATGTGCTACAACCATACGGTGCCTGCGTTTATTTTACCTCAAAAAAGAGTTAATAGTACCTCAAATGTTTTTTTTGCCCCCAAATATACTATTAACTTTTTTTTTTGCCATATGTGCTACAACCATATGAGGTACGGCTTGTTCTCGCTTTTATTTCAGCATCTTGAATTGGACATGCTACGCATTGGGTAGATCACACCCCCTACCTAACGCACTTAAGTGCAAATAAAAACGCAGGCACCATAGTAACACTCTAACATAATTTTATAATTTAAAAAGAAGAACAAGATTAAAAAATGAAGAGCAAATGTTACAACCTCCACCAACAGAAACGAAGGACTAAAGCAGATTTGCAGAGAAAGTAACAGCAGGGTCTAAGCACCTAAATATAAGCTGCTTGAGCAGAGGAAGAATCTTAGGAGTGAAATATTCCAATTTTATATATCTATCTGAGGCTTCCCTTACACAACTTATTAAACAAAAGAAGACCATTCAGTCAATCAAAACAATCAGCTAAAAACCCTAATTGAGTTAGGGCCCTGGTATACTTGCCAGGTAATGTACATGGAACAACATTGATCAGGCTGGCCAGTAACCGGATGAAGCTTGTGATTCAAGAACAGCAGCTCACATATCCATAAAGAATTCAAGAATCTTGTGGAGTAGGTGAGCTCAAAAGTGCAAAACACACAAAAGGAGTCCTTCAGATTAATCCGCCGCCATGAACGGGTCGACATCACCAAGATCAGCAATCAGGGGCTCCAAGTCTTGCTCACCTTCTTGCGTGAAATATGTTGGGAACGGTAGCAAAGACGTGTCAGGTTTCTTGTATATAGAATCCTTTATGAAAACAAAGCTACCTTGAGGACCAGGAACCTGTAAAAAGGATAACAAGAGATAGAACACATATCAGAACTTCAATGCTCGAGCAAAATATGCTGTGACATCAGAAATGATCGAGTCACCTGGCCCTTCAGATATAGTAAGTTCCTGGCGGGGTCTATTTGATAAACCCATACATTTTTCACTGTGCGTTGCACACCACCCATACGTCCAGGCATCTTCCTATTTTTGAAAACCTGACATTTTCCAATTCCTGAGTCATTATATATGCAAATCTAGCTGCTGCAGACTGCTTTCTGCGCACATTAGCAAGTACATTCCTATCAAAAGCTCTAGTATACAAACTGGACATGACAATTTAAAAAAGTGTCTTCCTGCACGACAGATATTACATGTGGTTTCAAATTTCAACTGAGTCTTAGATAACTTCACTTCCACCCAAGGGAACTAATGAGAAGAGGAGGCTTAATGATGTCGTGCACACTCCATGGAAAACACCAAGCAGGTAGGTTGTAAAATACATAAGGTTAAATGCACAGAGCAGCTGCTGCCTTGCCATTCCGCCATACAGTCATATAACATATCACCACTTTGTAACCATCAGAACCTAACCATTTCAAGCACCATAGGCCAGGAAACCCGCACTTTGGAAGCATATGTTTTACTACTACCTCTATTTTTACATATATGTTTAGGACCAGCACATAGATGTTTTACTACTCCCTCTGTTCATGTTCTTTTTTGAACTAACGGAGCGAGTGCATGAGATAGCATTATTTCATGGGCTTTGTAGATGTAAAACATGTCATTCTCCATTGAAGACCGGATCTGAATAAACCATACTTGAGCTTTTATTTAAAACACTTTTAAATGAAGTTTACTCCTAAGAAAGTAGGCCATTAACATACTCGTTCATAGTACACCTCAAGTAGAAATACATGAGACCTTACAATAGTTATGGTCTAATCATCTTACCTATTAAGGAACACGAAACAATCTGTGAGTAATACTTAAACTCCATTATCCATCTTGTTAAGAGGATATGTGATTTATAGAAAAATATTCATTGCTACCCATCCTAAAGGAAAATACAATGCCACTATTCTGAGAAGCAAGATGTTTAGCATTTTCTTTTCAGTATATAAATGTGATACTGTCATATAACATACCCTTCCAGGAGCATCTCTTTGACCAGTAGAACCAATACTGCGATGTGACAAAGATGCACCATGCGATGCAGGCATCCCTGAAAAACCATGTCTTTTCATTCCACCCTACAAGAATCACAGAAGGTCAAATTGTTGAACATTGATCATGTAGACATTAACGCTCTGTTCTAGAAGGGTTTGCCATTTTAAAAATAGGAAAAAAATGTGAGTTGTACTACTTCTGTACCATTAACACATTTCCTCAAGGCGGCCATATATACTGTTCCCTCCTATTGTCTTAAACTTCAACACCCTTTTCATTTGTGGATATTGACAATTAACAAAACGGCATAAGGATCAACTGATATTGTCTCCCCCTCTCATGTCCAGCCAAATTTTGCTATTTCATGTGCTAAGAGTTTAGAGAAAAGCTACTCAAGAACTGAAGGGGCAGTGGGGCACTGAACCCACAATAACACCAAGGATAAATGTAGTTCCTATCATGCACACTAATTTTGGACATTATGACCTTCCACTAAGAGAAAAATCGAATCAAAAGTTCAGAATCAGAATCTACTATTTGAAAAGATGGTGGACTATTGTGATTATTGTCTTTGATCTATCATATAACACTATTATGATTTGTAATTGCCACTGGTCATATTTTAACATTATAGCACTCTGTTTGCATATTCAACCAATTGAAAAAACATATACAGTGTTTGCTTTTATTATCGGAACAAGTCACACATTAGTTGCAAGAGAACATTTTTAATCAAATAGATGTTTGAAATGGATCAACTTAAATTCAAGGCATAAACTAGGAACTTGGAAGTATCACAAGTATCTCATGTATATTTTCATATTCCCACTATTTTCCTTTCAACTAATCAAATGGCTCGTTTTTGCTGAAAAAAACACAAGCTAAAACCCTGGTGATTGCTTTAGCTGGTTTACAGTATTGTAGTGAACTGTCTCGAGAAGTGAAGTCACAGGAAATAGATATGGATAGGAAAGAATACGTACTGCAAAACCTTTCCCCTTCGTGATTCCAGTGACATCGACAAATTGTCCAGGAACAAAATGACGAACAGTGATGGTTGTTCCAACAGGAAGAAGTGCATCCTCGGTAACAGGAAATTCCCTTAACTTTCTCTTCAGGGGCACTCCCTGTGCTCTAAAGTGGCCAACTTCGGGTTTTGTTAGGTGCTTTTCCTTCTTTTGGCCTGCCCCAAGCTAACAAACACATGGAGAAGAATTTTGGAAGTTAGCAATACTTTTCTTTTGCAAAGTAAATGTAAATGTAACAATCAAATAAATAATATATAAGTCAAGCCACTACATTGCATTAGATCACTTAAATTAGAAAATTAAGGCAGGATACTCCTCACTAGTTTCTTATTCATGGTGCATGTGCATGATATGCATTATGGTTACCAAAACCTTATACTCACAAAGTTATATTGTTACAATTGATATGAACCCCTTTAGCAGTAAACTTGATCAAGGACTAAGTTGATAGGATAACTTGCATACACCGATATTATGTTCCTGAAGAGAATAAAATGGTGCAAGAACAAAAGAAATTTGACAACAAAAAGAACTATCGTAGACACTGTGGGAAGTGCTGTCTCCAGAACAGTGCAAAACAGATTCAGAAATAAACCAACTTACAGCCTAACAGCAGGAAATATCAAGATCTAGTGAATCAACAACCAGATGTTGCCATTGTTTTAAATTACTGGCTAAGACATTTAACGCTGGGCTAGGGCTAATAGACAGTTAAATTGAGTTATTGCCGATGTCACTCCAAAGTTAAACCACTATCATTTGGTTTTAAACGGTCCGATTGCTTTCGTGTTTAGCGAGTTAGTGGTTAAAACCATTATCACCTGGGTTTAAACGATCCAATTGCTTTCAAGCCTAGCGAATTAGTTAAACCAGAAGTTGTCCAATACGTCAATGTTTTTGGTGGAACGCTAGGCTGTGGTACTAAACCATCCCTACCTATGTTTCGACGAGAGAACCAGGGATGTTTCGACGAGAGAATCAGGGATGTTTCGACGAGAGAATCAGGGAAATTTCGGTAGCACCTGTAGGGCGAAGAATCCCTCCTTCTCCTCAGTCTTCACCTGGGTGACGATGTTGTCGTCGACCCAGAGGACGGTGATGGGCACCTTGGCGCCCCACTTGTCCCACATCGCCGACATCCCGCACTTGATGCCGATCAAGCCGGTTCGCCGTGAGGTGGGGCCCATCACCCCGGCCCGCGCCTCAATGATCCGGCCCCCGCCGCCGCCGCCCTCGCCTCCAGCGTCGTCATCATCGGAGTGGGAGACAAAGGGCTCCGCGGAGAAGAGGCGGGAAGGGGGCAGGAGGGGGAGGCGAGGGCCACCGCCGGCGGAGAGGGAGAGGCCGCGGAGGCGCGCAAGCAGGCCCCTCGAGGCGGCCGCCATGGTTGCGCCTGGAGGCGGGCGGCGCGGCGAGATGGGTGTGTGGTACTGGGTTTACGCGGCGGCGCGGCGAGATGGGTGGGTGCTGGGGCAGTAGGGTTTAGTGAGCTCGGAGCCCGTGAGGGAAATGGCCCAATGGGGCGGAATGAGCACGCGTTCGGGTTCACTTACAAGTGGGCCTGGACTCTATTCGGGGGTACACTTGCCCCCATTTACCCCACATTTTGAAGCCTGGATTGCACCAGTTTCAGTGTTTTGATGGGCAAGTCACAAGAATGAAAAAAGCACAGATTTTCTTTAGGATCGCAAGGCCAGGAGCACCTCTATCACAAACTCATTGTTATGGATGGAGGGGGCTAGTGAATTGGTGGCAGGAACACGGCGTAGATTGTATTCAAAGGAAGTGGCCGGACGTGGCCCTGGACCTCGACGCCGCGGCGGAGCAATGGTGAAGCTCACGACGCGACGGGGAGGCAGGGACAAGGGCCAAGTTACAGATCAATCTAAGCTGCCCTTATCTTCTCTAATCCTCGGTTTATATGACACCGGGAGCTAACAACCACTAACAAATCTCTAAGCAACTTATCTCTCAAGCTAACAAACCAATCTTCTAAACAAATCGTATCTATCTCTAACTAACTTTTATTCTGGGCGCCTAACCTCCTTTCCTGCCTTCTTGCGCCGGCTGAAAGTCAGGCCCCACATAACATCTCTCCCTCCCTGGACAAGCAGCTCGTCCGCGAGCTGGAACTGAGGGAACTTCTGGCGAAACTCATCAAGCTCCACCCATGAAGACTCTGCAGCCGGCGCATTCTTCCAACGAACAAGGAGCTCACGCCGACCTCGAGCGAGACGACCCCGAAGCACCTCCGCTGGCTCCACTACCACCCTGCCGTGCTGAACCAGAGGCAACGCCGGCGTTTGACTGGGCGGTTGACCATAGAATTGCTTGAGCAAACCCACATGGAACACATCATGAATCCGTGCACCCGTGGGCAGCTCCAGCCTGTACGCAACATCGCCAATGCGCTCCAGTACGCGGAATGGACCAAAGAACTTAGGTCCCAACTTCCCTCGTCCTTTCACCTGAAGTGATGCCACCGGCCGATGCAAGAGACGCAACCAAACCCACTGACCAGGGACGAACTCAAGCTGGCGGTGACGGCGATCATAGGTGGCCTTGTAGTGTTGCTGCGCCTGCTCAAGAGAGTCACATACCTCAGCCAGAAACTCGTCCCTGTCCTTCATGGCCTTATCAACTACTGGTAGCCGAGCATCCCCAGGAGCATACGTGCGGACAGAAGGTGGAGGCCGGCCATACACCAGCTCAAAAGGTGATGTCTTGATGGACTGCTGGTAGGAGGAATTGTAGCAGAACTCCGCCCAAGGTAGCCACTCGAGCCACTGACGGGGACGGTCGCCGGTGAGGCACCTCAGGTACATGGCGATGATCTTGTTCGTTGCCTCGGACTGGCCATCTGACTGAGGATGGAAAGCAGACGACATTTGGAGCTTGACGCCCGCCAAGCGGAATAGTTCGCGCCAGAACTCGCTGGTGAACACCGGATCGCGATCGCTCACAATGGAAGAGGGAATCCCATGTAAGCGCACAATCTCGGCGAAGAACGCGCGCGCCACCGACGTCGCCGTGTAAGGATGTCCCAGAGGGATGAAGTGCGCCGCCTTGGAGAGCCGATCCACCACCGTCAGAATGACGGACTTTCCGTTGACCTTGGGCAGCGCCTCGACGAAGTCCATGGCCACATCTTCCCAGATCGAAGATGGCACGCCGAGCGGCTGGAGGAGGCCTCCCGGCTGAAGATGTTCGCCCTTGTTCCGCTGGCACACCGGGCACGCACGCACAAAATCCTACACCACCACTCGATCGCCGGGAAGGTGGAAGTCCGCGCGCAGCCGGTGGAGCGACTTGTGAACTCCTTCATGACCCGTCCCGTGGGCGAGCTCCAGGATGGCCTGTCGCACGCCGGACGACGCCGCGACGTAGACACGCCCCTTGAACAGAATGAGCCCGTCCACCACCGACCAAGGAGCCGGCTTGGCACCGCCCCGGATGGCGTCGCGCAGCTGTGATCAGGGCGGCGTCCGCATTGATCTCTGGCGGATGTCGTCGAAGAGCGCGAAGTGGGGCGCCGAGAGCGCCAGCAGCTCCCCTGGTGATTCGTCACGGCGGGACAGCGCGTCCGCCACCACATTCTGTGCGCCGGGCTTGTACTCGACGACGAAATCGAACCCCAGGAGCTTGCTCGCCCACTGATGTTGGGGAATGGTCGTCAGCCGCTGGTCGAGGATGAAGCGCAAGCTCCGGTGATCCGTGCGAACCACGAAGCGACGGCCCCAGAGGTAAGGCCGCCAATGCCGCACCGCCTGAACCAGCCCGATCAGTTCGCGTTCGTATGCGGCGAGCTTGGCGTGGCGCGGCGCAATCGGCTTGCTGAAGAAAGCGACCGCCCCGGCGCCCTGGTGAAGGACCGCGCCAAAGCCGGAGCCCGACGCGTCGCACTCGACGATGAAGTCGCGGTCGAACGCCGGCAGCTGCAGCACGGGCGCCGTCGTCAAGGCGTGCTGAAGGGCACGGAAGGCGCGGCCCGCCTCGTCACTCCACCGGAAACCCTCCTTCCGCAGTAGGGCTGTGAGTGGCGCGGCGATCGTGCCGAAGTCACGGATGAACCGGCGGTAGTACCCCGCCAGCCCGAGGAAGCCACGCACCGCCCGTGCAGACTTGGGAACCGGCCACTCCAGCACGGCCTGGACCTTCTGCTTGTCCATGGCGACGCCTTCCTCCGAGATGACATGGCCGAGATAGGCCACGGATGACTGCCCAAACGCGCACTTGGATCTCTTGAGGAAGAGCTGGTGATCCTGCAGCGTGCGGAAGACCGTGCGAACATGGCGGAGGTGTTCCGACCACGATGAGCTGTAAATGAGGATGTCATCGAAGAACACGAGGACAAACCGGCGTAGGAAGGGCATCAGGATGTCGTTCATCATCGCCTGGAACGTGGCGGGGGCATTGGTGAGGCCGAAGGGCATCACCAAGAACTCGAACAAGCCCTGGTGTGTGCGGAACGCCGTCTTCTCCACGTCGTCGGGGTGCATCAACACCTGATGGTAGCCCGAGCGCATGTCGAGCTTGGTGAAGAACTTGGCGCCGCGCAGCTCGTCCAACAGCTCCTCCACCACCGGGATGGGGAACTTGTCCTTGATCGTGGCGTCGTTGAGGGCACGGTAATCGACGCAGAAGCGCCACGTGCCGTCTTGCTTGCGGATGAGGAGCGCCGGAGAGGAGAACGCCGATGAACTCGGCCGGATGACGCCCATCCGCAGCATCTCGTCGCACTGGCGTTCCAGCTCGTCCTTCTGCGTGTGGGCGTAGCGGTAGGGTCGCACTGCCACGGCTCCGGCGCCCGGCTTGAGGTGGATGCGGTGGCTGAGGTGGCGGCGAGGCGGCAGACCCTGTGGCTCCACAAATAAGCCGGCGAATTCGTCCAGAAGCGCCTCAAGGAGCTCGCCACCAGAGCCAGTGAGTGCCGCCGAGGATGGCCCTGGTGTGGCGTCCGCGCCGCGCCACAGGACTCGACGGCCTTCGCGCATGAATGCCATGGTGTGCTTGGCGAAGTCCCAGAGTATGGGTCCCAGTGTGCCAAGCCACTGGACGCCTAGCACCATGTCGTACTCGCCGAGGGGGAGGGCGTAAAGGTCGAGGTCGAACGCCTCCCCCCCAATGTGCACGGTCTGTGCCGTGGTCTTGCCCGGCGACGGCACACGATCCCCGTTCGCCACGGCCACCGAGAGACCCGCGCCCGGCCGGAGCGTGATCCCCGCGCGCTGTGCCATGTCGGTGTCGATGAAGTTGTGGGACGACCCGGAGTCGAGCAGGGCGACAGCCACTGCGTCACCGACGGAGACATAGACCTTCATGGTCTGGCAGCCCCGCGCGCGGACGCCGGTGAGTGCATGGAGAGAGATTCCCGGCGCGTCGGGAGCGCCGGTGATCGCCGCGCACTCGATCGTCTCGTCCACGTCGTCATCGTCGTCGTCGTCGAATCCCACGACCTCGATGATGAACAGCTTCTTGCAACGGTGGTCGAGGACGAATTTCTCGTCGCAATTGTAGCACAGTCCCTCGGCGCGGCGCTGCGCCATCTCCCCCGGCGAGAGGCGGCGGCGTGGCAGAGACGACACCAGTGGTGTAGTTTTGCCCGAGCCAGCGGCGGCAGAAGAGGCCGACGCTGGGGCCGAGATCGCTGGAGCAGACTTGGGCGCGGTGGAGCCGGCCGGGAATTGGGACGTCGAGCGGCCGCCGCGACCGTGGCCCGGATCAGACGGCGCGAGCTGAAGGCGTTGCTCGTAGGCGCGGGCGAACATGATGGCGTCGTCGAGGGACTGCGGCCGTCGGAGCGCGACGTCGGCCTTCAGGGGGTTCACCAGTCCCGCCGTGTACATCTGGACCAGCTGCGTCTCGGTGAGGTCCGCGTCGCGGCAGGCCAGGGCGAGGAATTGATCGGTGTATTCCTCGACGGAGCCGGTGCGGCGGAGGAGCATGATCTCGCCGACGGGCCCGTCGGTCATCGCCGGCCCGAAACGCTGCTGCACCAGCTGGGCGAAGCGGTGCCAGGAGGGAGTGCCTGCCGTGAGCTCCAGCCTGTAGTACCACAACTGGGCGGAGCCGGAGAGATGCATGGACGCATACCAAACGCGGCGGCGCTCCGGCGTGTTCTGGCCCCGGAAGAAGGTCTCGCAGCGATTGAGCCACGGAAGGGGGTCCTCCTTGCCGTCGAATTTTGGAAATTCGAGGCGGGCGCGCGGGTGGAAGCGAGTGTCGGTGTAGTCGTCTTCTTCCTCGCGGAAGGGATCCCGTGGCGGCGGCTCCGGGCGGAACGGCGGCCGGTCCGTGCGCGGAGGAGGCTTGGGCCCGCGTTTCGGAGGGCCATTGACGGAGTCGAGTGCATCGTCGCCATCGTCTTCGGCGTGGGCCTTGCCATCGCGCTGCGATGACTCGACGCGGATGAGGGCGAGGTTGAGCGCACGGACTTGCTCCGTGTTCTCGTAGGCAGTGGACTGGAGGGTAACGACTTTCTCCGGCAAGGCGGCGAGCTTGGTTGCCACTGGCGCGAGCGGCGAGAGGCGATCGACCTTGACAGCCAAATCGTCGAACTTTGCCGCCAGGTCTTTGAGGCTGGTGGAGATCGTCGTCATCTCCTTCTTGAAGTCGTCGTGGTCACCCATGGGCACGCAACAAGGCTCAGCTGATACCAAGTTGTTATGGATGGAGGGGGCTAGTGAATTGGTGGCAGGAACACGGCGTAGATTGTATTCAAAGGAAGTGGCCGGACGTGGCCCTGGACCTCGACGCCGCGGCGGAGCAATGGTGAAGCTCACGACGCGACGGGGAGGCAGGGACAAGGGCCAAGTTACAGATCAATCTAAGCTGCCCTTATCTTCTCTAATCCTCGGTTTATATGACACCGGGAGCTAACAACCACCTAACAAATCTCTAAGCAACTTATCTCTCAAGCTAACAAACCAATCTTCTAAACAAATCGTATCTATCTCTAACAAACTTTTATTCTGGGCGCCTAACCTCCTTTCCTGCCTTCTTGCGCCGGCTGAAAGTCAGGCCCCACATAACACTCATGCTAACGAAAAAGGATCGAAAATAGTATGATGCCATAATGGCTAACGAAAATCGCAAGGAATCATTGCGATGGCCAATGTTTACTTCATATGGAGAGTTCATATTCTACAATGCTCTGTATCCTAGATAACGAGTATCTTTATATTATGCGGACTCTTTCGTAGCCAACGAGTTACAATTTTGTACTTTGGAACAAGAGTTCCCAAATCGTTGTACTTGGTTTCCTCTGTTTTAATATATTGAAGTCGTTATTAAAAAATGACAAACAAATGGGTGCCTAAAGAGGTATTATATTTGTACACCGACTAGACACAATCAGAAACATATTCTCAAACATGTTCACCTAAAAGGCTGCACTGCTCTAGACTGGAAACATACTCTCAAACATGTTCACCTAAAAGGCTGCACCTGCTCTAGACTAGAAACGTACTTAGCGCCGAGAACAGCACAAGCTACATGGCCTGATGCACAAAAACTGATGACTCAGCTGGTAAATGCAGAGGGACACTTTCAACAGATTTTACAAGGGGACAGATTGGCTTGACGAATCGCAGCATAAACCATTTATATGATCTGATCCTAGTGATCAGTGATTCAGTGTGATCATGAAATCCTGGAATTATTTTATATGGATTCATGGTGAGCTTGACTTCAGGCTTCAAAGAAGCGGAGCTCCACCATGGCCTCCTGATGCTTGGGGGAATACCACGCTGTGGCCTTCGCAGAACCTAGGACCTTCAGAGCCCAATCAATTGCAAAGACCGAATCATCCACTCGAACAAAATGGTCATGGCTTCTTGGGTCGATGGCAACAGAGGATTCAACACGAAAACTGAAAGGCCCAATTATCTGCAACAAGAACAGGGAAGAGCTTTATTAATATGAACTAAAATTCTACTAAATAGCTTTCACACACTATGGTCATCTTGTTTATCTGCGCGGAATTTATTGAGGGCAGGTAAACAGAGAAAAATGGCCAAAAAAAGGTACTAAACAATAATGAATCGTATGTTCTATTGTCACAGTAGGTACATCATAACAAGTTTAGCCCCTGACACAGTAGATGAAATATGTTCCTCAGTAGAGCAATTGGTGGCTGAAGTTATAAGCCCTAGGTATTGCATCAAATGATAACTAATAAGCCATAATTTGGCTATACTTTACATTTGACATAGAAGATAAAGAGTTAAGATGCTCCTGTATCTACGCATAGCCTAGCCTTTGAAAGATAAGATTAAGCTCTCTTGCAATGCATTCATTAGTATTATCAACATATAAGAAAGCTTTCCTGAATTATTGAAGTTACTCCCCAGTACCTCAGTTTTATCATATTCTTTGTGTACAATAGATTGACAAGGAAGCAGCATCTGAAACAATTATTCCTAAAAAAAATGAAACAATTGGAAATATGCCAGTACCCCAACCGGAAGTAAGAATTGTATCCTAGTTAAACAAGTCAGAGTACACATTGAAAGAAAAACAAAGAAATGATCTACCTGTTGTTGAAGAGACACAGTCACATCTGGACAAACATCACAGAATGTCTCTATATCAGGTCGTCTGGAGAAGAAGAAATCTTGTGCAAGGCGAGAAGCACCACATAAGAATAATGAGCCTGAGGCGATATCAAATCGGGCACTTGCCTTTGTCAAATCCAGAAAAAGCCTCTGAAAATTCCCATATTGAGCAGTAAAAGTAACAGAAGCAAAGAGGTCTGCAAAGGCAGCAAATTTATTCCTCTCATCAAACATTCTAAAAGCATTACTCCTTTGTGTTTCATCTTGTATAGACACTCTCCTTGAACAATCCCCCAAATATCCACTAGCTACCGCACCTGAACAAAGAAAAAGAAGAAAAAAAATGTGAAATATCTGGTGCATTGCTGATGACCTATAAAGCTAATAGGTTGCTACAAATCTCAAAAGATAATTACTTGAAAAGTAGGCAGTAAAGCATATAGGGAAACTGAGTCAGTCATGAAATTGTATGTCAGTATCAATATAAAGTTACATGATATTCTCGGCTTGCAAAATCTTGCCTAGGTGTTGATGTCCCCATAGGCAGTCTAGGTGGTAATTAGGCACTAGGCTTGAGGGAGGCGAGGGCTAGGTGGCCGATTTTCAAACAGTGAGCTCAGCAACAGGAAACAGGTGCACTAAGTTATCACTAGGTTATATTCTGGATATCCGAAAATTGAAAAATAACAACATGGTGTGTGAATGAAAAGGTCTCCAAAGCAGTATGAGGGGGCAACAACAGAACCTCCAGGCGAGTAATGCAAGGATTTTTTGTGTTTAAAAGGAGCTTACACAATAAATTGCAACAGCTCAGGAGCTGCTTTGACAGGCAAAAGGCTGTAGTCAACATCGCATGAAAAGTGGATACTTACCAACGATACCAGTAAATGAAACATGTGAGTCCGAGAGAAATACATCATATGGCTGAACGTTTTTTAGCTTATCTTCTTTTTTCCTCCAAGCATCAAAGCTTTTCTTGATCGAAACAGCTGCTTTAGCACATAAGCCAGGTAGAAGAGCAATAGGAACATCACTGGTTTCATCACCACCAAAACATTTCGGTTCCCCACTATTCTGCTGCAAGAATACATGATAACTCAATCCAGAACTGGAGCCAACTGAAGCAAGGTCAGCTGATAATGACAATGGCACATCCCAATACACTCCCTTTTTATCAACAAATAATCCAGGCCAAGATGCTTGGAATGTAAGGTTTTGATGAGGAAGCTGCAATAGGTAAAGAGGTATCCATTTAATCCAAATGTTTTAATAAGTAACGACAGAAACTAGTTAAGTAATGAGAATATTCCCAAAAGAAAAAAAGGATGAAATTTCCACAAACCATTATCAACAACTAGCTACTCTTATCAACATACTGAAACAGAACTTTTTTTTTTTGGTTGAGAAATTGCAGTGCAAGGAACAAGAATACCCACAAATATACTGTATACCGAATAGCTTAAGAGGATCCAGATTTTTTGCCTTGTGTTGAAATATCGCTTTTCCTCGATCCCCCTTCTTGATATCATATAACTCCAGCAGCAAAGTGGTGTCAGGTGTGATCAAGAGTTCCGTGCCTACACCTAATGACATAATATCATGCAAGTGTTTCTTCCAATCTTTGGTCCATGAGGCCTCTTCCTGTCGATTTGCTAATTTCTCTTTCACAACCGACACAAGCTTGTCAACATGAATTTTCTCCAAGATGGTAAAAGACCTGAACAGGTCACATTAGGTTGTTAATTAACATGAGTTTGGTCATAAGCTTGTTAAACATTAAGTATAATCTCTACTGGATATCTACATTGGGCAGGCTACTTTGTCCATTACATATTATATTAACCAGAGGGAAAAAAAATTAAACCGTCATCTCCCTCTGAGCCGACAATGGTATAATAAGCAAGAGAGTAAAATGATACCCACACTTGAAATCAACTACTAAACAAATCTACTCATGTTTCATCCACTGAGACATTATTACTAACATATACGCATACTCTTTAGATTCAACACTGATATGTCCAAACTGTCAATACTAACATAAGGATCCCCAAATTAATAAACAGTCTAAATTCATATATGTATCCAATCCAGGATTATCTCAATCAGACAATGCAGACAAGCCTACATTGTTCTTGGCGCCTTACACTAATACGATTGCGAGAAGAATATCACTATCTCTGAACCGTAGTATCCTCGGTGCAGCACAGATATGGGTTTGTTGTTACCAGTTGTCCATGAGGTGGAACAGGTGGGCGTGGTGGACGGCGAGCCCGTCGCGGGAGGCGGAGAAGGTGGGGACGAGCGGGGACGCCATGAAGCGGTGGAAGAAGTCGAGCTGCTTGGGGCGGGTGACGCGGGGGCCCCGGGAGAGCCCCAGCGGCAAGGGGTCCCCCGGGACGGGGCGCGCCGTGCCCTCCATCGTCGCCGGCGTCTCCGCGTCCAGCTCCCACCGCCCGTCCCCCTCCGACATCCATCGCATCCGCCGTAGCAGCATCGCTCCCGCCGCCGCGCCTTTTCCTTTTGATTGAGTTGGTCGTTTCGCTTTGCCGTCGGCGTCGGAGTGTGAACAGCTAGCTGGTGGGCGAGGAACCGAGGATAGGGGTGGGCGACGTTGGGAATTCGTCAGAGGATCTGGACGCACTGGGACCGTCCGTCCGCGATCCAACGGCAGGTTCGGCAGAACTAGCGAATGATCAGTGTGTTGTTTGTTTGTCTAGCTCATAAAGTTTTAGAACACATGTTGGGATGTGAGGGGAAGAAAGGCAAGTGGTGGGACCGTATGGTTAAAAAAAGAGAGTAGTGCTGCTCGTGTTGGGACTTGGGAGCCTGATTACCTCAAACCATCGGTACGGCCTGCATTGAGAGTTGAGACAAATACACATACTTCCACAAATACTTGCAAAGGTTGTTCTGCCTAAGAGGGCATCATGCACAGCTTCAAGCGACCAAGCCAGGCACCCAGTTACGTTTTTTTAACTGAAATTTTGAATAAACAAAGTTACCTGTTACAAAAAGAAGCAAACCTGAACAATGTTTTGCGCAGCGTCGAATAATGTACTCCACAATTTACATATACAAAATGCAAATTGTAGGTATAAGCACAAAAAAAAGGTCCCTGTGTCTCACCAAATAAAATCCTTTTAGATGGCTACAACAAAACTATTACATGATTTTATTCAGCATACTATGAGCTAATGATTTTACATGATTTTATTCAGCATACTATGATCTAATGTTTTTTACTTGTACATGCATTCCCTAGGTCATCAGTCCAAATCGACAATTGTTATTTGTTACAGCCTAGCACCCTCATACTCAAAATCATTTTGTTTCTCTTCCTTGTCTTCTCCAATGACTTGAATAGACACTCATTGAACTTTAGCGTTTTCTTCCCGAGAATAAGAATGGGCATCATGAGCTAATGTCTGAAATATGTTCCAAGGATCGGCAAGTCAATAGTTAAAAAGCGAAATAGTGATCACAAGTTAATTTGTCAACAGGATACTTATAAAATGCACCCTGTTTGTAGGACACGTGTAATTTATACATACAACAAGTGTCCTACAAACAAAAGATGAGTGTTCTGCAGTCAAGAAAAAAATTAACAATGTGATGCAACCAAATGAACAAAAGTAATAGTGTTCCCTAGACCAGTTCTGCAAATTTACAGTTAGTAAAATCAATGTTCACATGTCAGTTTCAGTAGTTCAATTTCATATTGAATAATTACACATAACATTAGCAATATACTTTGTATTGATGTAATAGTAACATTTCAGCATATGAGAAACACCCTTTCTCATATGTATGCTTGCACCACTCTCTTTCATTATACCTCTACTTGGATGATTGATACTTTCAAGGCCATATCGACCCTAATAAAAACTATGGCCGCAGGGGGACAACACACCCCTGGCTGGCTAGGAAACTCACTGAATCTGGTTCTTAGGGTGATGGTGACCCCCTCGATGGGAGATACTACCAACCAAACTATCGCTCAGTCCACATACCCACCTTAATGGAAAAATGTGGCCACAATAGTCTTTCAACATAGCATGTCTAATGTTTTTCTTACAAGCTCCACGGTAGCCATAATAACCATTTTTATTGCTCTAATTAGTATTTTTGTCATTGTACAAGAATAATGGCATTATCAAGTCTGAACCAATAAACATCACAACAGAAAAAATGGCAAAGGTAACAGCACATCAGATAGTGTGGACCTGTGTATTTACCTGTTCTTGAGATTGGAAGTACATGAATGGAGTATAATGTAGAAAATTTGAAACCCTTGATGTGTATATATCAGCATATCTACAACAAAGGTAAAAATTAGTTGCATTCAGGTTGGGGCCATACATATTTTTTCTCACAATTACAACAATCATAGCCACTTACTTTTCAATTTGCCTGGTTAGATGACTCTTATCCCATAGGCCAGCACGTGACAGCCAACCCCATCTAAGGCCAAAAAAAAAGGAAGAAGAAGAGGGTACTAGTTTAGCTTATTTTTCTAACAATTAAAGAGATATGTACAAGGAGCTCTATCAACAAGAACAAGAAATTGATTCCATATAGATAGAAATTTGAATCATAGGAATTAGAAATCAGAAGCAAAAAATAGGTGAGTTCAGGTTTCAAAGTAATTAATTTTTGTTAAAGAGCCCTTCCTGCAAGAAATATATCAGATAATAGATCTGAACACCCAACATTTAGGGGTTTCCCAAAAATTCACTAGCAGAATAAGAATTTACGTAACAACAGTGTACCTTTTATTAAAAAGCTCTCCATCTGATTCAAGCATAGGCCCAATCTTTTCGTCTAATCTTTGCATAACAATGAGCAACTTTTGCATACTTTCTGAAAGCTCATGGTCATCCATACAAGTTGCAGCAAGCGTCTGAAAAATAAGTATATCAGTACAAGTATATCAAGAACTTGAACATAACTTCGCTCTGGAGCTATAAGAAAATTGTGTACGAAGCTGTGCACACAAAAGCAGATGTCTATAATATCATAACGTTTATAATGGCAATTACTGTTTATCTCCCTTGGAAAAATAAGCCAAAACTACAAGACTATCTTCATTCTTGCCTAGATGTAGAAAAATTCATACATCCAAAGGTTAAAACTTCAAACATCTGAAAAGAAAGAATTTGGACGTGCTGGAGCTCACTAAAGCTAGCTTCACTCTATTACCTGTGCAGGGCGTGAATTAGATCGTCTCTGCTGAGCCAGGCGAAGCTGGTTAAAAAGATCCCCCACAATTTCTTTTTGTTGTATAAGTGTGATGAGCTTTTCTTTCTGACCATGGCTTTGGACCAGTGCATCAAACTGCAAATACAGAAGAAGAAATTGGTTAGTAAACAAGAAAGTATGGCTTGATCAGCATGATAGTACATACAACATAACTAATTGTGGTTCTATCTAGGTTTGCTTCCAGATGAATTCAGAATCAAAAGATGCAAAAAATACTTTCAGTTAACTTGGGTAATGGCCAGTGTAAGTGTATCGGCAGCATATTAGAATTAAATTATATAAATGGTACAGAACCCTTCATGTAATTTTACATTGTGTCACCAGTACATAGTGGTACTCTTGTGAGTATAGGCACCAACCAAACTAAAACTGACCTAGGACCCATGTGAGATTGCAATACAAGAAAAGTCTAGGGGTTCTGCTGCAAGTTACTCAAAATAAAATGAATTGTGTTCAATATGATAGTTGGAGAATAAAAAACCTTTTAGTTGTTCAAAGAGGCTTTCTGAAAATCAGAAATAAAATGGATGAGAAGAAAAATATCAGAGACAGAATCAATAAAATGATCAAGAGAGGGCTAAATCCCACTAGCTAGAAATTAAAATGCTAATGCCAAAATGATATAGACATTGCCATTTGTTCAAATTAGTGTGAAAAGGTAAGCAGACAAACCTCATCCTCTAGTTCTCGGCAGATTAATGCTGTCCTCCATCGTAAATGAACTTTTGATTGGCTTACATCCGTGTAAATATGGTCTCCAACATATAATATCTCATCTCCATGAATGTCTAGTGACTTCTCAACCATTTGAGCGCTGCCACCAGAGTATAAGCCGCCTAAAATACCCAATTGATAAAGGGGTAGCAAGTCAGACACAAAACAACTATTCTATCATTCAAGCTGGCAGCGAAAAATAGACAGGAACATACAGAAAAAAAGACCAAGGTTGCAGGATATAATGACCAGGATATAATGACACAAACATAAAAGGCTGCAGAGCAAAGAAGGTAGCTCTCTTGTTTGTTTTTCTCCATGTTGTCATAAAATGAAAATCATGTGTGCACTAGAGAAACATAAGATCCAGCAATGCCCTGGTCGCAGCTGGCCCTGCCGGCAGGTAAAGCCTAGTATAGCTTGTGGTGGTCTTAAGTGTAACTTTCTAGGCGTGAATGTAACCTAAGAACCCTAAGGGGGCAGGGGCTGTGAGTGTGTTGTATGGCTATTTTGGCCTTTCTTCTATCTTAATGCAATGATACGCAGTTCTGCATATTCAAGAGAAAAAAGATCATAGCAGCAAAGTTAGAGAGACACACATGGTGCCTGCACCTCAGAGAACCTAAACATCTAGCACAAAAAAAACGAACAGGTGGCTCCCCTCTTGATTTGAAATGGAACCACAACCACAAGTACAGATCACCTTAGATATGGAAGGTTTTGTAATGCAAAAATATCATACAAATGTAAAGTGTTCCTTTGTTATGCATCACATTCTATTTCAACAATCAAATTTATGCTATGATACCAAACAAAACAAAAAAAAAAACTGCAAAACCATGTGTACATGCATGTGCCTCTTATGCAATCTCATGCACTGACCGATAGATCACATTGCATTCTATGCTGTAATATGTTAGATGTGTATTTAGCTATGAAGTCATAAACTATTAAACTAGTGTGTAGAAATTAATATGCAAAATACTTCTCTATACTACCATGAAAGAATAGAGATCTTTCCCTTTTCCCCTTCTTGATCAGTCTAAAGTTTATCTCAAGGATATATTCTGTTTTCCATATATTGAGTTTTCGAACAATAATAAACATAAAGCTAGAGCATAATACACATAAAGCTAGAGCATAATACACATTTGTGGTTCGAAAGGAACATGTTCATTCACAGCGACAAAACGAAGAATTCGACCTGAATTTGCTTTAAAACAGGGGCGCATCAATCCATCATCTGTTACAACCTCATAAAATGGATGTGAAAGTTGGAAAAACTCTGGCTTCCTTGCAGAGACTATAACCTACAGTAGGAAGAATCAAATGATCTTAATGAAGTTGCCAGTGTGTTCAGTAAGCAACGACTGACAAGCAGTCACTTCTATATAGCTGGCATAAAGGAGAGATACAACTTACCATCTCAAAAAGATCTCTCCATCCCAAATCATTAGGAAGAAAGCGATTGAATGCATGATTCATCATTTTGTTTGTATAGTGGTAATCTGAATTAGTAATAAGAAGCAACTTTTTTCCAGCCTGATAGATTTGAGAGGGAAGTCAGCATAGGAGTACAATGGTTCTTAGTTGATCACGAGCTCATAAGTTGGCAGTGTCCTGACCTCTTTTTGATCAAGAAGAGCTAAAGGTAGTTCTGGATCAGGCTCTACAAACCGCTCAGGCTCAGCCATTATTTCTCTCTACATATCAACAAGCTAAAGAATTTTTCAGAAACAATATAGTCATATATCATACATAATAAACCAAATAGTACCTTAAGTTGGCCTTCTACATGCGCTCGAAAAAGTGCTTTGGAAACAGCCTGGAAAAAACAGACTCCAAACTTTATAAAGTAGAAAAAGTGGTCAAGAACAAAAGTTCCACAACAAGTCAGCAGATTGGTGGCTCCTATAAGTTTTTTCTCTCTTGCTGTATAAGTTGATGCACATTTTCATTTCCTTTATTTTCTTAATACAGCTACTAACAGCAGTTCTCTACCCTGATGTATTCCCTTTAAAAAGAAAAGAAAAAGAAGTAGCAGTGCTCATTACATTATACAGTCCTTTGTAATCCAATGGTCCAAGTTCAGCTGGCACCAACCCCTGATCTAACTTGTCGACCATCTGAAGAAAACGCCAATATTCATATCAACATTGCACAATTCAAACTTGACAAAATGCCAAGTGTGAGAGACCACGTTTAAAATTTAGAATGTCTACACAATCAATTCAAAAGCACTGCAACAATTCCCTGAATGAATCAAAACAGGCTTGATCGTGTTAATGCATATGGATTAGAAATAAATAGTCAGACTTCTGAGTACACAGCATGTTTGTTAGATGAACTTTTCAGTCGTGATTTACTCTGCTCAGGGCAGGACATGCAAAATGCCAATGTACCACCAAGTAGTCCAATTTGATGCCACTACATACCTCACTACTACCAAACAGAATGATCACAATCTGGCTGCTATATTCTCAATGGACATCCTCTCTACTATTATATCAATATACTAAAATAATGTCCAAATCTACAAGGTAAAATAATATATGAACAAACTCGTGTCCTTGGAAGGAAAAGGCATAGTATTCAAAGATAAAATAGAAGAGAACATCAAACCACTAGCAGAATTTCAGATGGCTCATTTAGCATAGTATTTCATCTGAGCTTTTACCATTTCTACAACTCCCTTACCAAATTTTTCACTAATATAGGAAAACACTTAGCTTCTAGATAAGTTATATAACCCAATCACTTAGAAATATAAATCAATAGAAAAACCATAGGCCTCCTGGATACGCAAATTGAGAAGATGGACGTGGACTTAAATAATCTAGATATCAAGTGACATACACGTTGAAATGAGTATCATATGAAAGGAAAAGGTAAGGAACCTGCATGAACATGACAGCTTCTGAAACAGAGAAAAGGGTATTAAGGAACTCCCATCGACTTTCTTTCCGCAGGTCCACCAATTCTCTTCCATATATTTCACTATTCAAAGAAATTAATTAGAATTCTCATCTCTGGAGTGTGGCAACCTTGATAAATGTGTTACCTCTACCTCACAGAAGTAGTGGAAAGCATCTGGGTACCATGCATAGCCCTCTTAACATAGCCAAAACGATCAGCTTTGACCAAGTTCCCTTTTTCTTTATCAATAACAAGACCTCTTATGACCTGCGACAGAGTAATTGTATCAGTATCACTAGAGGTGATAAATGTGCTTCAAGGTATTATGGATAAAGTACACAGCAGAGCACTACCAGATCAGGATCAAATTTCAAATCATCAACTGGGAAACCCATGCTCTTAAGGTTTTCCATCCCATAATCATATGCACGTCCTTCCCAGGCCTGCATAAATATTGTCACTACCATAGTAATTGTAGCAAAAAATTTACATTTTTATTCAAATAAATTTAACAGTACAAAACACGTTGAACTTGAAATTTGAAAACTCGAATCGAATTATCCCTGACATGGGACTTTATGAACAAAAGATAAAGAAAGAATTAACTTTTATCTACACTTGAGAATTAAGATCATACATATATTATACCTTGGAATTACCAATCATATCAGTTCAACATATTTACAGAATTCTCTATAAGTGCAATCCCTAGTATCAGAACAGTTTATAGGGGGATCAAGAAAATGGGCAATGAAGTACCATCACGTTGTAATGAATTAATGTATAATCCATATCATAGCCAATCACACTGATAGATCGAAGATTTAGTGTCCTGGTGCAGAATATTCCACGAGGAGAGTGTCTTACTGAAAATGGGTCCTGCATTTTTAGGAAGTTGACATTAGTCTTGTTGCTTGAGCTGACTGGTTTTACATCATGATGATACTCAACTAAGATATACTGGAAAAGGAGCAACCAAAATGGGAGTTGGGAATGTTAGGCTTAGCAGACAGAATATAACTGCAAAATTAATTCTGATTTTTAAATGCAGAAAATTGTATGTGGAAGTTCGATTATAGCTTTTCTTCCAACATGTTATGCTTGTTTTCTATTCCTTTTACATCATGATGATACTCAACTAAAATACAACTCGAAAAGGAGCAATCAAAAATGGGAGTTGGGAATGTCAGGCTTAGCAGACAGAATATAACTGCAAAATTAATTCTGATTTTTACAATGCAGAAAATTGTATGTGGAAGTTTGATTATAGCTTTTTTTCCAACATGTTATGCTTGTTTTCTATTCCTCATTTCCTTGGAATCTTTTGGCATTTACATGAATATCCACTAAAGTTATATACCAATGAACGTTGGAGCTTATGTTGCTACAAAGGCATGCAACTTGTAGCTTATTCACAAAATAGGGAATGCCTTATCAAGAACCATCAAGCATAAAAAAAATTATAAATAATTTATAACAGTTGTGTTGGGATGCATTTTACATTCAATTAGATTTGTCTCAAAATAGTTAGAAAATAAACTAACAGTCTTGTTTGAGTCCTTTACAATTGAAAAAACAAAACCACAAAACAATTTCAAAGTTATGGTACAACTATTTTGTATACTTAAAGCCTAGTGAAGAACCATCATGCAAAAACTTTTATCAAGCTATTTACAACTGCTATGTTGGAGTGCATTTTACAGTAAATGAGATTTATCTCAAAATATTATTAAAAACATGACAGCCTATTTTGGTCATTCCACAGGAAAAAAAGGCATGAAACAATTTTAAAGCTAGGAAACAACTATTGATTTGTAAGATGTAATATCAACACAAGAGAAAAAACTCCTTTCACCAATAGGAGAACCCTCATTCTCTCTTCTGCCAGTAAACACACACACACACAAAAAAAAAGGATACCTTTTTTGCTTCACAACTTTTCCATAACCATCTTTCTTTCGCCATTACTTTATGGTTAAACATTGTCAAACTCAATTAGCGTGTTAATTTTTCAATAAATACTAAAAGACACATGTTTGTGCCAAAGCGTCAGACCATCGATTGCCGATGGGATTGTGATGATACTTCTGCTACAAGCAACTCTTTCGTTCTTACCGAATAGAGATAAATAATGACAATAAGAAATGAGGTTACTCAGCGGGCATGAAAGAGAGTAGTGATTTACTACCAACTTATTTGTTGCACCTTTTGAAACAGGAGTACAATTGAATCTTATAGTGGACAAAAATCTAAAACAATGGGTGATCAAACATCTTTGGTTCATGGAATTCTAGCAGACATGGCAAAAAGAAACAAGTGTCTAACAGACTGTGGGTGAAAAGTTAGTACCGCAACAGTACAAGAGGAAATACTTATTCCTAAAGTGGAAAATCTTAAAATTTCTCTAACTTCAAGCACATAACTGTGGTAATTAAGATGATGGTCAGACTGGCCCTGGCATACTAATTTACATTGGATACAACACAACCTCAGTGGTTGCTCTAAGAGAACATGAATAAAAACAAAAGATGTATACCAAACATCAACGAGGACAAAATCATGCTAAAAAGGATAGAATCATACTGCAATTCCCAAGTCATGAAGCAACGTTTCAGCCTCTCCCGCTTCTTTCCAAGCAATCTCCTCAATGGGACCATGCAGTGTTGACTCGCCATTCCCACCTAAAACCAAAGCACTTGGGAGTAATTACAACGAAGTTACTATGACATCAGTATGAACTGAAATTTAAGGAGGCTGGAGCTCACCAAGCAATTCGAGGCGCTCCCTCCGCACGTTCAAATCCCCCCTGGTGCTCTGCCCGAGGTAGTCCACCTGCGAGAGCCCCGACGAGGTGACCGAGAAGTAGGACTCCTCCTCGTCCTCGAACCCATCCTCCTCGCCCCGCTCCCCCTCCACCGCCGCCGGCCTGCTGGCGTCGAGCGCGCGGCACCGGAGCGAGAGGGGAGGGAGGCAGCGGGCGGGAGCTCTGAGCAGGCGCTGTGTCCGCGGGGAAGGTCCGGAGCGCTGCGGACGCGGCGGCCGCGCCGCGGCTCGAAGGCGGAGGAGCGCGGCCGCCGCTCGAAGGCGGAGGAGGCGCACGAGCTCCGCGGCGTCCGCCATTGCTTGCTGCGGGGGCGCGGCGGCGGCGGCTCTAGCCGTTCGGTGAGGAGGACTGGAGGAGGAGGAGAGCTTGCGCGAGGACCGGATGGGGAAGTAGGGAGTGGGCCCGGCAAAAATGCCGACGAAAAAGTTAACGGGCTGCGAGATCTGCCTCAGATCTTTTTCCCACGTGTTGTGCTGACGAAAAGGAAATTACTTGGTCATAACTCATAACGTAAAATATTGAAATCCCATTGGAAACATACTACTATATTTGAAATTTGCTATATCGTGAGATCTCACATACTCCCTCCATCTAAAAAAATCAATAGTTTTTGTTGGATACAATATTTTAGTATCTTAAATTTGAACAAGTATTGTAGTATTTTAAGTTTGACAAGTATTAAATTAAGAGTGATCCTAAATCAGTAAATCCCAGTACAGAAGTGTGGATTCGGACACGCGCCGCTCTAGCCGATTGCCACAGCCCACAGCGAGAGCGTTGTTAAGCTTCGTCCGCCTACCGTACAAGCAGATATCGCGCAGCGCGCACAAGCACGACGAACATCGGAACATGTGCCATGCAGATCAGAGCATCGATTCTTCCTCTTGAGATGCATGACAAACGGATCGGATAGGCTATAGCCTTGTATCTGATCGTAACATGTGAGGCGTAGGTAAGGCTTAGGTGTCGCAGGCATGGGTCAGCAACAGGCAAACAGCTACTTGTTTTTTACCGGCCCGGTCGACAGACAGTGTATTCTTTTTTAAAAGGGCAAAGTTTTTTTTTTTCAGGGTCAACGGGGGGAGAGCGTCCCCACCTGATTGCATTAATGGGGTTTTGGCAACCCAAAGCCTTTTACAAGCGTTCCTTTCAGCAGACAAAAGGGAGGTGGAAAAGCGCCAGCCTGTTCGCTTGGCTTAGGGCAGGCCCAATGCAACAGCGTGGCTGGTAGCCTCATTGTGCCAAGTAGGCTCGGATGCCATATGGAAGAGAGAGAATAGCACATAGGAGCCTCGCAGAGTACTAAAACGACCTGCAGAAGCTCCGGTCGCTTCGCAGAGAAAGCAACAGCTTGAGAGAGAAAAAGTGATCCAGAGTGAGAAAAGTGACGAGCTGTGGAGCATCCATGCATTGCTTGCGTTGGGAAGAGTGGTGGCTTTGGTCCATCGGTTTCTAGGTGGACAGAATCTTTTTGCTGGGGCTACCGGTTGCATGCGCCTGCGTTGGGCTTGGCCTTATCAGCCACCAGCCAGCAGTACTTCAGTCTCACAACAAATCAGCACCAGCCACCAACCACCAGCCAGCCAGCAGTACTTTTCTCTCACAACAAATCAGCACCAGCCACCAGCCACCAGCCAACCGAATAGGTTGAAAGTTGCCAAACCGTAATAAGTAACACAAAGGACACTGGCATTCTGATTTCAGACAATGGGGGTGTTTAGTTCACCCCTCCATTTTGCAAAATGGGAGCATTTTGCAAAATGTACGATTTCCAATGCACTTTTTTCTCTCTGTGCACGCGGTCCAACGCCTATCCATTTTGCAAAATGGGTGAACTATAAACACCCTTGGCCAATAAGGCCAGGCCCAACGTTGTACAGTGGCCTCATCTTGCCACGTAGGATTGGAGATATCCTGGAGGAGAGAAGAAAATGTTATTATTTGCAGAATGACAGTGCTACCTTCAGAGGTAGTGGTGGCTCCAAAAGAGAGAGTTTTCCGTGTATGTGAGAGAAAATAGTACTTTTGGCCTGAGTTTGGGGGTAAAGCAGGTAGTTTCGCACATCTGCCAATGGGTGCTTGCGTTGTAAAGATAGGAGTCTAGATGGAGTCTTGAGTATATTTTGCTTGCGTGCAAGAGGAGGCCACCATTTGTTATATGTGACGGCTCTAGTGGGGGTCTCAGCATGCTTGCTAGGTTTGCATTCCACAGTGGCCAAAAATTGGGTGTTCTAGATGTGTCATAGAGACTTGCAGACGTAGCATGTGGTTAGGAGAGAGAAAACGGAGATGCATAGAGAGAAAAAGCCACATGTGTTGAGAAAATAAGACCACAAAATAAAGATATGGCTAGCATTGGTTGGTAGTAGTCTCAAATTTATCCGACTATAAACCTTTTTCCTTTAGGCAGCAATAGGGAGTTCGCCCACCTGACCTCAATGAAATAGGGGCCAAGCCCTTGAACAGGCTTTTACAACATCACGTCGAGGTTTACACAGAGGGAGAGAGGAGGAGGAAGATCTTAGATTACACATTAGAGAGCCAGACACCATCTCCCTTCTCTTTGACTATAGATCTGAGCCCTAAACTCTAAACACTAAACCCCCAAAACCCTAAATCCAAGCCCTGAACCCTAAACCTTAAGCCATAAATTTCTTAAAGATTTGGGGTCCAAAATTGGAGCTTCCAAAAGCCTTTTAGTACCAAGTGATAACATTATCCGGTATGATCATATTGCCACCCAATAATAATATTTCTCGTGGTTTTAAGTACTAGATGGTATTGCCATCCGGTAAGTCAAAAGGGTATTGCATGAATTATTTTTTTTAAAAAATACGTCTTATACAATCATATGATCTATAAAGGTGAGACAATAATAAAGGTTCAAAAGAGGTCGTGGATTTAAATCTAATGTTGTGCATACGAGCCTCATGGGAATCTTCAGTGAACTTCAGTACCATACAACCTTTACTGTCGAACGCTCACGGTTCCATCGGCAAAGGGCATTTCCCCGGTCCAGTTACATCTAATTCATAGGGGCGCACGCGCACGATTATCACGAATTCGGAGGACATTGCTTGCACGAAATTCACAGTGATGGGGTAACTTTTTTTTTTCGAAAAGAGAGTGCTTTATTTATGGATCCAGAGTATGATTACAATCATATGTATATATGGTCCTATTTGTTTCTGCTTATAATCAGTTTATCAGTCAATGTAAACGAGAATCCCACCAAACATCTTGATTATTTTCGCTTATTTTCATTTATCTAATAATTCATTTCAGAGATTTGAACTACAATGGTGGAGAATAAAAAATCGAAAATTTTTTCGTTTATCTTAAAATCTAAACGTGGTTGAGAGAAACGAAAATAAACACACTTGCAAATTAAACAACAAACAGCACAGCAACTGTATTTCCGCCCTAATAAACTAGTATTAAAAGAGCGCCAAAAATATTTACTAGCCGATGGACAGTTGCCTCAGTTGTTGCTGTATGGCCCCAGTTGCCAGAGCGGCGTGCCTGGCCTCCCTGCGGCGGCGGCGCTCCTCAGTTTCCCGGTGGTTCGTTTGGCTACAGAAGTCGGAGCAGAACGTGCTGGGCAGCTGGGGAACGGCGGCGCCGCAGCGCAAGCAGTTGCCGAACTCAAAGCTCAGCACCGGGAGCAGCTCGTAGTAGTGGCCCCCCTGGTCCTCGCCGACGTGCACCGGGTCGCCGAGGGCCACGTCCATGTGCGAGGTCCACCACTCGGTGCCCGTGCACCGCACGCAGTGCCGGCCGCCGCGCTCCTCGACGAGGACGACGGCGTCGGGGAGGCCCTGGGCGCGGTGGTCGTGGTGCGAGCAGACGCCGGCGCAGAAGGCGCGCCCGCAGTGGAGGCAGAAGGCGTCCTGGCGAGCCGCGACGTGTAGTCCTCCGCGGCGATCTCCTCCGCGATGAACCCCGGGATCGGGAGCCCGTCCGTGGTGTGCGTGGGGAAGACGGGCCGGCCGCCGGCGTCCAGGTCGACCTTGACGACCATGTTGCCGCCCCAGTTGAGGTGGTTGTGGTGGAAGCCGCAGCAGTGAGAGCAGAAGGCGCGCTGGCACTTGATGCAGAAATAGTCCCTCCGGCATGTCTCGGAGAACAAACCCTGCTCTAGGAGGTCCCGCCGCGCCGCGCGCACCAGCCCAAGAGGCGGCGGCGGCACTGGCGCCGGCGGCGAACCAGGCGGCGGCAACAACATCGATCTCCTTGTTTCGCTGGATTTGTTTTGATCAGTAGTCGTATGGTATGGTGGGGCTGGCAAACGGCCGTTCGCTCGTTCGATTTATAGTCCGCCAGGCGCCACGGTCGGTCAAAAGTTTGTGAGTTTGTGACTGCCCCCCGGCTCCCCCGTCTCCGACATTTCCACGGTCCGCCATCGAAATTTATAGCCAAAGCCTGTGAAATTTTCCAGGGTATTAAATGCATCTTTGACCACTAATTAGGGGTATTAAATAATGTCAGTTTACAAAACTACCTCCACAACCTCTAGTAAATTTCCGAGAAGAATCTAATGAGGCCTTTGACCGCATGATTAGAGGATGATTAGAAGATGGTTACTGTAGCATCACTGTAGCAAATCATGAATTAATTAGGCTCATTAGATTCGTCTCGGAAAGTTACGCTCATCCGTGGCTGGGTTTTGCAAATAGACTTCATTTAGTACTCCATGCAAGAAAGATTCCTTTTTGTAAAATTTGTTGGATGCTATCTAAACACGGCCAAGGTACTCCCTTTCATCTTAAAATAAATTACAGCCAAATTCAAAAAAAAAAAACCTATAGCAACGCCAAAGAAAGAATTTACAACGACTTGGAGCCCTCGTTTTGCAGAGGATCTTTGCTCCTGCAATTGTGCAATGCCCAATAAAGAAGGCCTTATAAGCTGACCAGATGGGGAACTGATGATCAACGGTTCATCCCCTGTTCACCACCCCAGTAATCTTCCAGCGTCGTCTCACATCCAGTGCATGGGACACTGTTCTTGATTTTTGGCAGCAACAATCATCTCCGTTCTGTCAGGCAAATGGCTCCAAGATCAAGCGTCATCAGTTCTGTCAGTGCAGCAGCAACAACCTCTCGAGTGAGTCCAGTCCTTGAAGAGTAAAGTATTTTATTTGTCAATCCATCGCGCAGCAAAGTGAATTCACATCAGGAACACATAATACCTCATCAAAGTAAAAAGGTGTGTTAACATTGTATTTCGACTATTTAGGCCTTGCTAAATGCATCAGGAGTTCTGACAAATAGTTTTTCAAAGACTAGTAGTAATTCTCTACTGATTCTGTGAAGTGATTCTTTGGAATGAGTCAAGAGGTTGAAAACTGGAAAAAATTAGTTTTTTATTATGTGGAGTGATTCTGATTAAGAATTTATATGCTAGATAATAAATAAATCACTTTCAGCCACTATTTCTCTCACAGAATCAGTTCACATAAAAAAATCAGAATTAGATAGAACTCTACAAAACATGGTATACTTCTTGTTAAATTCAAATCACTCCGATCTTTTAACCGCCATTACCCAATTGCGCTCACCCGGGGTAAAACGGGCACTGACTATGAATAGAAAAAAGAAAAAAAAGACGAGAAGGCGCGCATGATCACATATATAAAAAAAATATTACAGCAAGCGGTTTTCAATCGACAGACGACAGCTGGACCGCTTCGACACGCGACGCGTAAAATCGTTACACCAAGACCAGCCCCAGCCGGCCACAGCTTACGACCGGAACGGACCGGCCACCTTCTCGTACATGGACGCGCAGACCAGAGCGAGCCACACCCCTCCCGCGACGCCGCCGCCGCCGTCGGGCGCCGGTGCCACCGCCATCTGCTCCACCGCGAACGTTGCCTCTCCTCCTACCGCGCCCGGCGCGTCGCCCCTGGACGGCCCCCGCTGGACGTGCGGCGGCTCCGAGACCGGCAGCTCCTCGTAGCCGCCGCCGCCGTCGTCTTCGACGCAGTCCGCGCGCAGCGGCGGCGCCGCGCCGGGCCGACCGAACAGGTTAGGCCAGCACATGTACGCCATCGCGTCCGTCCGTGCGCCCGGGACGTA
This sequence comes from Alloteropsis semialata, assembly GCA_004135705.1. Lineage (NCBI taxonomy): Eukaryota > Viridiplantae > Streptophyta > Magnoliopsida > Poales > Poaceae > Alloteropsis > Alloteropsis semialata. The sequence continues at coordinate 72,236,933 of CM014274.1, forward strand.
GGTCGTTGTTGGGCTGGCTGGTATATACAGATTCAAAAGTCCCAGGATACGATACGAGACGAAAGTAACTGAACCGATTTTATATTGTCTGCCAAGTACAGTATTGTAACAGGCCTCAAATGCAAATCCTTACTCAACTCCAATTGTAGTCCGACACGTGTACTCGCAAATCGACATGGTGGAAGTATGATTGCGTTCGAGTCTTTTTATTTCCCGTAACATTGTAACATAGGAGTACTAGACTAGTAGTAGTACAAAGTGACATAATACGGGTGCGCATATAGTCATATACAAAGACATGGCATTAAAATGGCCATGATACATATCTTTTTCTCTTCCTTTTCTCTATCAGACAGAAAAGCAATGAATTAGCCTCCAAGACGGAGGGCCTCTACTTATTTGGTTGCTAGACCACGGAATTACAAATACCATCAGTACTGATCAGAACACAAATAACTGTAAATTCCACAATGGTAAACATGGTCGCCACAGGCAAAACAACAAGGCATTCCTCTGTACTAACCATCAGTGTTCCAACACACTCTCCACAACTATCAGAACGGCAAACGTCCAAAGTACCGTCATATTTGATCTCCCAGAAGCAACGAGTTCGGCACACACATCAGTAACGTACATGTGAAGTTTCTAGGCCATTGGTAAAGAGGCCTATTTTCAGATGAGTACAGGCTGTAGAGAAAACCACAAGAAAATTTAGCAAAAAGATTGTAGTGATACTCTACTGTAATTGTGTATCATCTACACTACAGACTACAAGTAGTCAGCAGAGGAGAAGGAGCATTGCTGATCTAAGCAAACATGCAGACTGATAAGAAATAGAATAAGCCACCCTTTCAGGCCAGGTATCTTAGCCACGAATGTAAGTGTATTACCACATTGATATTTCCACTAGCTATTTTGGATCTAAAAATGGACTGATTCTTATGAGTGCAATAATAGATGTATCCTTGTATTTTACAGATCAATATAATCAGTTTTGACAAAGAACAGGTGTGTGAAGCTAACAATAATACCATAACTATGGGGCCAAAATAATTTTTCGTGCTCAGTAAAGTATGAGAGGGAGTGTTGATCGGAAATATCTTCCACACTCGTCGACTTCCCATTTCCTTTTATAAGGCATATTCAGATTTGCAATTGAATTTAAGAGTATACTTTGACCATTAAATTTTCACAATTCATATAATTGTTACAATATCAATACCATATGAAAAGGTTTGTGAAACACAAATCTATTGGTATAAGTTTTGTACATAAATAAGCACATGATTTGATTAATTGTTGGTTAAAACTTATAATGTTTGCTTTTTCTCATCCTCACATGCTCTATAGAAACAAATGGATGGAGTATCATTTACCTTAACTCTTGCAATATCTTTCTGCTTAATGCAACTCCCTGAAGGTTCTGCATTCTTTTTTATCCATGGATGCTTCATTATGTCTTCAAGGGAGAGCCTCTTGCTTGAATCCTTCACAAGAAGCTGTATACAAAATCGCACTTTAAGTCAATAGTCCAGCCCACACCCACCAATTTAATTGATCTCTTGTGTATGAGATATAGCTAATAATTTTAGATATTACCTTGGAAATGAGATCCTTAGCCTCTGAAGATACACAAGGAGTTGAGGGGAATGTCAAATCCACTCTAACTATCCTGCTCAGAATTCATGTGACACAGAATGTTAAGGAATAAAGACAGAATAAACTAGGTGCCTCAGGACATACCTTCTCAAGGTATCATCTTGTTCATCAGCTTCAAAAGGAGGTGAACCATATAAGAACTCATAGCACAGGATTCCTAAAGTCCAGTTGTCAACGGCATGGTCATGAGCTTTTTTTTCTATCATCTCTGGTGCCAGATAATCAATTGTGCCACAGAGTGTGTGACGTTTAGCATTTGAACGAGCTGCCCATCCAAAATCTGCAATTTTCAGCCGGCCCTGGAGAAAAAGGAAGTTAACTAGTTATCAAGAGTTCAAGACAGTGGCATGAGCAATGAGCCCTGAAATATCTTTTTTTTTTTTGGTTCAACTTTCAGAGGCAGGCAGCATAACTAACAATTTTGCTGCTAGCATTTAATAATGTCCCTCACAGCAATAACATTACTTCAGAAATACTGAGACATTTAAGAAGCACTTGCATAAGCATTTCTCACATATGTTGCGAGTCAGCAACATGAGTTTCCAGATCTATTCATAGAGGCTGCATATCAGGTCCAACACAATTTACACGCAAGATGAGTTCACCCTATTGAGCTGTAACGATAAATATCTTCATTGTCCATAAATACAGTACCTTGAATTTCACAGTTTAATGGCTGATTTCACATTTTAATGTTGTCTATACTTCCTACACAACATTCCAGTTCTGACACTTCAGGAGAGCCGAGTCTTACACTCTGTTGCTTACATACAAAAATAGTGAAATACTTTTACAATGTACAGTTGTATACTTAAGGAGCGATAGCGTAACATCTAGAGAGAGATCTTCAACCCTATGAGAGTTTAAGCCATTAGCAATAGATTAGATTCTTAAGCAACCTTACACAAATGGTTCTATTAGAGATTATGGCGCACAGAAAGAAGACCATCAACCTATTAAAATTATAACAAAATGGTGTAAAAAGTATGGGCACTACTCTTGAGCAAAGTTTACATTAATGTTTATGTTAGAACTTAGAACACATGTTGTGCAGAAATAAGATCATCTAGTTAGAAAATAGCAGGCACCGCTAAAATGCTCACAACAATAAATAAAACCAGCGTAAATGCACAAATCAAAGATGGGCTAGAAATGATAAGTAGTATTGAGGTGCAACAACTTCATAAAGAAGAACCAACCTCAATATCAAGTAGCAAATTCTCTGGCTTGATGTCCCTATGAATGACCTGCTTCTTGTGACAGTATGCCAGTGCGCCAGCAAGGCTTGCGACGTACTAAAACACGTAAGGTGCAGTGCCGTCAGAATCTAACAAAAGAATGGCAAATCAGAAGGAAGTTTACATATGTATATCATGTTCTAGGGCCTGGTATGGCAATGCTAGCACATGTTCTTGGCTGTTAATGGCCTTATCACAAGCTGCGCCTGTGTCATACTAAAGGAGATGCTTTAGAGTTTCCAAGAATTCTTAATGTTGGGATCAGATAATAGAAAAATCTAAACCCAAAAACCATTTCGACAACTTATAAAATGGCACTAGAATTTTCAAATATCAAATAATTTACTGCTCCAATCACCTTTTTTTATGGACTGTAACTTCAACTTGTAACCAATGCACGGGAAACCAGTATCAAGGAATCAGCAATCAATGAATTATACATGATATCCGAGTAAAATCAAGGTGGGGCATTTCTGAACATCTTCCGTGTTTTGAGTAGAAGTAATATCATACAATTGCAACCTTAAGACCCTAACGTCCCATGGACTAGTTCTCTGAAACTTTGTTTGTACAGATGTTTTTCTTGATTTCTTCCTTCTTGTTCCCCTTCTCTTCCCTCTGTCCTTTTCATCTTGGTTTTGTTTTAATAAAGTAATGGTACGGCAGCCCACTGTACTTCCCTCGCGAATATCATACAATTATGCTTCATGGTAACATAATTTTAAGTCATAAACAGTAGAAGGGCAATGGGTCCAATCCAACTGGAGGCACAAAAGTTTGGGGGCAAACTAACAGTGAAGCAAAATGGATAGGGGCAGGGGATTCTTACAGTTGCGGCGGTGCGCTCGCTGAAGCGGCCAGCAGCGCGAAGGACCTTGTATAGCTCACCACGGGCCGCGTATTCGAGGACGAGAACGACGCGCTCCTCGTCGTGGAACCAGGCGAAGAGGCGGAGCACGTTGGGGTGGTCGAGCCCGCGCTGGATCTCAATCTCCCGCCGCAGGTGCGCGTGGAAGCGGTACTTCTCCAGCTTCGCCTTGTACGTCACCTTGAGCGCCACCACGTACCCGCTCTGGATCATCGCCACGAGCAGATTAGCCTCAGCGGAGGCAAAATTTTGGGGGAAACTGGGAGTATCTGAAGGAAATGCTTTGGAGAACCGACCTGCTTCTCCCGGGCGAGGTAGACCTTGCCGAACTTGCCCTCGCCGATGTACTTGCCGATCTCGAAGTCAGACATGCTCCACTCCTGACGCACCGCCATCGTACGCGAGAGTGGCGTCTCCGTGGGGGAGGGGGGCCAGGTGAGGAAGCCGGCGACGAGCTGCGTCGAGGAGGAGGCCGGAGAGGATCACGGGGGGTAGGAATTTGAATTGGGGAGCGGCGGCCGCCGGATCGGGACTGGTACTGGTACGCGGCAGTCGCGTTTCGTTTGGGACGGGGGATGTTTAATTTAGTGTCGTCCTAAGAAAGGCCATGTATTGAGATGCCATTATAAAAATGGAAACAACAGATTTGTTCAAAGAAACGTGTTTGACTTACAAAATTGCCACTTTGTCCGACGTGTCATACCAAATCACGCATCCATGCTGGAGAGGCGACGCGAAATGACAATGTTGCCCTTGGCTTTTCTCTGACACATCGGTCTTTTTTGTTTTTTTACATCTTCTTCTACCTCAGCTCTATCTTATCTCTGCCTCCCGCCGTCGCCGCCTTTACTCTCTTTCCCTCTCCCTGTCCCTCTCTCCCTAGCTCTACTCCCTCACACCACCGCCGCCGCGGAGACCAGCACCACCATCTGCCTCCCGCCGCGTGCCTCCGTCCTCCCCATAGGTGGGGCTCGGGACGCGCCGTCGTCGGGACGCAAGCGCGGGACGGTTCGAACACGGACACGATCGTACGGTGCCAAGTTGCGTCAAGGGATCGAGATCGATGGCGTGCCAGCAGCTCCGTCGACCAGCCTGCCCCTGAGGCCGCACGCCCTGGTGCAGGAGCTCGAGGACGAGCTGGAGCGGCTCCAGTCCGGTGCGCCGCGTCGGCGCCGGCGGCGCTCACGGGGAGGAGGGGAGGGGCGTGCGGCGAGGCCGGGGAAGGAGGGGAGGGGCGGCCGGGGTGGGGAGTGTTGCGCGCGGTGGAGGCGCGCCGCGGAGGCGGAGCGCTGGACGTGTCCATGGCGCTGCTGGACCTGTGCGAGCGCGCCAGCACGCGCCGCTTCTCGTACTGCATCTCCGACCGCGACGACGCTGGCGTGCTGCTCCTCGGCCCCCCAGCAACATCCCCTTCCTGCCGCTCGCCTACTTCGAGCGCGTGGCCTACTCGGTCCAACTCCTCGGCATCCGGCCGTGTCGCTGCTGTACAAGGTCCCCGGCAAGCGTACGTGATCGGGCACCACGCCACCACCACCAGATGAACCTGCGAGTGGAGCACTGCACGACCAGCGACGTTCCCGGACATGCTCAACGCCTTGGCCACGGCGAAGTCGCTCCCGGACATGCTCAGCGCCTTGGCCACGGCCAGCGACGTTCCCTCGATGCCGAGACCGCCTCTGACCTCGCCGCCGCTGCCCATCGGCATCGCGCTGGTCAGGGGAGGCGTCCGTGAACGTCGTGCCGGGCATCATGGTCCCCGTCGGCATGGACAGCGTCGCGCCCGGAAACGACGTCGTCCCCGGCACCGTCGTCGGCGTGGCGCCCGGCACGGTAGCCGTGGTGGTGGTGGTGCTCAGCACCGTCGTCGGCGTCGCGTCCGGCATGGTCGTCGACTTCTGGCTGCAATCACGTGACGGACATGACACGAACAAGAGCAGCGCAACATCAGTTCACATGCTCACCCATGGTAAACAAAGATGAAAAGATCATGCCAAAATCATTACAAACAAAAAGTAGAAGACAACGGCGAAAAAAAAATACTTTGATCCCTGCAGCGGGCCAGCCGCCGCCAGCGACGTGCGCGCACGTCGGCCGCCCCCTGCCGAGCTGTGCCTGTGCTGCCGAGCACGCGCGTCGGCGAGGATGGCGATGGAGATGGAGGACGCCACGGTCCCGGCGCTGGCAGTGGTGGAGGCACTCAAGCAGGCAGGTAGCAGCCGTAGGAATCGGTATCGCTACTCGGAGTCCGGACTCAATCTGCGCCGGAGGTAAGAGATGACATGCGGGCCCCAACCGTAAGAGAGATAGAGAATGATGACTACAAGAAGACTAGAAAAAAGGCATGGGTAGAAGGGTCATTTCCCATGGTCGATCCACGCTGGCGTGAGGACTTGGCGTGCCACGTCGGACAAAATGGCAAATTTGTAAGTCAATCTTCCTTATTGTGGCAAATTTGTAGGTTCCATTCTTATAATGGCATCTGAAGAAGTGGCCTTTCTTACGGTGGCAATTAATTAAATATCCCTTGGGACGGGGATGCGAACCGTTTGGAGGGATGAGATCATGGGCTATGAAGGCTTTGCAGGATGGCCCATAGTGCCACTGTAGCCCAATAGCCCGCGCCCACTTCCCGTGCACGCGGAGGCCCATTATACGAACGGCCCATTTATCTGCCGCCCCCTACGGGCCCAGATTGCATGACGACTGCAGAAAGCGGCCCGTGCCGACTGCCGGGGCAACACGAACGGTGTCATGTTTTCTTTGGTCGAAAATTGGTTCTATAACATCTAAAGATTGCGACGTCCGAAAAATATCATTGAAAGATATCTATCATATAAAATACCATTGAAAGATGTAGACATAAACTGAAAACATCACTCCATTATATTTCAGAGTTAGTTCTGTTAACTTGGACAAAAATACCTTTTAGGGATCTCAGTTTCATACATTCTTCAGAGGCAAGACATCTGCGTATCGTGGAAGAGGCACTGCGGCAGGCCTGCTCTGCACTGCACCGCGGCAAAGCGTGAGGGAGGACCGGCACGAGGCGCGAGGGAGGGCGGCGGCAGCCTCGTGCGATGCGCGTGGGAGGGCGGTGTGCGTGAGGCGCGTGGAGAGGGGGAGCACGGCAGACGTGGGGGAGGACGGCGGTGGCGCGTGTGGGATAAGGGCGTGAGCCAAAGGGGGTGTTTAGATGGGAGACGCTTAAAATAAGCCCTTCAAATAAGTCTCAAATAAGCCTCAAATGAACCAAACATCCATGCTTATTTGGGGGCTTATTTGGAGGGCTTATTATAAGCCCATAAGCCTCTCAAAGGGTGCTTATGGGGCTTGTTTTGGGTGGACCCCATGCTGAAAGCCCCCCTTTCCACCCCCTGCCCCTATTTCGGATGAGGCCCATGTGGAGAAAGAGACCCTGACCAGGGGTAAAATGTTACATAGACACATAGGGGCTTATTATAAGCCCTTCAACCAAACACCCCTTTAGACTTATTATAAGCCTGAGCTTATGAAAAGGCTTATGGGCTTATATAAGCCTCTCCCATCCAAACAGCGCCTTTGTTTTGTAAGATCGAAGGCTGGTCGCCCGTGACTACTGGGAACAGGAGAGGACAGAAACGTCATTTCGTGGTTCATGCTAAGTTCATGCGAACGGTGAAAACACAGTCCCTATATGTAAAATTTAACAAGAGTGCTGCTTCAGTAACGGTTGCACCTTTCAGTGGTATTTTACAGTGGTGGAGTTTATCGATGGTATTTTCATGGTGAAAACACAGTCCCTATATGTAAAATTTAACAGAGTGCTACTTCAGGTAATTGTTGCACCTTTCAGTGGTATTTTATAGTAGCGAAGTCTTTCGATGGTATTTTCTAGATGTTGCGATCTTTCGATGTTGTAGAACCAATTCTCCGAGAAAAAACCCATTGCTTGCATGTTATTAGCGGAGTGAAAGTGCATGAATTTGCAAGTATTGGAACACAGATCAACCGTGACCGTACACGCTGTGATACAGGTGAGAATACAATTACTGAAGGTCTGCATAAAAAATGTTCAGGGAAGTAGTTGGGTATCTCATAGACTGAATCAGTAAACCACGTAGAGTGCATTGGCCTGAATTCCGAGGATGCTATTCAGTCTTGTGTTCAGGCTTGTCATAGGCTGCTATATTCTGTGGTTCGCACTCCGGGCTTAAGAGCCGGACGAGCAGCGCTGATGTTGAGCTCGTTGAGATCGCTCCGCATGACGCCCACCTGAGGCTCCTTGGGACTGTTATCCTTGGACCTACAGAATAGGCATGAGGTCAGGTCAGGCAGCAAAACGATTCCAGCTCTCATTTGCTAAATTGACTTGAACTCAATAAACTGAGGAGCTAAGCTTTGTCAGTTGGTTCGATGCACAGAACGGCAGTACAGAGATACTGATTACTGAAAAGCCGAAAATTGGATGGGTAGGAGTTGTTACCATAATGTAGGCGGCAGAGAACCCAGAAAGCAAGGGCACCACCAACAGAGAAGATGCCAGCAGTTTGTCGCATCAACCGTGAGCAAGGCTTTGACTCAGGCCTCATCACCTCTCCTTCCGACCATCCCAATGCTTGCCGGAGTGCCATCAGTATCCTGTACTTCTTTGGTGCTGGGATTCAGCTTGTCTGCTGGTTCTGATAAAAGCTTCAGCTGTTCTTACTCTAGAGCCCTACGTGGTCTTTCCTCGTCCCCCCGCTTCCTAAATCCTAACAAAAGTTGAAGTGCTGATTTTTTAAACATGGATAGTCTTATAGGAAAAAAAATTAACTGCTCAAATTTATGCTAGAGTGAAACAAGGTATCGATCCACACCTATTGCATGGATAGGTTAACTACTTATAGAAAGTGCAGTACATGCATTTGTGCAGATATGAGAATAGACGTATGAGCGTCAGAGAGGTTATAGGAACTGTGTGCATGTGCTTTACATAAACAATAACTACTTTTTAATAACTATTGCAACATTCAGAAAATATCGGAGCAATGAATCAATGTGCGTATCCACAAAGTAATGTCCTTGTGTTCCAAGGGAAAGAAAATAGAGGAAAGGCATCAGTTAAAAGGTCAAATCTTGGCTTTCAGAAACAGTGAAAGTTCTATTGTTCTAGAGCTTTTATTCAGGAGAATAGAACACGCTGACAAGGGTACAGTGAAAGATCAAGAAAACATGAATAACAGTTTACAATCACTGGATGTAACATATTTTCGAGCAGAGAATCAATATATAAGCAACATGCTTGCTTACTCACTATAATATGGAATATCGACACAATGCAGCAAAATGCAACTAATGTGCAAAAGCAACAAACGAATCAAGTACCATGTAGTAAGACAATGGCAGTCTTGGCACAGTGCCTATTTGTGAAACTGTTGCCTGCTGATACATATGTACCATGTAAACGTTATCCTGATCTAAAATGTAAACATAACGAAAGTCAAATCACAGGTTTTCTGACTCCATACTAGAGCTGGAGTGGTTCAGGCTACCATTTATCACTAAGCAGGGTTTCGATTCATCAAGAGATCAACATAAGCAAACTTGCGCAGTTATCTCATTGACTGATTGTATATTTTTATACACCTATAGTTGAGATAACTCTAAAGCAACCAAACAGTTTTGCCAAAAGAAAAATCCATAAAGGATTTTCGAACCCCTGTGTTTGATGGAAAATTAAAGAGAGGAAAGATGACATCAGATAGTCATACAGATAAAGCATACTTTATTCCTAGAGTGTTTATTGCTATCCTATCTACCGTGAGTCATGACAGTGCATGATCAAGAAAATATGAATGACAATTGACAACCTCTGACCGTACCAAATCTTTGAGCAGAAAATCAATATATGAACTACCATGCTACTTCCTAAGTGCACTAGACATAAGTGAGGAACATTGAGAAATTGTGGAAAAATACACAGGATAATGTGCACAAAAGAAACAAAAGAATCAAGCAGTACGCAGGAAAAAAAATGACAGCCATAGCATGACGCTTCTTATTTGTGCCAGGCATAGAACTTTTATCTTCTGATGTATTATGTACTATGGGAACGTAATCCAATCCAAATGTGAACTATGATGCAAATCAAGTCACATATTGCCTAGTGTTGGATCACCAGATCTCGCAGCCCATTTATCATTAGGATTCAACTCCTGGATTTCCTCATGCCAGTGTCACTTACCTTTCCTGAGATTAAGTGAGATGTCCTATTCTTATTTTTATCACACTAACCTCATTACCTCAACCATATGGACATCTATTGCATAATGCTACAATTTGAGGAGGTACTTTGCAAAGTAGATAGCAACTAGACCAAGAGAAAATGAATATAGCAGTTTCGTGCTATTGCAGCAAAAGCAAACCTAAAACTTGTGTGTAGAGAGGAACCCTCACGAGCTTCTCCTGAGAAAAGAAGAACATCAGATGTTTGCCATTTTGCCTGGATGAGCCACTAGTTGGCTAGCATAACAGCTGGCAACATGCTCACAAATGACACAACTAACAAGTAATAACAGACCATAGCAAGATCAAAGTGGCACTAAACAGGACATATCTACAGACAGAACGACATATATTCAAAGTCAATAAACAAATAGACAGGTCAAAAACTGTGGTCGCAAGAACTTTTAAGAATCTGGGATACTTTCAACAGCATTCATGGACTATAATATGCAATTATGCATTTCATGGCATGTGACAATTTCGGATATGGCAATATGATCTCTTNCATCTAGTATTCAAAATGCAGACTGTTCATGCAACTTGTGGTCCATGAGAAATGCTCAACAGCTGCCAACTTAACCCGGCATGGCTGGCGCCATCCGACCTGCTACAAGCCTTGCAATGGTCCAGAGGAAAATGCAGACATGCTTATAAATGGGCAACTTGTCCTGCAAATATTGCTCACAAAACAGAAAAGTTTGGTCCTGCATTAACAGAGTAGTAGTCCCTAAGCTACTGTTGGTCCTGTTTTGCTGTTTCTCAGGAGCTATCTTTCGGCGGGCCTGGACTGGCAACAAAGGCATTGGGCAGTCAGACCACCATGACAGATTGGACCGCACAACTCAAATTAATCCAAACCCTTGGAGCCATGAATACTGCGTGCTGGCGTCCCTGGGCAGCCAGATAGCAAGAGTTCAATGCAAGGTTTGCTGGCTTAGGCATCGCATCGAGCGCCTATCGCGGGGACAGCAACGCCAATGCACAGCGGGGCTTGTGGAGACATTGTGTCGAACAGCTTATGGGCGGGCCTCTTATGGAGCCTACTTTACCAGCAATTTTTGCATGCATTTTACTTTGCGAAACAACGAACTGCAATAGGAGAGGCAAATCTTCTCAATAATCTATGAATGAGATTACTTTCTCAACAACCTCTACCTGTTTGATCTGGTGGATTCACTCCACCTCCGCGCGCGCGCGCGCCCGTGGCTTTACGGCTGCCGAGGGCCGACCAGAGTTGAGCTCTGAGCTCTCGCCGCCTCCACCGAACTGGATCCCCACAGGCCACAGCGCCAAGCAGCCTGAGGCCTGGGCTACTGGGCCGGCCGTCCCCCTCTCTTTCTTGTGCCTGCGGGCTGCAGCTCCTCCGGCTCCCACGGAGAGAACAACGTTTGGCTTGCAAAGAAATGGAGGCAGCGCTGCCGTATGCTGCTACTGCTAGTGGAGAAAAACTGAAAGCGTCTTGCCAGTCGGGCATAGCTGCTTCCAAAACCTGATGAAGATTTCAAAGTGATGCTGATAGGTGACAGCTGCTAATCTCATCACTTCATGCAGCTGCTAATCTCATCACTTCATCTCTTACGTTTACGTATCAGGATTAGAATTGGAACTGGCTGGATCCTTCCACCAAAAGTACGAAAGGTAGTCAAAAGCCACCAATACGTAACAAAAACTGTATGATTAACACCCGACTTCTGTAACAAAAATGACCATACAAGGTCGACACTCGACAGACTCTTGCCATTCCACATCAACACCAGCAGCAGCAACAAAGTCTCCACCACAATACAGGCACATTGCAGCATTAGCTAACAAAGGATACATCGCTAGAATTCAAAATAAAAGGCCTAGATTAGGAGACTGTTGTAAGTTGTAACATTCGCATTGTTGCACAAATAACAGATCCCAGTTGGTGGGGGGCTCAAAAGCACACTACAAAACGTAATAAAATCATACACCCGTGAACCATCATAGTCCCCTGCAACTGGGGCAAACAAGCACACCCTAGTTCGAAAATAGGCGTGTGCGATCACATCCTGTCCTCTCTTCTGCGCGGGGCACAGGTTATGATCGCGTCGACCCTGAGGATCATCTCCGCTGCCTCTGTCGCCGACAGAAGGATGGCCTGCTTCACCTTGAAGGACTCTTGAATCCCCAGCTTCTGCATGTCTCCAACCTGTGGACATGTGATATGGTTGGTTTCAGAGACTGCATAAATCTAAACGAGCCAATAATACTTTTCTGTCTCAGTGAACTTACGGTGCCCGTGATGACATCAATCCCAGCAGTGCAGTTCTCCTTGTGGTGCTCAGCACGGAGCTGAGAGATCAGCTCAGCACTATCCAAACCAGCATTGTCAGCTATGGTCGTTGGGATGGCTTGCAGGGCACGGGAGAAAGCATCAATAGCATGAGATTTCTTCCCAGGGGTCTTCCTTGCAAGTTCATCAACTTCTTTGGCCATCACCATTTCAGGCCATCCACCCCCAAACAAGACACGGGTGTCGTTTACCGTTTGGGACAGCACACATAGGGCATCATGCAAGGATCTCTCGGCCTCATCAAGCACGTGCTCACTGCAGACAACAAGGAGATCCATATTCAGTGTACAGCAAGTAGAAATGCATAAATATAAGACAGTAATCCTACATGATCAGAAGTTACAGAAATGAAAATACCTTGCTCCCCTCAGGACGATGGTGCAGGCCTGCCCCATCTCAACACCGGAGAAATGAATTAGCCTGTCCTCCCCAATCATAATCTCTTCAATAACCTTGCAGTGCCCAAGCTTAACAGACTCCGGATTATCGAAAGTTGATGCAATCTCACCACCAGTGACAAGAGCTAGCCGTTCAATGCCCTCAAAGTCAGCATGCTCAATTGCGAGTATGCCAGCATCAGCAAAGAGTTCTTCTGGGAAGTTATAGATTAACTGCCTGTTGACAAAACAGTTGATCCCATGTGCTATGATCTTCTGCACCTTCTCTCTCATTTTCTGCTTTTCAGCAGCTTCAATATCTGCAACCTTAGACATTGAATCCACACGGACACGTGCCCCATAGATCTTAACTTTATCCGTGTCCATAGCAGTGTTTGCAACCAAAATTTTGGCATTCTCAATTCGCTTGGGTTGACCAATGCCAATTTTCTTGTCAAGAATGAACCTAAAAAACCAAAAATCATCTGTTGAGAATGGAGCACTATGATCCTTTTTTTGTGTCTGATAAAATAGTAGAGAGATTTTCGAGTACACTCAGCATTCACAGAGCACTGCAGTGTTAATCATTTTACTACTTAGATACTTAGAAGATATTACTAAGCAATTAGAAGCTAAGACAATAAAAGGCCATTGAATCTAGGGTTGAGCATGAAGAGAAGAACAAAATATTACATGACATGGTTTGCTAATAAACATACCCTTCATCCAAAAAGGAGTCCCTAAGAGATCCTCCAGGTTTCTTCAGAATTTGAATGGCTTCCAAGTTTGTGCTACCCTGTCACAATTTACAAACATATCAATCAATATTCTACGAGCCATATTGTGACAATATGACAGAATAGCAACATCCTAAAAATATAGAAGTTCAGCAATAATTTGGATACCTTAAGCCTTAGGACAGCATCAACTGCAAGTTCAGCAAAGTATTCCTTGTCTTGGGAAAGAATTTTTGAACTAAGGGTAGTCATGGCAATATTCATGAGATCAGCTCTGAACTTATCTGCAGCACAGAAAGAGGTGGTAGTAAGATCGATGTGGCTAATGGCATATACAAGGTACAACAGTACATGAAAGAGAAAAACCATTTCATTTATGCATGACATTGCAAATCACTCTCAACTAAACTACATTAAATTGATGGCATATCCTCTGTGTTATAGCCTATAGTTGTGCGTTGTTTAGGAAATGACAAGTTAAAGGTGAATAAAGCAAAATGTATCTTCATGTTAAGAAAATATACTTGATATGCAAAAACAAAAAAGAAAAAAGGCTCAGCTGAACAGGAAGATAGTCTTCATTGGCATCAAGTTTCAAATGCAGTTACATAACCACGAGTGAATAAATAATTCACCTGTATTTTCTCTGTTGTCCATGGTCCTTTGTAGCAAAGCATTTCTAGCACACTCAACAGCCATTCTGAAACCTAATTTTAGGGAAGAAGTAACAAACAGAGATAAGTAACCTCAATAATACTGGCAGCTTTGCAGACAATCTTCCAGAATATAGCCATATCATATAAACCAGGCAAACCAAATGCATTTAGAATGAAGGCACAGAAATGTAAACAATGAAGTCTATCCTCACAAATGTTTCCGCTACCTTAACATGTTGTTTTTGCTTGGGTACAGCCTTCCTTGGGTAATCATAGTTTCAAAAGTAGACAATGAATTTTATTGGTAATCTGAGAGAGCTGCACCTCAATTCAAATCTGATATTTACCAATAAAATCCATTCACTCCTTAAATAAATGATTTTATAAACTTTGGAACTAATGATTACAAAATCTGAAAGCTTTTCCATTCAGTAATGGCATTTCAAATGAACCATGTTTAATCAAAACATTTACTTGAACACGTATTATCCCTCAAACATGATATTACCTGCAATAATAGTCATGGGATGAATTTTCATGTTAACCAACTTCTCAGCCTCCCTCAAAAGTTCTCCAGCCAAAACAACAACAGAAGTTGTTCCATCACCAACTTCATCATCTTGAACTTTTGATATGTCTGACATGCATTAAGGAATAGCTCTTTTTTTTTTGCATCACAGAGTATATGTACAAAAGACAGATCAAAGAGCATAAGGAGTATTTATGAAGAATAATATCTTGCTAGATCTGGAGAAATTATAGAACTTCAACGGTGATTCTGTCACAGATCATGAGGAGCGCATTCAAATGAAAGGATACCAACAAGGACCTTCGCGGCAGGATTGTCAATGTGAAGCGACTTCAAAATGGTAGCGCCATCATTTGTAACAGTAACATTCCGGCCCCTACCAGTTGATTGCAATATCTTATCCTGGACAAGGAAGGAATGACATGTCAACATTAGGGCAAAAGACTTCCTTCTAAAAAGTGAACAACCGCCACCATTCAAAAAGTTCCAAGTTTTCTCTGTTAACACATTTGCACCAACATGTAATTCAGAGGTATAAGATTTTGGAAGCATACCATTCCTTTTGGTCCCAATGTAGTCTTAACCAAATCTGCAATCGCCATGGCTCCTACAAAAGAAGCCTACAAGGAAATGACATTACAGGCATATAAGAGAATTGTAAAACATAAGGGCATAGAACTCAAAATGACAAACTTTTTTTTATAAACCATGACCAAGCATCTTGTAGTTTTTAGCAGTACAGATAAGTGCATCCCTATGCTGTCTAATATGCCAGCACACCCAACAAAATGAGTATCAGTTTAGCTGCACATGAGACACGCACATCTACAGAACTGATGTAATTTGGCCTATATTTCACGTTGCAAAATCTTAAAACTAACCAAAACAAGCTGAAAAGTTAATGAAGCACTTGTGCTACTGCAAGGCGCCTGGACGCAGCAACTTAACAGATCCGAAAAAACCTACACCACTACAAGCAGCTACCACCCAGGCATTCGATTCGGCGCTTCCCGCAAACTACCTCTAGTCAGAACGGGGGAGCAGCACGAACCGAAAAATCAGCACAGAAACAGCGTGGATCAGAGAGAGGAGTGAAGCCTCACCATCCTGGCGCGCTCGCCCTTCTCCTCGATGGCGTCATCCTTGAGCACCCTCTCCATCTGCGCAGGCACGAGCACAAGCTGAAGTGAGTAAACACAATAACACATCGAACGAATACATGGCTCCAGCACCAGTGGCGGCGCTAGCAAGGGCGTATCACAGGGGAAGAAGGGCAGGCGCCGAGACCAGTGGCCCAGAAGGGTCGGATCATAGGGAAGAAGGAAGGTACCTAGAACAGCGGGAGTGCGGGTGGGCGCAGATCCGGAGCGGCGGCGGCGGCGCTGAAGCCGGCGGCGACGCTGGGACTCGGGGGGAGAGGGCAAGGGTTTCTCTTTCCCTCGCTCCGGCGCGGCTTCGAGCCTTCGAGACGACAGGCGAGCGACTGGGGGCCTCCTATATGCTCACGTCAGGGCCTTTCTATCAGCGCGCACGGCCCAGATCAGCCCATCAAACAGAGGGCGGGCTATAGCCTACAGATACAGCCCATGCGTACAAAGGATGAGGTGGGGGGCCTTGGGGGAGATGGGGCATCTGAGATTTTTTATATTGGGATATAGTCAGTTTATTTTTTGCCAGTAATAAATTTATTTACAAGTAAGCTGGCATATTTTTTACGTGTAAATGGAAAATCGACTTCTTCAATTTAGCCATTTCTATTGATCTGAAGCACGAAAGAAGAGCGATATTTTTTTTTGAGACAGCAGCACACCAAGGAGGGCAAAAAGGAATCGTTCACCTCTATGATTGTCTCACGATTACGATGACATAAACCATGTTAACTTGCTGCTAAAAAATGACCCAAGTGGATATTTAGATGAATTTCGAAAAGAACAATGCTAGGACGGTTTGCCTGGAGAAGTTTTTTTTTTAAACTTTTGAGGTGCATTCATTTTGGGTTCGATTGGACATGTTTCAGCTAGCATGTACGGCATTGGTACTTGTTACATTTTGGTTTTTTATATGAAATAAATTGTTTTAGAAGTTTTCTTTTCCGTTTTTTTCTGAATACCACGGATTTCCATGCTTTTATACAAGTACAATTGTATTGGCAGACTGCATTCTGTGCGACTGTGCCGATGATCTCTTTGACTCTTCCAAAATCCAAGAAGACAAGAATCACCGCATTCGCATCCATCAGGCTGTCTCCAACAGCCGATGCAAAAGGCTACCCATACCCAAAATAGATGATCTACAGTATTTTTGCCTGCTAAAACACGGCTCCAATCGAGGACGCATCGAGGAAACGCATTTTGCGTTCGACATCTCCCGAGAGGCAGAAACGGGTCGCTTCTCTCCTCGAACCCATTCTGGAGGCGGCCGCAGTGGTGGGCCCGCTGCGGCTCCGGCGCGTCGAGAACGCGGCGGGGTTTCCCACGCGAGCGGAAACAGCAGCGGCTGGAGGAGCTCCGCCCGGCGGCGGCGCGGCTCGCGCCGAGAAGCAGCAGCTGGAGGCCCGGCTGCAGGACGCCGCAACTGGAGGCCGCAGCAGCAGCGGCTGGAGAAGCTCCGGCCGCGGACGCCGCAGCTGGAGAAGAAGCAGCAGCTGGAGGCCCGGCCGCGGGCGCCGCACGCAGGACCGGCGAGCTCTGCGCTCGGCCGCGACCGCCGTAGATCCGCCGCTGTGGAGGGCCGGCGAGGGCCGCCCCCGGCCGCGAGCGCCGCGCGGAGGCCCGGCGAGCTCCAGCAGCGCCGCGTGCAGAACGGCGAGCTCTGCCCGGGGGCGCTTCGCGGGAAGAAGACCACGGCGTTGGTGCAGAGCAGCAGCAGGTCGAGCGAGGGGCGCGCGCGGCGGCGGCCCCGGGCCTGAAGAGGAGGGCGTGGCGGCGGCGGCCCCAGGCCCGAAGAGGAGGGCGACGGCGGCGGTTTGGGTTCGCTCTTGGAGAAGGCCAGGATTTAGGTCCGTGACTCTTATTCACTGTGCGTGACCGAAATCATGAAATGGGTGTCGTGTTTGCGTCGTGGTTGTTGGAGACAGTCTCAGACGTCTTCTCCGAGAGACCGGGA
>CM014274.1:72255661-72272680 GCA_004135705.1 Alloteropsis semialata
TCAACAACGGCTGCTCCCCCGGGCGAAACCTGCCTGCCCGAGGGGTGGAATGGAATCGTTTGAGCCGTGCACCCGCGGGCGCGCCCGGCTCCAAAGCGTGCACGGTTGCCTAGGTCTGAAACCGGACAGCTTCCCAGTTAAACAACGAGTCATTTGGGCGGCGTCTATGATTGTCGCCACAGGACGCAGCCCTACATCGCGTGCACAAGAGCACCACCAGTAGGCGCGAGACCGCATCCGGCATCCAAGCACACAGGCGAGTGCTTATGTTAAACCTGGAGCTGCCGCCTAGTGATCCCGTCCATTGCTAACAGGGTGATGCCTGGCGTGCAAGCACCCCAAGATTCCCGTTAAGAAAAGGCTGACCCAATGTGCCAGACCGTGTGGAGCCCCCTTGCGGCCTTGCCTCGTACGAGTATGTTGGCCAAAAGGCTGGCGCCTGCCCTAATTATCAGCTCTAAGGCTGTCCGCACTGGTCGTCCCTATATGAATCCTCTAAAAAGAATATTTTGTCCTGGTCATCGATATTCCATACTCCAGTACAACTTCTCCCGCACTCGTCATACTCCAAATCCCATACTCCATCCCAACCATCCTATATTTTATTCAACCATCCCAACTACCATATCCTCTCTCCCCATCTTTTCTTTTCTTTTCTCCTCCATTCTTTTTCTTTCTTCCTTTTTTCTTTTCTTTTCTCCCTCTCTTTTTTTCCTTTTCTCTTTTTTTCCTCTTCTTTTTTCTTCTCTTCCTCTCTCTCTTCCTCCGCAGACCCGCCCGAGCTATCTCTCTCTCCCCCGGCTCTCCTTCTTCCTCCGCCCCTCCCTCTCTCTCCACCGCTCCCCGCCTGCCCCTCGGCTGCCCGTCGCCGGCCGCCCCTCTCCCCGGCCGCCCCTCCTCCGCCCTCGCCGGCCCCCCGCGCAGCTCCCTCCCCAGCGCAGCTCCCTCCACCCCTCCCTGCGCCGGCCATCCTCCATGCGCCGCCACCTCCCTACGCCGCCCCCTCCCTGCACCCCTCCCAGTCGCGCCCGCACGCGAGAGTGGACGCGGAAGCCGGGGCCGGGTCAAGGTCTGCCGTGGCGCCGCCTGCTGCTCCTCCTCCTACCCGAGCAGGCCAGCGCCATCCTGCTCCTCGTCCTCCCCGAGCAGGCGAGAGGCAAGCGGCGGCGTTCCCCAAGCGACGACGAGCTCCAAGCGGCGGCGTTCCCCAAGCGAGGCTCCGTGTTCCCCAAGCAGCAGCGTCGGCCGGGAGCGAGATCGAGCAGCGGGCCACCGTCCCCTCCCCTCCTCCCCTGCGGCCGGCGAGCGTCCTCCCCATGGCCGGAGCAGCATGGCCAGGGACGCGGTGGTGCGGATCCGCCGGGGAGGGCCCTCTCCCTCTCCTCTCCGTGCAGGGCCGCCGGGGACGACGCAGCGGGTGCAGAGGAGGCGCGTCGAGCTCCACCGCGGAGGAGCAGCTGCGGTGGCGGGCAAAGGGACCAGGACCACCTCCGCTTCTCCTCCTCCTCCTCCGGCGACCGGCGACCGGCGTCCGGCGGCGTCGAGCTTCGCGCGGGCGGAGCTCGTCCCTGCGCGCGCTGCAGCAGAGCCGCGGCAGTTGGGTCGCGTGCTGACGGGGCGTGTAGCGGGCGTCCGCTAGCTCCGCTGGGAACAGCGGAAGGTGGGCGAAACGGAAGCGTAGCGTATGGCTCACCGTTCCCCGCTGCGGCGCATTTTACGCAAAAAAAACATACTGCAGGAGACGTAGCGGATGCCTCGCGGTATCCACTGCGGGCAGCCTCAGCGATCTAGAATGAAAGACCGGAGTTTCAACTAACTGCCAGCGCCAGTCTCGTGTTCTAACCTCAGCGTCAAGAGCATGCTTACGTGCCGCGTCATGCAAGGATCAACAGTGATAATCCATCTAGGCCACGTTTGCATCCACCGAGTAAAGTTTAGCTCACTAATTGACAATTGTAGCTGCTATGGTTCCGAACAGGTCCACTGCGATAATGGAGCAGCTAACCTAGCTAACGGGAAATCAATTATCCCATTAGCTGGTTGAACCCAGCTAATCTGAGCTAATGATGTTTAAAGACCAAAATACCGCTTCACCCTCTCAGTAAATTCCATAGCCATAAAAACAATGTAATAAATGGAGGGTAGTATGGTCAATTAGTTTCAACAACCAGCAATTAGCTAGAGATCCAAACAACCTCAGCTAAACTTTAGTTTTGCCAATTAGCTAGCTAAACATCAGTTCGGTAGATCTAAACAAGGTCGAGTATATTAAAGTTTTGTCATCCGAGAGTGCACACAATTTGAGGAGAGCAAGTTTTGTCATCCGGGAGTGCACGTATTTTGGGGAGCTCGTCATGCCCGTGTTTGATTTTATGGAATCGTTTGAATATTGGTTTCAATTCCATATGTTCTCTCTTCATTTTGTGTTACTGATCCATTCTGAGTTGCAGTCCTCTAGTTTGTTTGAATATTTGATTTTTTTCCCCTTGCCATAAAGCGAGTCCTTTCTTCTGAAAAATATATAGGGGGGCAGGAATTCCCAGTTGTTGCCATCACTCATCAGCATAGAGTGCTTCCTTTTCCGAGATCTTTTTTTTTCTAGAATTGATCGCGTACAATGCTATGTCATTTGTTGCCCCATACCACAAGCAAGTAATGACTTAATGAGCAGTGATGTTTTTATTACTAATTGGAGTCTTCTTTTCAAGCCTCCATGCTTTAATCATCATACGCATTGGATCAATTATATTTTCTAAAAAATTAACCAATTTTTCCATTATGAAACTAGGCTAAAGTAACCCTCTAAGTATATAGGTAAGTTACCCACTTCTGCCATTATGAAAAATAAACTAAAGTAACCCCCTAATATTCATATAAATTACCCTCCTATGCATTATAAAAATAACTTAAAATAACACCCTAAGTTTGCGTCTAAATTACGTGCATATGCTGTTATTAAAAAAACGACATGTCGGTATAAAGAATATCCCAAAGTACTCCAATATATGATTCTAAATTACATATGTGTTTCATTAGTTATTAATATAGAAAATATTAATTTAGGATATGTATGCATGATGTGTCTCACCATGTAAATCATATATAAATGTACATAGGAAAAGATGAAAATACAGATTTCCATGTTCAACATTAACTCAAACTCCAAGGTTGCATATAATTATCCACATATATCATTAAAAAAATTCTAGAGTACACCAATAATAATTCTAAATTATCTAATTCTACCACTATTAATATGGAAAATGCTAACTTACACCAATTTTCATGTTATTTGTGTAGCTCAAATCGAGGACTCAATAAAACACATCTAGAAGTGCGATGTAAAGTGAAAAAGTAGTTAATTAATAAGAGAGAGTGGAAGGTAAATAATTTTATTATTATATATGGATATAGATTTTTTATAGAATTT
Organism: Alloteropsis semialata; assembly: GCA_004135705.1. Classification (NCBI taxonomy): domain Eukaryota; kingdom Viridiplantae; phylum Streptophyta; class Magnoliopsida; order Poales; family Poaceae; genus Alloteropsis; species Alloteropsis semialata. The sequence continues at coordinate 72,259,092 of CM014274.1, forward strand.
TGATATCATGTATTCTAAATTATTAGCCCGTGCAGGAGCACATGTTGATAGACTAGTTTATCTAATTAACACGGTCGCGGTGAATTTCACTTTCACAATCTTCCAATCATTGATGCCGAGCAAGGGTGTGCTTAGGTAAATCTAATAAAAGATTTACTTATATGATAGGACAGGTGTATACTAGATAGACCTTGTTTCTTATATGTTCCGATCCACTTGATGCAACCTTTTAGATTGTACAGAGTTTACCCCCAAAAAGAAAAGCCTGTGGGCTGACATTTCCACGAACAGAACGAACCAACAAACAACGCGTCCGGTTTGATGAGGGCACCATAGATATACAATTCTTGTCCCTTGATTACTCCCAAAAATTCCCCATCCTAACTAACATTTGCACCAGCAAAAACTGGCCAATCCTTGTGAGCTAAGCCAGTGACATCTCTTTTTTTCTGAAACGAAAAGTCATTGACATCTCAGAGCATGGGAATTGACTAAGCAGTGCAGCTGACAGTTGCAACCTCCTACATTCAGAAACAGGATTATGATAATCCCACCAGGGCAAGTTTATACATGTATGTGGAGCACAACTGCACAAGTGTGTGCATATTCCTACGACCAGGTCCCAGCCAATGGCGAGGGGCAGTTTCTGCTGCCTTGTCGAGTTGACTTCCGGAGTTGCCGACTATATGTACAGCTTAGAATTGGACAGAGATTCTGCAGAACATTCAGTTCCAGCAGCAGAGTCTCCTCCAACCGACAAGCAGAGCCTGCTGTCCAACCCAGGGGTGTCACCACCAGTTCACAATGTCCAAGGTTTCGTGATCATGCCTTTTCTTCTGCAGGTTAACTCTGAATTTCTGGCCATGAACCATTTGTACTGAATGGCTGTGTTGTCGGTTACTCATTGCAGAAGATAGTGATCAAAGCTGACCTCGTCGGCCAAAAGTGCAAGAGTGAGATCCTGGCAGTCGTGTCCAAGCTCCAAGGTATCCATCGATCTTTCTATCTATCTATCGAACAATGCGTTGCCTGTCCCCTGTTCACAAAACAGCTAACCTGATACATCCAGGAATCAAGTCGCTGGACATCGACGCCGAGAAGTGCACGCTGACGGTGGTGGGCACCGTGGACCCGGTGTGCGTCGCGCTGAGGCTCAAGAAGAAGTGCTTCGCGGCGAGCATCGTCAGCGTGGAGGACGACAAGCCCAAGAAGAAGGAGCCCTGCAAGGAGGCGTGCGAGAAGCTCTGCAAGGAGAAGTGCGAGAAGATCGCATGCTGCAAGGAGTGCAAGGACAAGTGCGAGAAGGAGTGCAAGGAGAGATGCGAGAAGGCGTGCGAGGCGTGGCTCTGCAACAAGGGCTGCTGCTCCTGCAGCCGCTGCAGGCCCAGCTCCGGCTGCTACCACGACCGCTGCGCCACCGTGCCCAGCAGCTACTACCCCTACAGCTACGGGTACCCCAGCAGCTACCCATACTACGCCTGCTACGAAGAGAGGTCGCCTGATGGAGCTTGCAGCATCCAGTAGAGTTTGGCATGCGTGCCGTTCACCATCAGAAACATGGTCGCCAGGAGTTGTGTACTGCTTGCTATGGCACGTCTATAGATCTCACTCAGCATTTTTAGTATTTGTAATGTACTAGTTTTTTCCCATTGTAACTATACTATTATATGCATATGTTGTTTCAGACTTTGGAAGGTTCTTTCCCAGTAAAGGTAGAGTATGCTGGATGCTGCAGTGTCTACCTGTAGAATGAGTGTTATTCTCTTGACTTTTTCCTCTGTAAAGGTAATGGATCACCGTATTTGCCTCCACAACTGGTGCTGGAAAATGAATCATATTGGCGCAGAGAATGACAAAAAAAAATGTTCGCGAACCTTTTCTTTTATGGTTTAAAAAAATAAATTTATGATCAATAAAAATAAGGAGCAAAGATATTGTCATCATAATACCCCCACAATGAACACCAAACAGAAACCTTGTGCCGGACGTTAAGATTCAACCAGCATAAAATAAAATTAAACAAACCAAGTCATATAACCAATCAATGTGAGAAGGATAGTCATAAGAATAAACTTTCTATAGGTCCATATAGAAGACAAGGTAATGTGCTTTTTTTTTTAAACGGGTCAATGCAAACAGTGATCGAATACCAAAAGTCACCAACGATGAATGGAAGCTAAGCATCAACGATCACCAACGGCAGACAACCCAAAGCATCAGTTCCAGGTATCACTATTCTTCAGTCAAAATAAAATTTAAATACCAATCAGCGAAGCAAATAGTAAGTCTTTGAGGTAAACTGAATTAAAGCAGGGGTCATACGTCACTCTTGCTTCGGCTCACTCACACAAAGATTATTACTCAAGTAAAATTGTAAAAACGAGATGGGGAAAAAAATGATCAGAAACTGTTGGGCCAAATGTGTTGTCCACAAGAAGAAACAGTAAGCCAAAGAACCTAGTATAGCCTGGTTGATACGAGGTGCTAATTATCGTCGTGATGATCGGTGGAGATGGTTGAGAGAAAAAAAAACTAAGGCCTAGTTTGGGTGTTGTAGTATAATAAATTGTGGTATTGAGAAACTATAGTTTTAGAACCCATAAACAAGCAAAACTGTGGTTTAGAAAAAAGAGGTCTAGAGTAGAGTTTTTAAAACTCCAAAAGACTATAGTTTTAGCAATAATGTGGTTTTCAAAAGAGTTAATTGCATGGTTAGTACACAAACTTTGCAGGAGCGTGCGCTTAGGTACATCATCTCTCTAAGTGCTCATTCGAGACCAACAACTGGTGCAAATAGGTCACCGCGATGATATGTGGGCAAAAAATGCCACATAAGCAGCTTACGTGTAAATATGTTGCTTATGTGGACACACATGTGGTGCAATAAAATTGCAAGTAGCCCCACCTAATTTATTTGCATGTTCTCTGTGCTCGTTTTCACGAAGGCTTTTTTGAGCTCTCCTTTTTACCGAGACTTGTTTTGATGGAGAGGCCAAAAGGACTCTTTGACCTTAGGTTACGTGAAAACTGGCGGCACACTAGTAGCAGTAGGAGGGATAAGGATGTGCCATAGATAGACAGGGAAGAATGGAGAGAGAGGGCTAAAATCGATCCCTTTCTGTGAAGGGTGAGGGAAAGCAATCAGCAGGCAAGGCGTGTGGAGGAGGAAGAAACATTAGGAGGATAATGATAGATTTTCCTTTTTAAATTATCTTTATCATAAAAAAACTAGAGGGCTACTTGCAATATTGATGCACACCTAAGCTGCCGACGTAGCGTTGTTCTACTAACGTGTCATTCCAGTGACTTATTTGCACCCACCTGTCAAGTTGTTGCTCCCAAATGAGCAATTAGATAGATGATGTACCTAAACGCACCCACTCATGAAGTTTATGTACTAGTGATGCATTTAACTCTTTTCAAAACTATAGAAAATCTTCTATCCAAACACTTCATGGCTCTCCAAAAGCAAAGTATTTTACAAACCATGGTATTTTTCTAAAACTACAAAAATACTTTGTATCCAAACAGGGCCTTAACCTGTGATACACTTGTTTCTACCCAAAGGCCAAAGGTACCTTCGGCGCAGCAGTTGGCATGTCATCATGCTGATGTCGAGCGAGAGATGCAAGCTGACGTGGTGGTCGGGGCTATGTACCCTGTGACGTCTTAGCCCAAGGCTTAATAGGATTGATAAGAATACTCATACCAACAAGTTGCAACTTTTTTTCCGGAAGCTCATCTTTAAAGAACTCTGAGGTTAAGCGTGCTTTGCCCTGGAGCAATTTCGGGATGTGTGACCAACCGGGAAGTTCTTCCCCAGTGAGGACAAAGTGCACAGAAAAGACATGTGTTGGTCTGTGAGGGAAGTCTTGAGGTCCTATATAGCTGCCAGACGTAAGCGAGCCCGGACCCGGGGGGGTGACTCTCGCGGTTTTACGGGCGCGTGGGGTTGCAGTTGCGCAGACATGGTGCGCATGGCTGGTGTGGGCCTAGAGTGGTCACACAGCATGGCACATGCGCTTGCACTGGGTACACAGACATGGCCAAGAGAGGACGTTCTGGCTTGGGTTTGACCGACGAGGACGTCGATCTTTTAAGGGGGTGATTATGTGACATTCTGGCCCAAGACTTAACAGAATACTCATACTAATAAGTTGCAACTTTTTTTTCGGAAGCTCATCTCGAAAGAACTCTGAGGTTAAGCGTGCTTGCCCTGAAGCAATTTTGGGATGGGTGACCGACCGGGAAGTTCCTCCCGGGTGCGCACAAGTGAGGACAGAGTGCGCAGAAAAGACATGTATTACATACCCGTTGTGATCTGTCATGCTTCAGCTCAAGAAAGCCGTTCCTGGAATCCTTGGCAGCGTCGGCGATCGTCAGTTCCAGTGAACCCAGGATCCATAGCCGCCAAAAGGAATAGGAGGATCTGAAATGAATTACTTTATGCAGATATTCACATCCATTCAGGGGAAAAAATGGGTTCAGTTCTTAATATTCTTAGAAAAAATGCAGCTCTTCATACACGAAAAATGAACAAATTTTGTCTACTAATCTTTTTCATCCTTGGGTCTTTGTTTGATTGGTGGTGCGTTTGACTGTTTGAGACTTATTCTTGTGATAAAAAAGGCACATCAGGATTCAGGAGAGTCCTTTCTCAGAAATGTGCATGGGGGTAGGAATCAACCAAGTATTTCTGCAGTTGCTGTCCTCAGCCTATATAGAGTCCTTCTTTTGGAGACCTTAACTTCTGATTCTATATCTTGATCACTTTTGGACTTTCTATAGGCTTTCTAAAAATTGTTGTATTTACAAATTCTATGGTTTTAAATACTCTCACTATCTGGATACTGAAGATTTTGTGGTTTTGGAAACCACTGTATCCCCAAAACCATGGTTTTTTGTTGTAAAAAAAAACAAGTCAGAGTACGTCTCCTCAAAATTAAAATTAAACCACGTAACGAACAAATCCAACTATATGATGTGCAAAAGCTTTATTAGTAGTAATATGATTTGCCTGCACCGTCTTCTTTTCTGTAAACAAGCCCATCTAGTAGACGTTCATAGCAAGCCGAGACAATGTGAGCAAACTATTTTTTTCTTCTTCTAACCGTTCCCAAGTATTCTGCTGGGGAAGGTGTTGTCAGTTCTTTTCGATTGCATGAGCTGGAGCTCGGTTATTTATGTAATAGAACTATGTATGCACTGAACTTTCTTTTCCTTCTTAAATGACAAGGCAGTGCTCTTACCATTATTTCAAAAAAAAGGTGTTGTCACTTGCGTTATTTTACGGTACTCCATACTACTCTAGTGAACTGAAACAATCATACGTGCATGCGACTCATTGATTTTTGTTTTCGAAAAAGAACTTTCTGATTACTGAAATCATTTGTTCGGGTGTCTGTCGAATTCAGGCCGGCTGAACACAAACTTGGGGCTGGTATTTCTACGAGCAAAAACAAACCAACAGCCCGGTTTGATGCGGCAACCATATACTAGAATCCTTGGCGGCTCGCCCCTTAATCATTGCCTGAAAAGTCCCCACCCTAACAAACATGAGTACCACCAGCTGAAACCGGCCAATCCCGGCGAGCTAAGTCAGTGACATGATGCCATCTCAGAGAAGGATGGTGCCTCGCAACCTCCGGCATTCAGAATCTACATGTGTGTGTGTGTCGAGGACAAGTGTATGTATATTGCGACATATTATATTGTATATTGCTAGGAGGCTAGGACCAAGGTCCCGGCCAATGGCACATTGGCAGTTGCAGTCTTGCCGAGCTGGCCTCCAGAGCTGCCACCTTATATGAAGAGCTTGGAATTGGGCTGGGATTCTGCACAACATTCAGTTCCAGGCTTCCAGCAGCAGAGAGTTCCCTTCTCCGGACACGCAAAGTCTGCGTGTTTCCAGGGCTATCACCAGCTCACAATGTCAAAGGTTTCTGGCCATTTTCTGTTTCTGCTGAAATTGATTCTGAATCTCTGGTCACTAACCATTCCCACCGTTGTGATGCCCGATGCTCATTGCAGAAGATCGTGATCAAAGCTGACCTCGTCGGCAAAGCATGCATGAGCGACATTCTGTCAGTTGTCGCGAGGCTCCAAGGTATCTCTACCAGTCCATCTGATCCATACCTCCATGCCTTGCAACAAAATCGTCTGGCTCTGCTTCAGGGATCAAGTCGATGGACATCGACGCCGACAAGTGCACGCTGACGGTGGTCGGCACCGTGGACCCGGTAAGCGTCGCGCAAAGGCTCAAGAAGAAGTGCTTCGCCGCGGCCATCATCAGCGTCGCCGACGACAAGCCCAAGCCACCGGAGCCGCCCAAGAAGGACGACGACCCCTGCAAGGAGGCGTGCGAGAAGCTCTGCAAGGCGAGGTGCGACAAGCTGGCCTGCTGCAAGGAATGCAGGGACAGGTGCGAGAAGGCGTGCAAGGAGGGGTGCGAGAGCCGCTGCAAGGCGTGGCTCCAGAGCGGCGGCTGCTCCTCCTGCAGCAGCTGCAGCCCGAGCCCGGGCTTCTGCTACGAGCCCTGCACCGTGCCCAGCTGCTACCCCTACTGCCGGTGCGGCCGCGGCCGCGTTGGCTGGCCCGGGCCCTTCGGCTGCTAGGAAGATCAGAGATCGCCGCCAGGAGAATCCACCATCACCATCAGTGTGCTTTCTTTTCTTCAGGAGTCCAGTGTCCTGCACTCCTGCTGTGGCTCATCTTTGAATTTGCAGGTTTTCACCATGTTCCTTGGTGCATTTTCACTGGCTTCGTGTCCTTTTTACTATGCACATTTCGTTTGAGACTCTGGGATGATTAGATTAGTATTATTCCGCATTATTGTCGCTTTGTTTTGTTGTGTTCCTTTAAAATAATTTGTTGCCCTTTTTTCACATGTGAAGAAGCAAAAGATTGCAGAAAACTGAATTCTGAGCCCCTCGACTGGTGTAGGACAATGAATCACATTGGTCGTGTCGTTGACTCGAATGCAAGAGTTCGCAAATGTTTTACAAGAAAGCAATTGAATTTCATATCATACCCAATGCAAATTTTGTAAACTCAATGTTCATCAAAATTGTGAAGTGGAAGCAACACATTGTATCAGGTCGTTCAAATAAACCAGGACTAAAATTAACCAAGTAACCAACCAAATGTGAAATGTCCAGAGAAAAAAAGGTTGATTTTTTAAACAAGTTAATGAAAACAGTAAATATGGATGGTCACCAAGCAACAATGGAAGATAAACATCAACAAACACCACCAGCAAAGGCCAAAGCACCACACATTCACACTGCACTGCTGCAGGTGTATTTCTAGCAAATTAAACTACCAACCACCAAAGCAGATAGTAGCATCCATGAAGTGAACTTTATAAAACCAGTGTGCCATTGATTCATTCAGTAGTTAGGCTACCTTCTTCCTGATACATAAGTGATTCTTGATTCCTTCTCTTGCTTGTGCCCACTGGTCACTCAACAACATACAAATCTGACACTACCAACTTATCAGGACTACTCAATATAAAACAGTTAAAAGGAACACAAACTTCCAATTCAAAAAAAGGGAACAAACTTCCGAATTCAAAAATAATGTGGTTAGCAACTATTCACGACATTCTATCAAATGTGGGACTAAAGATATCTGACAATGAAGTGGGCATCATTTCATCTACAAATCAACGTCGTTTCCAGCCTCTAATCTTATGACAGCTACAAGAACCTAACTTAAATCAAGTACAATTAGAATATGTTTATAACGAGCAACTCTGTATCTTTGGTAACCACTCTGTTCCTGAGAAAATAAGGTGATCTAAGATGCTCTGATAACAACTATGGAAGAAGATGACCAATCAACCTTCTGATGACCTGAGATCTTGTAGAGCAGCGGCCACCTGCTCCCGGACAAGCTCAATCCTCTTCAGATAAACCTCAAGCTCCAGAATCTGCTGCTGCTTCCACTTCTCATCATCGGGCATCTCAGGGTTCTGGCCGGCAGCCCCTAAACCAAGACCAGGAATGTCAAAGCCACCAACGCCGCCAAATCCCATGCCCAACCCCAATCCGAGTCCGGCTTGCCCAGCGACAGCGACAGAGCTGATGAACTCCCTCAGCAAAGGTGAGAGGATATTCCGGAGAACCTCCTCAGTGGCGCCACCGGCAGTAGCTGGTATAGACGAATGTGTCGCTGCCACTGGTGAGACTTGCACCGGTGCAAGTGCCGGCGCTAAATTGTCGACAGAGACTACAAGCGGCTCCTGAACCACGTCGTTTAACACCAGCGCGGACGTGGAAGGCAATGCGGGCGCCTCCAGCTCTTGCGCGGTCCTCCTCCGCACGCGCCGGCCTCCCCTGCCCCTCGGCGTGGGCGCTGACGCGCTCCCGCCACCGCCATCCTCCACCGCGTTAGGCAATGCGGCTGCCGCGGCGGCGGCGGGGTTGATGTCGTCCTCGTCGGAGGCGTCGGCCGCGCCAGCACCCTCGCCGCGCCTGAACGCGGGGCGCCAGATGTGGCGCGCGACGTCGTAGATGGCGCCCTCGTGCGCGCTCCGGAAGGCGAACGCGGGGCCCTGCGCCGCCACGCGGGCCGCGCAGACGCGGTACTTCTTCTTGAGGCGGCGCAGCTTCTCGATGAGCTGGCTCTTGGTGAAGTCGAAGGAGAGGCGGCGGCGGATCTCCTCGTAGAAGGGGCCCGTGTCGTACTGGTGCGACGCGAACGTGGTCCCCCGGCGCGCCGTGAAGTCGTGGAAGCCGCGCAGGATGAGGAGCTCCTCCTCGTCCGTCCACAGCCGCTGGAACAGCCGCCGCGAGTCCTCGGTCGCCGCCGCCACTGCGCCCGCGGCCGGTCCCTGCGGCGGCGGAATCGCGCCGGCGGGCTCGGGGGCGGGAGCGAGAGGATGGGGCGAGGCCGCCGAGGTCGCGTCGGGGAGGGGCGGAGGGTCCTGGGGGTTGGCGAGGTCGGAGTTGGACGCGTCGGTGTCCGTGCCCTCGTCGTCGTCGTCTCCAGCAGAGGAGGAGGCCGCGGCGGCGAGGGGGTCGTCGTCGGCCATGGCTGGGTTGGGTTTGGGGGGTCGGGGGATTGGATGGGGAAGGCGGAAGGGGTTTGGTTGGATTCGGTTACCGGATAGACTGGGTCCGGCCGCGTGGCGTCGCGGGGGACGAGGCGTCGAGGCCAGGCAGGTGGAGGCCGGCGTCGCCCGCCGCCGCCGGGCTGCGGTTTTGGCTCGCTCTCGTTCGCTGCGAGGTGGGCTCGGTCTGTTAGTGGGGCCACTCGTCATGGACAAGGAACCCCGGAGACCGGTGAGGCGATGACGGGCTCCGAATGATGCTGTGGGTAAATTGCGTGCACGCTTGGTGGGCCAGGGAGGGGGAAGGTCGGGTCCCATATTTCAGGCTGTCTCCAACGGTGGAAACGTAAAAAGCAAACCATTTCTTGCTTTTGAGGCTGTTCGGCTGGTAGAAGTGAACAGTGCTCGACTGGTAGAATGAATAGTATTGTGTGAGAGGAAATAAGCCGAAACATGCCAGCCGAGCACTGTTCATCTGCCAGCCGAACAGGGCCTTTGAGTCATGCACAGTGAATGGATCACGTCGTAAAAGCTCAACTTCTCCAACCGTTGAAACGCAAAAACGAGACCCATTCCCGTCCGTTCCCCACGCCGCCTCCCCATCCGTTCCCCACGCCGCCTCCGCCTCCACTGCCCCTCGCCCGCGTCCGCCGCCGAGGACGAGTCCTGCGCCGCCGGCACAGCCGGCACCAGCTCGATGTCCAGCTCCACCTCCAGCGACGCCGCAGCGTGTCGGATGTTTGGACCCGGCAGTCCACACAGGGTAGCCTACGTGGTTGATTTGTTGAGGACAGATCGAGGATCAGAAGTCGATGGTAACACAAGACGCAAGGATTGAACAGGTTCGGGCCGTCGAGATGACGTAATACCCTACGTCCTGTGTTGGTGATTGTATTGCTGTGTATGAAGTTCCTGAAGGATCTCCGTAGTTGGGTTCTGTCCTAGGTTGAACGATTGCTCGTAATGTCGTGTTCTGGAGGGGGGTCTCAAGGTGCCTTATATAGTCCGGCTGCCTTGAGTTACAAGTCGGCTAGAGATCATAACCTACCCGAAATACAAGGATCTGATCCTATAACGATTACAGATATCTTTCCCTAGAATTCCGGCTAGCTTATCTTGATCTCCGTTCTTCTTGCGTGATACGCCGTCTGCTTCCTTGCCGCGCGCGTCGTCGTAGTCATCTGGTTCGCCCGACTGGTGGGCCTCCCGAGTGGTAGGCCACCCAGTCTGACAAACCAGCCTAATAGCACTCGGATTGGGCCGCCCCCTGCTGGTTGGACCAATCCGCCTTCTGGGTACCCCTGGGGGTCTACCCCCGACAAGCCCCCGAGTAGTACGTGGTTGAGAGACAAGTCGGCGAGGTCGTGCTGTCTGATGAGCGTTGAGCCTGCTGCAGTTGGAAGCGAAACCGCGTGATACTGGAGAGAAAAGAGCCGTCTGCAACGGATGCGCCGCGAGGTGCGTCCTCCGTGTCACTCGGTGCCCATATACGGGGATCAGGTGCATAAACGTAACAGGATAACTACCCGAGAAAATTAATAGACTTAAAGAGTTGGAAGTAGAAATTCTGTTACATACAACGCCGAATCTTTTTCTCCAGAATTAGTATTTGCTACACCATATACTACCTGGCGCGCCAACTATCGGATGTTTGGACCCGGCAGTCCACACAGGGTAGCCTACGTGGTTGATTTGTTGAGGGACAGATCGAGGATCAGAAGCCGATGGTAACACAAGACGCAAGGATTGAACAGGTTCGGGCCGTCGAGATGACGTAATACCCTACGTCCTGTGTTGGGGGTGATTGTATTGCTGTGTATGAAGTTCCTGAAGGATCTCCGTAGTTGGGTTCTGTCCTAGGTTTCGTAGATGTTGTGTTCTGGAGGGGGTCTCAAGGCGCCTTATATAGTCCGGCTGCCTTGAGTTACAAGTCGGCTAGAGATCATAACCTACCCGAAATACAAGGATCTGATCCTATAACGATTACAGATATCTTTCCCTAGAATTCCGGCTAGCTTATCTTGATCTCCGTTCTTCTTGCGTGATACGCCGTCTGCTTCCTTGCCGCGCGCGTCGTCGTAGTCATCTGGTTCGCCCGACTGGTGGGCCTCCCGAGTGGTAGGCCACCCAGTCTGACAAACCAGCCTAATAGCACTCGGATTGGGCCGCCCCCTGCTGGTTGGGCCAATCCGCCTTCTGGGTACCCCTGGGGGTCTACCCCCGACAAGCCCCCGAGTAGTACGTGGTTGAGAGACAAGTCGGCGAGGTCGTGCTGTCTGATGAGCGTTGAGCCTGCTGCAGTTGGAAGCGAAACCGCGTGATACTGGAGAGAAAAGAGCCGTCTGCAACGGATGCGCCGCGAGGTGCGTCCGTTGGCCGTAGCCCCGAGCCTTGAAGCGATTCCGAAGGAATCGGTCCAAGGGTTAGTAGCCTTCTTCTGAGGTCGTCAGACAATCAACGGATGCGCCGCGAGGTGCGTCCGTTGGCCGTAGCCCCCGAGCCTTGAAGCGATTCCGAAGGAATCGGTCCAAGGGTTAGTCAAGGAGCATCTGGCTAGATCATCCGACGTTAATTTCGGCGTCCAGCCCCCGTGCGTGAGGACCGGCGGAGTCCCGCGAGACACGCCGAGTAGTCGTCCCGGCGCCAGCCCCCGAGCGTGAGGGCTGAGCACGCCGAGTGGTCGTCCCGGCGCCAGCCCCCGAGCGTGAGGGCTGAGCACGCCGAGTGGTCGTCCCGGCGCCAGCCCCCGAGCGTGAGGGCTGAGCACGCCGAGTGGTCGTCCCGGCGCCAGCCCCCGAGCGTGAGGGCTGAGCACGCCGAGTAGTCGTCCCGGCGCCAGCCCCCGAGCGTGAGGGCTGAGCACGCCGAGTAGTCGTCCCGGCGCCAGCCCCCGAGCGTGAGGGCTGAGCACGCCGAGTAGTCGTCCCGGCGCCAGCCCCCGAGCGTGAGGGCTGAGCACGCCGAGTGGTCGTCCCGGCGCCCAGCCCCCGAGCGCGAGGGCCGAGTCGAGGGTCCGTCAAGTCTTCGTCTTCCTCGTCATGCGGTAGCGCCAGCCCAGTACTCAAAAGCACTCAGCTAGCGATCCTTGTGGAGCGTAGCGCCAGCCCGAGTGCTGCAAAGCACTCGGCTAGCGACCATCGTGGTGTGTAGTACCAGCCTGAGTACTGATTGACTCGAGTACTCAACTGGCGGCGATGCCGGAGTGGTCCAGCCCCCGAGCGTAACAGGCAAGCTCGGGATCCAAACATGTGCCCTGCAATGAAGATATGAAGGATAGGTAGTATATGGTGTAGCAAATACTAATTCTGGAGAAAAAGATTCGGCGTTGTATGTAACAGAATTTCTACTTCCAACTCTTTAAGTCTATTAATTTCCTCGGGTAGTTATCCTGTTGCGTTTATGCACCTGATCCCCGATAGCCGTAGTCCGTAGCGCAGGGAGCTGGGCCGCATGCACGCGTAGGAGCAAGCACAACTGTCGGATGTTTGGACCCGGCAGTCCACACAGGGTAGCCTACGTGGTTGATTTGTTGAGGGACAGATCGAGGATCAGAAGCGATGGTAACACAAGACGCAAGGATTGAACAGGTTCGGGCCGTCGAGATGACGTAATACCCTACGTCCTGTGTTGGGGTGATTGTATTGCTGTGTATGAAGTTCCTGAAGGATCTCCGTAGTTGGGTTCTGTCCTAGGTTTCGTAGATGTTGTGTTCTGGAGGGGGGTCTCAAGGCGCCTTATATAGTCCGGCTGCCTTGAGTTACAAGTCGGCTAGAGATCATAACCTACCCGAAATACAAGGATCTGATCCTATAACGATTACAGATACAAACGGAAGAAATAGACTTGCAAGATGACCTCAGATACCAGGAAGTGCCAGTCAAAATCTTGGACACCGTGACTAAACAGACTAGAAGTTCAACTGTTTGGATGTGCCGAGTTCAGTGGAGTAGACACAGTGAAGCAGAAGCTACTTGGGAGCGTGAAGACGCTTTGAAGAAAGAGTTCCCCCATCTCTTTAGGAGTCAGCCGAATCTCGAGGACGAGATTCCTTTTAAGTGGGGTAGGTTTGTAACGACCCGGAAAATCAAATCCTAAAATCACGAGTTTTAAAATCTTTATCGATGAGTTTCTCTGTTCCTAAATCCAAATCCAAACCCTCTTGATCTTTCCGTTGTTCCAAAACTCCAATCTCCAGAAAATCCGATCTCCCGAAATAACCCTAACCCCGTTTCTCCTTTTCTCGATCCGCGCGTCGCGCCGATCGGCCGACCGCCGCGCGTGCGTCCACGCGACGCCGCGATTCCCGGCCGTCGTCCCCTTTTCCTTCCTTTCCTTTTTCTTAATCCATTTTCCTAATTTTCCTTTCTTCTTTTTCTTCTCTTTTCTTTTTCTCCTTTTCTTTTCCTTTTTCTTTTTTCTCCTTTTCTCGTTTTCTTCTCCTTCCTTCCCTCCCTTTCTCCTCTGTCTCCCGCCCGAGCGCAAGCCGCCGTGCGCCACCTCCTTCCCGCGCCGGCCGCCACTGCGCCGTTCCAGC
>CM014274.1:72292056-72314818 GCA_004135705.1 Alloteropsis semialata
CCAGCCCCCGAGCGTGAGGGCCGAGCACGCCGAGTGGTCGTCCCGGCGCCAGCCCCGAGCGTGAGGGCCGAGCACGCCGAGTGGTCGTCCCGGCGCCAGCCCCCGAGCGTGAGGGCCGAGCACGCCGAGTGGTCGTCCCGGCGCCAGCCCCCGAGCGTGAGGGCTGAGCACGCCGAGTGGTCGTCCCGGCGCCAGCCCCCGAGCGTGAGGGCCGAGCACGCCGAGTGGTCGTCCCGGCGCCAGCCCCCGAGCGTGAGGGCTGAGCACGCCGAGTGGTCGTCGCGGCGCCCAGCCCCCGAGCGCGAGGGCCGAGTCGAGCCGTCCGAGGCACGCCGAGTAGTCGTCGCGGCGCCCAGCCCCCGAGCGCGAGGGCCGAGTCGAGCCGTCCGAGGCACGCCGAGTAGTCGTCCCGGCGCCAGCCCCCGAGCGTGAGGGCTGAGCACGCCGAGTGGTCGTCCCGGCGCCAGCCCCCGAGCGTGAGGGCCGAGTCGAGCCGTCCGAGGCACGCCGAGTAGTCGTTGCGGCGCCCAGCCCCCGAGCGCGAGGGCCGAGTCGAGCCGTCCGAGGCACGCCGAGTAGTCTTCGTCTTCCTCGTCATGCGGTAGCGCCAGCCCAGTACTCAAAAGCACTCAGCTAGCGATCCTTGTGGAGTGTAGCGCCAGCCCGAGTGCTGCAAAGCACTCGGCTAACGACCGTCGTGGAGTGTAGCGCCAGCCCGAGTGCTGCAAAGCACTCGGCTAACGACCGTCGTGGAGTGTAGCGCCAGCCCGAGTACTGACTGACTCGAGTACTCAGCTGGCGGCGATGCTGGAGTGGTCCAGCCCCCGAGCGTAATAGGCAAGCTCGGGATCCAAACCTGTGCGCTGCAATGAAGATATGAAGGATAGGTAGTATATGGTGTAGCAAATACTAATTCTGGAGAAAAACATTCGGCGCTGTATGTAATAGAATTTCTACTTCCAACTCTTTAAGTCTATTAATTTCCTCGGGTAGTTATCCTGTTACGTTTATGCACCTGATCCCCGATAGCCGTAGTCCATAGCGCAGGGAGCTGGGCCGCATGCACGCGTAGGAGCGTAGGCGTACGGAAGAGTCGAGGTTTCACGGATTAAGGCGTGTGCTTCCCAAGTACTTTAGCGACTTGTACAAGAGTGGAAAAAGAAATAAACGATGGAGAAAAATGCAATATGCGTCCATTGGGTGTAGCCCGACTGCTTGTGTAGCGCTCGGGCTGTATAAGCAGTCGGGAACAAACCAAGGGTAGTCGGCGATGATCATGGAGACATAGAAGAGCCGGGGCGTACGAAGTATATAGAAGCCGTAAAGTATTTAATTGAAAATAATACTTAGCTTGATTGGTAATCGAGTCGGAGAATCGATGTGTCGCCCTCGAATGTTGGTACCACGCCTTGCTGTCGTAGCCGAGTAGACGAGATTGCCGTCCAAGGCCTCGGCGGCCGGGTCTCGTGTCCGACCAGTATATCGGGTCAATGTAGTATTCAGCCATATCGCAGCAGCAGCCTCAGACTCCAACATGTGTATTGGCGGCCGATCAGAAGGACGCCGATCAGAAGGAGAAGCCGACGCGAACGGGCCTGACGTCCATGCATGCGTATGTACGCAAGCAAGCCTTTCAAAAACTTGCTGTCCCGAAGTTGCCAAAACCGATCTCGCGTCTGGATGGTTTCTGTCGGCGGCTGCCTTGCAGGACTGCAGGAGAAGCGACTTGTCGTGGCGGCCGTGGACGGCGACAGACGTAGCACGATGCTCGTCAAAGAAGATGCCGGATCAGAAAACTGCCATCGGGCTTGTAGATTGATCTCGTCGATCAGCCCCTACCTGGCGCGCCAACTGTCGGATGTTTGGACCCGGCAGTCCACACAGGGTAGCCTACGTGGTTGATTTGTCGAGGGACAGATCGAGGATCAGAAGTCGATGGTAACACAAGACGCAAGGATTGAACAGGTTCGGGCCGTCGAGATGACGTAACACCCTACGTCCTGTGTTGGCGGCGATTGTATTGCTGTGTATGAAGTTCCTGGAAGGATCTCCGTAGTTGGGTTCTGTCCTAGGGTTGTATGATCGTGGGTTGTAGCGTAGATGTTGATGGATGTTGATGGGGGTCTCAAGGCGCCTTATATAGTCCGGCTGCCTTGAGTTACAAGTCGGCCAGAGATCGTAACCTACCCGAATTACAAGGATTTGATCCTATAACGATTACAGATATCTTTCCCTACAATTCCAGCTAGTTTATCCTGATCTCCGAGCTTCTTGCGGGATACGCCGTGTGCTTTCCTTGCTGCGCGCGTCGTCGCGCCCATTCGGTTCGCCCGACTGGTGGGCCCCCGACTGGTGGGCCAGCCAGTCCGACAAACCGATCCAGATGTACTCGGATTGGGCCGCCCCTTGCTGGTTGGGCCAATCCGCCTTCTGGGTACCCCTGGGGGTCTACCCCCGACAAGCAGCAGCAGCAGCGGACAAGCTCAGCGCGCTGCCTGATGACATCTCCGAACGCCTGGACCCGCGCACGACGATCAAGCTCTCAGTGCCGTGTCCACCTATTGTTGCCACATAAGAATATGAATACGAAAATGGCTTCTCCATGAAGATGAGGGATTCAAATGCTTCTAGTCGATTTATAGTATTTGGATATGATAGTGATGAAAATTGTGAGGCTCTAAGAGACGAGGAGGAAAATGCTAAGCATAAGAAGATAACTTCTAATCTAATTGGGACAAGGAGCCACAAGAGGACGCTTAAGTTGCAGATGGAACATTGATGATCTTTGATGATTTGAAGGTACATGATGAGGTGAAGAAGCTTCCAAAAAAATGTAGGTGTAAAGATCATAGGTATGATAACGCTTCACCAACTGAAGTTATTTTGCATTTATACAAAGAAGCATTCAAAGAGCAAACACCTAGAAGAGTGAAAACAAAATAAAGATGCATGGTTACATAATATATGTGGGGAAGATCCAACTGAAGATAGAGGTTATGAGTTGAGGGGAGAGCGGACCTCATCATAATAACATGAGAAGAAGAGGACTTGGAACGACAAAGCATAATGAAGGGTAGCGACACGCAACCTTTTGGCTACCCAAGAAAAGTTTGCATCAATTGAGCGGTAATGTTGAATATTAGCAATGCATACTTGGAGGAAGATTCTAGAAGAATCTGGAAAACAAAGTAGACTATATTTTCCATGCAAGAGTAAAACAAGTTTCATGGAAAATTTAGCATAGTGTGGAACCTAGGAAATTTCTAGAGCCTATACGCTCGTCATAATGTCCATGGCTCACGTGGGCCTATATATAGGGGATCTCCCCACCTTTGCCATACCAAGCCAACTAGAAGCCATTTGGAGATGGCATAGGCCACAATAGTAAGGCATAAGTAGATTGTGATAAGAGTAGTCATATAAAGAGTGTAAAAGTCCTTGTATTATATGAAGTTGTATTGTGAATAAAGAGTTGAGTTCCCATATGTAGAGTTGTTCTCTCATGTCGTTGTTAGATGAATGTCTTCTCGTTGTAGTTTGGGTATGGTCCATTTAAGAATTGATATTACACTCTTTTATCACTTTTAGGTCGGATCAGGGATGCCGATTTACCAACAACCCATTTCATGTCTATCCTTTGGATATTGCTCTTTTCTTTGTCCCTCTTTACATTTGATGAGCATGCCAACAAAGTTTTCACATACAAGCGATTCAACTACAATATCAAATAAAGTGGTCAATACTAATAAAATAGTAAATATACAATTCTAAGGTTAACTAGTAAACAAACATGCAAAATTTACCATGAATCCCGATCAATGTTTGTAAATTTTGCATTGAGAATACACATCATGAAAAGTTAAATCTAAAATATAATTATCAATTCAATGTGCCAATTCTAATGTGATAAAACAAATAACAAAATATGTTACATGTATTTTTAGTAGATAACAAAATATGTTGCATGTTCTTGAACTCCAATTTGATAATACAATACCATTAATTTATTAGTGCCTCTTATATTAGCCAACATAAGTCTAAATATTACTGAAAGGCTGATCGTACTGATGTCACATGATATAACAATCCAATTACTAGTCAAAATATTACTAGATCGGGGCACTTAATGTCGTGGAGGATCCCTGAGTGTGTAATATGTGAGTATAGGCTACAATGTGGTTCCCCATCTAACACTTGCCGCACCTGCCAACATCTTGCCGTTACTCGTGGTTCATGCGTGGTTGGGTGCTACCGCCATCGATTACCGGAGCTAAGCATGACATATCTTTTGATCGATTTTAATTATGATGTAGTTTGTTGCTGTAGTGTTGAACACTATATTGGTTTGTTGGATTGAGAATTGAAGTTCAAAACCTTAGGCTAGCTGACACATGTTGATGATGCTTATGATTGATGTTGTTGTACTCTGGAACAATAAATTAGTTTGTTGGATCGGCCACTGAGGGTTAGAATCTTAGGCTAGCTGATACCGTGATACATGTTGATCTACGTGCAAAGATGCAACTGGGTTGTCAACCAATCATTATGGCTGACATGTCGCCAGAGCACCCCTCATCGAAGTTCCTCATGGCTTGGCGGTTGCCGCAGATGACACATTCTCATTGAGTGGCATGCATGTGAATGTCCATCCAACTAGTGCAATTGCATGATAAGCTGTTGATCATTGCTGCTAACTGTCTTGAAGGAGTACTTGGTCGTTTGAGCTTGATCATGTCAGGAACTTTGAAGTTTTTGCGCAATGTACATGATTACTAGGGTAGGAAGGTCCCTCTGCTTTGTCCTATGATGCAACTTTTGAAGAGGCCACCTGTGATACAATATGCATTTCAGTTCACAAAATCTTCAACTCTGAATGCATTGTGATTTTGGATGACACATATCGAAACCATTTAGCCTTAATATCATTTGATAGTCCACTATAATAGCACATACATTGACAAGAAAGCTACAAAGGTTCTATAAGACAAGTATGCATATAAGAATTCAACCCTTATGTGTTTATTATGGCCATCCTTGAATCACATCTTTGATTTTTTTTTTGCTTTTGACAATTTTTAGCAGTAACACATTAGTTTTGTAGCTGATGTTTCATCACGTATCCATGAGGAGCAACGATAAACACATAAGTCGGTTTCTTGCACAAATGAATTGTTTGGTCAGATCAAAGGAAAAAATATGAGAACGATCTTATTTAAATGCTACTCCTAGTTCATACCTAAGCTAACTACCTCTAGCTCTTTATTTGCACTTATGTCTTGCTGAATGAATATGTCCAGATTTGTCCTTTGCTTTTACTAATTGTCAAATTGACCAACAATTTTATTCCTAGGTCATCTCCATCATTCTTACAATGATGAGCTGAACTGATCTCCACTCTCAGACAAGAATATAAGACATTCACTGATGAATCTAAGAATAGTTCCAAAGTTTCTATTGCCCAGTGTTTGTGCTGGGTAACTTGGTGGGGCAATCCATCACACAATCTTCATCCCTGTCATTTTGTTTGCAACATTTTAGGTAAATTTACTGGATGTGATGTTTTCAGTTGCTACTTTAGTTTCAGTGATCTACTTGTACAGTCACTGGCGTCTCCATGCCATGCTTGTTTGACGATTAATTCCATGCAGTTGTTATAGATGTGCATTGCTCATGCATTTTGTATTCAGCTTCTAGGCCTCTATGTGTCTTGGTCGCATCACATGTGTGCTTTGTTGGAGCAAACTCCTTGCAAGTGATCCTAACTATGTTGACGGCTCCTCCTGTGCCGCGTGCTTCCTCGTCATCTGCGATGCGTCAGAAACGTAGTACTGAAAGTCGGGGTCGTCGTCTGTTGACGGTTCTTATAACTAAAACCCATCCGTCAATAGGCTCAAAAAACCAATAAAGATCAAGCATAACTTAGACATTTGTATTTAAATAATGTTGTAGCATGCATATATAGAATATATTTGAATACAGGGACCACGGTGAAAAAGATGGAGGGAAATGGGCTCAGACCCAGGTCGACCGACCTGGCTACGTCGGACGACCTGGCCTGGTGCCCATTAGACCCCAACTTTCCTGCAGGCAAAGAAACACACTAAGAGATGATCGTGGACGTTGAATCATGGTCGGTTGAAGTCAATGGTGAAAGATGAGCCACGTGTCAATCCCATGGATTGAAGGGCCCACAACCAGAGCTTCGTGCACCCAAACCGACGGTACCCACCTAGAACCAACCTTAGGACCCACATGTCAGTCTCTCAGAGAGAGGTGGGCCCGAGAGGCGGTTGTGGAGGGTCGGCCGACCCCCCAGGTCGGCCGATCTCCTCGTGCGCCCAACTCGGCCCTCCTTTGACCAGTACCTGTAAACCGCCTTCGGGAGTTCATCTCAATCGTGTAATGCTCAAGATGGTGCATCCAAGGGTCGGCCGACCTGCCCACTTCGGCCGACCTGTGCCCATAGCCAAACGGCCTCAACCGCCTCTGGCTGATCCTCCACCGCTTATGGATGCTATAAATACCTGCAAAGGGCGCCATACTCAACACACACCAGAAGAAGAGCTCTCCTTTGCTACAAGCTTAGTCTTAGTCTTAGTAGTGATAGTTCCAGTAGTAGATCTTCTGAAGAGCTTCCGGAGGAGTCTTGGTAAGTTCTAGAGTTCAGTTCTTGTATACTCTTACTTACTTGTAATACTCTGAGCTTAATGAAAGTATCTTCATACTTATGTTGTATGCCTCATTTATACTTTATCTACTTAGTATATATTATTTATATCTTGCACCTTGTTCAAGTTGACGTATGCTATGATATTGGCTCAATGTGCCTTATGGTTGCTCTATTTATTAACGTGATAGATAGAGTTGTATTTCTGTTTGGAATACGGGATACTGTTGAGGGTATCGCTACCCCATGAATTAGTAGAGGTAGGCGGCAGGTGGTGACAGCCCTGTCCGTCCTTTGTAATCCTCCACGTTCGGAAGATGATATTAGGCCTTTATGATAAGACGTCCTCCTGTCGTCCCTTGATGAGGGAACCACTGGACACCTCGATATGTCCTCTTGCATATGTCAATTATATGAGATTGTATAGGATAATGTTGTATATCCAAGTCCTATTTGTATGATGCTAATGAACCCCTTTGTAATCTTTACTAATGTTCTATGACTAACTAAGACTACCATAATGATGAGCAATGAACTTCTGTGTGTGACATTACCCTTTCACTTCCATATAATTTTACCCCTGTTTAGATTATGGTAGATTAATGTTGTTGTAAGTAAATACATTGGATGACACCTCTTTTTAACTAAACGCTTTCCCTGCGGATAAACAAATAACGATACTCTGGAATACTCCCAGGTGAAATGCAACAACGTACTTCTGTGCGCTTGCAGAATCTATATAATGTTTAGATTTACATTGAGGCATCTCTAGTGCCATCACTAATCTAGTGGTGACGCTAAGAAATACCAACACCGTCCATCACCTTCCTGAACACAAACTTCAGCCCGCCCAACAAGGGAACGCCAACGGGTGGTGCGACTCGCCACACTTCAACATGTGTTGGCATTTCTTAGCGTCACTACTACACGAGTGATGGTACTAGAGATGCCTTATAATAAATCTTAACGTTACAGAAGTTCTGCAAGCGCACAGAAGTACATTGTAGCATTTCACCCGGGAGTATTCTAGAGTATCGTATTTATTTCCTCAGGAAAAGCGTAAGGCAAAGATATGTGTTCTCCAGTGTATTAGTTATATCACGATTAATATACCAGGACTAGAGCAGGGGTAGACAATTTATAAAGAGGGGTATGTTGACACATAGAAGGTTTCATTGCTCAATATGTAAGTCTAGTTAATATGAAGATCCTAGGAGAGAACTAGGAATTCTATATACTTCTTACAAATAAGTTACATACATTATAAGTGTACACTATACAAGCTTAGCATGAGACACACATTAGAGGGAAAATCGAGGAGTCGTGGGATCCCCTCATCCAAGGGTACTGTCACGATGTTTGTCACAAAGGCCTGCAAACGTCCAAACCCAAACGGTGAGGATTACAAAGGCCCAGCGGGGCTGTCACCACCCGGGGGCTACCTCTGAATACGTGTAGTAGGGTATCCCCAATGGTATTCCATAACCTAAACACCATGTTTGTAATATGAAATATGTCTTTACCAATTGTATGAAAAGGTAAAGAACAATCATATGATTCATTGAGCCATTGCCGTAGCATGCTTCCACTGCACTAAGGTGCAAGATATACATCTTATATGATGAACAAATAAGACAATAAGCCAAGTAACTTAAGCAAGATAGTAATTCCATTAAATCTCAAAGTCTTACAAATAGCAAAGGATACAAGATAACTAAGCTCTAGTCTTACCAAGACTCCTTCGGAAGCCCGTAGAAGCTCAACTCCTAAGACTACATCACTACTAACTAAGACTATAACTTGTAGCAAATAGAGCTCTTCCTTCTGGTGTGTATTGAACATGAGGTGTTGGCATCTATTTATAGCACTGGTAGGTGGTTCAGGGCCGGTACGAGGCGGTTGAGGCCGAGTGGCCCAGCTCTGAGTCGCCGGATCCATTGACGTCACCCGACGGTTGGATGAACCGACTGAAGTTATGCACGGTGCAGATGTTCTCCTAAAGGCGGTGCAGATGCGTGGGAGAAGGGAGAGGCACAACGACCTCAAGACTGGGTTGGCTGACCTGGTCTAGGCTCGGTTCGTCTTGATCTTTTCCTGTTTGACTGAATTGTGGACCCTGATGGCTGGGGGAGATAGGTATGGCTTCCCGAGGTAACTTTTGTTTCCCTTGTGGGCCCATCAATCCATGTGCCTCATCTTATCCTCTTTTCTTCCGTTGGATGCAACCATCCTTAGTTCAACGCTTCTGACGATGTTGAGTTGTATTTCTTCCAGATGGCCAAAGATGGGCCGCATTGGGCACCAGGCTAGGTCGGCCGACCAAGCAGGGTCGGGCGACCTAGGCTTGGCCCCATTTTTGTTCCTGTTTTGGCTCATGTCTCCTGCAATCAAATAATCTCCATGTACAAGTGGAACTACATTATTTGAAACCAAATACTAGAGATTATTGCTAATTTATTTTATTTCACCATGTTGGTGTCACAGGATAAACATGACTTAGTATTGACGGTCCATAGACGTGCCAATTGTGAACCGCAAGCGCGCGGATCATTGTAGCTTTTCCCTTAGAGTATTCCATCCAAGGTTTATCAATCCGTGGATCGATAATGACCTTACTAGGGTTTTCCATCTAATCTAACAGATCTATACCTAGCATTAAGCATTGATTGCATATAAGGGGTAAACCTATAAGATGTGAATGAAGTGTATAGGTTGATCGCATCCATAACATAGGCAAAGATACAGAGCAACCAAAGGATAAACGGGCCTATCGTCTTCTAGTTGTAGTTCTAGCCAAATAAGAGCAAGCGCATCATGCATCTCATCCAAAGCCATCTTTAACTCTTACCTCCGGTCAACCTCCCGAGAATGCCACCTTACACAGGATCACACCATGTCACCATGCTCCCTATCGGCGTGGTTAGTTTCAAGGGCACGTCCACAAGTGAACGTGTCTAGATATTATGAAGGGTCAACACACTAGATCTAATCATCATGATTACATAAAGCATGCTATATAGTCTAATCTAGAATTAGGCTAAGAAACAATCATATTCATGATAGGTAGAAAGTATAGAAGGAGTTATTGAGTCGCTAAAAGACGGATGACATGAAGAACATTACTCATATAATAGATGCGTTTGAATCATCACTTCCAAGTACATACCATTGATGACTCCAACTAGCTCATGAACTCCACCATGGCACAACCACGCAGGGAGGCCATGGCGGCTAGGGTTGGCCTAAGCCATCCCCTAGACAACTTCGAGGACTTGCGGTGGCCGTCGTCTCCTTTTGGTGTATGCCCTAGGTTTCGCCAAGTTCTGGTGGATTGATCATACATGCCTCCGGGTATCGGGGCTATAAATAGTATGAGGAAACCCTAGCTCAAAGGGGAGGCCGAGGCGGCGCAAAAACATGCTGGGCTGGCCAGCACGGGTCCCCCTGGGCTGGCCGGCCTAGGCCCTTTTTGTGGCCCCTCGGTCCCATCTTTCGCGTGCAAGCTTCTAGATCCTCCAGGAGTTCAGGTGCCAATGCATGTGGGTGTTTGGACGTCGGTTGCTTCGGGATAAGATTGGGTCTTGATAGCTTTCCAAATGTCTGCCTGATTAGCCTTGAACCCGAAGTCATCCGACCTTATCTTTAAGTCTTTTCCCTTTCACATTCTTGGAGGTTGGTTCACCATAGATGAGAGCGAACGAAATCCGAGTCGTATTAGGTTTTTGGCCTTCATATTCCTCCATGCTACACATGACCTTGGTCTTCGTCCAAAAGTGCTCATTTATAGCTCAAATACTTGCGTAAACCAAAATTCTCTAAAAATACATGCATATGCGAAAACGGAGTTATTTCAAGTGCCAAATGGTGGGTTAGTATATGAATTGGTCCCAAAACATCACTTAATTAGTACTAAAAAGGTGTCGCTAACGAGCGTGAACACTTAACAAGCGCCAACAAACTCTCCCAAGCTAAGACCTTTGCTCGTCCTGAGTAAAGCTTTGGAGAGTTTGAAACCTTGGATCAGAGTCGCTTACTTCCCAAAAAGGTATTGTCAATAAGAAAGCATTTCATGATTTGAATAATTTGGCAAAGATTAACTCATCCTTCTCACCTTAGCACCCATGGGGCTTTTAGCCTTTCTTCATCATGAGCAGTTGAGAGCTAGAACAAACTAGGAAGAGTGCTACACCCCTACCCTTGTTCCACCATCATACGGGAGGGTTTTAGAGAACTTTTGTAAAGAAAAACAAAACTCCTCAGGTGATTCTCTCAAGTCACTCATTGGTGTATCAGTCCTCTCAAACTTCCCTCAATAGAATAAACAAGTGGGGTTTATAAACTGGAAGCTTTTGTTTCACACATGCATTGCTTATATTGTTAAGTCAAAACCAGGATCCATGAAGAATTAAGTCATACACTCAAATCGAGGTGTGCATGTGTGAGGATATGTGGTAATGGAATGAAATGAACTCCTTTACAGAAAATAAATTCTTTCCTTAAGAAATGCAATGATGGCATGGCTTCCCTCCTTTTCTTTTCTCTTTCTCTCTCTCTTTTGTCATGGACTATACACATGTCCATTTTTCTTTCTTCTTATCTCTTTTTTCTTTCAGGGAGCCTAGGCCTTATTTTCTTAAAATGCTTTTGGAGAGAAAAATCTTTTAACTTGGATTATTTTATTTTGATAGAGGATGACAGACATGTTGTGCTTACTTCCAGAGTAGAAGTATAGCATATATAGTGGCGAGTACGTGACTCTGATTTTAAGAGCATGAAACAAGTCTTACAAAGATCACAATGAATTTGACAAAACTCAAAACAAATGCGCATGTTCTTTGTAAGCAGTTGGAATATGAGGCTCTGGTAGGGTTTTCACTCTCACTTAGGAGCTTAGAATTTTATTCTTTTTGAAACAAAAACTCCGTGATCAAGTTTCACTTGGATAGAGATAAAGCAACTCTAATTTTATTATATCTTAGCTCCCAACAACCTAGAATCATATTTAACATTTGCTACCCACAAGTTTTAAGATTCCAAGGAAGTCATTAAACTAAGCCAACAAATCCAAGACACAAAAGACTACCTTATTGAGATTCGAATAAAAGGGGAAGGTCATAGCAATAATTTATCATTTCCATAAAAGAGTAAGAGTTTCTTTTTTCTTTTTTTAAGCAAGATAAAAATAAGAAAAACAAAAGACACGGTTTATATGGACTTACCTGTGTGCGGGGGGGGGGGGGGGGGGGGGGGGTCCTCCCCCAAGCTGCTCCTCTTTACTGTTGGTGGTACCTTGGGTCATTCGGGTCGAACCCTTGGAACCGAAGATAGGCGTTCAGGTTCTGATTGCCTTGCTGGACACTGTTCTGAAGGGTGTTGTAGTTCCGGACTGACTGGTCCCACCAAGCCTGCGACTGCTGCACATGTTGGGTTAACGTATCATCAATGCGGTGAGTAGTTACCTCCAAGGTTCCCATGCGGTTGGATAACCCATCGATGCTGCCTCGCAAGTCCCTTGCTGAAAATGAACGTCGTGCATCAAAGGAGGAGGACCGCTTGAACTGGACGACTGAGTGTTGAACGGGTCCCGAGGTTGCCACTGCGCATGAGGGGCCTCATGCCATCCTGAGCCGCCTGCCATATATGCCGGAGGAGGTTGCGGAGGCTCCCAGCCAGATCCTGCTGGTACATAGGGTGGTGTTGGAGGCTCCCATGCTGTCGTGAATTGTGGTCCAGCGGCTTCTTCTCTTCGGGACCTGCTTCTTGTTATTCTTTCGGACATGCTCTGCCTGGCTTCCTGATGTAACTCCAACAAAAGTGATTTGCACCTGTACAACCAGTATTCCGGCGCTGGCAACGGAATTCTGGTTGTACTATTATGATAGACCATGACAAGCTTCTGGTCTATAGCATGAGTAATAAGGTGACTTTGCCCAAAATGGGACTCATCCAAAGTTGGCCGGGGCTGAGGAAGATACTCAACTCTGTAGTGATCTAAAAGGCCCATTGCATCAAAAATACGAGTGATCAAAAAACTGCACTCAATGGGGCCTTGTCGCCTAAAAACACCCATCCGCTGGTCGATCATAAAAACAACCGGCAAGATTTTTATCTTCTTAACCATCGCATATAATGTTTTTAATTCATCAATGCGAACGGTTTGAAGATCGTTTCAGGAAAAAAGAGTCATGGCGATCCAGCAATGCATGAATCGAAGAGTCGGGTTATGGATGCGACTCGTTCTTGGAGCGGTACATTCCGATGAACCGAAATGTCTCTCCAAAATGAGTCTCTAACAAAATGCTTCAAACTCTTATCAAGATCTAAGCTGCAACGCTTGTGAAAACCCAAATAGACACTAAGCTACCTCCAAGTAACGAAATATTCTTCCCTCAGAAAACAGAAAGTAATCCCCTCCTCTGATTTTCTTAACGTGGCAAGAAATTGAATTGTTAGCAACCGGCACCCGTCTACTTGAATATGCGCAAAATTCGACCAACTCACAGCGCCCCAAACAGTTTCAAAGTCTATGGCCATACCTGATTTCTCCATGAGCTCACTTGTGAACACACGCGTGTGTTCAAAAGCGCGACTCAGGAGAATGTGATAGCCTCTTGTTCAAAGCTTGCCTCTATGTCGAGTTGATCGTCGGAGATGAACGCTGGGCTTGTCGTCTTCATTGTTGTTGCTGCTGGAGCCATCTCCATTACCGTCGCCACCACCGCCGCCTGCGGATGTGGCGCCAGCTCCGGTGTAGTAGTACTGATCTTCGTATATCTCCATGGAGTGCTGGCTTTGCATCTCTGCAGTGTGTCCACCTGAACTGGGGGTCTGTGTGCTAGCGGAGATCAGCTCGGTGCTCCCGAAGTGCTGGCTACGCCTTGAGATCGACCCCTTCAGCTTCTTTGCCTTCTTCACGACTCCTCGGATGATGTTCATGATTTCTGCAAACAAGGAGAGCGACAAACACTTGGAAGACAAAGGATTAGCGTTAGCAAGTTAGTCGTCCAAGAGTTAGTCATTCTTGCGGGGCGTGGTTGCCTCCACAACAGTCATCCTTGTGGGTAATGGCACACCACAACAATCATTCTTGCGGGGTTTAGGAACCACCACAACACGTTCAAGAGCCTAAACACTATGATTATGCAGAGGTAAAAGTTATTTTTATTTGGGTTTTAATTTTTATTGATATTTTTTAAAAACTAAGGAGCTAAGAACTTGAAGAACAACAAGGGGGAGAAGAGAAACACCGAGGGCATTCAGCAGCTCGGGTTGGGGCGAGGTGAGCAAGCAACCGGCCCTGGCCTTTTATAGCCGGAGGCCACCCCCGGTCGGCCGACCCTCCCGCGGGAGCAATTTGGCCATGCTTTTACCACGCGCGCGTTGGATCCCCTGGCACCTAAATGCAACTTGAAAACTTTGCAAAAGAGGTACGCAGATGTCGGGCGACTAGAGCTGGTTGGCCGACCTATGATGGACTCCTTTGAATGCGTGCTTTGAAAGGTGTGATGGATGTGCAGGGTAGGCATCGATTGTGTTTGAATGCTCTGCAAAACAAATGCCTAGGCGTCGGCCGACGTGCCAGGGTCGGCCGACCATGCCCTGTCTCATGTCGGGTTGGGCTTTTGCAAAGTGGTGCATGGTTCTATGTTATGATGAATGCTGGGTGCGTAGGCCGAGGTATCCAGGGATCCAAGGGGAATTCAAGTGGATAACTCCAAAGTTGAAATTTAAATGCAAAAACTGATGGAAATTTCAAAAATGCTAGAAAATGAAATGATGCATTATGAAGTAAATGTGAGATACATACCGTTTTACCTACCGGTGAGGACTCGTTGTTTTACGTCCGTCGAGTGCGGACGTCTCCAGGGCATATTTTAGCTTGACGATACGGCGCTTGCATTTGGAGATGATGCGGGTGCTTTGCCCTGTTTTGTTTTCTTTGGACGAGGTGATGCTTGCCTTGATGTTTCTGGAGTCTTAGCACCTCGTGCTAGTTTTACGGGAAGGCGAAGGAGTGGCTCGTTGTTGATGACTGGTGGTTTTTGTGGCCTCCTTCCATAAATGACTTTGATTTCGGGTCCGTCATTATTGTGGGTGGATTCTTCTATGTTTCCTGTAGGGTTAGTGGCCAAAATCTCTTGACTAGCTTTTTGTATGGCAGCAGCCAAATGTAATAATCTTTCTAGATTTTACTTAGGCGTAAATGGCTTTGTAGGGTGATTGATAAGGTATTGAATCTGGAGTTCAAATCGTTTACCTTCGTCTCGGCAGAAGTAGTGCCTGGACTTCCTCCTTGCTGGGGTGGTTTCTAGTTCTTTTCTAGGAATAGATTTCTGCACCTCTGCCAAGAGTCCATCATTACCTGGTGATTGTAATACCATTGCAGTGCCCTTCCCACTAATGAAAAAGGGAATAAGCTAAGCCGGATGGATCTTTTCTTGATTCCCCTAAACTGGAGCATACTGCATATTGCTGAGAAATGCCGGAGATGTTCCACTCCATCGTCTGTAGCCTTTCCGCTAAAAGGCTTGGCTTGCACCATTGCAATGTACGTTGGGTCGATCTTGAGGGTCGCGGTTTCTATGTTGGTGCAAGGTGCTTTGATTTCGACCGACAGAAATAGAGAGGCGGTATGCGCTCTCTTCTGGATTTTCAACGAAATTCTTCAGCGAATCGACAACTCTGTGTAGTCCTCCTGTTTCACACAAGAGAAACAAAACAAGGGTAAACCTGTCTAGACGATGGTATTTAATCGTGACATAAATTTAATACATAGGTTAACACATTCTTTGACCAATGCTTTCCCTGGCAACGGTGCCAGAAATGCTTGTTGGCATTTCTTAACGTCACCACTACACGAGTGATGGCACTAGAGATGCCTTATGATAAATCTTAACATTATAGAAGTTCTGCAAGCGCACAAAAGTACATTGTAGCATTTCATCCGGGAGTATTCTGGAGTATCGTATTTATTTCCTCAGGGAAAGCGTAAGGCAAAGATATGTGTTCTCCAGTGTATTAGTTATGTCACTATTAATATACCAAGACTAGAGCAGGGGTAGACAATTTATAAAGAGGGGTATGTTGACACATAGAAGGTTTCATTGCTCAATATGTAAGTCTAGTTAATATGAAAATCCTAGAAGAGAACTAGGAATTCTATATACTTCTTACAAATGAGTTACATACATTATAAGTATACACTATACAAGCTTAGCATGAGACACATGTTAGAGGGCAAATCGAGGAGTTGTGGGATTCCCTCATTCAAGGGTACTGCCATGATGTTTATCACAAAGGCCTGCAAACGCCCAAACCCGAACGGCAAGGATTACAAAGGCCCAGTGGGGCTGTCACCACCCGGGGGGCTACCTCTGAATACGTGGGGTAGGGTATCCCCAATGGTATTCCATAACCCAAACACCATGTTTGTAATATGAAATACGTCTTTACCAATTGTACGGAAAGGTAAAGAACAATCATATGATTCATTGAGCCACTGCCACAACATGCTTCCACTACACTAAGGTCCAAGATATACATCTTATATGATGAACAAATAAGACAATAAGCCAAGTAACATAAGCAAGATGGTAATTCCATTAAAGCTCAAAGTCTTACAAATAGCAAAGGATACAAGAAAACTAAACTCTAGGCTTACCAAGACTCTTTCGGAAACCCGTAGAAGCGCAACACCTAAGACTACTTCACTACTAACTAAGACTATAACTTGTAGCAAATGGAGCTCTTCCTTCTGGTGTGTATTGAACAGGAGGCGTTGGCATCTATTTATAGCACTGGTAGGTGGTTCAGGGCCGATAGGAGGCGGTTGAGGCCGAGTGGGCCCAGCTCCGAGTCACCGGATCCATTGACGTCGCCCGACGGTTGGATGAACCGACTGAAGTTATGCATGGTGAAGATGTTCTCCTGAAGGCGGTGCATATGCGTGGGAGAAGGGAGAGGCACAACGGCCTCAAGACTGGGTCGACCGACCTGGCCAGGTCGGCCGACCTGGTTTAGGCTCGGTTCATCTTGATCTTTTCCTGTTTGACTGAATTGTGGACCCTGATGACTGGGGGAGATGGGTATGGCTTCCCGGAGTTATTTTTGTTTCCCTTGTGGGCCCATCAATCCATGTGCCTCATCGTATCCTCTTTTCTTCCGTTGGATGCAACCGTCCTTAGTTCAATGCTTCTGATGATGTGGAGTTGTATTTCTTCCAGAAGGCCAAAGATGGGCCGCATTGGGCACCCGGTCAGGTCGGCCGACCTGGGCTTAGCCCCATTTTCGTTCCTGTTTTGGCTCATGTCTCCTGCGATCAAATAATCTTCATGTACAAGTGGAACTACATTATTTGAAACCAAATACTAGAGATTATTGCTAATTTATTTTATTTCACCATGTTGGCGCCACAGGATAAACATGACTTAATATTGACGGTCCATAGACGCGCCAATTGTGAACCGCAAGCGCACGGATCATCGTAGCTTTTCCCTTAGAGTATTCCATCCAAGGTGTTGACACCAGATTTTGACTCGGTTAATATAAAAGGAATATTGTACGCCGAAGAGCCAGGGATGGAGGCCGAGTCCGATTCTGACTTAGAGATGTCCGATTCCGATCGGAGGTGGTCCGATTGAGTTTTGGTCAGATACGGTGAAAAGGAGGCCGGAGCGTGTACGACTTTGAAGAGATGCATCTAGAAGCTTCTTCATGGCCTGATTGTGCAGCAATTGTAACACTTTTGGCAGTTTAGATTAGTTTACTTTGAATAAGTTAGAGATATTGTTGTAGTCCACAAGGATTAGTTAGATTTCCAGGGTACTGTCGGAGTTATCGTCCGGCAGTCCACCCGGGGGTACCCAGATGGTTGATTT
This sequence comes from Alloteropsis semialata, assembly GCA_004135705.1. Lineage (NCBI taxonomy): Eukaryota > Viridiplantae > Streptophyta > Magnoliopsida > Poales > Poaceae > Alloteropsis > Alloteropsis semialata. The sequence continues at coordinate 72,309,601 of CM014274.1, forward strand.
GTAGGCAAAGGGAGATCGCTGGACTAGGGAGCTCGAGGTAACACAGGGACACAGGGATTATACAGGTTCGGGCTACCCGGAGGTATAATACCCTACGTCCTGTGCTCGGGGTCTTGTATTGATCTACTCGGCGCGTTCCGGAGAACAACGGCGAGCTCTTGGTTACAATGGGGGATCTGGCAACTAGGAATCGAATGTGTGGAGGTGAGATTGAATGATCTAAGGGGGTCGACCTAGGCCGCCTTATATAGGCCGATGACCTAGGGTTTACAAGTCGGTTTCCTATTTCTGTTCGGCTACAACAAGGAAACTAATCTGAGTCGGCGTGCCTTGTAAGCTAAGTCATCACCAGTCTTGACCATCAAGTCGGGGATCCTCGTGGGCCGGCCTGGGATCGGCCCACCTCCTTGTCAGATGTGGGACCAGGCCGACTGGCTACCCGGTCGGTAGTGGGCCCAGGGGTACCCATATCCCACAAGTCCCCGAGCAACGTGCAGGCGCGTGTCGGACTGTCGATGAAGAAACGAAGCCTTCCAGGTCGGCTGAAACATCTTGGTCGGCAGGCCGACACAAGGGTGGGCGGTGCTCAAAAAAGAAAACCGCAGGGCATCCGGGGATGACCCTGGACAGACCCGAGATGAAGCCTCGAGTGGTGTAGCGCCAAGTCGCTGACGAGCCGGGCGCCGAGGAGCTGCGCCACTTGGAAAAAGTGACACATCCTGATGGGGCATATGGAGGGCGACGCAAGGAGCCCTCCATATGGAGTAGTCCCCGAGCATTAGGCCGACTAGAAAAGTCGGGCTAATGGTCAAAAGAAGAATCGTCCGAGCTTCGAGGCAGACAGGCCGCCTAGAAGATAGGGCGGTCTGACGCCTTGAAGAGAGGAGCTTGTCCCAAAATCATGGCGCCGAGTCCCCGAGCATCGTGGCTGGCCGAGTCGCGGAGACCCGCTGACCGTAGTCGTAGCGCCGAGTCCCCGAGCGTCGGGGCCGGCCGAGTCGCGGAGACCCGTCATCCGTAGTCGTAGCGCCGAGTCCCCGAGCGTCGGGGCCGGCCGAGTCGCGGAGACCCGTTAACCGGAGTCGTAGCGCCGAGTCCCCGAGCGTCGGGGCTGGCCGAGTCGCGGAGACCCGTCATCCGTAGTCGTAGCGCCGAGTCCCCGAGCGCCGGGGCCGGCCGAGTCGCGGAGACCCGTCATCCGTAGTCGTAGCGCCGAGTCCCCGAGCGTCGGGGCCGGCCGAGTCGCGGAGACCCGTTAACCGGAGTCGTAGCGCCGAGTCCCCGAGCGTCGGGGCCGGCCGGGCCACCAAGTTGCCTCCCGCCTCAAGCCAGAGAGGTCGGCTAGACTATGGGAAGCACGCCGAGTCGTCATCTGTAGCGCCCAGCCCCGAGCCTGGGAGCCGAGCAAGTCGCCGAGTCACCTCCCGCGCCCAACCCCCGAGCTGGGAGGTCGGCCAGGTGGTAGAAAACGTGCCGAGTGGTCGGCCTCGCGCCAGCCCCAAACCTGGGGCTGGCCGAGTCGGTCGAAGTACACCAAACATTGCCTGAGCTGTATGAAGACAGTGCAAATATTATGTAGCATAATATTCAATAATCCGACTAATAAACAATATTTGTCGTAAAGTCGTAACAGAAACAGGTCTGTGAATGCATTGTGCATATGTGTAAAAACCCCTTCCCTCTAGCAAAAACACCGAGTAGGACGCCGTGCGGCCCTTGCCTTGTGTCGCTAAGCACCTTTTTTGACCCGCTGACCACTGCTCACGGAGAGGACGGCTTACCCTGCTACACTGCTCAGCGGGGAGGCTTAGGTGTAGGGGGCGCGCGGGTTGAGCACGGAGCTCAAGGTTTCACGATTGGGGACTTGAACCGCACGGGTTAACCCAAGAATTACTAGAGGGACATAGGATCGGGTAAGGACTCGGAAGTCAGAGTCAGCAGGGACTCTCCCGAGCGCTAGAGCAGCGCGCCGTGTTAAGATTTACAACAGCATAATCTGGACACCCGTGAGGTGCAGTCTGGACAGACCAGGCTGTATAAGCAGTCGGAGCGTGACCGAGGTGGTCGGCGAAAGTCACAGGGACATAGGAGAGCTGAGGCGTACGAAGATATATGGAAGCCGTAAAATATTTAAATAATACTTAGCTTGATTCGTAATTGAGTCGAAGAATCATCGTGTCGCCCTTGTATGGGCGTCGTGTCCGAGTGGAAGGATCAGCGTGTCGCTGTCGTGAGTACTCGGGCTCGATCGTCATGTGACAGAGGTGGTCGATGAAGTCGGCGGGTGAGAGACGAGCAAGGACTCGTCGACAACTGTTTTGCCGGGTTCATGTAGCTAGATGTTGTCCTTGGCATGTTGATGTAGTTGGCCAATCGGCTTGTCAGGAACGAGCCAGTCAGGAAGCGTCATCGGCACGATGAAAAGCAGTACGTGGGCACATAGCGCCTGGCGGCGCTTGTTGGAGCCATACTCGTGCGTGCCTCTCAAATACTTGCTTGCAGCGCCACGTGATTCTTGAGTCAGACTTGATGGCGGACAGTATCGACCAGTCGAATGGTCATAGGCAGCTTTTACATCAGGTGTAATCCTCGCGATAAGATTGCCATGCCATCAAGGCATGTGTTAGCCAATGGAAATAAGAGTAACCTTTGGCCAATTTAAGAAAGAAAATAAGAAACAGGAAAAAAGGAAGGATATGCATCTGATATACGGTAAGAATATGATAGCTTCCCTGGAGAGCGCGCGTGTCGTCACCAGATTACTTGCATGTAGATGAGTTTGGCGGTGTGCAGTACACCTGATGCGTGCGGAGCTCCATCACGTCATGCCGCCATGCATGACAGGCCGTGTCGTCGCCGCCGTAGATGAAACTGCCATCGAGCTAGCTGTAATGCCCCGCGATCACCCCTACCTGGCGCGCCAACTGTCGGAGTTATCGTTCGGCAGTCCACCCGGGGGTACCCAGATGGTTGATTTGTAGGCAAAGGGAGATCGCTGGACTAGAGAGCTCGAGGTAACACAGGGACACAGGGATTATACAGGTTCGGGCTACCCGGAGGTATAATACCCTACGTCCTGTGCTCGGGGTCTTGTATTGATCTACTCGGCGCGTTCCGGAGAACAACGGCGAGCTCTTGGTTACAATGGGGGATCTGGCAACTAGGAATCGAATGTGTGGAGGTGAGATTGAATGATCTAAGGGGGTCGACCTAGGCCGCCTTATATAGGCCGACGACCTAGGGTTTACAAGTCGGTTTCCTATTTCTGTTCGGCTACAACAAGGAAACTAATCTGAGTCGGCGTGCCTTGTAAGCTAAGTCATCACCAGTCTTGACCATCAAGTCGGGGATCCTCGTGGGCCGGCCTGGGATCGGCCCACCTCCTTATCAGATGTGGGACCAGGCCGACTGGCTACCCGGTCGGTAGTGGGCCCAGGGGTACCTATATCCCATAGGTATAAATATAAACCCTGCGCTATTGTAAAGGGTGTCCACACAACCATCAATACAAACACAACTTTCGGCCCTTATGCCAACAACCCTTTTCGTCGAGTTCTTCAGCAAGCACGGCTGCATCATCTTGATCTCTGGTTTGTTTGTAAGTGCGACACCTATCAAATTAATCTAGGCTTTAGATTAAGGCGTATCGCCCTTCTTCGTTTAGTTAATTCACCAATTTATCGAGTTGTTCTAGGCTTTAGATTGAGGCCTATCGCCCTTCTTCGTTTAGATCGCTCACCCTTTACCATATCTTGTTAGTTTATCATATCGGCTTACATCTATTCAAAGATCTACTCATTTTATAGTGAATCAAGCTTCATAATAGATCCGTTCATATTGTTTATATAGCTGATTTAGATTTATTTATCAAGTTACAAATAAATCTGCTTCAAACGAGTTTTTTGATATATATCGATCTATTTGAGTAAATAAGCTAATCAGTGCCCTACTAGCAACGCTGTCTCGAAACTGATCCGATTGTTAGTGACATGAAATTTAGTTTATTTATTTTTTTTAGAAAGATGCATATTAAAGAACGAGTTTAAGTTAGGTTTATCTCTGATTTGGCTTTTATAGTCGATGGCTTGTTTTAATATAATGCATATATTCACGAATCAGACTCAAGGCCAATGTTTCATGCTCGCATCGGACTTTTCTTCACGTTGATCTGATAGCTGGAATGAATCGGGGTTTTGGCCGATGAGTTCTTTTTGTTTTACTGATTAAACTCTACCTTGTCAATTTCAGGTCAAATTGCCTGGCACGCCTCGAACCTCAAGATTTAGGACCTGCACTGAAGTTCAAGAAAATCTTCTAGGCCACAGTGTTAATTTCTGAGAGTCAACGCCTGACTTTTTGGACGTCAACACAAGATTTATCAATCCGTGGATCGACAATAAACTTACTAGGGTTTCTCATCTAATTTAACAGATCTATTTCTAGCATTAAGCGTTGATTGCATATAAGGGGTAAACCTATAAGATGTGAATGAAGTGTATAGGTCGATCACATCCATAACATAGGCAAAGATAAAGAGCAACCAAAGGATAAACGGGTCTATCGTCTTCTAGTTGTAGTTCTAGCCAAATAAGAGCAAGCGCATCATGTATCTCATCCAAAGCCATCTTTAAACTCTTACCTCCGGTCAACCTCCCGAGAACGCCACCTTACACAGGATCACACCCTGTCACCATGCTCCTTATCGGCATGGTTAGTTTCAAGGACACGTCCACAAGTGAACGTGTCTAGATATTATGAAGGGTCAACACACTAGATCTAATCGTGCAGCGCCTTCCTCATCGTGCAGAGCTTGTCACTCAAGGTCCATACGGACGACGGCAAGGTTCTCATGGCGTACAATGTGGCACCGGCGAACTGGCAGTTCGGTAGCAAGCACGACACGTGTTACTTCCTCCATCCAGTTTTCATGGATGCCCAAGCAAGTTTCACCAAGACCAAGGGAGAGTACTTGTGAACTCATTGGGCTAGATCTATGGTTGGAAGGCTGAAAGACTCAACTTAGTGGGCCAACTAAATTACAATCCATGATGAGTCTGGGAGTATCATCCTTTGCCAGGAAAAAAAACCACATCCTCGTAAGCCCACTTAGGGCCCGTTTGGCATGGCTCTAGATCTTGGAAAAATGGGTATGACTCCAACTTTTCTGATGAAGCAGCATTTTTTGTTTTGGCTTGTGTAGTTGGAAAACCATTTCGTC
>CM014274.1:72325286-72363497 GCA_004135705.1 Alloteropsis semialata
GCACGCCGGCGTCGCGCCACGGGCGGCACGGAGCGCGGTCCTGGCAGACCACACGCACGGCCACACGAGCACGTGGCCACACGGGATCCAGGCCGACGTGGCGTGCCACGCAAGCGCCACGCAGGCGCCACACCCACGCCACGCAAGCGCCACGGCTGACGCATGGGTCCCACCGGGCAGAGCTGACCGTTGACCGGTCAACGATGACATCAGCAGGGCCCACGCTGACGTCATCATTTCTGGGACCCACAAGATGACGTCATGCTGACGTCATCCTGACACGTGGCACTCGCACAGGCCGCCACATGGCTTCACCAGGAGTCGACACGTGTCCTGGCCTTTTTATTTAATTTCAGAAATGCTTAAAATGGCTGAAAACCTTCAAAAATTCATAACTAATTCATTTCAGCTCAGAAAAATATGAAACCAGTTTCATATTTTTCTATAAATCGAGCTCTTGCTGTTTGTAGATAATTTGGAGTTATTTGGATCTTATTTGGATCTGTTTTGGATCTTTTTGCATTGTATGTTAGGCCGTTATTTACTGTTCTTATATCTTGTTGATCTCTAGACCCCAGCTTGGACTACACCAACTACGACGACCCTAACTACACTGAGGAAGAGTGGATCGACGAACCAGGTGTCTAGTCACTCTCCATCATATAGAATCCTATTAGGCTTGCAGTAGAGCTAGTGCTTTGATGGATGAATCGCATGTCTTGAATTGCATAACCTGTTTAATTAAGCTATGCCTTGATAATTTAAAACTTGATTCCTTGAAAATACCTAATCGGAACTAGCTACTTACCCATAGCTAGCTCCTTACTATTTAATCACATGCTATTTGTGTGATGATTGGGCATGTTTATGCCATGGATTGGTGATGGGATCCTTGACCACTCTCGGCGTGAGTTTTGGGTGAGTATATTCCTTGATGTGTTTTAGCGGGGAGCGAGCCAGGACGGTACTGTGGAAGTGCCTTGCCGGGAAGGAGGTTTCGGGACCTTCCCATACTTTGTACCTGTGGCGGGTACTTGTTTGCGACTTTGACTGAGGAGTTTGGTGACTAGTCTATGATGGACTAGCAGTTGTACTGCGGTACTACTTGAGGAGGAGAGTGCTCGCTCTCTGCAACCTAGGACCCGAGTCGGTATACCACCAGATACAGTACTTGTAGTACAGACCACTCGCCTTGTATGGGCTAGGGATGGTTTTGGGACTGGTGGGAAGACAGCACCTAGCCTGTAGGCGGATTGGCAGATCGTGTACGAGATGATGGACTCAGAGGGACTTAGCCCACGCTGGCCCCGTGGGCGGTCGTCACAGCTTCGAGGTCTACAGTCAGCGACGGTGTGCCCTGTGACTGAAGACATCCCCGGACTCGGAGAGGCAGGACGGTGCTGGCTTCCCACTAGCGCTCGGGCCGTTGGGTATAGTTGGATGGCTGATCCCCAGCCAGCTGTATCTCGGGTGGGTACAGTTGTACATCCTCTGCAGAGGTATAATCTATACGTATAGCCGCGTCCTCGGTTATGGACGGTACTGTTATCTACTGCTACCTCCGACTAGACTTTTCTTGTGCTTCTACCTTCCCTCTTCTTGATATTCTGGTCTTGGGGACCGCTGAGATGTGCAGGGGAGGGAGCTCTCACATCGAAATGTGTTGGGCCGGAACATGGGTGATGTTCCGGGTGTTGGTGCAGACTTCCTTGGAAGGGGCGAGGCCGGAAATGACTTAATATAATCCTTGACTGCTTCCTGCTGCATAGGAAATCCACAGCCAAATATGTAGAATTCCATGCATGTAGTTTATTCCCCCGTTTCCTTGGCTTGCTGCTATGGAGAGTGACTCGGCCTACCCGCTTTCCGGGTAGATGGTGGTGTTTCAGGAACAGACCCGGAGTACCACACTGAAGACGAGGATTGGGAGGAGTAGGGCTTCGCCTATGCTCAAGCTGGACTGAGGGATGGGAGTTTCCCCTCGCTTCTACTTCGCTGCTCTTCGTAGATGTTTTACCTTGCATGATTTAGTCCTGTCGGACTTGTACCGGCTAGAATGCCGAAATGATGTAATAAACATAACTGCTTAATCTATCTATAAACCTTGCTATTATCTCTATTGTGTGTTTTGCATGGTTTGTAACAGCTTAAACAGGGATTGCACGCGATAGCCACTTCCTGGGACTATCGCAGAGGTGCAGAGATTCGGATTCTCAGTTTTGGGAATTCGGGTCGTTTCATAGCCGTTGGACCTTTTCTGCGTATGACCGACTGTTGCGGTGGCCTTTTGGTGTAGCACCGCAACTTCCTGATCTCCACGTACACATAGCCGTTGGGCAACTGACACTGGGCCCCACGGCGACCACCGACTGTCGCGGTGGAGGTCATTGATGGACCACCGTAATAGTCTGTCAAACCAGAACCGAACTGCATCTTCTTAGCCACCATCGACTGTTGCGGTCCCTCATTCTGGCGACAACCGCAATAGTCCGTCAATCCAGTAGCTATTTCCAACTTCGCCCTTAGCACCGATTGTTGCGGTGCTGCTGCTCTTCTTGGACCGCAACTTGATGTGCCTTCTATTTGAATTTCCCGCCGAGAACTGTTGGTCACCGACTGTTGCGGTGCTCATGCACCGATTGTTGCGGTGCTTCCGATCCTTTGTGTTTTGCTTCATTTCTTCGCGGGTTCTTCTTGTGGCTTTGTCAATACCATATCTTGGATATCTTAGAAATATTCTAAGTCTGTTTTTCTCCTGTAACTTGAATTCCATGACTTGAACTACATGGTTTGAATACGTGGTTTGAATTCCATCCTTGGGACCTAAGATACCTTCAAATGTATAATTGATAAACTTTGTTAGTCCAAATGGTTATGTTGTCATACAATCATCAAAATCACAAATGGCCTAGCACTAGGTCCGTTTTCCTTACAGAGGCTCTCTCTACCAACTGCCCTAGGGAGATATAGTTTGTCATGTCCATATGGTGCCATGATGTGGCAAAAGTGACATAGCAACGTCTCGGTCAACTGTTCCGGTAATATACTATCTCTTAGGCTTGAAGAATTCCCAGCGATGAGAGCACCTCTCCCATTATAATCGGATCATCTCATCATGACGCGTATACTTTTCGTTTTTTTACGGCAGTGTCGGGGTTCTTTACCGCCGGCAAATAATAAAATCGTGGAGCGCGCGTCGGGCCTCGGGTGGTAGTGCAAAAGGACACGGGGTTTATACTGGTTCGGGCCACCCATGGGGTGTAATACCCTACGTCCAGTTCGTGCTGCTCGTGTTGTTTGCACTGGTTTGTAGTAGGGGGTACAAATGGGCGAGAGAGGGAGAGCTTCCCAAGTCTCTGGTGCGTGAATCGAGCTCAGTCCAGTGACCGGCTGGAGAAAGAAGAAGGTCGAGGGAGAGTACTCCTCGGGAGAGAAAAGAGGCTCTCTGCCTCCCGTAGGAGGCCCAGGAGAGAGGAGGAAAAGAGTCCATCTGCCTCGCGCAGGAGGCCTGGCCTTCCCTTTTATAGCTCAAGGGAAGGCTGTAGAAAAGAAGTACAGTCAAAGGGTAAAACGGGAAAAAAGGAGGAGTGTCTGCCCATGCTGTGGAGCCCGTCGTCCTTCCGAGCACTGTAGCCATGTCCTGCTGGTGTCAGTTGCGTCAGGGAGTGGTTGGCACAGTGTAGCAGCTTGACTCCGGGTGCTTCGGTCTTCCCGGTGGTTGCTTGGTCGCGAAGAGTCGAACCAGTCGGAGACGGAGAACTAGTCGGGCGAATCGGGGACTAGTCGGAGGCGGAGACTTGCCGGGCGAATCGGAGACTCCTCGGAGACGGAGACTTGTCGGGCGAAGGTGCGAACCAGTCGGAGACGGAGAACTAGTCGGGCGAACGGAGACTGGTCGGACGAGCGGGACGGAAACCACCCGAGTGAGAGCTACTCGGGCGGGAGCCACCCGAGCGAAAACCACTCGGGGGTTCCTTAGGCCAACTCCTCGGGCGATCGCTGGAGCCTGGAGGTCTGCAGCAGGCTCGAGCGGCAGGAGGCCACCAGCAGCGCGTGCTGCCTTGGGCAGGCTTGGTTGAGCTCGTGGCCCAAGACGCAAGCCACGTGAACCAGCAGAAGCTGCAGAGCAACAGCAGCCGCAAGCAGGCCGACCATGCATGTGGGCATGCAGGAGGTTATTAGCTCTTTGCTAATCGCACACAGGAGGTGTACATCAAGCTGCAGGTTATTTTTAATCGCCGTCATTGGATACCCCTAATATTGGTATCCGACAGTAGCCCCCGAGCCTGGGAGCGAGTCGTAGACTCGGTCGCGGGTTTGATTATCGTGATGCCAGGAACGTGGTGGAGTTTCGGGTGGGGGCGCGCGAGCGCACCCGCCGGGTGTAGCCCCCGAGCCTGTGGGCGAGTGGTACACTCGCTCGCAGGCTTATGGCATTGGTGTAGTGATTTGCGAATTGTGCGACCGCGCTGCTGGTCTCTGTTAGCGATTTCGACCCCGTGTGCATCCCGAGACCGGGGTCCGGACGGGGATTCGTTTCGTCTTTTTGCGTTTTTCCCCTCACGCTTCCCGTGCGATAGGAAGGAGGGTAAGAGACGTATCGCGCTTTGCCACGCAGGCCGAAGCACGACTCTCGTTGAGCTACAAACGGGTAGGTTCGAGTGAGGCCCGACGCCCCTTCGATGGGGAGTCGATGGATCAGCTGGTGATCGACCTCAAATTCCTAGTGGTGAGATCATCTAGTTACCAAGTCCGTTCGACCGGACCCAGCGGCTCGCTGCCTTTCCATCGGAGGAAAAACCATGATCTTTCTTTCCACCAGAACTCGAACGCGTTTCAGGATGCTCGTGGCGCTCGTGCGCCAGAGTACTGGCCGCTGGGACCCATCCTTCACTGCCCCTCGCTCGACAAGGTGCCCGGGGGCGGCTGTTGAACCCTTCGACGGGCCAGCCTTCGAACCCCCGTTGGAATCACCTGTCAGGTCGACTGTCGAAGTCGTCCGTCCCGATGCCCAGCCCCCGAGCGCAGGGCTGCGAGGGGTCGTTAGGGCCGGCGGGAGCCGCTTAGTTTAGAGAGTTCGAAAAGTGCGTTTCGGAAAACGATCGCATGCGTATGCTTGACCCCGCGCGCCGAGGTCGGGCGAGACAAAAGGTGCCGTTCCCTGTATGTAGGAATTGCAGCAAGCTTACCTGAACTTGCCATGCCAAGCTGCAAAAAACAGTGTAATGCAAAAGCGTTGCGTAAAGCGCGGAGTCGAATTATTCGTTACTAACGGAAAGTTGCGTACGCCCTGCCTTTATTAGGCTACGTATTTCCTCGAGTAGTTGGCTTATCACGTGTTAAGCACCAAGTTCCGCTGACCACTGCTCGTGGAGAGGGCGGCTTACCGCAGACTACACTGCTCAGCGGGGAGGCTTAGGTGTAGGCGGCACGTAGGACGAGGTTTCACAGATGAGGCCATTGCTACCCGAGTACTTTAGTGATACCCAAAAAAGGCATGCGGGATTGTAAAAGGAAATGCACGGAAATACGAAGGATTGTAGAAGGATTTAGCTGTTCGAGCGTTTCGTCGTCGAAGCTGGGTCGAGCGAGCCATCCGAGTCGGGGTAGCACACTCTACGGGTGGCGCGACCGAGTCGGTTGGAGTCGAGGTCAGGGTGGCGCACTCCTTTGGAGACGCGGCCGAGTCGTTCGGAGTCGAGGTCGGGGCGCGCGCACTCCTTTGGAGGCGCGGCCGAGTCGTTCGGAGTCGAGGTCGGGGCGGCGCACTCCTTTGGAGGCGCGGCCGAGTCGTCGGAGTCGAGGTCGGGGCGGCGCTGGTAGCCAACGTGATTACGTCGGTCGGCGCTGCAGCTCTCTCTGTCGTTGTGTCGTGCGCTCGTTCGGGGGCGTGCCTCGCCGTGGCGGCCCTGCGCGAGATCATGAAAACAAAAAGCTGTTACAGGTTAGTTGAGGTCATTTGCGGACTTTGGGCACGGTCGTCCTGCCACGGTGTTCCTCGCGGGGGTCGCCCACTGCTGCTGCGCCGCGGGTGCGCGGCCGTGTGGTGTTGATGCTGCCGTTGTCGGGGTCGCGGTCGCCGTTGATGAAGTCGAGCGAAGACCTCGTCGGGCGAGTCGGAAAACCTCTCGAGGGTGACCGAGTTGCTGCTGCCTGCTCCGCCCCACTCTGGTTGGTCGGACATGCGTGCAGGCCTTCGGGATAAATGCTACTGCCTGTTCCTGTGCTGTGCTGATTCGAGAGAGAAAACAGAGAGACGCGACACATTTGGAAAAGGCGTGCATGCATTGGTTAAAAAGGATATCCTTGCATGCACATGCATACGCATGCATGCATCTGCATACAGAATAGTACTGGGTGTGCCTGGTAGGCAGAGCCCCCGAGCCTTGTTCGGTTCATCCAGAAGGCCAGGAGCCTTGTTGCCGCCATCAGTGTTGTTGTGGTCATTGGGGTTGCCGCCGCCGTCGTCGCCGTGGTTGATGGCGCTACGGTCGTCGTTGCGGCCGTCGGTGCCGCCGCCGCCGTCGTTGCCGCGGTTGACGGCGTTGTGGTCGTCGTCGCGGCCGTTGGCGCCGCCGCCGTCGCCGTGGTTGATGGCGTTGTGGTCGTCGTCGCGGCCGTCGGTGCCGCCGCCGTCGCCGTCGCCGCGGTTGCGTCCATCGGGGACGCCACCGTCGTCGTGGTTGGCCACCCGAGACCTGCAAGTAAAAAGACGTGACGCGCAAAGGCCCCACGGTGGGCGCCAACTGTCGGGGTTCTTTACCGCCGGCAAATAATAAAATCGTGGAGCGCGCGTCGGGCCTCGGGTGGTAGTGCAAAAGGACACGGGGTTTATACTGGTTCGGGCCACCCATGGGGTGTAATACCCTACGTCCAGTTCGTGCTGCTCGTGTTGTTTGCACTGGTTTGTAGTAGGGGGTACAAATGGGCGAGAGAGGGAGAGCTTCCCAAGTCTCTGGTGCGTGAATCGAGCTCAGTCCAGTGACCGGCTGGAGAAAGAAGAAGGTCGAGGGAGAGTACTCCTCGGGAGAGAAAAGTGGCTCTCTGCCTCCCGTAGGAGGCCCAGGAGAGAGGAGGAAAAGAGTCCATCTGCCTCGCGCAGGAGGCCTGGCCTTCCCTTTTATAGCTCAAGGGAAGGCTGTAGAAAAGAAGTACAGTCAAAGGGTAAAACGGGAAAAAAGGAGGAGTGCCTGCCCATGCTGTGGGGCCCGTCGTCCTTTCGAGCACTGTAGCCATGTCCTGCTGGTGTCAGTTGCGTCAGGGAGTGGTTGGCACAGTGTAGCAGCTTGACTCCGAGTGCTTCGGTCTTCCCGGTGGTTGCTTGGTCGCGAAGAGTCGAACCAGTCGGAGACGGAGACTAGTCGGGCGAATCGGGGACTAGTCGGAGGCGGAGACTTGCCGGGCGAATCGGAGACTCCTCGGAGACGGAGACTTGTCGGGCGAAGGTGCGAACCAGTCGGAGACGGAGAACTAGTCGGGCGAACGGAGACTGGTCGGACGAGCGGGACGGAAACCACCCGAGTGAGAGCTACTCGGGCGGGAGCCACCCGAGCGAAAACCACTCGGGGGTTCCTTAGGCCAACTCCTCGGGCGATCGCTGGAGCCTGGAGGTCTGCAGCAGGCTCGAGCGGCAGGAGGCCACCAGCAGCGCGTGCTGCCTTGGGCAGGCTTGGTTGAGCTCGTGGCCCAAGACGCAAGCCACGTGAACCAGCAGAAGCTGCAGAGCAACAGCAGCCGCAAGCAGGCCGACCATGCATGTGGGCATGCAGGAGGTTATTAGCTCTTTGCTAATCGCACACAGGAGGTGTACATCAAGCTGCAGGTTATTTTTAATCGCCGTCATTGGATACCCCTAATATTGGTATCCGACAGGCAGTGAGTTCTCATTTCTCCCGTTCCGTCAACCATACACAGGTGCTTTTGGGCTTTGTATTGATCTATTCTTCTCTGCATACCGGCTTGTAAGACATAGAAAAACGAACTACTCCGCGCTGAGGTAGGATGGCAACTGCTGAAGAAATTGTTTGATTAGTTCCTGCTCTCCATGCATGCACACGTCAGAAAAGGACACCTGGTGTGCATTCACCTTATGTGATACTACTGCAGAAGTACGGATCATGTATAACACCCAATGAGGTCGGTGTTTAATCAAAGTGAGAGCATAATTTGAAAGATGGTGACTGGAATGCCAAAGTTTGGTGGAGCAGCTACGAATTATATCCTAAACTCTGGTTTGTTCTCCTTTTATTTTTGGAGTGAAATGGTGTGTTCTCCTTCGGTATCGGCAGGATCTGTTGTACAGAGCTTGTGCCTTGTGGAGATGCCACAAGCTTGCAAAAGTTGGCATTCCTATTATAAAAGTTGGGAGGCGGCCTAGAAACTGGGTGGCAAGTACTTTTCTGAAAAGCTAGAGCCCAAACAAAAACCCCTTAATTAGTAGGTCAATACGATTCAGAGTTCGCTCATACTACCTTGGACTTGGAGCTTGGCGACCACTGCTGGATAGCGGTCGTGCGTATGCTACCGATGAAATCGTCAGCTTGGACCCCTGCCTTCCCCATTTGCCATAGGAAATCAACAAGAAGTTCATGGACGACCTGCAATTTCCTGTTACTTAACCAAGTATCCGTTCTGCAGAGACCAAGCAAAAGATTGTTGATATAGAATCAGAGAATATGACTGACTGACCTAACTAGACATGTATACTGGTTGTTGTCACTCTAACCGCGGTGGCGCCATTTCTCAGTGGCCATACAACGTGGAACGGCTGCAAGGACGTGGTCGATCGGTCGTGCTGTCTTGCCATATTACGGGGTGTTTAGATGCACCCGTTATGCATAGTGTTTATACATTAGGTTGCGTGTACAGAGAGAAGAAATGAGCTGACACGGTTCTCTAGGTGAAAACTTTATGCGTTTTTGATGGAACTAAACAGGGCTTAGTTGGTTGCATTGCGCTGAACTGATGGTACGCCGGGACTGGTCAGTTCTGCTAGTCGGCATCAAGTTGTTGGTATGCAAATTGCGAGAAGACATTTGCTTGCATGGACTGAACAGGTAAACCAAATATTTGTTTTCTAATCGGGCGCATCCAGCCTAGCTCTTGGAGACTTCTTCATTTGTTTATTCTCGACAAAAGCGTGCTGACTTCAGAGAGAGATTTGTCGATGTCAGATTCGTTGTCTTCAGGAAAAATATGCCAGGCCAGTTCTTCTTTAAAAAAAAAAGATAACGAAAAAATATGCAAAATGTAGTAGTGCATGGTGGGGTTGGGGGGCGTAATGAGTTGACTGAGAAAATGTCAGCAACTAGTGTTTGGTTCATGCTAAGGTAACGTAAATGTAAAGAGAATCAGATTACAGTGTATTTAGGGGTGGAATGGGTGATTACGCTCTTTGTTTGGTTGCACACTGGTAACGTAATCAGATTACGGTGCGGTTGTTGTATCTGATTACGGTGGGGGAAGAGGGGTAACAAGCTTGTATAGATATTATTTAGGTAAGGGATTTGATTACAGTGTCAATTGATTACAAACCACCCCAACCAAATACATGTAATGGAATCGGTTACCTTCAGTAATCAGATTACGTTATATTTGAGCCAACCAAACACCAGTCACATACGTGGGGAGTTGCAGGTTCAGAGACTTGGAAGCTAATTTGCCTCAGAAACTGTCAGCAACTGTGAGCCTGTGAAGATTAGCATTCTTCAAGATTGGGAGGTCTATGTAGACAATCCTGTTCTTGCTCTGATACTGGGAAGCATGAGACTTCTAGAACACATTCCTGACAGGAAGTGGATAACCTGTAGCAGTAATTTAGGCCTACTGTATTTCGTCTGTGATGGTAATTTCTGCTACCCTTCGTCGCTAGGCTGTTACACAGAGCATCTTCAGCAAATTACTCATACCTCTAATACCAAAAAACAGACCTTTTGATGATAGAGATGCTCCAACAGATAACCAATTTGATTTCCAATACCAAAAGACTTTTGGTGATTACCAAAACATGCCTGGGATTCATCTCACTAACATATCCATTAAAGTAGTTTTGGTAATCTGTTACAGGACTGGTTACCAAAAGCACAAAAAGATATATCGGTAAGGAAGAGAGAGACTATATAGGATATGATGTTTTTGGTAATCTGCTGAAGATGCTGTAAGGGACACTCTTGTAGCGCTACTTTCTAAATTGGAAGTCTTTCACATGTTAGTGCAATATTGCTGGTTTTTCCTAATCATGCCAACATACGTAGTTGGCTACTCCAAATCTGACAAATGAGAGTTTGGTCTTAGGTAGAGGGGTCCTGTGGTTTGCTGTCTTGGTTGTTGTAATAAATATTCCTAACGATGTTAGTTCAATTGTTGTTTAGCTAGTTTCTTTAGATTTCTTAATGACACCTTATGTTTGAAGTTAACACTACACAGAAATTATGCATTATATATTTTTCCATAACAGGGTAATCCCCTGATCCCATTACTTGGATAACAGAATTATGCACGACAATACATGTACTCGGTGTTCTATTGGTTATGTTTAAACACCAGAGCGCTTCAGACGATAAAGAAATTAGTAATCAAGTAGTAGTCACAACAGTACAGCACTGAAGAAGTTTATAAGACCATGAAGAACACGTAGATGTTTATGATATGCACTGACATGCAAACAGCGGAAACAATATTTGGAGAAGAAGATTATTAGAGACACTTTTCGAGACAAACAACGAAAACAGCGGCACTGTTTTGGAGAAGTGCAGGTCAGAGAAAGAAAAGGCTTCCGTTGACGTAACTCTAACGTTCACGAATTTTCATACAACAACGGCCGGGACAATAAATTGTCGCCAAGGAATCTCGCATGTATGGAGTGCTAAATGAAGTCTATTTACAAAACCTTTTCACAGATGAGTGTAACTTTACGCGACGAATCTAATGAGCCTAATTAATCCATGATTTACAACAGTAATGCTACTAATCATCCTCTAATCGTGCGGTCAAAGGCCTCATTGGATTCGTCTCGCGAATTTGCCAGGGGGTTGTGGAGGTAGTTTTGTAAAATGACTTTATTTAATACCACTAATTAGTGGTCAAAGTAGAGTGCAAAAAATTTGTCCCACCATCTGAACACGGCGAGTCACGCGACACAAGGAATCAGAACGCCAAAGTTTGGAAGGAGGTGGCTGGGCTACTGGATGGTTGGCGTCCATGTGCATTCTCCTCCGGCCGGCCTCTCATGGCGCCAAGGCTATCGATCAGTTTCAGTACCAGCAATGGCCATACGGCGCAGGCCTGAATGCTGTGTAGTACCAGCAGTTCGGGAGCACGCATGGCGAGTAGTAGCATCCAGGCACGCAGGCCTGCACACATGCCTCTCGGCAGTGACATGGATCCTCCTCCTTTGGCGGCTCCGGCGGCGCCGGCTCGGGCTCCTTGGGCCTGTCGTCCTCGACGCTGATGATCGCCGCCGCCAGGCACGCCTTCTTGAGCTCCAGGACGATGGCCACCGGGTCCACCGCCCCCACCACCGTCAGCGTGCAGTTCTCAGCGTCAATGTCCATGGACTTGATCCCTGGGAGAACACGATCGACAATGGCACACGCCATCACAGTTAGTGACTGACAAGCAGGCCCTTAGTTTGTACAGCTCACTGTTCACACCGATTTCAGATTACCTTCTAGCTTGGCGACGGTCGACAAGACGGCCATCTTGCAGTCGCCGCCGACGAGATCAGCCCTGAGCACCGTCTTCTGCAGATACATGCCGAAAAAGTGCCGACGACAAAAAATACGAAGGATCAGCTACAGTACTTGATAACAAGTAATTAGGCCGGAAAATAATGGTTTATGGTTAGCACAGATACAACCAAAAGCAGAATAAAACTCTTGCATGGCTAACCTTGGACATGCTTGTCACCCTTGGGATTGATAGGATAGATGTATCAAAAAATTCAAAACCCTGGGTGACCGGAGGCGAAAGGGACTATCTCTGCTGAAAGCCTGAAAGCTCTGGAAAATGCTTGTCTAACTCTAGGCGATTTTATACTGATAGCGGGGAACGCGAACCAAGAAGGTCAACTCTAAAGTTTATTAGTGAGGAACTGGTCAGACAATGAACAACAATAATCCTTGTGTCCTACATAACGATACATATGATTGATGTACAATTTATTTTATTTTTCAATAGTGCTCGAAGGTGGAATAATGGTTGAGGACGTGATGCCGTACTGCTTGCCATTTTCAGTGGCAGAATTGCAGTACTGCTAAGCTAGGATTGGCCATTGCTGCAAGTAGGCATGTCTGAATGAGATGCAAGAGGCAATGCATCGACAGAACTGGTAAACTTTATCTTTTTTTTTTCTATCATCAAGTACAGCCTAGCTCTTAGATAGTTGTCCTTCCGTTTGTGTTTTTAGTTTTCTCCATGATCAAACCGCAAAGTCATCGAGATTTTTGAATGAGATGCATCCGCTCTTTCCAGAAAATGGGAATGGAACGATTCCTGCCGTGGTATACATGCAATTGGTTTTGTAGAGTAGCGTGTGGCTGTGGGCCTGTGGCGGCATACTTAGGCCATTAAATAACATGTCACATCAGCAATTTTGCTGACATGGCAAGACTTTTATGAGAAGAGAGGAGAGAGAAGAGAGGGTTTCATCATATGTAAGGAGAGTTTCGTGCCCATGAAACCCATCAGATACAATTACCTAGTCATAGAGTAAAACTATGCACTAAATTACCTAGTCATAGAGTAAAACTATGCACTAAGACTGGCTGGCCTCAGTCATAGAGTGCTGCGAATTTAAAATGGAGCTTATTTTTATTCTTTCGAAATGAAGTTTGGACCTACTTGTCAAAGTGCATGCCATCCAATTTTGGTAAGCCCACTTATCTTCTGGGTGGGCCGGGCCAGGCCACATTGTGGTACATCGACGACAGTGCAGGGTGCAGGTTTTTTTTCCTTTTCTTTTTCTTTTTGGATAAAAATGGTGCAAGCTTCTTGTTGCAGTACAAGGGTCACAATTGGACGGAAACCCACTACTAATCGATGCATTCTTAGTCCAATTCCAATTGTGATGTTTCCATGCTCATGCATGCATGAGTTGTAACGGGCCGTAGGCGCTGACCTGATCAATGCATGCTTAGCCCCAACTATTCGATGGTACTGCAATCAGGAAACATGGTTCAATCAGAGGTAGGTTGGGAAAGAGAGATTTCCATGTAAGTTAGGTGTGGGGCTATCTTGCTGTCCAATCTCAGCCTCATCGATGGCTCATTTTCCACTAGGATCATTGCCATTTCGTTTTCCTCGTTAGGTCCTGACCTATCTGCCCTGCCGTGTGATCTCACTCGCTTTCCTGAGTCAGATGCCAGCATATTCCGCAGAAACGAGGACGAAATAAGAAACAGAGCCACGATTTTTCTGACCCTTTTTTCCTGTGCAGCAATCTTTAATTTTTTTATAGAGGCTGCGTCCATCTTTCTTGCAGTCTCTGTCGTGCCTTTCCTTAACCCTCAATGTTTCAGCATTTTCTAGCAGGAGCATACACAAAGCTTTGCCGTGTAGAGAGAGAGCCACAAGGCAGAGAGCAGTGAGGAGTGACTTCCCAGCTAACTGTTTGAATGGATAGCCATCGTGCTCCAACCACTGAAGTGAAGTGGAAACTAGACGACGACGATCGAGTACGTGGCAGGACATGCGAGCACAGTGACCAATATTTCCATCACATCTTTTGTCGGGAATAGCAGAGTTTGCATCATCGTTGTATAGCAACTGATGATAAGGATTCTTGGGACGGAACGGCAGATCAGATACAAAATTGCTGCTCTATGTGCGAGCATTTTTTTTAAAACAATTGCCAAGAATTTCGACGGGCTCGTGCACGGCGACGACGACCCATGGGCACTGCTCATCTTCTTGGGATGGGGACGGGGCTGCAGCGTGGCCTATGGCCACGAGTGGTCCACGACGGATGACTGAGGTGAAGCAATATGATGTCTTGCAGGAGTTTTGGGCGAAAGCTCTACCCAATCTTTGTGTTGGTGTCAGCAATGGCGGCGCTGCTCGGACGTCGTTCTCTTCTTTAGGCGTTGTTGTGGGGTTTCTGCAAAGGTCGTGGTCCTCTGGGTGAAAATCTAACTCCAGCTTGCCGGAGGGGCGGCGACGGCGTGTTCAACATCGTGTCCTTCTTAGAGGCGTCGTCTTGGAGGTCCTATGAACTGACTTTCATTATCTAGATGGAATCTGTTTATGTGTTCACAAGGCAATGGCGAGGAGCAAAAGACAACGCAAGTTTCTAAGTAAACGAGAGTTGTGATGAATTGGTGCCGCATCTGCATGGAAGACAACAAAAGATTGAAACATGGACGAAGAAGAAAATCGGAGCATAGTCTTCTAGTTTTCTTTCTTTGTTTTAGAACTTTCTTTCTTGTGTTCTTGAGTCTCTCATTTTGAGGATTAGAGTCTAAGAACTCTTGTAAGACTGTAATTGTTGGCTGTATATGTCCACCATGTAGATATAGTAGGCCGGATTTTATTTCTAATTAAAAAAGAATTTCGACAGGCATGTATGCAGAGAAGAAATATTATAATCTGACAATCCATGCATTGTGACGGTACCCGATTCTTATACACGCAGTCAAACAATGATTGCTTTGCGATATTCACTGCTTCTTTTTTTATCTAAAGAAGAAGAAGATTTAGCGTAAGAGCAGGGACAGTCTAGCTAGCACCCTCTCTGTCTACAGCACGTACGGGTGCTTGCACGCCAGTTCAAGAATACTAGGATAGAAGACATGCGCTTTCCTTAAAGGAACATGTCAGTCTCATCACAGGACTGGCCACGGGGGGCCTCACAGAAAAGATTTGTTTGTTATGAACTTATCATAATAGGTCCCCAACAACCGGCTAACACCCTGTTCTGAATTCTGATGCCTGACGTAGATCGAGCAATGCGCGAGAGCTTGAAGTTGCCGTAACGAATGATGGAACAGCCAGCAGCAGCAGCAGCAGCAGCAGCAGCGAGGTCCGCCGTCGCCGTCTTCTCGATCGAGATGAGCTGCCTGAATAGCCGTGCGATGAGCTGCCTGAATAGCTGATAGCCTGCTACTCCAGTACAGTCTCAACCTGCATGATAGCGTTCAGGCGTCGGAAGAGCCCAGCGACAGCGATAACGCTGACTGTTTTTGCTCTTTGCCTTCTCACATCGATCTCGCAGTGATCTGAATCTAAAAACAAAGCGATATCATATATAGATCGATCGAGGAGCCTCTGCGTACCAGCTCGGGCCCTGGTGATGACGAACCACCAACCTCTTCACGAGCTGCACGCATCAGTAGCTCCGTGTTGCTTTGCTTGAGCTGAAAGTTGTTTCGGCGCGCGCAGCACGCATTGACGCTTCTTCCAGCCCAACCTTTTCTCCTCGTCTCACTTGTCACTTCCCCAGCTCGCTTGCCCCTCTATATAAGTAGCCGGCTGGCTCCGATCTGCCTGCACAGCAGCACATCCCCCAGCGGCGACCACACAGCCCGACGACCGTCCGTGACCGTGAGTGAGTGAGAGCGAGCGAGCGAGCACGACCATGGCCCGGCCTTGCTCGTCGTCGTCCCTGCTTCTTGGAGCGGTGCTTGCCGTGGCGGCCGTGGTCCTTGCCGCCACGCCGGCGGCGCTCGCCGGCGACCCGGACTACCTCCAGGACCTCTGCGTCGCCGACCTCAACTCCGGTAAGCTCCAGGCTAGCTTCGCCCTGCATCTATCGTAGCGTGCGTAACTGTTTAGCGTGCGGCGAGCAAATCCCGTCAGGATTTCCAGGGACATGAGAGCACAGCTCCATGATTGCCCCGTAGTGCTTGCTACACCATTCAAGATTAATATGGGTACAAATGTAGAATCAAATTAAAATCCATCCAAAAGAAAAATAAAAAAATCAAATAGCTACGGATGGAACTCGTGTCTTCAACACCATTACATTACATTGCATCAAGTTCATACTACGTAGCTTTTATTTGCTGAACGGGTGCATTTCATCAGAGCGCAAAACTGAAACTCTCTCCCGCAAATGAAGGCCTACGAGCTTGAGTGGGTACGGACATTCGCCTATGCCGTGCTTTGGCGTAGGATAGAATCCACGTCTTTGGTGGTGGTGGTGGTTAGTGAGAGAAATTTCGCAACAACGGTCCAGGGAGGGTTAGGGGATGGATTCTCTGTTCCAATATCGTTTTCTCAGCTAAAAGAAAGCTCCAACATTGTTTTAACAGATTCGCCAGTTTTGTGGTGGCCGCAGCTTCTTTTTCAAACTTCTTTTGCTTAAAAGAATCCATGGTTTTTCAAATGGAGCTGCTTTTAAAAAAAGATTTTTCAAATGCACTGATTGCGAGCTGCAGAGCACTTTTTGTGTCACTACTACTCCTAGACTAGAAGGCACACACAACCTTACACGAGTAAGCTGGTTCTTGCATACGGCCAGAATTAGCAGATCTCTTCACGTGCCCCTTCCATTATCATATCACGAACCAGACCATGTGCCCCGTCCACGCAGACTCTGACACGCCGGGCCTGCATTGGCATGTGTGCAGAGGTGAAGGTGAACGGGTTCCCGTGCAAGGCGAACGCCACCGCGGAGGACTTCTTCTCCGGCGTGCTGGCGAAGCCGGGCACCATCACCAGCCCGGCGGGCTCCGTGGTGACGGGCGCCAACGTCGAGAAGGTCCCGGGGCTCAACACCCTGGGTGTCTCGCTCGCCCGCATCGACTACGCCCCGGGGGGGATCAACCCGCCGCACACGCACCCGCGCGCCACCGAGCTCGTCTTCGTGCTCTACGGCACGCTCGACGTCGGCTTCGTCACCACCGCCAACAAGCTCGTCGCCAAGACCATCTCCCAGGGCGACGTCTTCGCGTTCCCGCGCGGCCTCGTGCACTTCCAGAAGAACGCCGGCGCCGAGCCCGCCGCCGTCATCTCCGCCTTCAACAGCCAGCTCCCCGGCACGCAGTCCATCGCCATGACGCTCTTCGGGGCCTCGCCCGAGGTGCCCGCCGACGTGCTCGCCAAGGCCTTCCAGATCGGCGGCAAGGAGGTCGACAAGATCAAGGCCAAGTTCGCGCCCAAGAAGAGCTGAGGATTCAGAACAAGTTCGATTATTTCTTTTTCTGTCTCTTCGTCGTCTCTGATTGTGCGTGCCATGCAATCGTACATGTCGTCGTTGGGTTTGTGATATGAATGATCGTCGGTTAAGTGTGACCTGCAGAATTAGTAGGTGTCTCTTTGTAATAAGCTCTGCAGGCCTGATGGAGAACATTCTGTTCATCTTATATTATTAGCCCAATCATTTGGGAACCATTTGATGTTACTATTACAGTTTCAGTATCTTCTTAATTATGTACCGATCTTAGCACAGATCTGTTTGATTCGGCATTGTTGCATGTGATCTGCATGGTTTGGTTGTTGGCCGGGTGGAGCATCTTATCTGCTGACACCGGGAATGTCCTCTGAATTGGGTACTCTGATGCCTGAACTGAAGGATGAAGGATCGAATTCTCACCGGCAAATGCTTTATCTTCAGCAAATGATTGAGGTCAAAACCTCCTAATCATCTGGGAAGTTATGCTTGATAATGCCAACCTTACCAAAACAAAATATACAGCTGAATGGAAATAAGAAGAAAGAAAGAAGTTGGATTTACTATTTTATTAGCCCAAACATTTGGGAGATTCTGCCTGCAAACAACATTGTATCACTACAACTACTGCCTTTATAGTTTACCATCTTAGCATGATCTGGTCACCGCTGTACTTGATTTTATCATGTTGCATATGCGATCTACATGGTTTTGTAATTCGGTTTGTCGGCCGAGTAGTGTACGTACTAGTATACTGTGACTGGTAGTATCTTATCTGCAAGACTGCAACACCGGGGGAGTGGCGCCTGAATTAACTAGTCTGAGATATTGATGCATGAAGGATCACAGTTCACGACGGCAAATCTTTATCTCCAGCAAACGATTGTCAGACCCTCCCAATCAGCTGGGAACATGCATGATGTGTAAATGGAAATCTTCTATGAAAAAAATACTATTGAATGGAAATTTCATTTGCAAATAGAAAAAGTATGTCATTAACTAGTATACTGTTGAAGTGAAAGTATGAACAATGCCAGCAAAGAAAGAGACTCATTGGCAAGACAAAAGACGAATCAATTACGCAAACTTCAAATCTCACCACTTGCTTTTAGTCAACTTCAGTGAGCAGTATCATCATACACTTGCTGTGTGCAGAACAAAATGAACAGCAGAGTTCAGGTACAGATACTTCCGTGATCTCACTGAGGGCCATTCGGCCACCTGAAAACGACTCGATCACGGACAGATTTCTACATCAACACGAGCACATGAGATGAAACTCTCCCTTACAAGGAACAGCCACTGGGGTGTCAAACCAACATATAATTCAGGCATAGGATTAATCATGTCACATCGCTAAGATCCATCGGTTGAATTGATTGGCCATTGCCTGTCTTCCTGGATGATTAGCCACCAGCAGCACGTATACTACCGCATCAGCGTGATCCCTGACCCATGATTGACCCGATAAGAAACAGGGAGGCCACATGCCGCGTGCATGATCACCTCGTCGTCAGCCAACCGTTCGCTCGCCGGCAGTTGCAGGCTTATATAAGTAGTAGCAGAGAAGACCTGCGCAGTCGCAACAGATTGCAAGTGATCTGCTTTGACAGGCAGTGTCTTGCTGAGACCTGAGAGACGATGGAGAAGGCGGCTCTGCTCTTGCTGCTGAGCTTATGCGCCTCTCGGCTCGGCGGCGCAGCGGCGCAGTACTCGACGCCGGCCACCGCGACGTTCTACGGCGGCAGCGACGCGTCCGGCACCATGGGTAACACGTATCCACTGATGACCATTTGTTGTTGACAGCTCTGAGCTAGCTTCTGACCAACGAGCTCGTGGCATTGATGTGTTGTGCAGGCGGGTCGTGCGGCTACGGCAACATGTACAACGCCGGGTACGGGACGCAGACGACGGCGCTGAGCACGGCGCTCTACGGCGACGGCGCCTCCTGCGGCGCGTGCTTCCTGGTCACCTGCGACGCGTCGCGGACGCAGTACTGCAAGCCGGGGTCGCCGTCCGTCACCGTCACGGCCACCAACTTCTGCCCGCCCAACTACGGCGACTCCAGCGGGTGGTGCAACTCGCCGCGGCGGCACTTTGACATGTCGCAGCCGGCGTGGGAGACCATCGGCGTGTACCAGGCCGGCGTCATCCCCGTCAACTACCGGAGGGTCGCGTGCCAGCGGTCCGGCGGGATCAGGTTCGCCATCAGCGGGCACGACTACTTCGAGCTCGTGACGATCACCAACGTCGGCGGCGCCGGCGCGGTGGCCGCCGCGTGGATCATGGGGTCCGGCACGGACTGGCTGGCCATGAGCCGCAACTGGGGCGAGAACTGGCAGAGCAGCGCCTACCTCACCGGACAGAGCCTGTCGTTCAAGGTGCAGACGGACGACGGCAAGGACGTCGTGGCGTACAACGCGGCGCCGGCGAACTGGCAGTTCGGCAACACCTACCAGGCCTCGGTCAACTTCTACTAGACAGAGAAATAGGCGCGGCACATGCTATTTGTCGACTAATTGGGCCAGATTCATGTTGCAAAAGAGGGACCTTAAATATTCAACTTAGTGGGACATATTAACTTACAGCCCATGATGTGTAACATCCCACTTTTTACAGCATTTTAAAATCACTAAAATTTTGAGCCTTTTTATTTTTTCAGTAAACCCTAACATATATATTTATTTTCTTATCTAGCAAATATTCAAAACTATTTCATAATTTAAACATTTCATAAAATATACCATGAGTGTTGCATATGTTTGCTCCCTTTCTTTTATTTGAACTCTATAGAATATCCTTTTATATTTTAAATTTGAATTATTTTCAAATTTTAATCCAACCAAAGACCTTCATCCAAACGCTAGCCCAGATTTAAACTTTAGTAAAACTAGCAAATATGCCCATGCGTTGCTACGGGAGAGAAAAATATTTAGCAATCCTACACAATAGCAGAGTGCCCGTGCGTTGCTACGATAAAATACTAATTGCTATATTTTAAAGTCATCGATTTTATTTATTTGTACCTAGAAAACATTATTTATTTATTATCATTCTATTATATTTTAGTTGCACTCAAGTTTATTTATTTCGATCATCCTGTTTTTATTACACTCATTTGGGGATATTGAAAATTCGAACGAAACTTAACAATAATTTTCCAATGGCTTTTCTACTCATAGATGATTTTTTCTCTTGATAATATATTTTTGTCCACCAATTTTTCTTGGGGAATTTATCAACCTTTTGCCAATTCAGCAAGAAATAAACATAAAATGGATAGATTCATGTAATGTTTGGATCCACCTAGATTGTGGAAGTAGGCTTGTAGGTTATGGAATTGTAAAGGCTAGACCAGAAGCTGCCATGCTTGCACAAGTTAAAACTTTCAAAAGGTCAAATGGCCAATGGATAAGCAGGTAAAAGGCTAAGGAGCTCTAATATCAATCTGAGTTGTGTGATTCTGTTTCGCACGTGACCCAAAGAAAAATGAGGTTTTAGACTAAGTTTACAGAAAAACAAATAGCAAATTGATCAAAAAAACGTAAAGTGCAACATTCGAGCTAGGTGTGCCAATATATTAATTGAAAGAAAACCGAGGTGACATTATATTATTAATTGAAAGCATGGCATGTTCATAGTTGTCGTGTGTAAAACTTGGCATTGGCAAAAGGCGTGTTCTGCTCTACGAGCCTTGTAAACTGGTGATGCATATGTAATGGATTATACGTAGCATTTGCCTGCATCCATGCTTTATGGATGGTCTGCTTCATCAGTGCAGCAGACCAGCAGTGACACAGGCAGGGTAGAACAGTTTACAACATAGGCCCACAGGCAGCGTCTTGGAGAGGGCACAACTGAAGCCTCATGCAACAATGGCTTGGAGTGGCGCAGCATGGCGCATGGCACGAAACTTCAATACGGCAGAACACACAAAGATTAGTTTCTTGCATTAATATTAGGTAAAGATTTATTTTAATTTCTAGAATTCTCTCCCAGAAAACCTAGAAATATCTTCTCCATTTAAATCTGTTTTTTTCTTCAAATTTAGATCCTATCTACAACCATCGCCTAAAAATGGGGGCGCACCAGTAGCTGGATAAGAAAGATAGATATAGTCCCATTAGACCCACTATTAATCTTCTTCCTCTTGCTGCCTGCCTCCGCTTCTGCCTCCTCCTTCCTCCTCCCTGACCGACGGCGACTGCCGTCGCCCCTCGCCCTTCTGAACAAGCTTGGCGTCCTCGCCCCCACCGCCAGCACTGCCCACCGGGGGTCCTGCCCTGTCCGGCCAGCGGCGCTCCCATGCTGCCGCGTCCTCCGCCACCCAGCCAACCATCACCGCCGCTGGTCCTCCGCCACCCCCCGTATCCCTCCTTTCTATGGCGGGAGGACATTGAAACCCCGTCAGCCCCAAACCCTAACCCTAAGTGCCGCCGCCTCCACCACCACACCGGCCGGCGGCGACCTCGCCGCCAACCGCCCCGCCCACCCATCGACCCTCTTGTGCACGAGCTTTGGCGAGAACGCCGACGGCGCAAGCGCGTGGTGCGAGGGAGCGAGAGGAGAAAGAAGGTCGAGAGAATCGGACGACACGGTAGAGAGGATCGGACGGAAGCGAGCGTGGAAGCTATCAGATAGGTTCCCCGCTAAAAATACCTACTCATCGTGGATTGTAATTTAGTAGGCCCACTAAGTTGAGTCTTTCAGGCCCTCTTTTGCAACCATGGATCTGGCCCAATGAGTTCACAAATACTCTCCCTTGTCTTGGTGAAACTTTTGCTTGGGCGTCCATGAAAACTGGATGGAGGGAGTAGCACGTGCCGCGCCTGCTACCCGAACTGCCAGTTCGCCAGAGCCAAGTTGTACGCCATGAGAACCTTGCCATTGTCCGTCTGCACCTTGAACGACAAGCTCTGCTTGGTGAGGTAGGCGCTGCTGCTCTGCCAGTTCTCGCCCCAGTAACGGCTCATCGCCACTTCGCCAGCCAGTCAGCGCCCGGGTCTCATGATCCACGTACGCCGCGGCCACCGCGCCGCCTGGTGATCGTCACGAGCTCGAAGTAGTCGTCCTCATCCCCGCTGACGCCGAACCTGATCCCGCCGGACCGCTGGCACGGGACCTCCGGTAGTTGACGGGACGACGCCGGCCTGGGACACACCGTTTGTTTGGCCGATGGTCTCCCAAGCCGGCTGCGACGACATGTCGAAGTGCGGCGAGCCGCACCACCCGTTGGCGTCCCCTTGTTGGGCGGGCAGAAGTTTGTGTCGGTGAAGGTGATCGACGGCGACCCCGGCTTGCAGTACTGCGTCCGCGACGCGTCGCTGGTGACGAGGAAGCACGCGGCGCAGGAGGAAGCCGTCGCTGCCGCAGCGGCGATGTACAGGTTGCCGTACCAGCACGACCCGCCTGCGCACACGAACAAGGACGCACACGACAGACATCAATTAATTAATGCCACGAAACGCGGGGGTTCAGAGCTGTAAAAAATACTCGGAAGTGGATGTGCACAATAGAACGAAATTTTTTATATTTTAATCCTTTTAAAGCTGAAATTTTAACAATAACCTCTACCCAACTAAATTTTCAAAAAATAACTCTTTTGGTCACGCCATGCTCCATGGCGTGACTTAGACCTGAGCATTTGTGGCCCGGCCTGGCCCGGCCCGACGGCCCGGCCCGAGCCCGATGGGTTGTGGGCTTTTGGCCCGCCCACGATGCTTAATGGGATGGGCATGGGCATGAGCAGAGCAAATGAAGCCCGAATAATTTTTTCTTGGCCCGAGCCCGGCCCGAAGTATTTAAATGAATTATTTTCCCATTGAAAAAGAGTGGGAAGCCCGAGCGCGACCAAGGCCCGGCCCGAGCCCGGCCCAAAATAAAGGCCCGTAGTCACCCATGGGATGGGCGTGGGCAAGACTTTTAAGGCCCGAAAAAACCGGGCTTTTTTCGGCCCGAGCCCGGCCCGGCCCGCAAAATGCTCAGGCCTGCCGCGACTCGTAACTGAGTCGCACCACATGCACTGGCGCGACCAAAATAACACGGTGGCACGACCCCAAATCGATTTCCACGTGGCGAGGACCCCAAATCGATTTCCATGTGTCGAGGACGTGGCGGGGCTTGCCGAGGGAGTCGCGCCAAGCCGTTTGGCGTGACCGAGAAATGAGTCGCGCCACCACGCTTGGCGGGACTCGTTCAAAAACTGCGATATTATCCCTACTTTGACCGCGTATAACTCCTAATACAAGCATAATTTGGGCGAGCTCCAATTGACAAATTTGTAGACCAAGTAACCGACTACAACTTTCATTATATGAACATCTTCCAATTCTCAACATTTTGAGAGATGAAGGTCTGTAAAGTTTGGAAAAAACCACGATTTTCTGAATTTCATTCAAAACTGCAGTTTTACCGGATTTCAATCGCAATTTTCGACAAGCTAAACTCATTTACATCAAGAATGTAGCATACCGTTGGAAAGTAGAGGGAATGTAGTTTCTATTTTGCTACTTTGAAACTATATATATTTAGTCATAAAAAATTTTAAACTTCGGTCAAAGACAGCTACATGTAATAGTTTTCAGCTTTCAACACTCAGGAAATTTTGGTCCTTTAATCTTTCAAACTTTGTTTGATGGAATTTACTATAACAAACGTGTTCAAACTTCATATTTGAGTTGTTTGGCAACATTTTCATGTTTTGACACTAATTAAACCAATTGATTATTTTATTATATTTGTTTGCATTTAATGAAAAATTAGCATTAAATCACTAAATTTGCATATAAATAAACAAAGTTTCATCAAATGTGCGTAATTGCATACAAATATTCACAAATGCATGTAAATAATCACATGCATTTGTGAATGTTTGGATGCAATTGTGCACATTTGATGACACTTTGTTTATTTGTGTGCAAAATTTAGTGATTTAATGCTAATTTTTAATTAAATACAAATAAATATAATAAAATAATTAATTGGTTTAATTAGTGTCAAAACATGAAAATGTTGCCAAACAACTTAAATATGAAGTTTGAACACGTTTGTTATAGTGAATTCCATCAAACAAAGTTTGAAAGATTAAAGGACCAAAATTTCCGAAGTGTTGAAGGCTGAAAACTATTACATGTAGCTATCTTTGACCGAAGTTTAAAATTTTTTATGACTAAATATATATAGTTTCAAAGTAGCAAAACAGAAACTACATTCCCTCTACTTTCCAAAGGTATGCAACATACTTGATGTAAATGACTTTAGCTTGTCGAAAATTACAATTGAAATCCGGTAAAACTGCAGTTTTGAATGAAATTCAAAAAATTGTGGTTTTTTCCAAACTTTACAGACCTTCATCTCTCAAATTGTTGAGAATTGGAAGATGTTCATATAATGAAAGTTGTAGTCGGTTACTTGGTCTACAAATTTGTCAATTGGAGCTCACCCAAATTATGCTTGTATTAGGAGTTATATGTGGTCAAATTAGTGATGATATCGCAGTTTTCGAACGAGTCACGCCAAGTGCGGTGGCGCGACTCAAGCTCGGTCACACCAAACGTCTTGGCACGATTCCCTCGGCAAGCCCCGTCACGTCCTCGCCACGTGGAAATCGATTTGAGGTCGCGCCACCGTGTCATTTTGGTCGCGCCATTGCATGTGGCGCGACTCAGTTACGAGTCGCGCCACGGAGCATGGCGTGACCAAAAGGGTTATTTCTTGAAAATTTAGTTAGGTAGAGGTTATTGTTAAAATTTCAGCTTTAAAAGGATTAAAATATAAAAAATTCACAATAGAACGTCGCGGTGACCGGCGTGCAGTCCAGTACACTGCTGCGCCACGGCGCCCCGTAGAACGTCGCCGTGACTGCCGTCGAGTATTGCTGCGCCACGGCGCCGTCGAGCCGAGAGGCGCACAAGCTCAGCGCAAGAGCTGGATTGCCTTCTACGTCGTCTCTCAGAGATCACTTGCAAGGGTGGTAAAAGGACCTAAAAATTTAGCCTACTGGTTTTAAAGATAGGGCTGGATAAGGACCGGGCTAAAATACAATATCTATACTATAAAGAGAATAACATTTGAAAACAATTCTCACCTAAAGCCTACCCACCCTTACCCCTCACAACTTCCTTAAATGGGCCCACAAGGCAGACCGAAAAGTTTGACAAAGGGGGAGGGGGAGGGAAATTTTGATAGTTGCAAAATAGCTGCGGCCAAAAGTTTAAATTTTTCGTCACCAAGCTTTGATTTACCCACCCGTTTGTAATCCCGCCCCAATTGTAATCCCGGTCCAAATTGTGGTGATTTGTTTCCTTATTGTCTGCCTTTTTTGGTGTCAAATGGTTTCAATCAAATTATTTCCAAATTTTAAAATGCCGCATGCCCCTAATTTCTTTCCTTTTTCATGCCGCATGCCCCTAATTTCTTTCCTTTTTCTTTCATTCTTTCAAATGCCGCATGCCCCTAATTTTAGCACGCCAGGACTCCATGTTTCGTATGAATTTGATGCCAGGAAAGTCCAAGGCCAAGGCTATTTTGATGTTAAACCGTTTGCGACGTTGGCACATCAAACCAGGGACAGGGATCGCTTCCGCATGCCCCATTTCTCCGAGGTAAGTGATGCTCAGTGCCTCCAAACTCGTGGTTCTTTGTTAATTCCTTCAATCTGAATCTGACTCTCGTCTTTCTCTGTTCTGAATCCAATTGCCTTTTTCTCTTCCAAGGATCGCTTCCAGTTTGTGAACCAGGGACAGGGATCGCGGCCAGGTAAACATTACGAGTTCTCGTGACTTTGTTTGTGGAATCACAAACTGTGGTGGCTAATTTCATTTCTTTGTTAGATGGACAACAATCGGAATCCCCTTGGTGACATTACAAACACGACAAATCCACGGACGAGAAATAATCGTAAGAGAAAGGGTTCGACTACGTCACAGCTGCCAGTTTCATGTGATGCAGAAATTACCGCGCCTCGCGGTACGTTTATTGTTTTATGTTATCAGCCGCGTAATAATAAATTAGATGTTCTGAACGTTTATTATACAAAAATTGCAGTAGAAATTGATGAGATAGAGGAATATCAGAGGGCTGTTAAAAGACAAAAGGCACGCGACCGATACGCAAATATGCCTGAGGATAAAAAGGCAGAGCTAAAAGCGAAGAAGAGGGAATATTATTGTCGTAAAAAAGCAGAAAAAGAGTCATCCAATGTGCCGCAACAGGTTGAGTCATCTAATGTGCCGCAACAGGTTGATCCATCTATTGTTCATCCAGAGGTCCTACCAGGTTCGTAATTTATTTATAACGTTTTCAACTCTATAAATAAATTAATGGTGGTATTGTTTTTCTATTTTCATTTTCCATAGCCGATGATGATGATAGTTGGCTTCGTTGTAACGATTCCTACATGAGGGCATCCTCAAATATAGTGGGTGAGCATAAATTATTACTTTCCCCATTTTTTTGTTCGATGTCCTGCTACTTATGAATTCCGA
Organism: Alloteropsis semialata; assembly: GCA_004135705.1. Classification (NCBI taxonomy): domain Eukaryota; kingdom Viridiplantae; phylum Streptophyta; class Magnoliopsida; order Poales; family Poaceae; genus Alloteropsis; species Alloteropsis semialata. The sequence goes on from CM014274.1 coordinate 72,351,879, forward strand.
TTTGTGTGCTCAAGAATCTGCTGGAGAGCGTCGTAAACAGAAGGAGAGACAAAAGGCAAAAAAAAGATATGCTAGATTGACGGATGATGTTAAGGCTGCCAAAAACTTAAAATCCAGAGAAAGATACGGGAATCGTGTTGATGTTGAGAATTGTAGTGAAATGCATACGCCCACTAATAGCATCATAGTAAATGGTATGGTGCATCCTTTTCTTAAAAAACATTGAATATCGATTATTTTTTGAATTATTGAATATTTTGATTTTGATCTAATGTGATGCTTCAAGGTTCTGGAAGTCTTCCTCTTGGAACTTTGCATTCTGTCCTCACCCAAGTTCAAACTGGTCCACTCAGACGATCAAGTTCGGTGTTCAAGACTAATTTTGATTCATTACAACATGAAAATGTGGAAACTGTGATTTTGGAGTCTAGCGAGGCAAATGAATGGACGTCAACATGAAAGTGATATTTGGGAACCAGACAATCCACTCCATGGAATTGAAGGTATGTTAATCGTTATTATTATTATTACTACTAAATTACTAATTACTAATAGTAGTTGTGAATTTTTTTACATATTATTGTACATGGCAATGCCCAGAAAATGATTTGGATGAAATGGACCCTGACGAAGATGGACCAGAAATCATGGAGGATGATGAAGCTAGGGTGTTTCACCACATGGGTAAGACAAACAGATTAAAAAAATCTTGATGTGAGTATTTTTTTCGACACTATACTATGTAGTAATCATGAATTTTTTTGTACCAGAATTTGAGACACTATGTATTAATCATGTATTTTTTTGTACCAGAATTTGATTATGAGTATTATAGGGATCCTGGAAAGACTGTTAGGGCCCATGATGTCTACGATTCAGTCTATGCTTCCATTCCTAAAAAGCATTTTGTATTAAAGAAGGCTAAGAACTGTGAATTTTGTCAAGCAAAGAGGTTTCTAGGCGAAGGTGCAGCCTTTTGTTGTAGAAAGGGCAAGGTGAAAATATAGAGCTGCGATGGTTATTTGCAAGTCAGGATGATAGGGATGCCAAGTACTTCCGGAAACATATTCGGTACTTCAACTCACATTTTTCCTTCACTAGCTTTGGTGTTTCCTTCACATGAATCCGAAGACAAATATGGCATTGTACGATTAGGCTCATTCTATCTATACTATATAGATATAATTACCATCTATAGCTTCATTCTTATAGTATAAATTAAGACCGAAATATATTCCCCGGTTGTCAATCTTGGAACCACGAGATGTTGGCTTGCGAGGTGACGGATAGGTGATATTTGTATGCCCTACACTGAACCAAGGTTATATATCTCTTATCTTCATCAAATAAAATATATAGTAAATATAGTAGATAGTAGATAATACAAATAGAAATAGATAATTTCTCCTAAGTATGTCTCACATTGGTACTACTTTGTTTTTATAAAGAGACCTCAAAGAGCAAGATTTCATGGAGCAAGTTGGCCTTTTTGCACGGGTGTCCCACGTCACACTTCGACAGCTTGGTGTGCATGCAGGTCAACAACGATTTGTGGTTGCAGGAGAAGTGCGCATGCATCGTTTTAGTCGTGTATTCACTGTATCGGTTGTCCTTCAACATGTTCTCGGCCACTCGGACTTTTGTCTCGCTGCGAGCATGAACGGAAATTTTGTGTACGTTGTAGTTCCGGACTATGTTGACGTCTACGCTTTGCATGGAAGCAGATTCAGATGGCATATGGAGGAAGTCTCGTTTCGTCGCGTCGACGTATTTGAAGTGATCGAACCAAGTCGTGACGTTACATTTTTCGTCCATAGAATAGGTTAGCCCTAGCTATCTTCTTAATAAATAGGATTTATCTTCCATAAATAAATAGGATTTTTGACGAGCTGTAGGATTTTTGATGATTATATAATGCGTTTCATATTTCATATTTGATTTTTAAAATAATGACCTGCTGTTGTCACATCCTGCCTCACCCACGACCATCGATCACATGCAATATTCACCCTGACAAATATGAGTACTTTCTAACTTTCTTCCACATTTGGAACATGAATACAAAGTTAGAGTACGTTCTATAAATATTGTTTACTTTTAAAGAAACAAATATATGTCTATCGGTATTCTTTTAAACGTGCCTGTGGCACGTGCATGTCCACTAGTATTTTTAACTAAAATTAATTAGATTCAAGTTAGATTGTGAAGAAGGCATAAGGGTCATGAATTACCACCCCTCTGCAGCTGTCGAGGAGTAGGATCGCCCGCGTGCTGGTGGTGGCTAAAATCAGAGAGAAGACAGGCAATAGAGTTTGCTCCAACAAAGCAGACATACGACCAAGCACACAGTATGCAGACCAAGTCACATGTTACATATCTTTATCTTTATCTATTTCTAAAGAGAGAATTGTCTCTTCTTCTTTTTTGTCTGTCGTGACATGTGGATTCCACCTGATCCGTCGAAATCAAACACGGTTCTAACTCTCGATATTGATTTCCTAATCGAGTTAGAGTCCAAACCGAGCCCGTCCTAACATGTGGGTCGTTCGTCGAACTCAACACGGTTCTAACTCTCGACATTGGTTTTCTAATCGAGTTAGAGTCCTAACTGAGCCATCAACATTTATCTCCTGCCTCTCTATCTCTGTCTATATGTTTTTTTATCCGGCGAAAACACCCCTAAACTTTTAGATTATCAACCTGCAGTCCATCTATCTATTGTAGCATTTGCAAAGTAGTCCCTAACATTTTTAGGGTTATCAACCTGCAGTCCATCTATCTATTGTAGCATTTGCAAAGTAGTCCCTAACATTTTTAGGGATCAACCCGCGGTCCAAAATAGCTACCGAAATTGGGATTACATTTTTACGAAAGATAACCTTTCATCGGATGAACCCGCCGTGTGCCTTTTATGTGCAAAAATAGGTGAAAAAGGTAAAAATAGGCCAATTTGTGATTCGAACCGAAAGACCACAGGCTTCAAGTAGATGCTGCCCACCACTAGGATACAGTAAGTTACTATACATATGTAAAACTTTAATACTAATAACTGTACAGTAGTGCACTTGTTACCATTGCATTCTCAATGGAAGCTGCTCACTGTGTGTACCGATAGAGTAATCAACAAAATTATTCTATTTTTAAATGGTAATCAAATCCATGTGATTAATCATGAAAAAGGGAAAATATTCGAGAGACTAAAAGAACAAGTCTTAAATTCAGAAAAAAATCACAAATGTCTCGGTACCTCCTAAATAATAGAAACATTAGTTCAAGGAAAAAATGCACTGTTTAATCCGCATTTATGACTCTTCATAATAATATATGATAAGTACAGGGATGGATTAATATGCCAACAAGAATTTCATTTCAACCAAAAAAGTCACTAATGCAATTGCTAAATGTATTACTACAATTGATTAAACAAGATAAATTCAAAATAAAAATAATTGCAGATAATATACAAATATAAAAATACAGCTTTTGTCTACCGGTAGCAACACATGCATTTTTTTCTAAAATGAGGAATGTTTCAGTGGTCTGTTATATATGTCTCCTGATCGAATTAGCAATGCTTCATTTGCTTCCCTGATCGGATTAGCAGTAGTCCATCATATACGTTTCCCGATCGGTTTAGTTATACTTTATCTCATCTCCCTATTGAATTAGAAAAAACAAGTTATGTATTTTAACTCGTTTAGAAAATATTTCATCCGTAACAACACATGGCAATATTGCTAGTCTAATATTAAAACGAGTAATGTTTTGTTCGTTCGGCGACAAAACCGACACAAGAACGGTGGAAACCGAAGCCCTCCCGTGCAACTTGAGTTTGAATTGGCATTATGATGTTGCTGGGAGCGTAACCTAATGCGCTCGTGCACGGTACGTATCGCACGAGGCGGCCAACAACTCGTGCGGGGGTAGTAGCAGGCCAGCAGTGTGAGCGAAAATTTTATACAGCGAGCGAGCGAGCGCTGCTACTAGTAGCATCGAGCAAGGCTGCGTGGCATAACCTTGTCCACGCATTCCTTGTCTTCAACCTCCGGTTGAGCGCAATGAGCAGAAGGAAGAAAAACCAGAGAGAGAGGACGGCGAGGGAGGACGGGGAGGTACTGGGGCCGCCCACAACCCGCCGCCAGCCGTGGGCGGCGGTCGAGGCGGTGGCCTTATTGATTTTGGTTTCCGGGTGGGGCGGGAGGATTCCATGACATGCGGGACTAGAGGGAGGCCGTGGGCAGCTGCCGAACCGGTAGAGGAGGCGAGTTGTGGTCGGCGGAGGCGAGCCAGCGCCAGACGGTGGAGGATGGCCGGTGGGTGGAGCCGGTGGTGGGGGCGGATGACGAACTCGTTAGGAAGGGTGGACGTGCGTGGCAGGGGTGGGAGGCAGGCGATGCGGCACAGCGGCGAGGTAGCCGCCAGCCGTGGTGGCGGTGGAGGCGGCGGCGGCGGGGTGGTCGGTTCCTTGAATAAAGGAGGAAGAAGATGAACAATACCTATTCATCCTTCGGTCGCCGTGATGGGTAACAGCGAACGAGCGCTGAATAGAAGCCTCGGTAGTGTGAGTGTGTGACCGGCCAATGGCCCATGGCCGTGCCCATGCGCGTGATCATCCCATGCATCAGCAAGTCCGGGCCTGCTTGTGTGTCACAGAGAAAAGGTAAAATTGCAAAAAGAAAAAAAACACCCCTATAAATCACTTGAAATTTGACGTTGTTGCATCCTATAAAATATTTTGTTGCAAATGCCAAACCCCAACTCAATTCAGTTGCAGAAACACCCTCAATATGCACATGCTATGCGATTCAGCTCGTTAAATAAATTGTGAGCCGTCAATGTGATTACATCTCTATCTCTACTCCTAAAAAGAACCACATGTTTCCTTGCTCCTGACGACGCCCTCTCCACCAACGCCGTGGTGCCCCAGGTCGACAGGGAGGAGGACACGGCCATGGGTGACATCCCCGGGCTCCGCAAGCCACGGAAGTAGAGATCGAGAGCCTGCTACAGGTAGTACTACTCCTTAACATCCATAATCCCTTGTGATTCCTTGGCTGTGTTGCTTACTTGCAGTCAGAATTTCAGAATCAAATCGGAAATGTGCAGAGTAGTGCCACCTTACGTTGCTTCTACAAATGTGGATTATTTTTTTATGTGTTGTTTGATCCGGGGCATATTATGCTCATATATATGTGCTTCCATTTGATTAGTTAATCTTTAAAATATAGTGGTGAACATATTTTCCCTCTGTACTTGTCATTTGTCATGTAGGCAATCTTGAAGCCGACAAAAGCGACGCTCGGTGGAATTGAAAAATGCTTCACACAGGTATTGCAATATTTCTGTCCATTATATTTGTGTAGTAGACAACGTCGACACTTTCCAAGTGAGGACAATACTAAATGTTCATATAATTTTGCTTTTGAAGTGGGAGAATACCAAATGTTTTGAATATTTAACTTTGTCAGTTTGAAAACTGTGGAGCATTGGAGCAGCATGGCTTTGCAAGGAACAAGATATGGGCAATAGATGAAAAGGCTCCACTACTGAATTATGGGGACAATAACAACAACAAAGCTTCTGTTGACCTTCTGCTAAGGCCATCTGAAGATGACTTGAAGTGATGGCCACGCTGGTAATATTACAAATACTTCGCCATGGTTGCATTTGAATCACAGATATGGATTTCTTTTATTACCTTTAAATGTAAGAAAATGTCTTATGTAGTGTCCTGGATGCTTAACTGTGATGCCTTGACATCGTTTTCTTAGCATAATATTATCCTGCACCCGAAGTGGTACAGTTTTTATGGTAACATAATCCTGGGATGCCATGAAATTTACCCTTCTAAAGAAGCTATATGGTGCTATATTCAGTTCACTGTTACTAATGCATGATTTGTTTTACTGAAACGTTTTAAGGAAGAGGTGGTTGGCGCTGCTAAGGGGAAGGGGCCACACAGGGTTATGCTCACCCGGCTTCTTGCTTTGGCAGCCCATGCTTTGGCGGAGGTAATATTCACAAATGTAGCCACATGTTCTTTGCATATACATGCGCATTGAAATGTCATTGGTAATGACATAATGTATAATGCTAATTACCTAGGCGGAGACCAGGCCTGAACATAAGGATTTGTGGGAAGAACCGATAAATGCTACTATGTAGAAACCTTGTTCTGACCAAAAGGATTGGAAAGCATGAGGTGATTACCAGTTTTTTTACATGATGTTGTCAATGTGCATTTATCGATATTAGCATTGGTTTATTTTTCACGTTTCCTGCATAGTGTTTGTTCAGTGGTTTCCATTTTTAACATCCATTCATTTTAACTGAAGAGGGAACCAATGGTTACATCATGATCAACGCGAATGGTGGCATAAACCAGCAAAGGGTTGCGGTACGTAGTCCAGTAATTCTAAGTAGACGTGTGGCATCAAATATTTATTCAATCTTCTTCCTTAAGAATGGTGAAATTTCTTTTAATCTCGTGTGGATCTGTGTGCAGTTGTTGCATGTGAGAAATGACTTTTTGCCCTTTTGTATTTTGTTAGAACTAAGAAACCAGGTTTTCAGTAATCAATATGACTGTGTCTTATTTATAGGCTTCACAAATTGAATAGAACTTGCCTTTCTAAATTAGGCCTACCCAGCCACTATACCAGTAACATTATCTTTCAACTTTATGTAGACTTAATGCAAAGTTAGCACTACTGTATAATGTAAAATGGCCAAGGATCACAAGAAATATTTATTTCATGAATCCTAATTCAACGATTTTGCTTAGTACTGGGTTCAAATGAAATGAATGACTGCAGAGGCCACTGAAACGGCTTTTAGTGGAAGTATTTCATTTTTATTTTCGTGAATTGTTTTATTGTAGCTATGCGGCTATACCATTGATTTTGATCTTTTTCTTCTCTCTAACAGATTTGCAATGCTGTTACAATCTCTCAGCCGCTCAATGCAACCCTTGTCCTCCCAAAAATCTTGTACGGTAATGTTTGCCTGGACAAATGGTATAATTTATTGTTTTTAATAACAACTGTGTCTAATTTCTGGTGTGTCAGATATCTTGTTTTAATAACTGAATCTTATGTTCTCCATAAATGACCAACTAAATTCAATATCTTAGTCAGTTTGGCGATATATATCAGGAGGATTATCTTATCAGTTATTTGAAACCTGATATTCGGATTGTAAAGGATCTTCGATTGGTAGCCTTGTAAGTATTTGATCTCTGTTTTGTGTAAAGTTATAGAAAGTACATTGGTAGAAAGATGGGCTTTGATCTCTAAATTCAAATAAGGCTGAGATAAGCCTTTGATCTCTTGAGCCTTGCAATATGGTCTTAGACCTAGCTGTTTAGCTGAAGGACCGGAATGGCGACCAGAGGGGGGGTGAATGGGAGCCTCACAAAATTCTCGCGATCGAGAACGGGCCTATATCCCAAATCACACCACGAGCGAGAATTCTAGCACTTGCCAAGATCACATAGCAACAGAGTGCCTACTGACCCTAGGAACAAGTCTAGAACCCAGCGAAAACGAACGAACGAGCGATACAAGCGAACAGCGAAAACTTGCTGTGCTCAGCCAGCCAAAACCGGTGCCACCGGTTTCCCAAACCGGTGCCACCGGTTTTTCCTGGAGCTGCTGAGCACCTCGGGAAAAACCCAAAACTAGACCAAATGACCTCCAAAATTCATCACAAAAATTCCAGAGGCCAAACACAAGATCTAGGACATTTCCAACTCGAAAACCAGAGCAAACACCAACTCACCCGAAACCGGTGCCACCGGTTTACTGAAACCGGTGCCACCGGATTTCCTGCGCCTTCAAACCAGAGCCAAAACCGGTTCCACCGGTTTACCAAAACCGGTACCACCGGTTTTTCTGGGCGCAGCAGAAATCTGGGGAAACAAGCAAACTCAACCAAACGACATCCAATCTTCGTGAAACTTGGACAGAAACGTCACTACTTCGTGGTGAGTCTATTCCCAAAAGATCTTCTCAGAAAGATCACGACTTCCCCACTAATTTCGTGAAATCGCCCAAGAACACAAGAGAGGAAGAAGAAGAGGGAAACTTCAAATCCGAGGCTAATCCGTGGGTTTGAGGATGAAAGATCACGGGAAAAATGGTCACAAGGAACCTATGAGTGATCCCCTCAAAGAAATCCCACAAGAAACGGCCTCAAATCCGAAGAACAAAAAATCCACGAAAAATAGCCCGAAAATGGCTAAAAAGGAAAAACGAGGGAGACAAGCCTTGAATCAACCATGAATGATTAAGGATTGAAATCTTAACAAGATTCGTGGCTAGGAAACCACCCTCATCCTCCCACTTTTGGATTGGAGCACTAAACCTAGAGTAATCACTCTCTAAGCCTAATCCTCTCTCATTTAAGCAAACCCTAGCCTTTAAGAAGAAAACTAAAACTAATGGAAATGGGAGAAGTAGCTGAAAATTTCAGCCCCTTCACTACTTATAGCCCTTGGCCTAAAGTCTAAACTACCCCTACTGCAGAAAATAAGATACACACCCGCAGAGGGGCAAAGTTGTCCATCTTTTCGCAGACTCATCGGACGGACACGGGACCTTCACGACTTCGCTTCGTCTCGACGCAAGCTTCGCGATGGCGCCACGTGCCCTCCATTCCGCCATCCGGCCGCACCGGACGCGCCCCCGGTTTTGAGGCCCAAACCGGCAAACCTGCCTGCTTGGTGGTTTTGAGGCCCAAACCACCTAAACCGTCCATCTCCGCGTAGCCGCTACGCGACCTCCTCGATGTCGACGCGTGTCCAGCCTCCGCCAAGCCTTGACGCCTCCGTCCCGCTTGACTCGACCGACGCCGTCTTCATCACGCCGTGTACTCTTGCTCTTCCATGCACCATGCGGGTCGCACGTGACTCCGCCGGACTCTTCGGGTCCCTCGGTTCAAGCCTACTCGTCCATCCTTCACCGCCCTTGGTTCATCGGCATGGACCTTTCGCGCCTGACCTTCACCGCGCGCCGTCGGCCGCCATGTCGCATCCTGCACCTGCACATCACGAGCCAAGAGACACATCATTCCACTCAACGGTTGTCAATCACTCATCATCCAGGGATGACCACCATTGGTCCTCAATCTCCCCCTTGATGAGTGCATTGACAACACCCAACACAAATGACTTGAAGGTAGAAACAGAACGAGAACAGAAAAGAAACAGAAAGAAAGAACTCATCCAAGTGATCAAAAACCTATCAAAGGCAAAGAACAAGATCACTTGAGATGAGAAGTCTCAGTCCCCTAAGACAAGGGCAACGGCTCGACACAACTGAGACAAGAACACATGATCCCTCAAGAAGAGGCAGAACGGGCTCAACACCGATCATGTGACAAGCGAAAGCTCAAAGCAAAAGAGCAAACTCCCCCTGAACAAATGCATGAGAGCAAAGAACTCCCCCTGGCTAAATGCATCCTATCTCACAAAATGCATGTAATCTCATGAACATCTCCCCTTGAGCAATGCAACATGAACTTCTCCCCCTTGTTGGCAATGCAAACATCAAGGATGACATGAGAGAGTACAATGCATGCTATGAAGTGCAAGAACTATCAAGCTTCTCAGATATATCACAAAGCATTTACAAATGCTACAAATGAACTAGAGCACAAAGAAGCAGATCATAAGCAAGCACAAATAGCCGACATGAGGATATTATGATAGAATCAGGAGGCTTAGGCAGAATTTTAGATTTTAACAATTTATAAAAGATATCACCACATGAGCAAAAGTCTAGCCATGATAACTCGAGCAAGGTCAAACTAGATCACAAAAGCTCATATAAGGATGACACATTCTCAACATAAGATCATTGCTAACACTTGCAAGACATTCCTACTCATTTTCAAACTCACTGAGACCATGAGCCTACTTCTATGGCAAGCACATGTAACAGTAGAGCAACCTGGTGATGATTTTAAATGAGCAACATAGATTAACAGCATTTTCATGCATACTATTTGCTATCTTCCATATTTTCATATCACTTTTAATTTTTCATTAAGCACATATAAAACCAAGGTTTATGAGGTGTCCCTTGACACAAGTGAAGCACAGAAGACATGCTCCCCCTAGGTAATGCAAAGCAAGCACAATGATAAGCCATATGCAAAGAATAAATCGCCCGAGTACAAGCTAGCACAATCTAGCATCTCAAGCAAGAGCAGCGCATGACAAAAGACTACTCATGGGTGATAAGCATTTCATGATTCAATTTTAAGAACAAGCTTAGCTCACAAGATTTCTTATGACAATATCATCAAGAGCATAAGTAGTACATTGCAAAATCACCACAATCCTATACACTAGTTCTTAAGAGCATAAGCAAATACTCAGGATATATAAGAGAAGCTCATCTAATGCAAGATATGATACAAATGCGATAACATGATATGCAAATGCATGATACATATGATACAATATGATACAAGCGAAAGACCCCCCAGGAACTAACTCAGAAAGGAAAACAAACTCCTAGCTCTCCACGCAGGCGAGCAAAGGTGACTTGATCTAGCGGTTTTGTAAATATGTCTGCAAGCTGGTTCTGGGTGTCTATGTAGCAAAGCTCTATGTCTCCTTTCTCGCAGTGATCTCTCAGGAAGTGATAGCGCACATCTATGTGTTTGGTTCGGGAATGGAGCACTGGGTTTTTGGCTACACTGATGGCGCTGGTGCTGTCACATAGGAGAGGAACTCTCGAGTAGGATAGACCAAAATCTCTCAAAGTGGAAAGCATCCAAAGCAATTGGGAGCAACAACTAGCAGCAGCGACATACTCAGCTTCTGTGGTAGATTGGGCTACACTGGATTGCTTGCGGGAAGACCAAGAGACCAAAGAAGAACCAAGAAACTGACAAGTTCCAGACGTGGACTTGCGGTCCAGCCGACACCCAGCAAAATCCGCATCGGAGTATCCGCGGAGTGTGAGTGTCGAGGAGGCAGAGTACCACAAACCAAAGTCAAGAGTGAAGAGTAAGTACCTCATGATTCTCTTCACCGCTTGGCGATGAGAGGTTCTTGGTGAAGCTTGAAAACGAGCGCACAGACACACGGCGAAGTGTATGTCCGGCCTCGTAGCCGTCAGGTACAAGAGGGAGCCGATCATGCTCCGGTACTCCTTCTGGTCCACCGGTTCTCCATCTTCATCCGCATCCAGAGCCGTCGTTGTCGCCATGGGAGTTGACATGGGCTTGGCATCAGCCATGTCAAACTTCCTCAACACGTCCTTCGTGTACTTGCTTTGGTGCACATGGGTGCCTTCTCTGCTTTGCTTGATTTGCAGCCCGAGGAAGAAGGTCAGCTCACCCATCATGGACATCTCGAATTCCCTGCTCATAGTATCTGCAAACTTGGCAACAAGAGCATGAGAAGAACCACCAAAGATGATATCATCCACATAAATCTGAACGATCAATGTGTCATTGCCTTGCTTGAGGAGAAAAAGAGTTTTATCAACTGAGCCCATCTCAAACCCATTCTGAAGCAAGAAGGTTTTCAACCTAGCATACCAGGCTCTAGGTGCTTGTTTTAGCCCATAAAGAGCTTTCTGGAGTTTGAAGACACGGTCAGGGTGT
>CM014274.1:72363884-72379711 GCA_004135705.1 Alloteropsis semialata
CTAACGGTGTTCAAATGTCATCCAACCCATCCCTCTCAACTCCTCCAACCAAACAAAAAATAGGTTGAACCTAACCCTCCAACCAAATACAAGATGGGTGTTGACGGTCATTATAACGAAAATACAACCGTCAATAGGCTCAGAAAACTAAAAGAGATCAAGCATAACTTAGATGTTTGTATTCAAATAATGTTGTAGCATACATATATAGAATATATTTGAGTACAAGGACCTTGGCGCAAAAGATGGAGGAAAACGGGCACAGGCCCAGGTCGGGTGACCTGGCTAGGTCGGGCGACCTGGCTTGGCACCCGTTCGAGCCACTCTTTCATGCAGGTCAAGAAACACACCAAGGGATGATCCTGGCCACTGAATCAAGGTCGGTTGAAGTCAAGTATGAGGGATGAGCCACGTGTCACTCCCATGGATTGAAGGGCCCACACCTCAACTCAAATGCACCCAAAACAGGCGTACCCACCTGGAACCGTCATAAGGACCCATTTGGCAGTCAACCAAAGGAGGGGGGCCGAAAGGCGGCAGAGCCAGGTCGATCGACCTGGCCAGGTCGGCCGACTTGGCTCTGCAGCCGTTTCGCTCCTCCTTTGACCAGTACTTGTCAACCGCCATTGGGATCACGTCTGGGCCGTGCAAGGCTGAAGGCGGTGCATCCAAGAGTCGGCCGACACCTCCACTTCGGCCGACCTGGGCCCATGGCCAAACGGCCTCAACCGCCTTTGACTGATTTCCCACCGCCTATAGATGCTATAAATACATGCAAGGGACGCTGTACTCAAGACACACCAGAAGAATAGCTCTCCTTTGCTACAAGCTTAGTCTTAGTAGTGATAGTTCTAGTAGTTGAGCTTCTGAAGGGCTTCCGGAGGAGTCTTGGTAAGTTCTAGAGTTCAGCTTTTGTATCTCTTTACTTACTTGTAATACTCTGAGCTTAATGGAAGTATCTTCATACTTATGTTGTATGCCTCAACTTTACTCTACTTACTTAGTATATGCTCTTTATGTCTTGCACCTTATCCAAGCTGACGTATGCTATGACATTGGCTCAATGTGTCTCACGGTTGCTCTATTTATTAACGTGATAGATAGAGTTGTATTTCTTATTGCAAACATGGTGTTTGGAATACGAAATACTGTTGAGGGTATCGCTACCCCACGGATTAGTAGAGGTAGGTGGCAGATGGTGACAGCCCTCTCCATCCTTTGTAATCCTCCATGTTCGGGAGAGGTATTAGACCTTTATGATAAGACATCCTTCTATCGTCCCTTGATGAGGGAACCACTGGACACCTCGATATGTCCTCTTGCATATGTCCCTTGTATGAGCTTATATAGGATAATGTTGTATATCCAGGTCCCATTTGTATGATGCTAATGAACCCTTTATGATCTTGACTAATGTTCTATTACTAACTAAGACTACCTTAATGATGAGCAATGAACTTCTGTGTGTCACTTTACCCCTACACTTCCATATCATTTACCCTTGTCTAGACTATGGTAGATTAATAATGTTGTAAATAAGTATATTGGATGACACATCTCTTTAGCTAAACGCTTTCTCTGTGGATAAACAAATAACGATACTCTGGAATACTCCCAGGTGAAATGCTACAACGTACTTCTGTGCGCTTACAGAATAATGTAAACGTTAAGAAATACCAACAATGGGTTCATTCCAACCCAAAAAACTGGGTCAGAGCCAACCCAACCCATTTGGCTCTGGAAACAAACACATGCTAAGTGCCCCGTTTGCCGCTCTCCATGAGAGTGACGTAGGCCCGTCAACTTGCGGTGAGAGCGGCATGGACATGCAAAGAGGGAGGTGTAGAGCTTTTATCTCATGGAGATATGCCAGTGCGCTACAGCTATAAGTGGCCATGCTTCAAGCTCTGCCATCACGAGCCTGAGCTCCATGCATAAATTCTTGAATTCCAATAGTACATAGAAATAGTGCAGGAGCCCCACCTGCTCGTGCGGGGTCCTTCACCACCAAACATATCACCTTTCGTACGGGTGGTCGCGTAGCGTCGGCGTCGACCAAAGTAGAACGTTGTGTGACATGAAGGACGGAACAATGTGTGTGCGATAGTAGAGATTTGACTGGCCTTGAGTCATTGGCAAGGAGACAACTGAGAGAGCAAGTTCATTGAGGGTGTTGGCACCTATGGCTGCTGCTGGGTGCACCAACATATGGTCGGGGAGGCAAGAAAAATAAATGATGGTTGTTCCCTTTCTCCCATTGCGGTGGCGCACCGATGGACAAGGAAGCAGAGCGAATGAATTTGGAGTTGGTGAATAACAACTCAATAGAGAATATGACCCCATAGCAACGCATAGACATTTATGCTAGTACATGCTAAAGTGAGGCCGAGAAGCTGAAAACAAAAAGCATGAGCAATGCGCACCCTCCCCAATAGCTACACGGAATTAATCGTCAAACAAGCATGACATTGAGACGCTAGTGATTGCATAAGTAAATCATTGGAACTACTAGCAACTGAAAACATCATAACATCTGGTAAATTTAACCTAAAGTGTTGCAAACAAAATGGCAAGGACGAAAATTGTGTGATGGATTGCCGCACCAAGTTACCCATCACAAAGTTCAGACTTGTCAATGACCAGCACAAACATTAGGCAATAGAAACTGTGATACTATTCTTCAATCTTCAGTTTCACCCTTGAATGCCTTCTATTCTTGTCTAGAGAGTGGAGATCAGTTCAACTCATCACTATAAGAATAATGGAGATGACCTAACAATAAAATTTTTGGTCAATTTGATAATTAGTAAAAGTAGGGGGCAAATCTAGAGATCTTCATTCAGCAAGAGACAAGTGCAAACAAAGAGCCATAGATCAAGTTAGTTAGCTTAGGTACGAACTAGGAGTAGTGTCGGTGCAAGAAATCACCGACTAGTTAATTTAGCAGATTGCGTGTTAAGGATCGGATGGTTCGCGAGAGGACACAAGGGTTTATACTGGTTCGGGCACGAACGCCCTACGTCCAGTTTGAGGCTTCTCATGTTACTCGCATTGCTCGTAGTAGGGGTTACAAGCGGTCGAGAGAGGGAGGGGCTCCCAAGTCTCTGTGAGTGTGTGCGTGTGAGTGTAATGGTTTTGAACCCTTGCTGAGGAAGACCCCCCCTTTCCTTTTATAGTCCAAGGGAATGGGTCGGGCCGTTTACACGAGAGGGAGAGAGAAAAAACTTCGATCGGAAGGAAGCTGCCTGACGTTGGTCTTCACCTACTCTGGGGGCCCCTCCTCGGGGCACTGTTGATGACTCAAGAAGGTACCTGCAGACGTGTCGAGCAGGGCCATTTGACCCTCCATGCTGAGTGTCGGCGCTCCGTCTTTCACCAGGACGGAGTGGTTGTAGACGTGGCGATGAACGGTCATTCGGTAAGGACGGGGCGACCATTGCGTTAGTTGTACCACCTCTACTCCATCTGTCCGGAGCAATAAATGCCCGTTCTGTCTTGTCCATGTCGTGGGTCGTGCCGTCTGACCGATCCGACCCCTCCGGGCCCCCTTCCGTGGGTCCGGTTTCCAGCATGGACGGAGGAGGTCGGGCGATGTAGAGGGGAAGTCGTGGGTCCAGTCTTGACTCGGGTGCGAGGGTCGGGCGAGGCGAAGATTCCTACCATGTGGTGACTCTGATCTCGACCCCTCCTAGGGTCGG
Source organism: Alloteropsis semialata (assembly GCA_004135705.1). NCBI lineage: Eukaryota > Viridiplantae > Streptophyta > Magnoliopsida > Poales > Poaceae > Alloteropsis > Alloteropsis semialata. Next base: position 72,367,583 of record CM014274.1, read on the forward strand.
GCGAGGCGGAGTGGCCCGGCCAGGGTGTGCCCTGTCTCCAACCCTGCTCTTGTGGGTCGGGCGAGTCGGAGTGGGGGCACAACAGACCGTAGCTGGGCCCTAGTTGGGCCGTATCGGCGAAGAGTATACCGGGGGCTTCGCATTTTGTGATTTGTTTTGTGTGGCCAGCTCGTTGATGTGCGTCTTGATCCCACGGGTTTAGCCCTCCCAGATATTTATATCCGACAAGTAGCATTGAAGTAAGGTTGTTCTCATATACTCCTTTGACCTGACCAAACAATTCATTTATGCAAGAAACTGGCTTATGTGGTTGTCATTACTCCTCATGGATACCTGATGAAACATCAGCTACAAAACTAATGTGTCACTGCAATATCTAAAACAGAGGGCAAAGTCACTGCAAAAAATGTCAAGAGCAAAAAAAATCAAGGATGTGATTCAAGAATGGGCATAAAAAGCACAGAAGAGTTGAAATCTTATATGCATGGTTGTCTTACTGAACCTTTGCAGCCTACTTGTCAATGTAAGTGCTATCTCAGTGGACTATCAAATGACATTAAGACTAAACTGTTTATTAAGTGTCATCCAGAACAACAATGCATTCAGAGTTGAATATTTTGTGTACTAAAATTCTTATTGTATCACAGGTGGTCCCTTCGATGGTTGCACCATAGGACAAAGTAGAGGGACAGTCCAATCCCACTAATCATGGTCACCGCACAAAAACTTCAAAGTTGCTGACATGACCAATACTCCTTCAAAATAGTTAGCAACATTTATCAACAGTTTATCATGCATTTGCACTAGTTGGATGTGGACCATTCACATGTCACTCAATGAGAATGTGGCATATGAGGCAACCGACAAGCCATGAGAAACTCCGATGAGGGGTACTTCAGTGACATGTCACCCACAGTGATTGGTTGACAGCTTAGTAGCATCTTTGCATGCAGATCAACATGTATATCAAATAGCCTAAGATTATAACCTTCAATGCATGACCCAACAAACTAATCCAATGTTCTAGACTAAAACAACAATATCAATTATAAGCTCTCATCAACATGTGTGAGCTAGCCTAAGATTCCAAACTTTAATGATTAATCCAACAAACTAATTCAATGTTCCAGACTACAACAGAATTAAAACTGACTGAAAGACACATATGCGTAATTTCATGTTCAGATTCGATAATCGATGGCGACAGCACCCAACCGTGCATGAACCGGGAGTAACGGCAAGATGTTGGCAGGTGCAGCAAATGTTAGTTTGGGAACCACATTGTAGCTTATTCTCACAAATTACATACTTAGAGATACTCCGCGACATGAAGTGCCTCGATCTACAAATATTTTGGCTAGTAATTGGATTATTATATCAGGTGATATCAGTACAATCAGCCTTTGAATAATATTTTAACTTATGTTGGCTAATTTAATAGGCACAAATGAAGTAATGTTACTGTATTATCAAATTGAAGTTCAAATACATGCAAGATATTTTATTATTTATTTTATTACATTATAATTGGCGCATTGAATTGGTAATTATATTTTAGATGTAACTATTCATGATGTGTATTCTCAGGGCAAAAGGAACAAATGTTGACTGGAATTTATGGTAAATTCTACATGTTTGTTTACTAGTTAATCTTAGCATTGTACATTTAGTAGTTTATTAGTATTGACCTCTTTATTTCATATTATAGTTGAATTGCTTGTATGTGACAACTTTGTTGGCATGCTCATCAGCAGTAGAAAGGGACAAAGGAAAGAGCAAGATCCAAAGGATAGAAATGAAATGGGTTGTTGGTAAATCAGCATCCCTGATCCGACCTAGAAGTGACATTTAAAGAGTGCAATATCAATTCTTCAATGGCCCATATATCCACAGTACAATGAGGAGAGATTCATCTAACAACGAAATGAAATACCAACTCTATTTATGGAAACTCAACTCTTTCTTCACTATACAACTTGATACAATACAAGGACTTTTACACTTTTTATGTGACTACTCTTATCACACTCGACTTACGCCTTACTAATGTGGATACCTATGCCATCTCCAAATGGCTTGGGAGATCCCCTATATATAGGCCCACGTGAGCCATGGACATTATGATGAACGTCTAGGCTCTAGAAATTTCCTAGGTTCTACACTACGCTAAATTTTTCATGAAACTTGTTTTACTCTTGCATGGAAAATATCTAGTCTACTTTGTTTTCCAAATTCTTCTAGAATCTTCCTCCATGTATGCATTGCTAATATTCAACATTGCCCCTCGTTTAATCCATACTTTTCTTAGGTAGCCAAACTGTTGCGTTTCGCTACCCTTCAATATGCTTTGTCATTCCAAGTCCTCTTCTTCTCTTGTTATTGTGATGAGGGCCGCTCTCCCCTCAACTCATAACCACTTCTTCAATTGGAGCTTCCCCACATATTTTATGTAACCATGCATCTCTTTTTTTCTTTTTAACTTTTCTAGTTGTTTGCCCTTTAGATGCTTCTTTGTATAAGGGCAAAATAACTTCAGCTGGTGAGGCATTAGCATACCTACGATCTTTACCCCTACATTTTTTGGAAGCTTCTTCACCTCAACATATGCCTTCAAATCATCAAAGATCGTCAATGTTACATATGCAACTTTAGCATCCTCTCATGGCCCCTTATCCCAATTAGATTAGACACTATCTTCTCATGCTTAGCATATTCCTCCTCGTCTCTTAGAGCCTCACAGTCTTCATCGCTATAATATCCAAATGCTATAAATCGACTAGAAGCATCTGAAGCCCTCATCTTCATGGAGAAGCCATTTTCTTCTTCATATTCTTCTGTGGCAACAACGGATGGTGAATTTTCACGCTGTATCAAGTCTCCCATGAAGTAAGCTCCATCATACTCAATTGTGGTGGATGCTTCAACATCCCACTCTTCTTTGCAAAGGCATCCACTCAAGACAATTTCTTTTGTTGTAGCCATATTTCCTTCTGAGTGCCTCTAGGAAGATGCCCCTTCTTTCCATGGTTGAAGCACTCACATCTTCTTCTCTTCTCATTATTGACTAATTCATGGTCATCTCCATCATGGCTCTCTTGTTGTGAGATCCCTTAGAATAGCTGGACATTCTGGTTTCACCCAAATCTATAGTGTAAGGAAAAATAAAAAGAAAACATGAAGTAATGAGTTGATTTACGAGTCACATATAAACAATAAAAGAAAATAAAGAAATAATTACTAATGGATGACATCCATAATGCCATATCTTTTCATCACAAAAATCGAAGGACAGGTTAGAAATGTTTCTAGAATTTGCTAGCCACTCGCTCAATGTGAGCCTCTCTTGCTAGTCAAGGCAAGGAGAAGAGAACAAGGTCGACTGAAAGCATGGGACATAGCTAAAACTAGTCAGGAGATTATTACCACACCAAGCATAAAAATGCAGTTCTTCGAGTTTCATGATGTTGACCAACTCAATCATGCGGTAACAGCAGAACTTGAGCTTCAACACATAGTTGGACCATCCTCTACGGCAGCAGGGTGGGGCAGCTGTCCCGGCTACCCACAACGTAGAGGAACCCCCTTGATGTCATCGGTCCTCTTTTTCCCCCTAGAGCATGCGACGGCAACACGAGTGTAGTGGAGCAGAGTCATAGCGGAGAAGAAAAGCAGTGTTGACTATGACATGGTATGTGGGTTATGGTTTAGTTGGCTCTATTGACCAGCTTGGCCCAAGACAACCAAAAGGGAATGACTTGGACCAAGCACAAGATAGCACAAGGGAACAGTACAGGCACCAATCGATGCTCCTTCACAAGGACATAAAGAAGTAAAAACAAGTTATTAGCACGTCCCTCAAAAAAAATTTAGCATTTCCCCCGAGCCCTAAAGAGCCGGCCATGTTCTGCAATTGGGAAGATAAAGATGGTAACAATAGATAAAATCAAGTTATTAGCATTTAGTAATCTATTTAGAAACCAAGAGGACATTTTAAGGCTCCAAAAGTCATATTATGGACTTGCATAGGCCACCGAGAAGACATACACATTTAGTTCTTTAGTAGTAGGATAGTGCTACATGTTCTCACATAATTTGTACTATTTTGAGATATATTATCACTTATATCACTCTAGTTTATTTATTCTTTTGAATTGACATGTTGGTTCTTTTAACTCTTAGATCATGGCGTATGTTGAACTAATGATTTGTATTATAGTGTTAAGACTTTGCTAAAAAGGATGTACCATCTCCAACATTTAAAATGCAATTGTGTTACCCATTGATACCCTTGTTTTTTCAATAAGAATATGGAATACATGATCCCTTTTAGGACAAGTACGTCCCCACCGAATATTTAGAGTATGCTCCGCCACTCCTTCAATGTTTGGAGCTTTGAGCGTAGCGCCTCGATCTTTAGTGTGGAGGAAGGGCTAGGGCCAGTTTATTTACTTGCATGCGTGCAGGAGTAGTTTTGTTTTAAGTAAAATTATCTTATATTGGACCAAATATATATAGTAATGTATCAATACTTTTGATACCTAACAAGTTTTATTAGATTTATCATGAAATATATTTTCATAGCATACCTATTTGGTATTATAAATTTTTATCGCAAACCTTGTCAAACTTAAGACAATTTGACTTAGGACAAATCTAGAAAACAATCTTTAGATGTGTATTGGTTTGTAAGAAAAAAAGGGAGTGAGCCGGAGCATGTTCTAAGAGTGACAAAATTGGCGACGTCATCCCACATGCAAGTTAGTTCAAAACTAAACGAATCATAAATCTCAAACCAGGTATCCAATTGATTGCACCATAGTGTTTCTCGCAACAAGATTTTAAAAACAAGATCACACTTAACCATCTTTGGATATTTTTTTACAAACATTTTTGCTGCTACGGACAATAGTCGAATAATAGGAAAACAATGATAGCTTTCTACAATAAAAAAAGTAAATAGGGTGTATAGCGCAAACAAATCAGCCTACTAAGTAAATAAATGGCTCCGTACTCAGACAGGTTTGTTCTATAAGGAGGACAAACATATGTCTACATCGTGAATAAAATATTCTTACAGGCAAATAATTCAGCACACAAAAGCGAATAAATAATTTAACATTGCGAACAAATACAAATGAAAATTAAAAAATTCGGCTGCCAGAGATAATCAATAGAGTGAAAAATATTTTAAGCTAACGTGGACTCCTCCCTCCACCCCTCGTGCAGCACCATTACAGGGGAGGACCAAACTGCAGGACAATGGACAAGTGAGATTTGGTAGTGACTGAGGCTGCGCAGAGAGTAGCTGGAGTCTGGAGTGCGTGCAGGTGGAGCTTACCGCGGTGAAGGACCAGTGGTAGGAGAGATGAAAGGAGGTGCTGAGCGGCGTGTGCTGCTTTAATTTGGTCGGAGGCTTGGAGCTATAGCAGTTCAATTTGTGTGGATTGGAGTGGATAGAGGACTGCAAGCAAGCAATCTATTGCTCCATTGTTGGTAAACCCAAGCTACAGATTCATATGTGGAGACCTTGATTAGTGCAGAGAGTGGCTGCTAATCGGCGCGGATTTGTAACAAATTGAGGTGTGTATGCAGTCTGGCATGTCGTTGTGGCATGTCCATCGACTGGCATGCCTGCCTCCCACCCTGAAGGACTATTAGCACGCATGGTAGATGTTGCTTTTGGCGTGACTGGTTTATCGCAAGCAGTCTGACCTGAAACCTGGGCATGTTTATATGCACTTGTCTATGTATTTGACTTGCCCTCCTTGGTTCACGGATTTTGGCATGTTCTTGCTCCCCAGCAACTCCCGAAGAGAACGGAGATGATGTGTGAGGCTAGGCACCACACGCACGTTGACTTGTAGACTAGTCCAATCAATGCAGAAATTTGCGGAACTCTTGAAATCACTCTCTTTGATTATCGGCCTACTATGCACAAAGATGAATTATCCAGGAAACCGCGCACTAAATCAAACTGCATTTTATTGTTCTTTTTTCACATTGTTCTTCTTTTAGAGAAGGTTTCCCAGTTGTGCTAGCTTGTGCACCAAATACTTGAACATTTGTAGTCCGGCCCGGCCTGAGCCCGGAGTAGGGCTGTCAACGAGCCGAGCTCGAGCGAGCTTGTTGCCTCAAGCACGGGCTTGACAAAGTCTTGAGCCGAGCCTGAAATCCAGCCGAGCTTACATCTAGGCTCAAGCTCGGCTCAGCCAAAGCTCGAGTAAGCTCGAGTTCGACTCGATCAGGATCGATACAATGCAGCATTGAATATTTTGCTTGCTCGAGGATCAATACAGTGTAGCATTGAATGTTTTACTTGCTCAAGTACAAGCATGCATGCACCGAGATTAAATCCGAGCTGTCAGGATGCTAGTGTCTCTCTCTTGCCTGCCGAGGAAGGTTACTTGGTCTTCAATTCAAGTGCTGGCTTGTGAAACTTTGAGAAGGTAGAATAAAAAAAGTATGGCCTGCAGCTCCTTTTACGAAAATGAGACACTTAAATTACGATTGCTGCAGTAAGCTGATATTTTAAAATACTACAGAAGAGAAGCATCAAGCAGCGTACAGAACAGCCGATAGGTGAAAATATTATCGAGTCTTAGCGAGCTGTTTGAGATCGTTCGGTTAGGCTCGCGAGCTTGAACTGGGCTCGAGCTCGGCTCGTTTTGAACTCGAGCCGAGCTCAAACCGAGCTTTTACCGAGTCGAGTTCGAACGATTCGCGATCCTCGAGTTTTTTGACAGCCCTAGCCCGAAGGGTTTTGGCCTGTCCACGATGCTTAAAGGGATGGGCTTGGACAGAGCAAATAAAGGCCGAAAAAATTACTAGACCCGAGCCCAGCCCAAACTATTTAAATAAATTATTTTTTTATTAAAAAAGAGCGGAAGTCTAAGCCCGACTTAGGCCTGGCCTGACCGCTGATCAAAAGGAGGCTCGTAGCTGTACATGGGACAGGCGTGTGAGCAATTTTTAAGGCCTGAAAAAGCGAGCTTTTTTGGCCCAGCCCGCAAAATGCTAAGTCTCCAAAACTATGCTCTTTGGCGTCTTTTAGATCAGTAATCAGAGCAGCGGATTTCATGCGCCATGGTAGCATCGCCAATCAGTAGGTGTGTGTAATCCCGAACGGATGTGCAAGCTTACTTTACGCTCGATCTGATACGGAGATCACAGCGTAGTGCACACGGTTTTGTTGATGGACTTGATGATTAACATTCTGTTCTACGATGATTGGCGAATGGATTGCATAAACCAAACCGTATGTACTCGGACAAGTCCATGCATGCTTGTGAAGTTGTGATTGACATAGCTGGAGGCCGTGTTATCTGCGAGAGCACATGCTCTCTCAGTCTCATACTCTCTCTCATCTCATCACAGACTGGCCTAACTAATTAACTGGCAACTTCAAGCATATTTACACCGTGGCTCCGAAAAGAATTTGTGCCGCGTGCATGAGACCGGCCGGCGGGGGGATTTATGCGCCGACGGTTTCGGATGGTACCATCAGGTACGGCTCCTTAAATCATGCCACAACTTGATTCCAATTTCAGCAGCGCTCCATCGCCGGCATATCCCACTGCAAAAGGTCAACCACCGATGTCTGATGAACAGACAGTTTTTCTCTCTTGGGGGGTGTTTAATTCCCCAAAATGGAAAACTTTTTCACCAAAATGGGCCGATTTCGTCGGCGGAATTGAATGGCCCGGCAAAAAAATTCGGCGACTTTCAGCCCCGGCCTGATACTCCCGACTGAGCGCCACCGCTGTAGCCCTGTGCGCTGATTTCCTCGCCAGACACGACCCCCCGCCCGGCCGCCCCCAACCCTATCCATTCTTTCCCCGCACTCCATCTGTCTCGCCAACCCTAGCTCCTGGCGCCGCCGCTTCGCTCGCAAGACGCCGCCTCGCTCCCGAGCCGCCGCCGCTCTGGCCCCTCTCCGGTGGAGTCGGCCCAGATCCACCCCATCCCTGGGAAGGCCGTACATCCGCAAGGAGTTCCTCCGCGCCAAGCAAATGGACGACTTCAGCGGCTCCGGCTACGGCGGTTACGGCGACGGCACGAGAGACCTTTCAAGGGAGTCTGTCTTCGGCGGCAGTGACGGCGCATACGGCTACGTCGGATCGAGCAGCGGTAATGCTTCCCCTCAGGGCATGCCGTCCCTGGACCTCAACCTGTCTGACCTAGCGTGGCCCGGCATGGGGGGATACTCCGGCCTGCTCAGCTCCTCCTTGGTGGAGAGCTGGGCGGATCTGGATCCGCCTCGCACGGTGCAGTGTTTGGCGGAGCTGGACCCTACTTGCACGGTGGAGAGCGTGGCGGATCTGGATCCGCCTCCCACGGTGGGGCGATGCCCGGATCTGGAGGCCCCCGTCCCTTCAGCGGCGCCGCCCGGTCCCTCGGCTTCGACACACCTTCTTGTGGAGGTCGCACATGTGGAGGGCCTCATCGCGGCGTGGGCGGTCATCCTCCTTCGGCGTCGACTCGGCGCGGGCGGTCACCTCCTTCGGCGACGCGGCACGGGTGGTCACCTCCTTCGACGCCCGGCACCTCTAGCGGCGCAAGGAGCCGCCCAGGCCGTCGTCCTTACATGCTGCAGCCTCTTCCGGAAGACTCCTTGGCCGACTACAACTCTAATGACGACACAGAGGACGAGATCCGTGAGATCTCACCTCCCCCAGCGCTGGTACTTGTTCATCCTCATGCGTCTCAATGCACTTTGATATGGCGTTGTAATGTCAGCTTTTTTTCCGTATGCATGGGGTTAGGCTAGAACGGATAGGGCACATTGGTCAGCAGCAAATACCCGAGCACTTTATCGCCTTTGGGGTGAACAAATCAATAAGGGTAATTGCGTGAAAGGGCAAATGAACAAGACAGGTTTCAAAGAGCTAATCAGCAGGTACTATGCCGCAACTGGGATGCGGCACACTAAAGATCAGGTTCAGCATAGGTTCAGGCAGCTAAAGTATTTATGGCTGTTCATCCAAAGGCTCCGCACACGCAGTGGGTTAGGCCGTAGAAAGAATGGCTCAACAGCGCCTGACAAAGCATGGTGGAAACAGGAAACTAAGGTACTTAGCTAACCCCTTGTCTGTTTTCCATACATTTAAGTTCAAGCCATGTTGACAACATCCTTACATATTCATTCTCTTATGTCCTGAACAGGGGAAACCTGAATGGCAGCGACTGAAGAAGGCTTTCCCAGACTACATGGAGGAGCTGGATACTATGTTCTTTGGATGGACAGTTGATGGGTCCACTTCTTCTGCTGCTGGAGGACTTGTACATGACCAGGAAGTTGAGGAGACAGAAGGCGATGTGGATAGACCTGCCACTGGGGAGGGTATGGAGAAACCCACTCTTGTTCATGCCCAAATCCAAATATATATTATCCAATCCTCACCCTCCCCATTCTTACCCATATCCAATGGATAATTTTTCTTTAACTAGATACTATACAAATCTAATGGATAAATAGTTTTCTCCCTATACCCTACCCTCCCCATTTCTAATGGATAAGTAATTTTTGTCCATACCCTCCCCATTTGAGGTGGGTGTGGATTTGGGTATGAATTATGGATACCCAACAACAGGTCTAGATGTGGAGCCACATGGCGATGGCGAGGCCGATGCCGACGGCGATGACTATGCCTTTGGCTATGAAGAAGGCGATGATGAAGATGGCGAAGATGACGATGACACACCTGTGTTACCTCCAAGTTATACACCATGTAGCAGCAACAGCCGCAAGCGAGGGAGCAGCACAAGCACAACTGCGGAAAGTCCTAACAAGAAGTCCAAGAGCCCTGCTGTTGCTTCCATGGACCGCTTCATGTCAAATACCGCCTTGTCCTTGGAAAGGAGGAATGATCTGTTGGAAAACCAATTGCTTCAAAAGAAAGAGTGGATGGAAAACCAATTGCTTCAAAAGAAATAGTGGATGGAGGAGCAAAAGAAAATGTGAGAAAAGATAGAGAACATTAGGTTGAACAGCAAAACTGAGAAGATTAATTATGTGCAGGAACTGGCTAGACAGTGTGGTGTTGAGGAGACAGATGATTAGCTGTGGGAGGTTGTTTACAAGATTTGTGCACCTGATTTCGACATGGATTTCTTCATTGGACATAAAACTAATCAAGGGAGGATGCGCTTCATCAAGTCATGCGCCATGGTCGACAACTAGTACCTTTTGTCTTAACTATGTCATTAGGTTTAGGTGGATGTCAGTGGACTGCATTTTATCTAGAATATATTGTGATCTAAACTATTGGTGTCATCTGAACTATCATTTGAATTTGAACTACATTGTAATATTAAGTATTTGTCATTGCAGTGGTTTCATATATGATTTGTCATTTGCTCTGTTTGTGTTTTTTTTGTTGTGGTTTGTCATTTGATCTGTGTGTGTTAATTTGTTGTGGTTTGCCATTGCATCTGTTTCATTTCGGCTTTGCTGATGATGATTTGGCATGTGATCTGTGTGTGTGCATGAAGTTGTAATATGAAGTTAATTTTGAATTCAGCAGTTCACAGGTTTAGGTGCTGGTATGATCCTTTTGTCATATGCACTGCAAAATTGACTGTATTTGGTGCTTTCATATGTTTACAGGGTGGAAATCCAGCAGTGATATTGCAGGCAAGTGATGAGGACAATAGCTATGACCAGTGGGAGACAGATGAGCTCAATAGCTTTGACATGCCACTTTATGATTCAAGTGAAGATGAGCTGTAGAGACAGTCAGCTGATGATGATTTCTTTGAAGTTTCAGCTGGTATGTTGATGTTTGCCATTCATAATGATAAGTACTGAATAGGGCACAATATAGGAAACATGATAATTCTACGGAGGAATGGGTACAAAAGAGGCTAAGTAATAGTTCAGATTGCTACAAAATGTTTAGGATGAGCAAATCTATGTTCTATAGGCTTCATGAAGACCTGGTATAGTCATATGGACTAAAATCTTCTAGCAGAAGTAGTTCAATTGAGGCTTTAGGAATGTTCTTATGGATACTAGGAGCCAAACACTCAGTTAGGATAGTTGAGAATATATTTGAGAGATCTTTAGGAACAGTTTACAACAACTTTGTGAAAGTTTTGAAATGTGTTGTGAAGCTATCTGACGATATTCTGAAGCCATTGGGCCCAGAATTTAGGACTATTCACCCTAGATTGAAACATGCTAGGTTCCAGCCATTCTTCAACAATTACATTGAAGCCATAGATGGCACACATATATCTTGTATTGTCCCAAGTGATAAGGTGGTGCAGTACATGTGCCGGAAGGGAAAGACAACCCAAAATGTGATGGTTGTATGTGACTTCGACATGAGGTTCACATTTGTGCTAGCTGGCTGGCCTGGATCTGTGCATGACATGAGAGTCTTCAATGATGCGATGAATAGGTGGAGCCACAGATTCCCACATCCGCCTACAGGTAATGAACTCTTAAGATGATGCATTCTTGGGTTGTGCTGCAAAGGATGATACTGACAGATTGTTCTTTGTTCTGTGTAGGCAAATATTATTTGGTGGACTCTGGCTACCCCAACCGTCCGTGATACCTAGCTCCCTTCACCGGCAGCAAGTACCATCTTCCTGAGTTCAGACATGGGCCGGCTGCAAGAGGTAAAAAAAGAAAAATTCAACTACACCCATTCATCTCTTAGAAATATTGTGGAGAGGGCTTTTGGAGTGTTGAAGATAAAGTGGAGAATTCTGTTGGAGATATCTAGTTATCCACTTGATAGGCAAACTGATATTATTAAGGCATGTTTTGCACTCCATAACTTCATTAGATCAAGTGGAATTGTGGATAGAGACTTTGAATCATCCGAAAATGCTGCCAACGTCCAGTCACCTGAAGGTTCGGTGCAACAGCCTGTAACTGGGGCCGGTTGGGATGAATCGTCCTCGATGAATGATTTTCGTGACTGGATTGCTAATGGCTTGGTAAATAGACAGTGACAAAAGTTTGCCATCTCATGGCAATGTACCATTTCATTCATATGTCAAGTTTTGTTCATGTACAATTCATATGTCATGTTTTGATCATGAACCAGTCATTTGTAACTTTGTGCTCATGTTATAGACACAAACTGTTGATTTGAGTTTGACTTGAACTATTCATTT
>CM014274.1:72394604-72459257 GCA_004135705.1 Alloteropsis semialata
AGAAGGAGACCGCAGGTGATGTGGAGCCTGGAGGTAGCCATATGTGCCTCTCTCGCCTCTCGGTAGTTTTATTCGATCACTCCTGCTCACACACGAGACAGCTGATGATTCGTTGATCTAGCACTGCAAGTGCAGGGTGTTGGCGTGTTCTAAAAGCTTGGCAGCAACAGCTATCTGGTTTATCAAAGAATATTTCTAATGTAAAATTAATTCTTTCCTTCATGGAAGTACTTGAGGAGTTCAGGGATCTCACTCTGGAAGAATGGAATTTCAAAAAGACCTTGGAGGATAAGCTTGTTTCTCTCTTGAACCAACAGAAAGTTTACTGGCAGCAGAGGGGGACCATTAGATGGGTCAAGTCTGGTGATGCAGGGACTCAACTTTTCCATGCAAATGCAACTATAAAGTACAGGAAAAACTTAATCACTTCCTTAGTGAATGACCAGGAGGAAGTGGTCACCAATCATCAGGGTAAAGCTGAAATGCTTTGGATTGCTTTCAAGGCAAGATTGGCCACTAGTGCCTTTCAGGGTATGACGATTGACCTAAATGATTTCCTGCAAGCTCACCCTGATCTCTCCTTTCTTGAGACCTCCTTCTTAAAGGAAGAAATTGACATGGTTGTCAGTCATCTGCCAAGCAACAAGTCACCTGGCCCGGATGGTTTCAATACTGATTTCATTAAAAGATGTTGGCCAATCATCTCACAGGACTTCTATGTCTTGTGTGAGCAGTTTCAGTTAGGGAATGTTTGCTTACAAAACATTAATGGTTCCTATATCCCTAAGAAGGATGGTGCATCATCTGTCTCAGATTTCAGACCAATATCTCTGTTAAATATATCAATCAAAATCATCACCAAACTTCTGGCAAATAGGTTGCAGTGTGTCATACAAAGTTTGGTTCATGCAAATCAATATGGTTTTATAAAATCCAGAACCATACAGGACTGCTTGGCCTGGTGTTTTGAATATCTTCGTCTCTGTCATCACTCCAAGAAAGAAATTATTATCTTGAAGCTGGATTTTGAGAAAGCTTTTGACACAGTGGAACATCAAGCCATGCTGGCTATTATGCATCACAAAGGCTTTGGGGAAACATGGCTAAACTGGATGAAAGCCATTTTTGCATCAGGCACTTCCTCAATTCTCCTCAATGGTGTTCCTGGGAAGACTTTTCATTGTCTTAGAGGTGTCAGGCAGGGTGACCCTCTCTCACCCTTTCTTTTTGTTCTAGCTGCTGACCTTCTCCAATCCATGGTTAACCAAGCTAGACAGCAGGGGTTGTTGAACCTTCCCATCCCACTAAATTTCACCCAGGACTTTCCCATCCTGCAATATGCAGATGACACACTTATTATTATGGAAGGCTGTCCCCAACAACTTATGGTTTTGAAGGACATTTTGAAGAGCTTTGCTGATTCTACTGGGCTCAAGGTTAACTTTTCAAAATCTATGATGGTGCCCATCAACATGACAGCTGAAAGAGTACAAGTTTTGGCTGAGTCTTTTGATTGCTTGGTGGGCACAATGCCATTCACTTATCTTGGTCTGCCTCTTGGTTTATCTAAGCCTGCTGTGGCATACTTTTGGCCCCTAGTCTCACGGTGTGAGAGGCGTCTCGCACACACTTCTCTCTTTCTATCTGAAGCTGGTCGTTTGGAGCTCACTAATTCAGTGTTTACTGCCTTTCCGACCTTCTTTATGTGTACCTTTCTTCTTCATGGGCAAGTTATAAAACAAGTGGATAAATTTCGGAAACACTGTCTTTGGAGGGGAGGGGACATCAATGCTAGAATACCCCCTAAAGCAGCTTGGTCCTTGGTACAAAGACCAAAAGATGAAGGTGGTCTTGGAGTACTTAACCTCAGAACACAGAATGAAGCCCTTCTGCTAAAGAACCTGCACAAGTTTTTCAACAGAATGGACATCCCTTGGGTGAATCTAGTATGGGAAAAGTACTATCAGAATGGTAAGCTGCCAGGCCGAACTAAGAAGGGCTCATTTTGGTGGCGTGATATTCTTAAGCTCTTAGATCTCTTCAAGGGTATGGCCTCTGTCTCTGTACATAGTGGAATGTCATGTTTGTTATGGGATGATCTTTGGAATGGCCAAGTGCCACGGATTGCTTACCCAAAACTCGTCTCTTTTGCCAAGAACAAGTCGGTCTCCTTAGCAGTTGCTCGATCAATCATGCCTTCTCATGACCTCTTTCACTTGCCCCTGTCCCAACCAGCTTACCAGCAGTTTTTGGATCTTCATGGCCAAATGCATTCACAAGTTACAAACACAGATGATGATGTGTGGGTATACATATGGAACTCCCCCTTTTTTGCTTCCACCAAAGCTTACAGGGTTCTGATTGGCCACCAGACAGTTCACCCCTCTTTCAAGTGGCTATGGAAATCTTCATGCCAGCCCAAGCATAAGGTCTTTTTTTGGCTCCTTCTTAAAGACCGGTTAAATACGAGAGGCCTCCTGAAACGCAAGAACATGGTACTGCCTTCCTATGAATGTGTTCTCTGTCCAACGCAAACTGAAGAAAGCCTCTGTCACTTGTTCCTGGATTGCGACTTTGCCAGAGCATGTTGGGCACATATTCAGCTAGAATTACCTGCGACCATTGATCCTTTTGTCACCATTGAGACCTTCAGAGATCAGCTGGCAGTGCCCTTCTTCATGGAAATAGTTATTCTTACCATCTGGATTGCCCGAAATGATCAGATCTTCAACAATGTGGGCCCTAACTTGGCAAATAGTATGAGCTTCTTCAAGAATGTGTTTGCTTTGATGTTACATCGAGCAAAGAAAGTATACTTCCCTAGCATCGAACAATGGCTTGAATCCATCTTGTAATCTTTGTTTCCTTGTTCTTTTTGTAACTCTATGTAACTCTTTGTTTTAAATATATAACCAGTAGGGGGGAAACCCCTCCTGTTCTCTCAAAAAAAAGTGCAGGGTGTTGGTTCCTTCCACAAGGCTGGCCCGGCCCCTTATATACTGGCTTAGCCTGGAGATCAGTATTGACGTTTGCGCATGTCTATGTCAAAATGTGCATGGTTTTCGTAGTTTGAAGTCAACTAAGTCATGCTTGAATCGCGGACCAGCTGATGGTAACCATAGACATACACGGATAGACATTTTGGGGATGTTAATCCGAACACTAGTTGTACGAGTATTTTGGGTAGAGTAAAATACATGGGCGGTCCTCGAACTTGTCTCGAGGTGTCATCTAGGTCCCCAAACTTTCAAAATGCATTTTTAGATCCCTAAACTTATCTGGAGGTGTCATTCGGATCCCTAAACTCTCAATATGGATCTTCAAGTCCCCAAACTTGCCTCAGTGTGTCATTTGGGTCTCTAAACTCTCAAAGTGAATTTTTATATCCTTGGAATCGCTAATAATTAATTGTATTCAAAATAGATTGTTTATTAAACTATTTTTTTCATTCGATTCATTTAGATATCTTACCACTAAGACCATTTTAAACCGAATTAGCTACTTATTAATCATACTCATCATGGGTTAATCAAGACCATTGTATCATTAAAAAATCAATAGTAGATATTATAGCTTTCTCATTTAACATGGAAATATCAATGCTAATCTTAATATTTTCTACTAACTAATTATATTTTGCATACACTTTGTATAACTTTATTAAGATAATTTGTTCCCATTCTCAGTTTAAATCAAAATAGCATTCTTATTAAATTGAAAGTAGCAAAAGATTTTTTTCATTAACTTAAAGTAGCAAAAAATATTTTTATTAAATTAAAAGTAGTATATTTAGAGTTTAGGGACCTGTTTGACACCACGGAACAAGTTTATGGACCTAAAAATATATTTTGAGAGATTAGGGACCTATGTGACACCCTGAAACAAGTTCAGAGATCTGAAAATGCATTTTAAGAGTTTAGGGACCTAGATGACACGAATAGGTTAAGGACCGCGGGTGCACTTTACTCTGTGGGTATCTCCAGCGATAGTTAGGTCAGCCGGCTAGCTCTAACGACATTGCCCAAGGGGAGGAGAGAATTGACAAAAGCTAGCTATAGTGTCCGATATAGCAACTAATAGCTGCAACATTCTAATGGTAAATAAATGCGTAGACTTTTAATAATACCATTTTTCATGTTGGAACATATTAATGTCAATTTGGCATCATTATGGACGTAGACTTTTAAGACCATTTTCATGTGCGCATTATGCATGTACACTTTTCATAACATTTTCCATGTTGTGCTATTTGTACTGGGTGATACAACAATCCGTTTTTATTTACATGTCATATTAGGTTTGTCTTAAGTCAAACTTAGCTAATTTGACCAAATTTATAGGAAAATATAGCAACAATCATAATATCTAACATATGCAGTATCAAAATATATTTCATGTTGGATTCAATTAAACAAATTTGGTATTGTAAATGTTATTATTTTTTTATAAATTTGGTTAAAGCTGGTTAAGTTTGACTTAGAACAAACCTAATGCGACGTGTGAATAAAAAAAGTATACAGACAATCTTATACATGACAAGATTTTCATGATTCCCCTAATGTTTCTATGAAAATGGCCAAAAGGGCTAGCTAAAGTGCTATTGGTCATTTAATCTTCTAAAATAGCCAAGACAATTTTAAATCTAATTGAGGCAATCCTGAACAAGTGACCATGTTTCTTTTATAAATGTTAGTAAGGAATTCTTGATTGATAATTTTGTTTTCCCTCTCGTGAAATGTCCAAAAATGGAAATTCCTTGGCCACTTGATTAAAAAACTATAAAGAAAGAACATAACTCCTGTTCATTTAAGAAAGAACACTTGAGAAATATTTTTGACGTGATATAATGTACCAAGTAGTTGGCTATTGTTGGACTTGGTTGTGCCTCGTCAGGACATGCCTAGCTTGGACTTGCATTTTGCTTATGTGAAAAAAAAAGAGAGGAGCAAAAATAGAGAAAACCTAGCTACTAATTATGAGACGTTCATTCCAACTCTCGGACACATACAATTTTTTTAAGAACTCCATCAAGATCATACAAATTTGGAAAAACAGAGCTTACTGGAGAAATATAGTACATATTCTTTCACTCCTATGCTATAGACAAATAGAATTCAAGAAAGTTTTACCGCTGGTGTGAACTGATGTGAATGAAAGACTGCATGCAGTTGTTGATGACCCTAGAGTAGTTGTAATACAGAGAATTAGCACACTTTATTGGGGTTACTCCGACTATCTTTGGGTAACTTGGGGAATTAGCACACTTTATTGGAGAAAACTGGACAAAAGGTCATACAATTTAGGGTTACTCCAACTATCTTGGCACAACTTCAGTCCACCGACCGCACATCATCTAGAAGGGTACACAACCACATCCTTAATGCAACTTTGATGTAGAGACCGTACGCAGAACAATGGTATTTTCCTCTGCTGAGTTTCATTCACCCTCTAACACCCTCTAACGTTAAAAAAGGATCAGAGGTCACACATTGGAAAACTGGCTTGTTTGCGTGGCGGATATGCTGCTGGGGCGGGGTTGGAAGGCTGCAGGGGGCAGGGACACTGCCGCACTTGGGCAGTGGAGGGTCAATAGACACTACTAGAGATGGGGGTTTCGATCCCCACATCGTTACCGGCCACAGTTAGATCCGCTACCGGTCCAACAGCCGGAAAAAGTGGGAGCTCATTGGTACCGAGTGGAGGTACATGGGCAGCAATGTATCATGGCGATGATCCCGCCAGCTAGCGGAGCTTAGATTAGCATGCCACATACGAGCGATCGAAACATATTTTAGTAACAATTGATGCTTTATGAACTTAAAATTTTGTACTCCTCTGCGGACAAGCATGCTGCGTGCTTATTCATGATGATCTTTATTGCAGTACATAGTACATATATATGATCATGTACGTCGTCGTATATATATCTCAGTTGCCAGAACTGATGCACGCAAGAAGAGCAGTTCGTCGTCGTCGATCAGCAAGTCTGCTGCGTGCCGTCGGTGAGGTGGAGCGTGCAGCCTTTGGCCAGCTTGCAGCAGTTGCAGGTGGCCGGCAGCTCCTGGGAGCCGGAGGACGGGCAGGTCACGTAGGCCACGGGCAGGCAGACCTGGGGGCACGGGACGGCCACGCCTTCCACGCCCTCCCGCCCCGTCCCCAGCAGAAGCAAGACGCCTTCATCCACAGTTGCAGAGCTAGAGATGTCAATGACGAAACATATAACCGAGGAGTGGGAGAGGCGACGAGTTCTTACCGATGAGAAGGAGAGCGCAGGTGATGTGGATCCTAGCGGTAGCCATGGCCTTCGGCTCTCGATCGATCAATGCAAGCTAGCTATTCAGATCAGGCACTGCATGCAAAACTGCGGCGACTTCCACAGATAGGCATCGGCGGCTGACCTTTTATAGATCAATAATATGAGCAGAAATAGCAGTGCTTTGTACGTACGTGTACGAACGCAGGTGTGGACGTTGCAAGGCACTTTTCCTGTTTGTTGAAGTCAACTAAGTTAGGCTTGAATAAAATTGTTGACCATGACATCTGGCAGCGGGCACAACTCAAATTATCTGTATATATGAATCTTCGATTGGGAAGATACTAATCAAGCTAGCACGAGGAAGTCACGTAAAGTGGCGAGAAAAACTGCGTGTACGGTAAACCATACTGTTCTTCAAAAAGGAAAAAAAAAACGGTGTACCATATGAGCATTGTACTGGCTGTACCCGTAGAACAAGGAAGAAATGAAGAAAATTGCTTCAGATGGGGAAAAATGCATCATTTTTGCCGCCAGTAAATTACCAGCGCCTCTCGTCCGCCGCCGCCAATTCCACGTGCCCCCTCTCGCCACGCCAGTACAGGCGTACAGCAAGCTGTTGTTTCGTTCCACTGTCGGCTGATGACCTTTATTTTTGCTCCTTATGTATTAAAATATTTGTCGCTGATGATCTTTTTTAAAATATTTGATCTTCTGTCTTATTCATTTTTATGCAAATATGTAAAAAGTTAAGTCACATGTGAAATACATATAATGATAAACAAACCATAAATAAAATAAATAATATATCCACTATATTTTGAATAAGACGGATGGTCAAAATTATGACAAAATTAAATAACGAGAAATATTTCGATAAAGATGAGTATTTGGCTAACTTTAAAATCAATATTGTTGTTGCACTAGTGCCTATGTTAAAATGCACTGTTTTGGCAGTTTGAAGTCAACTAAGTTTGAATCGTGGATCAAATGGTAACAATATAAACATATGTAGGGACAGATATTTGCATTGGAATTTTGACTCGAAAACGCCAACCAGCTACAAGTGAGCCATGCGCAGAGGGAGAGGAGAATATAGAGAATCCAGTTACTTAATTAAATAATTGGTTTATACACACTTCAAAATGCACGTACATGTTTAATATGCTATTTTCATGTGAAAATATATTAGTCAATTTGACACCACTATGCACGTAGATTTTGAATACCACTTTCATGTGCGCATCATGCACGTAATTAGGCAATATGAAAAATTTAAAACACTACAATATTTCCATGATTGCCTGAGTGTTTTATGAGAATGACTGACAGATACTGGGCGTTTCTATAATTTTCTCAAGCTAATACATCTCATCAACTGTTCTCCTCATGGCTAGTAATTTTGTGAGACATAAATATCATAAATTGATTAAAAAACTAAAGCACATAGCTAATAATCAAAATTGTTTATCGTGTGTATGTGAGCACACATACTCTGTCGTCTCTCATAATCTCAATTGTTAAATATTACAACATAATACTCAATAGATACATCATTATCTGTATCCATAATTGTGATAGACTATGTTTGGTTATTAGTCTATACACTTTTTCATCTGTATTCATAATATATTATTTTCACTTCGCATTGCACATGATGTTCAATTAGCACCTCCATATATTTGAAATGGTGTTAATTGAATATTTAGTTTGAGCTATATAATTAGAATGAAAATCAATATTGTTACCAATTTCCTGCATACATGTATAAATAACGAGACACGTCATGCAAGCATACCTTAGGCTAGGATTTTCTATATTAACTAAAAAAATAAGTAATATATAATGACATATTGGAATAATTTAGAACAACTTTTATAATGATAGATGTAGGTAATTTAGATGCAGATTTAGGATCATCACATCAGGTTATTTTTATTATAGCATATGATAGAGGATTAAATTATATATGTTAGTGTTCATAGTGGTATAAATGGGCAATTTAGATAAAGATATGGTGGTTAATTTATGTCATTTTTCATAATGAAAGAAGTTAGATATAGGAGTATGTGTTACTTTAGATTATTTTCATAATAGAAAGTAATGACAAAGGTAGGTAAGTTTTTAGAAAACATAATATGTATATAAAGAGCTCTGCAATTACAATCATTGATGGTTTGAGCATACCAGTCTAATGACGGGAGTATCTTTTACTTTCCCTATTGCATCATATAATTGAGGCAATCTCGAGTAGTTTTATTATGGGTCTGCAAGCCGCATGCTCGCATGTAGCCAAGAAAACCGGCTGACAGTGGCGGCATTGGGCAAAGAGGGTCCTATAATCACAACTTTGGTTAGCACGGCGGGGGTGACCAATTGAAAACTGCTCCCTCCGTTTCAAATCATAAGTCATTCCAACTTTATTGGAAAGTCAAGAATCTCAAATTTGACCAAGTTTATACAATAAAATGCCAACATTTATGATACCAAATTAGTCACTAATGGATTTTTTATTAAATATATTTTTATAGCATATCTATTCAGTGCCACAAATCTTTATAAATCTCTATGCAACTTTAGTTAAAATTAAAACGGTTTGACTCTTTATAAAAGTTGGCATACTTGCAACCGGTGTTTGGGAGAAAGAAGACACATATCCTTGCAGCCAGCTAGTATTATTTAGTAGAAATTCAGTTCTTGACGGACACGCGTATGCCACGCCCACACTGATGATCTTTATTACATAGAGGATGCTTGGTCCTTCGAATTATTACGCGTACTCTGTATTAAGCCGCACTACACACATGCACAGTTGCAGGGATCGGAGCGGCTTGTATGTTTTCCCAGATCAGCAGGTCTGCTGCGTGCCATCGGAGAGGTGGAGCGTGCAGCCTTTGGGCGTCAGGCAGCAGTTGCACCTCGCCGGGAGCTTCTCGGAGCCGGATGACGGGCACGTCACGTAGTCCACCTCCAGGCAGTACTGCGGGCAGGCGGCGGCGCCGCCCTCCTTGCCCGCCTCCTGCCCCGGCCCCAGCAGCACCGCACCTTAATTTGCTCACAGTTTATATTACACACAGGTCAGGTATCAAAGCAAGACAGAATGGTCTGAAAGGGTTCGCGATGCTATGATGCGCTGATGCATGGTGTGGGATGGATAGGAGAGGAGAGAGGAGTTCTTACCGATCAGGAGGAAAGCGCAGGTGATGTGAAGCCTGGTGGTAGCCATGGCCTTCTTCACCCTCAAGACTCAAGCTATTCAGATCAAGCTATAGCTCTACTGCGACGACTGAGCTGCTGCTGCCTGCTTCCACTGATCGCGGCTGGCCTCTTATATAAGTGTGAGTAGCCTTTAGGAATACTGCTGTGTACGTATGTGCGCACGCACGCTAGTGTCAACGCTGCGATGCACGCATTTACTGTATGTTAAAGTCAAGTACTACTAGTCAGCTATGTTAGGCTTGAACAATACTTTGGACCGTTGACCGTTGATGTGGTAAGTGGTAAATATATGTGCGCGAATGGGTATTGAAGGGTGATAGTTTTTCATACGGCATTATTTCTTTAGTATATATGATGTTTAGAACAATTTTTTAAAAGTAGGACAAGCTATCTTGCTATTATTATCACTGATTGGAGACTCTTTTTTAAGGCTCCACGTTAATTTTCACGAGATGCACTAGAAAAAAAGATAAATTCTAAAACTTCACATAGAAATCAGAAACATCTGACTACCAATCCCTAAACTCAAATCATCCATCTATTTGATCTATTATGTGTTCTAAAAAAATTACCCACTTTTATCATTATAATAATAGACTAAAGTAACCCCTAAATCTATAGCTAAATACCCAACTTTGCTAGTATTTACTTAAAGTAACCCCTAATATTATTCTAAATTGCTTGTCTATGCCACTATAAAAATAACATGAAGTAAACCTCTTAAATTGCATCTAAATTACCTACATTAGTCATTAGTATTATTATTACTCTAAAAATAACCTATGTAGCCATCATAAAAGTTTCCCTAATTTACATAAATATATGGTTCTAAGTTCTATATTCATGTCATTGATTGCTAATATATGAAATATTTTATTTAAGGTATGTATGCATGACATGTATACCATGTAGACCATACGCATGCAACTTGAAAGGCTCCAAAATCCGAGTACCATGGCGTGCCCATCCACACATTTGCGCATGAGGGCTGCTGCTAACCTGGGGCTTAACACTTAACAGTCTCGATAAGTTTCGCCATACGTGTGGCGGGGTGAGGTGTTACCACCAGTTACGAGTAAGTAACGCACTAGCACAGAAAGGGAGTATTCGTTCACATCAAAAAAATACATTAATTAGTATCAAATGTAAAATGGTATTCGTACTAGGTTCAAATCTGGACATCATGGGAGGTCTAAAAATCACTTTTTTAATATCGGGTTGTATTGCCATCGATACTAATGCTTCTTATGGTTTTAGTGCGGGGTTGTAACACCACTCAATCACATCAATCTTATGAGTTGGGCCACTTGGACGCCACCGATACTAATGCTTCTTATGGTTTTAGTGCGGGATTGTAACACCACCCAATCACATCAATCTTATGAGTTGGGCCACTTGGACGTCATGAAATGACTTGATCGTCAGAGGAAGCCAACCATCAATTCAGCATTGCAAAGAAATTTTCAAACAAGAGCTTGCCTTGGTTATCCATAGGGGCAAGAAAACATATCTATACCTAGGTTACAAGAATGGCTAGACAGCTAGCTTTGTGTAATTAGTCTTATTTTCTTTGTCTCTTTTTTTGTTTCTTAATTCTATATACTCTTGTCCTGGGGCCTAGCCCCCTTTTTATTTAATATTTATCCAATAGGGGGAAACCCCTCCTGTTCTATCAAAAAAAAAAACACCACACAATCGTCCTTTAGTATCGGATGGTGTCTTGATCCGGTACTAAAGAATCGTGTACATGTTAATTTAAAAGGGAAGCACTTAAGACTTAGTCAACTGTGGTGTGTAGGTGAGATAGTAAGAAAACAATGTGCAAGGCGAGAGGTCCCACCGCATGTGCTTTCGTGCAAAAAATTGCATGACTTGTGAGGTGCGTGTGTGGGAGCCTCCTCGAATTTTTTTAATTCTTTTTTGGCGCAAATGCCTTTGGTACAAGTTGGTACTAAAAGTAAGGTTACAAACTAAGTCACAAGGTTTGTGCTATAGTCCGTCGTTTCGTATACCAAGAACTTTAATCCCAGACGAGGTACGAATATGAAGAGGTACATAGCCTTGATTTATAGAGGGTACTTCATTTCCCCTCTGTTCCTTTTATTGTGGTAATCAGAGCCTTTTTCGCATATTAGGTTGAGTGGGCATATAATGCCTATAAATGGCGTCTTAATAGCAAATTTATTTTTATTTTTTTCTTGTCTTCTCTTTCTATTTTTATTTATATGAAAATCATATCGTCTCAAACTATCATTCTGAAAAATAGTTGGTTCATGTTTTAAAATATCAAACCATCGTTTCTGAAAATATATCTCCTCAAAGCCGGTGATAAAATATATCGATTCACGTTCAGCTTATCCATTCCTCGTCATATGAGGACTTTGTGACACCTGTTACGAGCCGGTACTAAAACCCACTTCTACGGGAGCGAGTAGTGAGTACAATATTCTGCAGCTACATCCTCGTCGAAGGAAAATAATCGCAGGTAGAGCACCTCATTCAGCTTTGTTTAATCTAATCACAGCTCATGCCGTCACTGATGACCTCAAGGTCCACCTACCGCTGAGAGTGTGCTGCTTGCGTGCGTTAGAGCATCTCCGGCGGTTTCTCAGTAAGCATTCCCAATAATCACCCAATGGTGATGTTCCAATATCTCTTTCATGATTATTAGGAGAGTTGCTTTTGCAGTTCTTCAATAACATTGTCCCAATCCAACTACCGTATCGGGATAGTCACAACTCCCCCTCTATATAGGGAGAGTTGAGATAAATTATTGGTTTGTCCCAATAATTATTGAGAAAAAAAAAAGATAAATGAATCTGCTGAAGCATTATTTCTCCAATAAGCCTTCCAATATGGTAGTTGAATTGGAACGAGAGACTACTGGAGACGCTCCAACTTCCTCCTTGTGGTTCCTGCGCTAGCATACACTCTAACAAATTCACCATTTCGATTCGTCAACCACCACACGTCCATCTGGATCCGCTGGCCTTTCGGTCGTCCATCTGTCCAATAATCGCCATGAAATTCCACACCGTCTCCCGACACCCGAGATCGCCATCTTGGCCAGAGCCAATAGCATTTCCCGGAGCTACGGACAAGCGCCGTGAGGACGAACAGAGGCGGCGGCTTACTGCGAGTTGGCGACAGGGACGGCTCACGCCGGTGACTTTTCAGAACATTTTTGGCCCTTCTCCTTCATCGCCGTGGCCCGTGGTGGAGATATTGTTGTTTTCATTATCTCGTCTGACATTCTGATCTCGCCGGAGAGTCTATAAGTGCTGGACAAGTCAGCCGTACCACAGGCTCCATCAGCTCCCAAATCAAATCCCACCAGGTGTGACCGTGTGAGGTGCCCCTTGACCTGAGACCAAGGTCGTCAGCAATGGCGGCCGCCGAGGTGGGAGGGGACAAGTACCGCTCCTTCATCCACGGCGAGAGCGAGAAGGACACCGTGTGGAGGAACGGCGCGCCGCCCAACTACGACGTCGTCAACAAGCTCTTCGAGGACGAGAGGACCCAGGTAACCCGCCGATCTGGGGTCCATACCCGAGCGTCGACTCTGTTCCGCCATGATTGTTGCGTCAGCGATTGATCGTTGCGTTTGGAGGCAGGTATGGCCGGAGGGATCCATGGAGGAGAAGGTGCAGCGGCTGCTCAAGACCTGGGAGATGGAGCTCGTCCACAAGGTGCGCCCCGAGGACCAGAAGACCGTCAACTCCGCCAAGTACAGCGCCAGCACCAACGGTGAGCGAGATCGATCGGCCGGCCGATCGCCGGAGAGCTTAAAGTTCCAGCAGCCATGCATGGATTCACCGCTGACACGCGGCGGCGCCTGCAGGGATGCCGGCCCTGAGCCGGGCGGAGGTGATGGCGATCGGCGGGTACAACAACTTCCTGCGCACCAAGCTGCCGCCGGAGCTCCGCATCTTCGACCCGGACAAGGAGACGCTCGAGTCCTCCATGGCCACGTTCCTGACGGCCTTCCCAAGGGGCTTCGCCATCGAGGTGCTCGAGGTCTACAGCGGCCCGCCCAAGATCGCCTTCAAGTTCCGCCACTGGGGCTACATGGAGGGCCCCTTCAAGGGCCACCCGCCCCACGGCCAGCGCGTCGAGTTCGTCGGCGTCTGCATCTTCCATGTGAGCGATGCCTCTGCATCCTGTCGATCCTGCATTTTCTTGCTTGCTCATCGTTGGGGCAGCGTATGTAACAGAGCATTCGCTGAATCTCTCTGAGACGTTGTTGTTGTGATGGTAGGTTGATGAGGAGATGAAGGTGGAGAAGTCGGAGTACTTCTACGAGCGCGGCAACTTCCTCGCCAGCTTCTTGAGCCCGCCGGACGCTGCCCCAGGTTCAGGTTCAGGTTCAAGCTGCCCAGTGATGCGGGGGAACTGAATCTGAATGTCTGCATTGAACTTTGGAACTGAATCTGAATGTCTGCATTGAACTTTGGAACTGAATCTGAATTCTATGTAGCATGAAACAATTGTTAAACCGAATAAACTAGTTTGTTAAACCAATAAAAAGAAGAGGAAGAGGTAGAAGGAGAGAAACTTGTTTTGTTTGATGTGATGTGATGATGTTTGTCTGGCACAGCCTTTTCTGGTAGGAGATGCGGCCAATGTAGAGGCAGTATTGACCAATTCAGCCAGTTTCCTATGCCACGTGCAATTCGGTCGCCACGTCACCATTTTTTTTTGCCACGCTGTCACTTGTCAGCGGCCGAGTTTGCCAGCCGTGGAAGGCAGAAGCAGAGCACGCGCGCGCCACACGAGTCGTGTTGTGCAACCACGGCGGCATCGGCTGCTGCCACACGGCGAACGCGGTGGGCGGATCGAGGCACAAGCCAGGCGGCGCGCGGTCCAGCCTGCGGCCCTTCGCCACCACCTCCCATTCCCGCCGGAGGGCCACAGCGGACCCTGGATCTCCCCACCGAGCTCAGCAAGCGGTCGTCGCGCAGGCGCTTGTCTTGGCGATGCGACATGGCCATGTCCGGCGAGGCGCCGAGACCGTGGAGAAGCAGTGGCTCGCCGAAGGAAACCAATGGCTTGAGCACGCCGATCAGTTCTGTGATTCTGTCCATTCTCCTACCCCCACACCTTGCCGACGAACTACTCGATCAAATGCCCAACCCGTACCTTCGCCTCTTCCACGTTGCCGCGCACCTTCCCTTCCGCAGCCGGCTGCCGGACTCTTCCCTGCTTGGCCGGCTATCGCTGGAAAGTGGAAACTCTGCAGTTTCACAACGTCTTGCATTGCATGCAACAATGGTGCTTGGTTTGGGGTTGAAGATGCAGGCGTCAAAAGCATGTCCATGCAGGCGGAAACGCCGGGTGGAATCGGTTACTGAATATTTTGCCACGGGATGGATGATCTAGAGCATATGGCAAAGAAAGAACAAGAGAGGAACCAGTCAGGACAGTAGGAGACGAGCATCTGCTGATCTGCATGACCGGACGCAGCATGTTTGGTTTGGTCACTCGCTGCCATGCTGGACCGATCCGTCCGGCCAGCCGCTGGTCGCCCACTGGTCACGCTCAGAGCATCTCGGAACAAAACCAAGCTACGAACAGGCGCGGCGGGACTGAGAGGGAGAACCCATGCATGGCCGGTCCGATGGAGCCTGAGGGACGGGACGCGGCCGGGAAGCCTCTCTTGGTAAGGGTGGCTAGGAGCAGCGGCGGTGATAGCCATGGCAGCGCCTCTTCTTCTTCGATTGCGGTGGTGGTGGGAAGCACTGCCGTCGCCGTTGCCGGTTCCTTCGAGTTCGGATTGTCGGTAAGCCCTGCGTTCACGTGCAATTAATGTTTACCTGTGGC
The DNA here is from genome assembly GCA_004135705.1 of Alloteropsis semialata. Lineage (NCBI taxonomy): Eukaryota > Viridiplantae > Streptophyta > Magnoliopsida > Poales > Poaceae > Alloteropsis > Alloteropsis semialata. The sequence goes on from CM014274.1 coordinate 72,409,897, forward strand.
CGGGTTTTCACATTTTTTTTCCCGTAAAATTTGACGTTTGATTTCGGTTTCCTCTTCTCTGCTGCGGGCTCCAGATCGGCTACTCGTCGCCGTCTCAGCTGGGCATCATGCGTGATCTTCACCTCTCCTTAGCTGAGGTACCCTCCTGTAAACGATGCTTCATCGCTCACTCTGAAGTAACTCGTGACAGGATAAGCTAATCTGCTCATGTGCACATCGCAGTACTCTGTCTTTGGCTCGATCGTGACCATCGGAGCAATGCTGGGCGCCGTTGTCAGTGGCTCCATAGCAGATCGAGCCGGTCGAAGAGGCGTAAGTGTTAATCCCATTAGGACACTCCCCCATCCTGCTTGCTAGAACTGAGCTAACTGCACCAGCAAACTTCACCACGTACAAAAACCAAACAGCCATCCAGAATGATCGTTTCATTTGTGTATATGCTCTGCATTGACCGACCCATTTGTGCATGACTTCTTGAACACCGCGGCGCGCAGGCAATGGCGATATCAGATGTTATCTGCACTCTTGGATATCTCTTGATAGCCTTTTCCCAGGTTCCACTCCGCTCCTCATTTTTCCGATGTACTCCGTATCTTTTACTTCTTAGTTCATCTGATAGGTTGTTTTCACATTTTTTTCCTGCAGAATTATTGGTGGCTTGACATTGGAAGGGTCTTAATTGGCTGTGGAATTGGGCTTCTTTCATATGTGGTGATTACATTAAGAACCTCCATCATGGTACCTTTTTTTTGAACAAATTTGGTTTGAGTTCTGTTATTTCTGAACAGGTTCCAGTATATATATCAGAGATAACACCAAAGACCCTTAGAGGAGGCTTTGCAACTGTAAACCAGGTTTGTACTGAACTCAATCATGGTAAACTTTAATACCGATTGTTCAGAGCTAGCTTTATCTAAAGGGGAAAAAATTCTGTTCATGCAGTTTATGATATGCTGTGGAGGCTCGCTTGCCTTTGTTCTTGGGACCTTTATCACCTGGCGTACCTTGGCAATTGTTGGTAAAGTAGTTTGTTTGGATGTACCTGTCGATAATCCCTATAAAAAAGAGATTATGTTTTACTAGTTATAAACTGGACCAATTTTGATTGACCTTTATTTTTCTAACAATATCTGCTTCGAATTTATGCACATTTGAAAATACTGTTATACATAAATGATAAATGCTAGTTTTCTCCTGTAGGAGTAGTGCCATGTTTATTGCAGCTGGTTGGCCTTCTTGCGATTCCTGAATCCCCAAGATGGCTTGTAAGTTGCCTTTCAACTGTTAATACTTGATTAATATTTAGTTCCACTTCAGTTCCTATTTATAGTTGACAAAATCTCTTATTATAAGGGACAAGTTTTGGGTGGCATTGACAGATTTAAGATGTTCATTGGATCACTCATTTGAACATCACATGAGGCTCATACGCAATGGAACCTACTTTGAACATTCAGTTAGTTAAATAAAAAATATCAGCTTCAGACTAACTTAGAAGAAGTTATGACAGAAATCTGCACATATACTGATCAAGAAAATGTAATTGGTTCTTCCTATGATCATGGTTGCTTTGCTCTAAGCTCCATATTCGTTAGCCAAAGAGTATAAGCTCTCCCCTCGGAATGAAATCTGATACAACCATGAAATTTCAGGCTAGGTTTGGACACCCAGGGGCATTTGTGGTAGCATTGCAGAAGCTAAGAGGACAGGGAACTGATATCTCTGAAGAGGCCTCAGAAATAAAAGTGTGAAACTGCTGAGTTAAAAACAACCCTTCAACTCAATCATACACTACTTTATGGCCTCATTAATTCTATAATCTACGTATCCAGATTTTCACAGAAAAGCTTCAGCGCCTACCAAAGTCGAAGATGCTGGACCTGTTTCAGAAGGATTACATTCGTGCAGTTACAGTGAGTATCTTAAAATTATGCCATTCTACATAGAAGAAACATATTTATGTTGTTTCTTAAGCATCAATTCCATGGTCAGGTCGGAGTTGGGTTAATGGCCCTTCAACAGCTTGGGGGAGTAAATGGCATTCTCTTCTATGCCAGTGAAGTATTTGTTTCAGCCGGTAAGGAACAATGACAACTTATTGCCTTAAATTACCTACTTTGGTTTTGTTATCAGAAGAGCAATATTGCCCCAGTGTGATCCGTGGTAAGGAACGGTGACAACTTATTGCCTTATATCACCTACTAACACTCCTGATACGAATCAGGTTTCTCGTCAGGAAATGCAGGAACGGTTGCCATGGCCATTGTACAGGTCAATTCGTCAAGGCCCTAGCCAGCTCATGTTCTTCTAACTGAATTCAAGCATATGATTAGAGTTTTGAATTTTCAGATTCCTATGATCGGATTAGGGGTGCTTCTGATGGACAAGGCTGGAAGGAGGCCACTTTTGATGGTAAAACTATACTGAATCTTGAAAGTTAATAATGAATTATGACCACAGTAATGTTTATGCTGCTTATTTCAGGTATCCGCAGCCGGGACCTGCTTGGGATGCCTACTAGTTGGTTTGTCATTCTTATTTAAGGTTTGACTTTCAAATATCGATTGGGTCATTGTAAGGAGGTCAACAAATTGCCATTCTTAGGGCTCAACCAGTAGTATTAGTATTTTCTGTTCCTGGAACAGGAACAGCACTGGGAAAGGGACTTGAACGTGTTCGCTTTGGCTGGCCTTCTGGTACATACTGCTACCTAGCTGCTGTTCTTTATTCTCTGTTACCTGCATAGAGGGCTGTATCACACACACATACACTTGGAGCTGTTATTCTGGAGTTTTTTGTTGTTTGCAACCAGGTTTTCATTGGATCCTTTTCACTGGGCATGGGGGGGATACCATGGGTTATAATGTCAGAGGTAATTTTTCTACCGTAACTTGAAGAAACATGAGATTACTAGCCAAAGCAAATTGTTCAGAACTAACAGACTCATGCCTGTAATAGAGAGGAATTTTACTAAATTCTTCACTGATCATGCAGATCTTTCCAATAAACATGAAAGGATCAGCAGGAAGCCTTGTGACCTTAGTAAACTGGCTCGGTTCATGGATGGTCTCCTACGCCTTCAACTTTCTCATGATATGGAGCACTTACGGTAAACTAAGGCAGTAAGCTGAAGAAAATTTTGGTCAAATTGTATGTTGATGTATGTCTGTACATACCTTGGATGATGCAGGGACGTTCTTCGTCTTTGCGAGCATTTGCGGGCTCACAGTTGTATTTGTGGAGCGGTTAGTGCCAGAAACTAATGGAAGAACCTTAGAGGAGATTCAGGCCTCCATGAACTCGTCCTTGACGCCCTTTCACAAATAATTTTCCTTTTTTAAAAAATCTGAAACATCAAGTTCCCTGGATACTATGTGTGCTTAGTCTCAGTGATTGTCAGAGATCCAGTTTGATTGTACAAATTAAAAGTGTATATTATATTTCCCAATAGCATATGAACACTGGATTTTGAACAGCAAGCTTGTCACTCATGTGAACCTGTCACGAGTCTAGTGGTATGGAACAAGAGGAGAGGGCACTTCAGTAATCTGCCAGCATGGAAATATTGCTTCTGAGCTCTTAACAGATTCCATACTGGGCGAGGAGCTCTTAATCCTCGTTGATTCATCTAAAGTTCCTTAAAACTTTACCCTTATGCACGAATTTGGGAATAACCCACATTTGGTATTTTCATTTCGTTTTTGCAATGCAATTTCACTTGCTCAACTTGTCTTATGGGTAATGCTATGATGGCAATTTCCCGCAGAAATAATTTAGTACATTCTTTTTCGAAAGGGAACCTTTTTAGAAATAAATTTGCAAATGATGGCTGTTGCCATCAGCTTTAAAAAAACGCAGCGACTAACGAGACCCTTAATGCGCAATTATCCTGTCGCTTTGTTAAACAAGAGGCCTAGATGGTGGGGGAAAAGGAAAAACCTTTCGCTTGGATAAAAGCGAAATGAAAAAAAATGACAAAAGAAAGGACAAAGGGAAGCGTCAATATATCGGTCACCGGTGGACTGAACCCATCCACCGTCCGGACGCCGCGGTCGTCCTCATCAGCTCGGCACTGAGCAGCTCGGCACATACCAAGAGGGACGAGCGGCCGATTGAGAGGGAGAAGAGAGCCCAGGCCGGCCCGATGGAGCATGAGGATCAAGAAGCGCAGAAGCCTCTACTGGCCACGGCGGCCGGGAGCAGCGGTGATGGCCGTCATCATCAGGGAGCTGCGTCGGCCTCCTCTTCCTTTTCGATTGCGGTGGTGGTCGCCAGCACCGCCGTCGCAGTCGCCGGATCCTTCGAGTTCGGCATCTCGGTAATCAAGCCCTTCCTCTGTAGTGGCTGGCTACTTCTGTGCTGCAAGTTGCCTGTCTGTGTGGAGTAGGTAACCAAGCTGGTAGACAATTAAGAAATTGATTCCTTCGTGCTGCAGGTGGGCTACTCCTCGCCTTCTCAGCCGGGCATCATGCGTGATCTCGACCTCTCCTTAGCCGAGGTACCCTCCGCATCCTGTCAGGCTGTAGTAGAGACACACAGTGTTCATCTTGTCGACATGACTGACACGTATCGTGCTCATATGCAGTACTCTGTCTTTGGCTCCATACTAACCATTGGAGCAATGCTAGGAGCTATTGTCAGTGGCACAGTTGCAGACCGTGTCGGTCGAAGATGCGTAAGTGTTTATCCTGCTGATTGAGCTTGCTGAACTGCTGCGTTTAGCATGTGCCAAAGCGAGACAGCCAGCAGAGAGATCATTCAAACGATATCCAGTTCTCCACTGGGCTCTGACTGACAAAGTTGTGCTTGACTTGTTCTGTTTTGTGGCATGCAGGCAATGGCAATATCAGATCTTCTCTGCATGCTTGGATATCTCCTGATAACCTTTTCCCAGGTTGGCCCCTCTTCCCTGCGTGTCTACTCCAGTGTGATCGTTAATGCCTTCTAGAGCTTTATAGCATAATACTGTGGTTTTTGTGTATTCTCGTAGAATTTTTGGTGGCTTGACATCGGAAGGCTCTCAACTGGATGTGGAATTGGCCTTCTTTCATATGTGGTGATTACAATAAGCTACCCCATCTTATCTTGTTAGCTTTCTGGACGAATTCAATCTGAATTTTGCAGCATCTGAGCAGGTTCCCGTCTATATATCAGAGATAACACCAAAGAGTCTCAGAGGAGGATTCGCAACTGTAAACCAGGTTTGTACTGTACTAAATCAAGGGAGAGTTCATCACTGATTGTTCATAGCTTTATTTTAATAAAAGAGCTCCCCTATTCATGCAGTTTATGATATGCTGTGGGGCATCACTTGCTTATGTTCTGGGGACCTTTGTTACTTGGCGTACCTTGGCAATCATCGGTAAAATAGCTACCTTGGGAGTACTTTTTACCATTCGTACAAAAATGAGAATAGGTTCTAGATTAGGTATGCTTCCCTTAGGTTCAAATTTCAGCTAGCATTGTTCTAGATGAGTTGCTGATATCGCACCAATTTTAGCTGACTCCCCCTTTTTTTTTCTTAACTGTATCTGTTTCAAATTTCATGCACAAGTGTACTAAGAGATTTAATGCACATCATTATGTACAAATTTAAATTTCCTGTCATAGGAGTGGCACCATGTTTGCTGCAGTTGGTTGGCCTTCTTGTGACTCCTGAATCCCCCAGATGGCTGGTTAGTAGCTTTATTTGAAGTACTAATTCTTTGATTAATTTTTAGTTCCATTTTGATCCAAGTAGAAAAGCACTTCTCTTATTAGAACTTAGAAGTTTAGAACTAAAGATGACATTGACAAACAAAAGTCAACATTTTTTAATATTCATCGTGGGGGACACTTATGTAAACATCACACAAGGATCATAAGCACAGGAGCCGATTTGAACTTTTACATATAAATACTTAATGTTTAGAATAAATTTAGAATGAACAAGCTATGGTGGGATTTTCATAAATACCAAACAATAAAAAAGTGTAAAATCATCTCCTCTTCTTATCATAACTTCTTCAAGATCCATATCATTAGCTAGAATTCACAAGTTCACCACTTGGAAGTTGGAACAGTGCTTTACTAAGATTGTGTATCTATTCTCAGGCTAGATTCGGAGACCCAGGTGCATTTGAGGCATCATTGCAAAGGCTAAGGGGAAAGGGAACTGATATCTCTGAAGAAGCAGCAGAAATCAAAGTATGAAGTGCTTGACAGCTTAAGAATAAATATAAGCATTCAAATTAATCATGCATTAAACAAAGATCTTGATAATTCTCTAATATTGGTATTAAGGATTTTACAGAAAAGCTTCAGCACTTACCAAAATCGAAGATTTTGGACCTGTTTCAGAAGGAGTATATTCATGCTGTTACAGTAAGTATCTTTAATATGCCTTTCTGCCTATTCAGAACATGTTTATGTTGTTTCCTGACAAATCAGGTCTGCTGTCAGGTTGGAGTTGGGCTAATGGTCCTTCAACAGTTTGGGGGAGTGAATGCCATTTGCTTTTATGCCAGTGAAATATTTGTCTCAGCTGGTAATGAATAACCTATTTCCTTAATTTTCACATAAACTTGTTTTGGTCATGACAAAGAATTTTCGCAACAGATCGCTCTTGAGTACTATACTAATTACTAATTGCTCATGATTCAAATCAGGTTTCTCATCAGGAAACACAGGAATGCTTTCTATGGTTGCTGTCCAGGTCTCTTTAACACTTCCCTACCCAGCTCATGTTCTTCTTACTGAATTTAGGTGTATGATTAGTTTTTTACATCTGCAGATTCCTATGACGGGACTGGGGGTTCTTCTAATGGACAAGGCTGGAAGGAGGCCACTTTTAATGGTAAAAAAAAGGTATACTCAGAGTTAATAATGAGGTACAAGCACAATAATATGCATGCTGCAATATTTCAGGTCTCTGCAGCTGGAACATGCCTGGGTTGCCTACTAGTTGGTTTGTCATTCTTAGCTAAGGTTTGAATTTTGTGAAAGTGATTTCATCCTGATAAGAAGGTCAACAACTCGCAGTTTTTTTTTTTTTGAACCGAAAACAGCGGGGGAGGCCCCCACTGTTAAAATTTTATTAATCAGAGAAAACAAGGAGAAAAGAAAAAACTGTACATCTGTACAACTCGCGGTTGGTCAGCACAATGAGTAAGTGTTATTTTTCTCTCTGGAACAGGAACATCACTGGGGAAAGGACCTGAATATATTGCTGGCTTTGGCTGGCATTCTGGTATATACTGCTTATTGTCTATTTTTTCTGTATAATAATCTGAAGAGAGGTCCGTATCTCCCTCAGACATAAAGAAAAATAACTGTTGCTCTGAGGACTTTTGTTATTTCAAACCAGATTTTCTCTGGATCCTTTTCACTTGGCATGGGGGGAATACCATGGGTTATAATGTCAGAGGTACACATTCCTGCCATAAGTAAAGACACAGGATATATTTGTTGAAAACAAAATATTCAGAACTGGCAGACTCAAGGATATAAATGAATTTCACTACATTGACCACTGGACTGGACATGCAGATCTTTCCCATAAACATGAAAGGAGCAGCAGGAAGCCTTGTGACCCTAGTAAGCTGGCTCGGTTCATGGATCATCTCGTACGCATTTAACTTTCTCCTGGTGTGGAACTCTTATGGTAAGTAAAGGCAGCCAGCAAAAATAATTTTGGTCAAAGGGGTAGTGTCAGCATAAATATTGATGCCAACAAAACTTCATATCTATGCAATTTTTTATGATGTGATTATGTATATCATGTACGGAATGCAGGCACATTCTTCATCTTTGCAACTATCTGTGGCCTTACCGTGGCGTTTGTGGAGCGGCTAGTGCCCGAAACCAAAGGAAGAACTCTAGAAGAGATTCAAGCCTCCATGAGCTCATCCTTAACGGGGTCTTTTCACAAATGATTTGCTTGTCTAGTTTAGATAGCCCAAAATGTAAAGTTTGAGTGGTTATCTGGGATACTGTTGTTTGTACACACAGGAGTTTCTTTATCTTATTTCCCAATAATCTATGCATAGATTTGTTTGTTTAATCTAATACAAAGAGCTGAGGACTATTGCTAAAAGAAGGTAAACAAAATCTAGGGGAAAAACTGATGAAAAAAGGCAGTAACGTTCAGAAAACAGAATCCTCGTATGGTTCTATCCGAACGAATTAATCCAACAACTGATGAGGATAGATTACATTATTTGGAACAAGATTATTACCTTCTTTCAGCGAGGGAACTCACTATCTCACAAGGACCATTAAGTACCAAAAAAAAGCAATGTGTGTAGCTGTAAAGCGTCTTCTTCCTTCAAGCACATACTTTCTTCAAATCTAGGAGTAGATCAAAATTGAAACAAAAATCTTGATCAGAGCAGCAGGACTGCGATGTGGAATCTAGAGTCTAATTGTCTAATCTTGTGCAGAAATTGTAGCTGCACTGCACCAGCAAAGAAAGTGTGTACTGTGTATTACTACTGACATCTGAACATAGATATTCGTAGCTGAGAGCTCTGATTTCAGAACAATAGTGAACAAAATGGGCAGAACAGACATCAAGCTCATGTGCTAATGATTTTACATTCTACACAGAGAAGTGGTGAACTCTATAATTACAAAATGCAATCGAAGCAGGCATGTGTGAAACAAGATATTCAGAGATGATATGTAGCATAACTCCCTATTTTTCTTGCGTGAAGCTGATTAAATAAACATATTGATAATCACCGTGCATGAATTGAAGTTCAAAAATGATATCAGGGATATTCAACAGAACACTCCGCGACATTAGCCGCCACCGACTCCAAACAATTGGCATCTTGGAAGTTTGGAACCAGATCAAGACTTCCTCCGCTTCCCTGCTGGGGACTCTATCGCGTTCAAACCAGATGACTTCCTGGCCAACAACAAGAACAACGGTGACTTTATCACCATGGCCACGCTCCTTGATGCTGAAGGATCTGTCCTGTTTTTATGCCCGTTTCCTGTCCTGCTTCTTGACCAAGCCTTGCGTTGAGGGCGGGAAGAACGAGGGGAAGGCATGGCGATGGGTATGCATGTGCTAGGCGGAGACCACGGCGCCTTCATGGAGAAATTCGAGCTGCTGCCTCCGCAATCACAGGCTCAGCAGCAGCTGCCGCTGCACGGCCTCACCTTCGCCATCAAGGACATGTGAGTTGTGAGCAAGTATCCCCTTCTTCGTCCCTGCCAATCTGCACATCCCCAAGTATCTTGTCCAAATTTAATCGTCTTAAGCTAGTACTTGAATAAAGGCACGCATCATGCATGTTCTCCTGTTCCAGCTTCGATATCAGCGGCCGTGTCACCGGGTTCGGCAGCCCGGACTGGGCGAGGACGCATGGCGCCGCCGCCGCCACCTCCCCCGTCGTCTTGGCCACGCTGGCCGCCGGCGCCACCAGCATCGGCAAGACCGTCATGGATGAGATGGCCTGCAGGTGTGGTGATACAATGCCCGTGCCTCCACCTGAAACCAGGCCACATCTTACAGTTGCAGTAGGAAATCCATCAGTTCCAGGTCGCTAAAATTCAGACCGATTTTCACAGCATTAATGGGGAGAATGCGCATTACGGCACGCCGACTAATCCCTGCGCTCCCGATAGAGTTCCTGGAGGATCCTCCAGTGGATCAGCGGTCGCCGTCGCTGCAAATCTTGTCGACTTCGCTCTAGGTCAGCGGTCAGCCCCTGCTAAACCTTTTTTCCCCTCTGTAGTTTCTCAGTTCTGTATGTTCTTCTCTTTAGGGACTAATAATTCATATTTATCCTTTGTTGAGGAAAAAAATATTCGTTTTTCTCAGGAGCAGCAAATTAATTTTTTTGCTATACTTTCCCATTGTGTGATAAACTGATAATGTTATGTAGGCACAGACACTGGAGGTAGTGTGAGGGTACCTGCTGCTTATTGTGGCATATTTGGACTCAGGCCTTCCCATGGAGTTGTTTCGACAGAAAATGTCACTCCACTGTCACAGATGTTTGATACTGTTGGTGGGTAAATATTCCTCTGCTTTTCTCCCCAAGTTCATCACTTTTCATGCCATTTAATGTATTACTTTCTTTTAAGCAAAAAACAAGTGTGTACTATTGACTGTTAGTGCTAAGAATGATGCTGATATTTGTAGTTGTTCATATTACATTGTACAGGATGGTTTGCTAGAGATCTATCTACGTTATCTCGTGTAAGCAACGTATTGTTGCCGGTACCTGCTGACAATACTGTTAAGCAACCAACTCAATTTACGATTCCTAAGGACTGTTTTGAAATCTTAGGCTCTTGGAAGGACCAGACATATCAGATTGTCAATGCTTCAGTAGCTAAGAGATTTGGTAGTAAGTAATACTATGAACTCATATACCTATTACCTTAAGCCTTAAAATTACGCTGCTTCCATTAAAAATATTAGAGATAAGTCCATTTTACCCCCTGACTTTATCGCTAAATCTAAAACACACCCCCCAAATCAAAAACTGAAAATGAAACACACCCTAACTCTCAAAACCGGACAAAATACCCCCCTTTACTGAGTCAAAGTGGTTTCTTAGGTGGTTTTAGTAATGTGGCAAGGGTCCATGTGTCCAACGTGGCGCCATGTCAGCAGAAGGGGAGTAAATTGGACCGCATTGATAGTTTGAGGGTATCAAATAGACTTTACAAAAAATTTAAAATATTTTTTAGAAAATACGTGCAATTAAAATTCTAAAATCATGCTTACTCTTAAAAAAACATAGAAAATTTGTTTTAACTCAGAAAAATATGAAACCAATTTTCATATTTTTATTAAATCATGCTCTATCTTTAATGAAATTCAACTTCAGCCCAGCTCCTATATCGTTTGAGACCCAACTTCAAACAAGCTGGGCTGAAGTTGAATTTCATTAAAGATAGAGCATGATTTTAAAAAAAATATTAAGCTAGTTTCATATTTTTTGAGTTAAAACGAATTTTCTATGATTTTTTTAAGATTAAGAAAGATTTTAGAATTTTAATTGCAGAATTTTCTAAAAAATATTTTTAATTTTATTGTAAAGTCTAATTGATACCCTCAAACTATCAATGCGGTCCAATTCACCCCCCTCCTGCTGACTTGGCACCACGTAGGACAAGTGGACCCTTGCCACATCACCAAAACCACCTAAAAACCACTTTGACTCAGTCAAAGGGAGTATTTTGTCCGGTTTTGAGAGTTGGGGTGTGTTTCATTTCCGGTTTTTGATTTGGGGGTGTGTTTTAGATTCTGCGATAAAGTCGGGGGGGCAAAATGGACTTATCTCAAAATATTAATCTTAACTGCTATGGATGCCTTTATTGCCACAGGTGATGCAGTAGATAATAGCAACCTTGGTGAATTTCTCTCCAACAATGTTTCTCGGATATCAATATCCGACCCTCTCACCGACGGGTGGGACCACGCAGTTTCAGGAAGAAGATAGGCATAAGAAAACCCGAAGAACATCATATTAGGGGAGGATCGGTTTTCCCCTGACTCGGCCGACCCTCATCCGTCTCGGCCGACCCCCGTCCGCCTCGGCCGACCCCCGTCCGCCTCGGCCGACCCTCGTCCGCCTCGGCCGATCCACTCCTGTCGCTATCTCGCCCGACCTCTCTTCGTCTCGCCCGAATCGGCGTGGGCCCGAGACGAAGTGGAGCGTCCGGAAGACCCGGCGTAAGGATGTGTCTCCATACGCCTATGCCATTTCCCATCGGCATTAATTGGCCTCACCAAGCACTGTCCGGCGCGGCCAGCGGATGTGACTCCCACTGACTTGCCCGTACGCGGGCGCCACGCAGGGAGAGCCACGTCCCCAACAACTCCGATCAGCGTCCACGCAGGGAGAGCCACGTCCCCAACAACTCCGATCAGCGTCTCGAACAGTGTCCTGTACGGCGTCCACAGTATCCCGCAGGCGGCGGAGCTTCTTCAGCAAGCTTTCTATTTTTTACCTTCTTGAGCACGCCTTGTAAAGCCTCACCTCTCCTGAGTATAAATAGAAAAATCAAGCCTCAGGAGAGAGGAGGACGGAGACACGACGGACACACCAGAACACAACCCACGAAACACACACGCTCAGACACACCAGAGACTTGGGAGCCCCTCCCTCTCTCGACTGCTTGTAACCCCTACTACGAGCAACGCGAGTAACACGAGCAGATCGACACTGGACGTAGGGCGTTCGTGCCTGAACCAGTATAACCCCTTGTGTCCTCTCGCGAACCATCCGGAGCCCAAACGCGCAATCCACTAATTTACTTGTTGGTTATTTCGCACACCGACAGTTGGCGCGCCAGGTAGGGGCCTTTGCGCGTTTCGGCGATCACCAGGCTTCGGATGGCCACCCACGGATCGAGCTGGACTCCCGGGACGCAGCTGCGTCTTGGGAGTTTGGATTTCGTCATCACCGACGCCGGGGACTTGGAGAGAGTCGCTCTCGCGCCCCCGGTCAACTCTGCCGACGCTGACGTCGCGACCGCCACCGAGGCCCTCGCGGACATCAACATCAACGCCCCTGGCGACGGGGCTAGCAACCCTCGTTCGAGGGCCGACGAGGCCCCGCTGTGGGAGCAGCTTGAGGTCTTCCTGGGACCACGGCCCACGCAGGAAGACGCGCGCTTTGTCAGGTTCGCCCTGGCGAATGTCGCTGCTCAGCTTGCGGGAGGAGCTCCTCTCCCCCCGGGGATGCTGGACTCCATCCCACCGTATGCGGCCCCATACGGTCTGCGCAACGCGGCTGAGGTCGTGTCCCGCCTGGCGACACACCTCCTGAGCCTCACCCCGGCGGACAGCGAGTTCGTCGGGGTGATCGATCACGTCTCCGAATCGGTCTTCGACCTGCTGGACGATCCCGTTTCGGAGGCATCCGACACGGAGCTCGTCGGAGAAAGCCACCACCCCTCTCGGGAATGCTTCATGGCGGACACTCCCGACGGGGCAGAGGGAGCAGCGAGTGAGAGCGGCTCAGGGCCAGCGGGCCCTGACGACGGTCACCCGGTGGCCGACGCGCCCGCCGCTCCCGCTCCGGTTGCGGCCCAAGCCGCGGCAGTGGCAAGGCAGCCAGCCCCGCCACGAGCGGCTACACCGCCACGACGCTCCCAAGCCGACGACGCCCGGCAACGCCGGGAGGAGCTCCAGGAGGCTCGCCGCCGGTTGGAGCAGGAGCGGGTGCGGATCGAGCAGGAACGGGAGCGCATCGAGCGCGAGCTCCTGCAGGTCAGAGACGCGCCTCCGGCGCGGGAGCGCGCCCGGGACGTGCAGCGCCAAATCGTCGACGACGACGGTGCCCCGCCCCCGTGTTTCGCCCACGCCGGGCAGAACATAGCCGCGGCTGCCATGCTCGTGAGAGGGCTCCCGCCGCCGGTGACCCCGGAGGCCCGCAAGGCGCAGCGGGAACTCGGCGAGCTACTGGAGCGAGCCGCGGCGCAGCAGGCCGAGAGTTCGCAGTCGCGACGACGAGCGTCGCAGATGCCCCACCGCGGAGCCTCGAGGCAGCTGGGCGCTGGGCGCGGCGGACGCGCCCAACAAGGTGACTCGGTGCACCAGCCCCGTCCCCCCGGGGACGCGCTTCCGGTCCGACAACGCGTCGGCCCCATCCAGGATGCTCGGAGCATACTGGATGCCCGCCGGCGGCGACCCCCCGTGGGCGAACCCGAGCGACCGCGAGGACGTGTTCCCCGGCGAGGCGGCCGGTACGACGACGACGACGAGGACGAGAGGACGCCGAGTCCGGAGGCGCCGGGACCGCGGGCTTTCAGCCCACGGATCCGTGTGGCTCCTCGTCCCGCCAACTTTAGAGCCCCGTCGAACTTCCCGAGGTACGACGGGGAAACCGACCCCGAGCTCTGGCTCGAGGATTACCGACTTGCCTGCAGAGCCGGAGGAGCCGACGACGATGACTTTATCATCCACAACTTGCCACTCCATCTGGCCGACTCGGCGCGGGCCTGGCTCCAGCATGTCCCCGCCGGACAAATCGGCAGCTGGTCCGACCTGAGGGAGGTCTTTGTGGGTAACTTCCAGGCGACCTATAACCGCCCTGGAAACCCATGGGATCTCAGGAGCTGCAGGCAGAAGCAGGGGGAGACGCTACGGGAGTACATCAGGCGTTTCTCCCGACAGTGCAACGAACTCCCCAACCTCGCTGACGCCGATGTCATCGGGGCGTTCGTCACCGGGACGACGTGCAAATCCCTCGTCCACAAGCTCGGACGGAAGAGTCCCCGCACCGCGAAGGAGCTGCTTGATATCGCCACGAGCCACGCGGCTGGCGAGGAAGCAGTGGGGGCCATCTTCCACCAGTCCGCCGACCCTAAGGGTAAGCAGACTGAGGAAGCGGAAGGAGGCCCATCGGGGCCCCCCGCCAAGAAAAAGAGGAAAGTCAAGGGCAGTCGGCACGACGACGAGACCGCCATGGTGGCCGCCGCCGACCCAAAGCCGACCTTCAAACCTCCGACTGGTGAGGTCCCCGACCACTTCGAGAAGAAGTGGAACGGGCCCTGCCCGAATCACGAGTACCCCGTCAAGCACCTGTACAAGGATTGCTCCCTCATGAAGAAATTCATGGCGGGGGGCTCCCGCAAGCCGGCGCCTCGGTCGAAGAAGCCCGACCTGGCCCCGCAGGAGCCGGGGGCGGACCAGAACATGGACGCCGACCCCTATCCGGAGCCGGACGGCTGTCTGATGATCTTCGGCGGCACGGAGGCGTCGGTGAGCAAAGGGCGAGCCAAGGCGGAGCGCCGAGAGGTGTACGCCGCCGAGCCAGCCACTCCCGCCTTCCTCAAGTGGTCGGAGGCGCCCATCACCTTCGATCGAACCGACCATCCGCAGTTCGTCCCGAGGCCGGGTAAGTACCCCCTCGTGGTTGATCCGGTCATAGGTCGGAAGCGCCTTGTAACGCCCGGAAAATCAAATCCTAAATCACGAGTTTTAAAAATCCTTTGATCGATGAGTTCCTAAATCCAAATCCAAATCCAAACTCCTGAACTCCCTTGATCCAAATCCCAAAGATCCGATCTCCAGAAAATCAACTACTCTTCCGAAGTAACCCTAACCCCTTGTTCCCGATCCGCGCGTCGCGCCGGTCGGCCGACAGCCGCGCGTGCGCCCGCGCGCCGCGATTCCCGGCCTGTCGCCCCCTTTTTCCTTTTTCTCCTTTTTCTAATTTCTTAATCCTTTTTCCTAATTTTCCTTATTTCTTTTTCCTTTTTCCTCTTTTCTTTTTCCCTTTTTCCTTCCTTTTCTCTTTTTCTTTTCTTCTTTTCTTTTTCTCCTCCTTCCTTTCTTCCTCCTTCTCCCCTGCCCGCTCGCCCGAGCCACCTCCCACCCGAGCGCCGCGCCAGCCACCCCGCCTTCCGCTCCACGCCGCCGGCAGCCCATCCCTGCTCGTCGTGCGCCCACGCCCGAGCCCCCTCGCGCGCGCGTGCACGCACACCCNTTACAGTTAGTGTTAAGAATGATGCTGATATTTATGGCTGTTCATTTTATGTTTTGCAGGGTGGTTTGCTAGAGATCTCTCAACGTTTTCTCGTGTAAGCAACGTGTTGTTGCCTCCATCTGCTGACAACACTGTGAAGCAACCAGCTCAATTTACAATTCCTAAAGACTGTTTTGAAATCTTAGGTTCTCTGAAGGACCAGACATACCAAATTCTCAATGCTTCAGTAGCTAGGAGATTCGGTAGTAAGTAATACTATGAACTCATATAGCTTAAACCTTAAAATCACGCTGCTTCGATTAAAATATAAATCTTATCTGCTGTGGATGCTTTTATTGTCCCAGGTGATGCAGTAGACAATAGGAACCTTGGTGAATTTGTCTCAAGCAATGTTCCGACCATTGGGAAATTCATTAGTGACTTCTCCAAAAGCGATGCTCCTTCTGTACCTGCTCTATCTGTTATTTCATATGTCATGCGATGCCTTCAAAGGTTTCACTTACAACTTATTCGAACTAAGTAGTAGTATTTCTACTTTCTCTAAGGTTGCAAGTAATACAAAATACTGTGTGATATTGATTTATGTTTATCCAAAATAGTACAATTAAAAGTTTGTAAAGTTATGCCTTGCTCTTTCCTCCTTTGTAAAGTTATGCCTTGCTCTTTTCCTCCTTATTGATAAACCACACTTCCTCCAATGTCACAATACAATATCAACAGCTCAAATTGAGAAACATTCTTGTATGAATTAGATAGACCTGATGGGGAATAGTATAGTTTTGTGTCAACAGTTTAGAAATTGTAAATCAATATGGGTTTTTCCACTCACCTCCTAGAGTTTTTCCACTCACCTCCTAGAGATAAAAACATGAATATCTATTTCAGGTCTGAATTCAAAGCAAACCATGCAGAGTGGGTCAACACCGTAAAGCCTAACCTGGGCCCTGGCATCCGAGAGAGGGTGCACGAGGCCATTGCATCAGTAGATGGACCCATGGAGGATTTTCATGCCCTTAAGTCTGAATTCAAGTCGGCACTTGCTTCTCTTGTCAAGGTAACACAGGAAATTCCTCTGTACCAGCTGCCTTTGTAAATCGAACAGGAGTGTTGAACTGTTGATGATGAGTTAAATAGTATCAGTTATCATCAAGATTGTGTTCGCGGTGCTCTCTTACCAACTTGTTTCTCGTCTGTAGGATGATGGGATCCTTGCGATACCAACAGTTCCTGGTTCTCCACCAAAGCTGCGGATGGAGGCTTCAGCGCTGGAAAACTTCCGTGCCAGAGCATTTTCCCTGCTGTCAATTGCTGGACTCTCTGGGTTTTGTCAGGTACCGAGCTGCTGAAGCTCAAATGCAATTCAGATATATCGAATAATCGTTGCTGATTGATTGGTGTTTTGTGTGGGCATCAGCTGAGCATTCCACTAGGCGTGTGCGATGGTGTTCCAGTGTCAGTCTCACTGGTGGCACGCCATGGTGCGGACCGTTTCCTCTTGAGTGTGGCTCAGGAGCTGTATGAGACGCTCAAAGAGGAGACCAAGAAAGCATGGAGCTCATCAGACTCCTCTCACTGAGCCATCATTCATAAGCTCTCATTCACTTTGTGAGTCTGTGTATTTATGTCGTACAGGCGTACATCATTCTGTCTGTCCTTGCGTGCTGAAAAGAAAAAAAATACACATACCACTCTGTTGCTTTTGTATGTATATGGAGTATAAGAGTATTACTACAAGTTCAGGGCTTGTTTGGAAATTGGAGCTCTGGAATGAAAGAAGACAGAATGCGCAAGGCAGAGCGTAACTGTAGAACGCATGATGTAGGAATTTATGTGTGGAAAATTTGTACCCAAAAATTCAGATAAAGCTGTAAATATCATGTGAGGCAAATGGAGGGACTAGAGAAAAAATTGGGCTGTTTCTGTAACTCTGGTTGCTATATTATCCTATACAAACTGAACCCATTCGAATTTCTGAATGTTAGTTGTCGTTCACAGACACTGGAACTTAATATTTGACAACTCATCTCACAAAAATAATACGTTCAAATTAGCGCTGCTATTATTGGCGAGGCGACAAATCAGCGAGGAAGCAAAAAGGAGAAAAAAAACCCCACGGCGATAGCACATGCTTCAGTAGCAACCAGCAAGGGGGAAGAGATAAGGCTTCTAGCAAGAACAGAGGCTGGCGTGCATCGTGCTGCACTGCTGCGTGCATGCCCGGATGACACTTGCGATGCGGTCGCTCCAGGTTCGCCCCCGAGTGGCGGCAGCCGCCGATCCTGCTCGGCCCCGCAGCGTCCACGGCCGGCTGGGTCTCCCGTGTCGCGTCAGCAAGAGGGGCCGCGGGACGGCGCTGGTAGCCGTGTCAGCTACGACGAGGTGTGGAGGGAAGACGACGATGGCAGCTACGACGGCGGCGGACGTGGTGAAGGCGTTCTACGACGGGGTGAACCGCCGCGACCTGGCGGCGGTGGAGCCGCTCATCGCCGAGGGGTGCGTGTACGAGGACCTGGTGTTCCCGCGCCCGTTCGTGGGGCGGGAGCAGATCGTCGGCTTCTTCGGCGAGTTCATGGGCACCATCAGCGCCGACCTGCAGTTCGTCATCGACGACATCTCCGCCGAGGACTCCGCCGCCGTCGGGGTCACCTGGCACCTGGGTACGTCAATGTCGCTGCCTGCCTACCTCGTCGTCGAGGTTCCTTCCTCTCATTGTGGCTGTCAGTTTGATGAGAATCGGTAATGCAGAGTGGATGGGCCGGCCATTTCCGTTCAGCAGGGGATGCAGCTTCTACCGCTTGCTGGAATCGGAGGAGCAGCAGCCGCAGATCGTGTAGGCACAACTCCATCCATTTCGTCCCTTCTCTTTTGCAGTACTTAATTAACTGTGCATATTAAAAATATATAGCGCTCGATAATTATTAGTCGATTTTTAAGGAACCAAAATGGCGACGGAGTCCTACATTTCAAAGTCATGTTCTACTGATTCCGATTGTCAAACTCACATAGTTACGATATAGAGCTACTGAACCTAAACAAGTAAGAAAGCTGGAAATGTGTAGAAGCAAAACATTAGTCAGGAACGAACAAAAAACAAATGTTAAACATAGGGTCTAGAAGTTCTACAAAAAACTTATGGCGATCCCAGCAAAATTTGTGGAATTTCCACACTACCGAAAACAGTTTGGACATTGAAAAAACCAAATGTTTGTTAAGCGCTGTCCAAAATCACGAAATTTGAACCCTCATCCAAATATATGCCATGTAAATAGTATAAATTAATCACAGATTCATAATCATCTAGTTTAAACAGAAGGCAAGGGGTACTTGAGAACCCTATTGCCATTTAAGCCGAAGGGGTTGAGATGAGCTCCTCGCCTCATTTCTTTCATTTTCGTTTTGTTCTCTTCTCTAGTTCATGGTTCATGTGTTGATCATCGCCATGGAAAAGAAATCATTAGAAGCGTAGCATCACCATCTTATCATCAAGCATATTCTTTCTTGATCCAAAGTGAGTTATTAATGATGGTTATGACTTAGGCTAATCCCAATGGCAAGTTTCAATTTTGATGTTCCATGGAGAAGCAAAGAGAGAGCTGCGCAAGTGGCCAGCAAAGGCCCAGCTTAGGGAGTGTTGGGCCGAATGGGATGAGCTATCTATTTGGGCCCAGTAACTCGATAAAATCCATTTATTTTCCATAGTCGTTTTTATTATTATGGTCAGCTGTTCACTAAATGATTTCCTTAAATTAAAATGAATGTTCGGTGCCGACTAGGCAGCAGGGAGATTGCCGGTCTTTGTATTGATCATTTTTTGCATGATTGGATCAGGTACGGTCGTGACTGTGTGGAGCCTGCTGCCAAACCCGGGGATTTGGCACTGGTAAGTACAACTCCGTCTTGTGTCTTCAAGTCTATATTGCATCATTCAATCAGCAATATCTTGCATGAAAAATTGCAGGTTATCATCAGGGGAGTGACATGGATCCTTGAACGCTTTCCAAGCCTTGCTAGCAGGCTCTAGTCGAGGATCTAGCAATTGAGATGGAGGGAAATTATACATGTGCATGTTGTAAAGAGTAGCAAAAAGAATATACATATGCATATTTTTAAAATTGCATGTGCATGTTGGAAAAATAGCAATTGAAACGGATAGAAATAATAAATGTCCAAGTTGTAAAAAGTAGCAAAAAAACACATATGAACATTATATGTTGCAAAGAGTAGCAAGAAAAATACTTGACACATTTGAAAATTATCAAAAAATAATTCAAAAAAAATGCTCCCGGCGGGGCTCGAACCCGCGACCTTCGGCTCATAAGACCAACGCTCTAACCAACTGAGCTACGGGAGCAACTACTGTCTTACTTTTACAGTTTAGTATTATATTAATTTATATTAAGCAATCTGATGTAAAATTCTAAATTCATGTCATTCACACCCTTTGTTTTAATCAATAACTTATAAGCTACATGAATTTTATGTAGAGGTGATATTTAAAAGATGCCACTTCCAACAAAAAAAATCCTAATTACTCCGTATCTGCTACTACCTCTAATTCCAACAACCTATACAGATCAAGCAAGCAGCTGGTTTTGAAGTATGTTTTGCAATGCCGTGCACATTATACGGTTCACCTGGCCGCGGTATGCCAGTTACCAGTAACTTATTGCTCGTATGCGTCAACCCGTGAGTTAACCACCACCAGTCTCGCGGCCAACTAGCAATGCAAGCTGCTATGCTGCAGTACTGTGCCCCCCTGTTTCACCTGTCTGCAGCTGCTTTCTGAACCATTCCCTGTGACAAAGCGCGATCCACCCATCAAATGTTTCACGAGCTCGCTGCTTCTTCCGATCCCGACCGATCGAATCGATCCATGCATCGGTTGATTCAACCATCGGCTCAACTCCCAACCTACCAGAGCTGGAGTAACTCGATCGAGCTCCCTGCCCAGCTATATATATATATGTTTCGATTCATCGTTCGATGAAAGCATGCACGTCGGTATCAACCGATCGAGAGGTCGCGGTGGCCGGGCGCCGGAGATGGGCTGCTGCTACAGGGGACTCGCGGTGATCGTGGCGGCGGCAATGGTGTGGGTGGCGGAGACGAGGGGCGTGGCCGCGTGGGGCGCGCCGCCGCAGCAGCCGTGCATGTACATCTTCGGGGACTCGCTGTTGGACAACGGCAACAACAACAACATCCTGAGCCTGGCTCGCGCCAACTACCGCCCCTACGGCATCGACTTCCACGAGGGCGCCCCCGGGCGCTTCACCAACGGCCGCACCATGGTCGACTTCCTCTCCGACATGCTCGGCCTCCGCCCGCCGCTCGTCCCGCCCTACGCCACCGCGCGCCCCGCCGACCTCCCCCGCGGCGCCAACTTCGCCTCCGGCGCTTCCGGGGTCCTCGCCGAGACAGGGAACAACCTCGTCAGTACCGTTACCGTGCACTCCCACGTACGACGTCCAGCGCGCCGGCGAGGTAGCTGACCGATGAGCTTTTCCTTTTGCTTGTGTGGCAATGGCAGGGCGGGCACTACCCGTTGTCGGAGCAGGTGGACCACTTCCGAGCGGCGGTGGGCGACATGGGGAACACGTCGGCGTTCCGCGGCAACGCGACGAGGCTGGCGGAGCACCTGGGGCGGTGCATCTTCTTCGTCGGGATGGGCAGCAACGACTACCTCAACAACTACTTCATGCCCAACTACTACGACACGGCGCAGCGGTACAGCCCGCGGGATTACGCCGCGCTCCTCCTCCAGGGCTACTCCGCCCAGATCGCCGAGCTCTACGGCCTCGGCGCCCGCAAGTTCGTCGTCGCCGGCGTCGGCCAGATCGGGTGCATCCCCTACGAGCTCGCCAGGATGAACAACGACAACCAGCCGTCCGGGCCCGACACCCCCTCGTCCGTTGCCGGTGAAGACATCGCTATATCCATTGGCATCGGTGGCGGTGGCGGTGGCGGTGGCGGCGGCGGGCGGCAGCTTCGGCGGTGGCGGGTGGTCGTCGACAGCGCCGTCGTCAAACCCAAACATCGGCAGCGGCGGTAGCTACGGCGGTGGCGGGAGGTCACCGACAGCGCCGTCGTCAAACCCAAACATCGGCAGCGGCGGTAGCTACGGCGGTGGCGGGAGGTCACCGACAGCGCCGTCGTCAAACCCAAACATCGGCAGCGGCGGTAGCTACGGCGGTGGCGGGAGGTCATCGTCAGCGCCATCAAACAACCCAAACATCGGCAGCGCCGGCGGCGGCGGCGGCACCAGCGCGAACCCAAATCCAAACCCAGCGCCGACTGCAGGCGGCGGCGCCGGCGCGTGCAACGAGACGATAAACAGCGCGATCGCCATCTACAACAGGGGCCTGCTGGCGATGGTGAAGCGCCTCAACGGCCGCGGGTCGCAGCTGCGCGGGGCGAGGCTCGTGTTCCTCGACACGGTGCAGAGCGGCAAGGACCTCGCCGCGAACGCCGCCGCGCACGGGTTCACGGTGCTGGACCGCGGCTGCTGCGGCGTGGGGCGGAACAACGGGCAGATCACGTGCCTGCCGCTGCAGCGGCCCTGCGACGACCGGGCCGCCTACATGTTCTGGGACGCCTTCCACCCCACGGAGGCGGCCAACCGGATCTACGCCGCCAAGGCCTTCGCCTCCAACAACACTGCCGAGGTCTACCCCATCAACGTCAGCCAGCTCGCCGCCATATGAACACTCCAATATGCGTGTGTCGTCGGCTCCAACTCCAAATCGACTCATCCAATGATTTTGAATTTCATCCGTATTTACTTTGTTTCAACGTGTCATGATGGAGTAGTGCAACGCGTAAAACTCAATAATTAAGTTGAATCCCCAAGGTAAGCAGTAATATTCTTGTACCCATTTCAAAAGAGAGAGAGAATATATTATTCCAAAACAAAGTATTGTAAAAGCACTTTTCATAAGAGATGTAGTAAAATCACTGATATGCAGCTCTTTAGGACCTCAAAAATTCTCTCACAGACTAACACGAGTCTTTTCTGCGCACTTTGTCCTCACTCATGAGCTCCCGGGAAGAACTTTCCGGTCGATCACCAATCCCGAAATTGCTCCAAGCCGAGCACGCTTAGTTCTTTCGAGATGAACTTCCGGAAAAGAAATTGCAACTTGTTGGTACGAGTATTTCTAACAATTCTATTAAGTCCTGGGCCAGGATGTCACAGTGGAGCCTGCCGTTGTTGCAACGAAGAATCTATTTGAACGTGGGCCGCCATTGTCGCAACATATGAATTTAAAGAATACCTCTGATGAATAAGAAAAAACTTGATCCTCCCTTTCTATCAAAATATTGTCATCGTTGATTTTTTCTAAAATATTTGACCTTTCGTTTCATTCAATTTTTTATGCAAAAATAAAATAAGTCACACTTAAAGTACATGTAATAAGATAACAAATTATAAATAAAAAATAGTATACCTATAATATCTATTATCTTAGTATTTGACCAACAAACGGAGCCTCCACGTTCGCTCTCCAGACCTAGAAATTCTCACGTTAATCGGAGAGAAAAAGAAAAATTAAAATTACCCACCACTGCCATTACGTAAAATTTAGCCAAAAATACCCTCTTAACTATTTAAAAATTACCACCACTGTCATTACATAAAATAGCCTAAAACGTCCATATATATTTTTAAAAATATCCACCAATGTCATTACAAAAGTTAAGTTCACTCTTAAGACAAAGAAATTTCCACGTTAATTGGAGGAAAAAAATTACAACTGCCGTTATGTAAAAATTAGCCTGAAATACCTATGTAACTATTTAAAAATCATCCACCTTTGTCATTACGTAAAAAATAGCCTAAAACATCCCTATATCTTTGTTCTTTTGAAAACCATCCAACAATGTCATTACATAAAAATTAACCTAAAATACCTCAATACTATTTAAAATAAAAAATAAAATAAATAATACATAAGGAAAGAATTAACCAAAATACTCATAATTTATCTAAAAAGTATATATCTTTTTTTACTATGAAATTAGTTCAGTCATTAATTATCCCATCATTTTCATTGTCACTATACAAACATAAATATGAAATTCTTTTTAGTTGATAAAACTGCCAATTCATAGGATTAACTATAAATAACTCCAATCAAAGCTATTTAGTCAAAATAAAAATAAACTAAGATATACATATAGAGTAAACCTATAAGAGATTGAGCAACAAAGATAATAATAGTCTTAACAAAAAAAATATTTTGACAATGTCTGAAATATTTTGTCAACAATTTTGCTTAATGTGTAACAAGAGGACACCGGCAAGGAAAAACAAAAAGGATGGGAAAATAGACATATATAGATATTCGAATTCTATATACTAGCCGCGTAAATGCGCGGGTCATCTCTCTAGTTTGTAATAAGACGAATAGCCAAATTTGTGAAAAAAAAATCAAAACTAATATTTTGATAGAGGGAAGTAACTTTGCTTTACCGACCATAACACCGTTTCAAAGAATTTCAGTTCACAAAAATGGTTAATATTGGTTGGCTTGTACAGTTTCTTTATTTAATAATTAAAAGTTGAAACACATTTTCCTTTACCATTTCTTAAAAGAACTAAGGCCCTGTTTAGATTGAAAAGTAAGTTTGCAAACTTACTTTTCAATCGGAAAGTTTGCAAATTAAGGGTATTAAACGTGGATTAATGACAAAACCCATTCCATAACCCCCGGTAACTTTGCGAGACGAATCTAATGAGCCTAATTTGGCCATGATTAGATAACGTCGTGCTACAGTAAACAATCTCTAATGACAGATTAATTAGGCTTAATAGATTCGTCTCGCGATTTTCCGTCCATTCGTGTATTTAGTTTTATAATTAGATCATGTTTAGTTCTCCTAATTTTCGATTTACAACTGTTACAGTAAATTTCGCAAACTTTCTTTTCAAACTGAACAGGCCCTAAGAAATTGAGCCTACTTGTCCACAGTGAAAAATAAGTGGAAAAAATATACGTAGTTCTTTCGGTGTGACATCCTGCCCCAAGGCTTAATAGGATTGATAGAATACTCATACCAACAAGTTGCAACTTCTTTTCCGGAAGCTCATCTCGAAAGAACTCCGAGGTTAAGCGTGCTTGGCCTGGAGCAATTTCGGGATGGGTGACCGACCGGGAAGTTCTTCCCGGGTGCGCATGAGTGAGGACAAAGTGCGCAGAAAAGACTCGTGTTGGTCTGTGAGGGCATTCTCGAGGTCCTAGAGAGCTGCCAGGCGTAAACGGGCCCGGACCCGGGGGGTCGGGACGTTACAATTGGTATCAGAGCCGACTCTCGCGGTTTCACGGGCGCTTGGGGTCGCAGTTGCGCAGGCAAGGTGCGCATGACTGGTGTGAGCCCAGAGTGGTCACACAGCATGGCACATGCGCTGGCACTGGGCACACGGACGTGGCTAAGAGACTCTTGCGGTTTCATGGGCGCTTGGGGTCGCAGTTGCGCAGGCATGGTGTGCATGACTGGTGTGAGCCCAGAGTGGTCACACAGCATGGCACATGCGCTGGCACTGGGGTCGCAGTTGCGCAGGCATGGTGTGCATGACTGGTGTGAGCCCAGAGTGGTCACACAGCATGGCACATGCGCTGGCACTGGACACACGGACGTGGTTAAGAGAGGACGTTCTTGGCTTGAGGTTGACCGACGAGGACGTCAGTCTTCTAAGAGGGGGAGGATGTGACATTCTGGCCCAAGGCTTAATAGGATTGATAGAATACTCATACCAACAAGTTGCAAGGCGTAAGCGGGCCCGGACCGGGGGTCGGGACGTTACATTCGGGAAAAATTTACCACTTTCAGCGCGGCATTTTTTATTCGTGAATGCATATCTGGCATGACAAAAGAGCGTTGACATTTCGACGCTTTACCTCTTTGACTCTGGTCGTCTTCGTCTCTTTCATTTTTCGACGCTACATAATCCATTTTTTTTGAATAAAAACATAATCCAATTCTTATCCGCAACATTTTCATTCCTCGACCCCGTCCTACGGCCGCAAGCACTCGCGCGGCGAGCTCGCGGCCGCCGGAGGAGGGATGGAAGCGGCAATCCCCCTCGGCCTGGCCCTTCCCCGGAGCAGCGCCGGCATCTGCAGCTTCTCCGCGCTGCTCAAGTCCTCCGCAAAGCCCAACCTCAGCTGCTTCGGAAAGCCCGCGCTTCTCCCTCCCCGCGCCGTCTCCGAGGACCGCGCCGACGCCACGCCGCAGTGGCAGCTCGACTTTCTGGGCGCGGGCGCGGGCGCGGGGGAGCCCGACCCGCTTGAGGAGGAGGAGGATGATGAAGAGCTTCTCCCCGCGGAGGCCACCGACTGGTGCGTCCGCGCGCGCCGCTCGGCCCTGCGCTCCATCGAGGCGCGGGGCCTCGCGCCCTCGCTGCAGCAGATGGTGACCACGCCCAAGAAGAAAAAGAAGAAGAAGGCCGCCACGAAGAAAGACCTCAAGAAGGCGGCCGCCGAGCTCAAGCGCCGCAAGAAGAAGCTGGATGCTGCCCGGGAAGACGAAGATGAAGACGAAGACGAGGAAGACGACGACGTCGTTGATGATTTGCGGGACATGAACGACCTGGAACTCCGGGTCGCGCAGTTCGCGGACGGCATGTTCGACGAAAAGCGCAAGAAGAACAGGGAGGCGTTCGTCCAGACTCTGTCCAGGTTCTCGGCCGCGCCGTCCAACCGCAGCAGGGAGGTGTCTCTGAACCGCTCCATCGTCGAGGCGCAGACCGCCGACGAGGTACTAGCCCTCGCGGCGGAGGTGATCGCCGAGGTCGCCAAGGGTCTCAGCCCCTCCCCGCTCACACCGCTCAACATCGCCACCGCGCTCCACCGCATCGCCAGGAACATGGAGGCCGTGTCCATGATGCAGACGCACCGGCTCGCCTTTGCACGCCAGAGGGACATGTCCATGCTCGTGGGTCTGGCCATGGTAGCCCTGCCGGAGTGCTCGCCACAGGGTGTCTCCAACATCGCCTGGGCCTTGTCCAAGATTGGCGGCGACCTGCTCTACCTGTCAGAGATGGGTAGGATTGCTGATGTGGCCATCACCAAGGTTCAAGAGTTCAATGCACAGAATGTTGCCAATGTCGCCGGAGCATTTGCTTCCATGCGCCAATCAGCACCAGGCCTTTTCTCAGCTCTGGCCCAGAGAGCAGCACAAATAGTGCAAACCTTTAAGGAGCAAGAGCTTGCTCAGTTCTTGTGGGGGTGTGCTTCTCTGAATGAGAGCCCCCATCTCTTGCTTGATGCTCTAGATGCTGCTGTTCAGAATGATACCAGGTTCCAGTGCCATGTATCTGATGTAACATCAAGCGTGCATCAAGAAATGGACCGTCCTCTGAACTTCAGCCGAGATCAGATTGGGAATATTGCTTGGTCCTACGCTGTAATTGGGCGAATGGACCGCCCATTCTTTTTACACATCTGGAAAACTCTAAGTCAATTCGAAGAGCAACGGGTCTCTGATCAGTATAGAGAAGACATGATGTTTGCTTCCCAAGTTTATCTTGCAAACCAGTCTTTGAAACTTGAATACCCACATCTTGGACTGTGCTTAAGGAGTGATCTTGAGGAGAGAATAACAAGAACTGGAAAGAGCAAAAGGTTCAATCAGAAGACAACTTCTTCATTTCAAAAGGAGGTTGGTCGTCTTCTGTATAGTACAGGGCATGAGTGGGTTAGAGAATATGCAATCGATGGTTACACTGTTGATGCAGTGTTAGTTGATGAGAAGCTTGCATTTGAGATTGATGGGCCAACACATTTCTCCAGAAATTTAGGTATGCTTCTGTGTACCATCCTAATGGACCTACAGGCTGACGTTTTTCTTGTCATCCTACTGAAATATCAAAGAAAAGACTAATTGAAGTGTGTTAATTTTGCAGGTACACCTTTAGGCCACACAGCACTGAAACGTCGCTACATTACTGCTTCAGGGTGGAAGTTAGTTTCCTTGTCTCTTCAAGAGGTTAGTCATATGCTCATAGCCATTTGTGATTTTAATTGGCAATTATTCTAAATTTTATACTATCACCTATTTTATGGTTCACAAATATTTTTGGAGTATTCTACTGTAACTTTAGGATATTTCAGACCAGAGTTTCATATTCCGATGTCTGAACTTAACTATGGCTGTTAGAAATTGGTGCCATAGTTTTTGTTTTCTAAACTTAGGTAGTCGTGTATCACAAGTCATATGCTGAAAACACCATGTGTTTATTTCTGTACACAATTCTTTTGTTTCTCTCTTTATGCTTCCTTCTGAACTTCAAACGTCCATTCACCTGTTCTGCACTGTGTTATAATTGAGTAATAACTACTCTAAAACAGAAGTGGTTAGCAACGGCCAAGTAGTAACCTAATATGCTGTCATCGGTGTCCTCAAGTACTTCTGCCGTCTACTCTCTGGCTTGATTCTGCAGGAGATTTTTTGAACCCGCCACCGCCAAATAGCTGAAATATTTTTTTTTCTGTTCTGACACTTATACCAGGATATGTCCTAATTGTTTTGTTTCCCTTGACAATTACAGTGGGACGAACTCGAAGGTGAGTCTGAGCAATTGGAATATCTGAGGAAAATATTAGATATAGAGGCTGAATAAGTGAACAGTTGGCAATGGGAATTAAGGGAAAAAAACTAATGGAAAGGACAACCACACAGACCTCCCTAGAAGTCCAGGCCATTTTCCTTCACATTTTTGTGAACCTGTCAGTGAGCTTCGGAAACTTCAATTCATCTCAAAATTAAGATGCGGCACTGAGCTCTGGGAAGTTTTAAGTTTGCTAAGAATTAGTGATAAGAAAAACAGTTTGAAGTAAACTGTACAATGCTAATTTTGAGAGAGCTGCTTTGTACTGGAGAAGATTGAAAGCATTGAAGGTCAACTCTTGAACATTGCAGCATATGTATATCATGAACAATGCAATGAACAATAAACTCCCTATAGAGGAATGGTTATGCTTCACATTGCAATATACTGTTTCTGATTGGTGCTATGCGAGTTTGAGTCATATGGGCATATGGCTAATGATGAGCCAGGCAGGTTCCGGGTACGAACACTTTCAGTACATCGAAGTAAAGATGCAATTGATGTCTGGCATTTTCAGGTATGCATCCTATGAAGAGAATTCCGCAAAGAGGATACATGCTTCCAACTTCTCTTCTTAAACTGTAAATCTTCGAAACAAAAGGTGATTCATCGCCCAAAGTAGCGACAAGTGTTATCTTTCTGGAATCGCATAGTGCAACACCAACTTCATTCAGGACTATATTTGCCTATTTGGGCGGCCCAATGCTACATTGCAAATAGGATGATTCTTGTTGTCCCTGGCTTGCTGTTGATGCTATTAATCATCCGCCATCAGCCTCTGCATCATCAGCTCTACCACGGCAGGGGCATCGACAGTGACAGCAACCTTCACGGCAGGCATGCCACTCCACGCTGTCATCCCCACCCCCACATACCTGCAAACCCATTCAGAAGACTCAGTCCAAGAGATTGAATTCTCTATCGGTTTGTACCCAGCCATGTTTGAAGCACAGGTAGAGGCTGAATTTGCAGTACATGCAAACTCAGAAGGCATTATGGATGAATTCATTCACAACTTCAGTTTAGTAACAGAAGATCATGAGCAAATGTGCTGCATATTTTAAGCTGCTGCTTCTTCTTCTTCCAAGCATTTTAAAACTTTGTACCTGAGAAGAGGGAGAGACCTAACCTTTTCTCAGTACTTTTGAAGAGCGTAAGGCCCTTTGTGATTCCAGCCGTCTGCACCCTCACGACACCTTCAGCAAAAGTCATGAGGGAAGGATTTACTGCAGCAAGAAGCGCCGTTGGATCATGAAGGTACACCCCTGCAAACATTTCAGTGTGAGTTCAAGCCACAAGATTGCACATCTTTTGATCTTCTCTTCAAATTCTCCCTAGTCAACTGAACCAATTGGACCTAGTGGCATGGCATTGTGCTAATATACACAGCAAACCTTTTGTGAAGTAAACTTCCCTGTGGTAATCGAAATAATGGGCCAAACTCTTGCATATGTAGCGAGCGTATTTGCTATCAGAATGTTCAAGCTTCTCCCTGTCAGTATCTGCAACAGTTAAGGCATATGGCATTATGTCATTGAGTTGTCCACACGTCAAAGCACTTGTGTTGTGATACATGGCAACTGCCAATCAGCCTATACCGTTCAATTTTTTGGAGCCATGGTTACTGAAATAAGTCCAATTTAATCAATCAACTAACCAATAATTCTTGCACACAATTGTATCATATGATATTATTCCTTAATCTGAGAAACTCAGTGCAGCAGACATCATGAACAAAAGCCAACGGCAAGTGTGCATCAAAAGGTTACCAGAAAGGATTACTTGTTGTGTTATATTTATTCCCACAACCAAAACATCGGCACCGCAGGTGAAGATGATATCTGCCGCATCAGGATCCCCAAACATCTGTCAATACGCATGACACCATCAGTGACCTCAACCTGACGAACTCTTGAAGCTGCAGCGAAAAGAAAGCATTCACTGAATATGCGATGCGCCGCCACGAACTCACATTTGACTCGGCGGCAGGGTTGACGTTCCCGTTCAATGAAAACGCGCCGCCAAGAACAACGATCTGCCCGATCTTCTTCGCGAACGAAGGGTCGAGCTCCTGAGCCTGGGAAATGGCCAGATGGAGCATTAGAAGCAGGAGGCCATACAATCTGCAATGCAGATGCATCATCTAGTGTGGTGAGGACTGAGAAAGCAAAGAGAAGCAGACCAGAGCAAGGTTGGTGAGAGGGCCGAGGGCGACGACGGTGACCTCGCCAGGGTGCAGACTCGCCTGCTCGACGAGGAAGGCAGCAGCCGGTTGATCCAGTTGTTTCGTTGTGGTCGCCGGAGAGGAGTCCTGGTTTCCCAGGCCGTCTGAACCGTGGGCAGAGCTTGCAATCCTTAGCTTGCTGTCCTTCTGTGAATTCCATGCATGAATGTACTGTAACTGTACTGAGCTTGTGTCTCCATTGCCCAAAAAAATTGCACTACTGAGCAATCATGCACGAGCTGACGAGCATGAGCAAGGGAAAGAAGATATGTGTGAAGAAATGACTGTGACCTTGAGTGTTACATGAGACCCTTCTGCCACGGGGATGTCGGCTCTTCCAACAGTCTCCAGCTGAAATGCATCAGCAGCGCCTCGTCAATTGACGAGGACAGTAGTTGCAGGGCATGGGGAAGGAGATGAAGGCACCGATATGTACCATACCTGGTGGAGCGCGTTGCGGGTGGCGACGGCGGTGTGGACGTTGCCGAAGGTGGTGGTGAGGCCCAGCACCTCCAGCTCCGGCGACCGCAGTGCCACCAGGATGGCCATCGCGTCGTCTGCTCCATGGGAACGATCCACAGCTGGTTGGTTTTAGTCAACCGCAAATTCTAACCCAAGGACCAACAAGAAGAATGGAAGGGCGATACGGACCGATTCCAGGGTCGGTGTCGATAATCACCTTCTTCTTCCTCTCGCCCACCTTCATGGCTGCCGCAGCCATCGATCGCGGCCAACAAACGTGGAGCAGCGAGAGCAAGAGAGAAGGGCTGTGACTACTAGAGACTAGTGGCCAGCGGACCAGCTACTAATCTGCATCCAAAAAGAGCTGTTCAATTTCTAGACCACAGGATTCGGCGATGAACAAATAACTAAGACCTTGGCTCAAGTAGTTTAATTAGTTTGGTGCCTGTGTATTTCGTGCTTCCAACCAATTAGGCTTACATTTTAACCATGCTGCCAAAACTTGGTCAATATCAAATTGTATCGGAGGCAAAGAAAACAAGTTTAGTTTAGTTTGAGACCAAGTAAATCCTTTATTTTATTTGCAGGCATTGTCGACTACATTATGCTGAAGCATATGTAGCAAACGCATTTCCTTTTTATTATTCTTCATAAAAAATTTCCCGGTGACCAAATTTATAATTGTTTTTTCATAAGCATTTGACAACAGGGGGTGTTTAGTTCACCCCCAATTTGCAAAATTTTGCAAAAATGCACGCCTCCCAATGCACTTTTTCCTCTCTGTGGCACGCGACCTAATGCAAAAACACTATGCAAAACGCTCTAGACACCCCCTGAAAACTTGACGCGACACTATGCAGAACTACGCCCAACAGTTGGCAGTTGTTGGCTTGTTGCATATTCCGCTCTCTGCCCCTGGGTGTTTTAGCTAAGCAGAAACTGTGTCCGGAGATCAGCTTCATAAAGTTTTTGTTGGGTTCAGAGGGGCATGGCTGAACGGTGAGTCATGCAAGTTTTCTGAGACCAACATATATGCATCAAACCACTAGCGCAATGCACGTCTGGAGTCTGGTGTTCCACTTGTATGCTTCCAACACTTCTCTTTCTTATAGACTGTGAAGTGTCAGCGAAACAAAAGCGTGTCATCCCTCAAAGTTACAATTACAAGGAGATTCTTTCAAGGAGCACTGCATAACAACGCGGCATCAGCTTAAATCATGACTCTTCTTGGGTCGCCGCCCTAGGATGCACTGCAAACAGATGATTATCCAACACTCGGTCTTCAGTCGTGCTAATCAGTGGTCGTTGATTAGTCATCTGTCATCAGCCTCTGCATCATCAGCTCCACCACAGCGGGAGCATCAACGGTAACCGCTACCTTCACGGTCGGCATGCTGGTCCAGGCTGTGATCTCCCCGTACCTGCAAAAACAGCTCGGAATGATCAGTACATCAGACTGAATATTCCCCATTACATACGGAGCTTCAATGTGATATATCATATATGCCATGCGGAAGCAAGCTCAGCAAGCATTGAGAATGAATCCGTCACAAGTGAAGTAGTGAACTACAGGATTAGGAGCATATCATGCCATACTTAAATCCTGTGCATTTTCTTCCATGTGTTTGGCTAACCTTTTCTTGGTATTGTCGAAAACTGTAAGACCCTTTGTGATTCCAACTGTCTGCACCCTCACGACACCTTCTGTGTAAGTCATCAGCGACGGATTTACTGCAGCGATAAGTGTTGTCGGATCATGAAGATACACTCCTGCAAGCATTTCGATGCGAAGTCAAGCACAAGGTTTTCCAGGTTCTGATACGTCACATCAACAAGTACTTTGACTGAGCCATTTTTGGCCTCCTTGAATGATACTGATATATATACAGACCTTTTATGAAGTAAGCATCCTTGTGGTAATCAAAATAAATGCCCATAATCTTGCACAAGTAGTGAGCGTATTTGCTATCACATTGTTCAAGCTTCTCCCGGTCAGCGTCTGCAAAAAAAGGGATGTGTAAAGGTGTTGTTGAATTGTCAGATCACCAGAGCACTAATAGATGGCCTGGCAAGTTGGCCATTGCCAATTAAGTAATTAACATATAGTTCCAATCATTTTGGTGATATACTCCACTAACCAAGGAAAAATTACAATATTGTCACTTCATACTATATTTCTACAGGCACTGAAGGCCAGTGGGCAGTGCACTGTGTCTGGAAAAGGAGATCTAATGTGACAATATTGTAAAGGACACTACCTTTATCAATGCATCACAACTAAAATAGTAAGGGCTATGAGAAAGAGATTAGGAAAAAAAATGATAGCACACAATCTAAATATGATAGCATGCAACTAGATGTGGTTGTTTTCAGCTCCGATTGCGGCTGGCTGTGGTCGAGTAAGGTGAAATTAGAAGGTATATATAGCATGTTAGGTCCATTATGCTTGCACTTTATACTCTCATACTCATTCATCTGAACAGCTTGATGCAGCAGACAACCCTGAGTAAGGAGAATGCGACCCGCAAGTACCTGTAAGGACTACTTGGTGGGTTACATTTAGTCCGATAGCCAAAATATCAGCACCGCAGGTGAACACGATATCTGCCGCATCAGGATCCCCAAATATCTGTTGATAAACATAAATCCATTAGTGATGGCTCTGAAACTAGATGGAAAGTGATGCATTAATAAACATCACACAAATTATAGGGAAGATTATTTAATTCTGAATTCACTAGGGAAACATGATGCTACAGTCCAATTAACAATGTATGACTGCATTGTTATCTCAAAGTGCGGTAGGCGGTAGCTTCCAGCTCAATTTCCCCTTGAGTAAAAAGTAAAAACCATGTATTGTGACCCCATGCTAACACGACTAAGAGATGCTATCAGAGAAATTAAGGGAGAGGCCTCACATTTGCCTCAGCTGCAGGGTTGACATTTCCATTGATTGAATATGCACCGCCGAGAATAATTATCTGCCCTATCTTCTTTGGGAACAATGGGTCAAGCTCGATTGCCTAGGAAATGAGACGTTGGCATTTCCATTGGAGGAAGCCACACAATTTAGATCAGAGCAGTGATACTGCAACACTAGATGCATCCAGCATCTATGGTGATACATAGTGATCAATCAAAGTCAGAGCAGAGCAGTGCAAACCAGAGCAAGGTTGGTCAGCGGACCGAGGGCGACGGCAGTAACTTGTCCAGGGTACAGATTTGCCTGCTCAACGAGGAAGGCAGCAGCCGACTGCTCTACTGGCTTTGTAGCTGGTGCAGGGAAGTCCTGGTTCCCCAGACCATCTGAACCATGGACGAAGCTCGCGATCCTAAGCTTGGTGGCTTTCTGCATTCCGTTTACATTGGAAAGAAACAGTTAACTGTTGATCAATACGATGCAGTAAATGAGCAGACCTTCCGAAAACTGCTGAAGGCTGATCAGCACGACCTTTGTTGGTCCTTACTTGGAATTGCAATGTTGAGTACATTGAACATTGACACGCCGTGACGACGAAGAAGTTCAGAGAATTTTAGTAGCTATATACTCGTACCTACCTTGATTGTTACATGGGATCCCTCTGCGACAGGGATGTCTGTCCGCCCAACAGCCTCCAGCTGAAACGCATGAAAGAGACGCATGAAAGAGTGTGATGCGATCCCATCGAGGAACAAGCAGATGAATGGATGGGACATTAGCGCCGTCAGCGGGTGGGGGAAGGAGACCGACGAACCAGGTGGAGCGCGTTGCGCGTGGCGAGGGCGGTGTGGACGTTGCCGAAGGTGGTGGTGAGGCCCAGCACCTGGAGCTCCGGCGAGCGCAGCGCCACGAAGATGGCCATCGCGTCATCTGCTCCGCCGCCCAAGGGCTCACACTGTTGTTTCAGTCTACCGCGGCACGAACCAAAAGGAAGCAGCAAATGCAGCGACGAAGGTGAAGAGGGTACGGACCGATTCCGGGGTCGGTGTCGATGATGACCTTCTTCCTCGTCCCCTCCACCGCCGCCGCCATGGATCCCACACCCGGATTCCGATGCGATGCGGGGCGAAGGAAGTGGGGGAAGTGTCCGGTGTCCCCACGAATCTGGATAGGTAGGATCCCTAGCCTAGCCGATCACGGCGCCTCGAGTAAAAATAGGGAGACGGAACAAGAACCTACTACCGCTGACGCCTGTCTGACGCGACGGTGATGGCCTGACTAGAGCCCAAGAACAAAAAGCGGTGCGGAGAAGATGGCCTGACACAACACCACCCACCATGTGGCTCCAAGATGGGAGTGGCGTTTTCTATATCAGCCATTAAGCGGCGGAGTCGTCGCCTCACCGTCACCGGGCGGAGTCTTCTCCTCCGGCGATGGCACGGTTGGCTTCCGAATCACGGCGGTGATAAACAATTCGCTCGTCTGCGAAAAGACGGGCACCTTTTCGTGCAGGGCAGATCACCCTGGGCGTCATATAAACTTTCAGGGTTTTAAAAAGTTGAAAAGAAACTTTTTTTTTATAGAGCAAAAGTTGAAAACGCTGATGAGTGTGAGAAAAGGTAGGCGTGGCAGTACAAACACTTTTCTCCGGTTATAAAAAAGATTTATGTTTTTTTTAAATCAAACACTTTTCGAGTATTTAGAATCAACAGGTGGTGGAGACTTAGTTTTCAATCAAAAATTTAAACGCTGTGTTCCTTTTCTTAACGTTTCTCTTGATTGCTGGTTCTTTCACGACCAATTACCCACTTGAGAGTTGAACTTTCAAAAGAAGAAAGAAAATTACCACTTGAGAGTTGAGAAGCGTGTTCTGGACCGACAGCATGTGCCAGACTGGGCTTTCTGCTGCACGGTTTATTACGAACTCGTGCAACCCATGATGGACGTTATTAAGAGGCGACTCTTCAATTGTTAACTCTCGTCGCTCGCTACGCCGGTTTTCTAACAAGCATCAGCGAGTCGAGCTGGCTGCATGTGTCGAGGTCACGAGGCTTCGAGCAGTTTGATCTAATTTATAATCGACAGTAGAGCACACGCACGATGACAGGGTCAGACACCGTGATCCAAGGAAACGACAGGGACTCCAAGGTGAGCTACAAACTATAGGCTGATCCTCCGCTCATAAACCGCTGACATATATTTTTTAACCCTGGTATGATCTCCAAAGTACTACACTAGACTATTATGCATCTAACTTTTAGTACTGTTATACTTTTTTCGAATATTCAGAAACAATGAATAGAAAGTATTGTTAATCAAAAGTTTCAAATTATCTGTTTCTTTTTAAACATTTCACTTATTTCTTTCTTGGCCAATTAACACTTTTTTCCGAGTAGCATACATACATCGTTACTTCGTTTTTTTTTCACTAGCATAGATGCACGTGCGGCACGCACGTGATCACACACATGATTGTAAAAACACACTAATAAATTAAGATTCCTTAGATAAAGAAAATTCTCCTAATTAAGATTCACACTTACAATCCAACATATACCACTGATGTACCCGTCTTTTTAATTTTCTTACTACGATTACTTTTCAATAATTGATTCCACCTATTAGGTTCCAATTCCAAAGCATTCTCACCATGAATTTCATCCTCTATAATCTCCGCTTGTTTGTCTCACCGTCACCTTCAGCGTTGTCATCCTTTCAACAGTGGCACGCGACATCCGAGCTGCCTACTGCAGTAGCCTCTTTAATCGGTGCTCTCGCAACAACATCAGGTTTTGTATGTACGTGCTACATCGAACCGGCCAATCAGGTCGAACAGTTAAATCTAACACATAAAAATGACGAAATATATTATGGATATATTTTTCAACATAATTCCATATATACCAACTATATTACATTAAAGTATTAAATGATTATATATTACATTAGTAAAGTGGATATTAATAATCTATTATTAAGATATATGTATGGACCGTGTTCAGATTGGGGGGGGGGCAAATTTTTTCAACCTACTTTGACCACTAATTAGGGTTATTAAATAAAGTCAGTTTACAAAACTACCTCCACAACCTCTGACAAATTCGCGAGACGAATCTAATGAGGCCTTTGACCGCATGATTAAAGGATAATTACTGTAGCATTACTGTATCAAATCATAGATTAATTAGGCTCATTAGATTCGTCGCGCAAAGCTGCACTCATCTGTGAAAAGGTTTTGTAAATAGACTTCATTTAGTACTTCATGCATGTAAAATTTCTTAGGGACAATTTTTTGATGGCTCCATCCGAACACGGCCATGATATGTGTCACCAACTCACCATTTAGGCCATGCATATATGTATGGAGAAAACAATAAAAATACCAATTTTCATGTTTATCGCAAATTGAGGGTACGTTTAAACCCATATAGAATTGTGATGCATAGTGGAAAATATTTAACAAATAAGAGAGGGTGCAAGGTAAATAATTTTGGTTATTAGCTAGCAGCCTAGTTTTTTTAATGAATTCTTAGTACTTATGTCTTCCAAAATTATTAGCCTATGTGACGGGAGGAGGAAAAAGGGCAGCCAGAGGGTGCTGCGGGTTTGGCGGATGGATACAACCGCGATGGTGACAAAAAATAACATTAGCTTTTTGGAAGAATCACTCTCCGACTTGGCACTGTCTAAACATTATCACACCCTATAAGAAAAAGAATAATAATAAAAATGAGGCCATCAAACTTATGATGATTACAATATGGCTCAGATTATTAGGCACAAACTTTTGGAGCCAACGAATTCAGAATAAAATCTATGAAGTTTATGGTTTGCATTCGCGCTTACCATGTTATTGTCAATAAGACCGTTAACTTTGGGAGGCTGGAAATTGTCCATGTTGGTTGTCTTTTCACCATCCAGTTCATGACCTTGACACTCGTCGAATACATCGCTTCTGCCCTTGGATTATGGACGACCACTCGCCAAATTGACTGCATAGAGCTTTCCTTCAACCTCTGCATGAAAGTATGTCGCGCTTCAAGTCAAGGTGAATGATACGAGAGATGATCAGCTAGTACAATCTAGTGTTGATGCATCCGGATCAGCTTGGTCTACTCCTCGACGAGGCCCTGTTCGCGGTGATGGTGGAGTTGGTGACCGAGAGCAGCAGCTCGACGTGCACGGCCAACAACAGTAGCGCGAGCGCAGTGTGGTCCAGGTAGAGCCGGCTCGCCGGTGGTACCGTGGTCGAGCGCAATGCAGTAGGCGCCGGCGTCGGTGCTGGCGGCCAGCTTGAGCAACATGTTGCACACCATATGTCGCTCAAAAAAGAGGGATGAAGATTTGTGATGAGAAGAATCGTAAGTTATCGCTCAATTGTACTGCGTGGGGAAGGATTTCCGAGCGTCACTGGACGGAAACGTACCCAGTGTCGGTCCAGTCCTGATATTTCTGGGGCCCGGGGGAAATAAAAATAAAATCAAACTATTTGTACATATTGGTGCTTATAGTTTCTTCCAATATTATTTCTAGATGCAAAGCAATTGATGATATTTATCAACCTCTTTTAATAACCTCTTGATGCATAATATTGCTACAAAGATTTTCGATCAACTCACAATATTATCAAGTACTCTTAAATCACGTATCATATATCCTTGATCAATGGACTGTTGCAATCAACATGATCTTAGAGTCTTATTTCAATTATTTTTGTTCTTTATTACGGAGCAACAGCAAAGATGTGCTCGTTCTGAATAGAATGCTGAAACTGAACTTTTGCCCTTTGACAATGCAATCGGATGAGTAGTCCCACGAATTCTAAATAAAAAACAATCTAATCATCTTGATCCGGGGATCATTAGGGGTTGAGGTAAAGATAATCCTACCTCCACTTGCTGCGCTGCTAGCTGCCCGGTGCTTGCCTGCACATGTGCGGTGGTGCTCTGGTCGATCTGACGGAGGACATCACGCGGGACAGTGTCATGGTGCTAAGGGGCAGAGCCATGGCGGCTCGACCGCACGGATAAGCGAGCTAGCCCGCGGCGACGGGATCAGGCATGGGCGCCGTCGCGCCACCTGCCTATTTCTGATCTCTGTCAATTGCGCCGAAGAGGAGGAGAAGATGCTAACGACGGGCATCGCAGACGACGAGACGTATGATGGTGCGTGGCTTCGTTCGCTCGGAAGGCCCTACCTGTTGAGCTTACCACATGTATCGTGCGAGGAAACACGCAAACAAAATTATCCGGCGGGTAGGATCGATATATGTGAGAAAAAATTAGTTTTAGGCAGAATTTTCTAATTATCGATTTTTATGGGTCTCGGTCCTTTTCCATCTCCCTCGGTCCTGACAGGTTGGTCCAGCGTGAGGGGTACGATGGACCTAAATTAGGTGAAAAATATTTTCAATTATTTTCGTTCTTTATAGTATAGATAAAACATGATTGAGTCGGACTGGCCATGTGTCCATGACAAGGCCATGAGTAGTCCATGAATTTAGAATTGACACTAGAGCCCAAAATTAGTGAATGCAGGAACCAATATTAGGGGAGCTGAGCTCCTTTTTTTCCTCTATCTTCATTTTTTCTTCCTTTCCTTCTACTTTCTCCATGTCTCATTATTTCTTCATTGTGTATCTGTGTGTGTGGGGTGGGTGGTTGGGGAGGGAGGGGGGCGCTGGACTCAGGCCCTGTTTGTTTCAGCTTCTGGCGAGCTTTCCGTGCATAGCTTTCCATATATCCAAAAGCCGGAAAGCTCTGAACAGTCTTCTGGCTTTCCACTGTTCAGAGCTTTCCGGCTTTTGGATATATGGAAAGCTATGCACGGAAAGCTCGCCAGAAGCTGAAACAAACAGGGCCTCAGCCCCCTTGGCTACGTCACTGGAGCCCAACAATATCCAGCACACTAGGTAAGCCGCCGTGAGAGGGTTGGCTCTCGGTTACCCCACGGTTTTCAACAATGATGACATAGCGGTTCGACCCACGAACCTGCTTTGGCGCTAACGTAGCGGCAAGTTATGTTTCGGGCAGGCCCAAGGCACCACCTCAGCCTGGATAGCGGCCTCAACTTCCATGTGTGCTCTAAGGCTCTATGTCGAGGAGCGGTGGTTTCGCGGGAAGACACACAGAAGCAGCGGATGCCTTTCGCTGCTGTTGTCATAAAGTGAAAAGTACAAGTCTGGTTTCTTGAAGTGGCCTATGTTGGAAACACAAGCAACTTAGTTTTCCTCATCTACGTGGTCTGCAAATTTTGTGCGAGACGTACATCCTTACTAGCCATGTTCGGCCTACACTTAGGAGTGCTTCGGGTGAAAGTGCATCTAGGCCCCTTAGTGGGTTTTGGTGATAATGACACTAACAATTAAGGAACTAATGATTTATATTGAGAAAAGTGCAGGGATAAAATGAAAGAAAATTCAATTGAAAAAGAAAGGTCCCTATATTGACAAAGCGCGGTGTTGAAGCAAGATTGAAGGATTTAAATTGTTTTTAATTTTGAAATTGAGTATAGGAAACACCGTACTATCAAGGGGGATGTGATCTATGATCAAGGAAATCTAAAAGTGCTTATTGAGATGGACAAAAACCTGTGAGAGTAAACATTTCAAGCTCAGCCAAAAATCCTATCTCCCTATTATGGTTTTTGTCGGAAGTTCCAACACCTGGTCGGAAGTTTTGACAAGGACCAGTTTCAGCCCTGCAGACTTAAGCCTTTTCACGCATATAACAGTGTCGTCAGAAGTTCCGACACTAGGTCGAAAGTTCCGACAGTTCTCAGAACTCTCAGGAGAGTACCGACAGAAGTCTCAGATTGGAATATTTATTATCTTCGGAAGTTTCGACACTATGTCGGAAGTTCCGATAAACCACGTAAATGCCTGTAACGGTCATATTGTGGGGGTGGGGTATTTATACCCCTTCACCCCCTCTTCATTTGCTGCTGCTTCTACTCCGAGAAACACACTCTCTCAAGCTCTCCAAGCCTCTCCCACTCCCTCTTGAGCCAATCCTTGAGTGATTCCACTAAGGGGTGTGAGGGAAACTCGATTTGAGGTGTGTGATTCAAGCTCTTGAGTGCAAGAACCCTAATCCCCATTTTCAAGAGCACTTGAAGCTTCCTTGGTCATCGATTCACGTTTGTTACTCTTGGAGCTTTGCTCCTAGACGGTTAAGCGTCGCCGGTGAGCCAATCGACTTTGTGTGATTGTGCCGCGGACATTTGTATTGCCCTCCTCTTCATGGGGATCATAGTAAGTGACCTAATCCTCCTTTGTGGTTGATTAGGGTGAGGGAAAGGGTTAGGTGGATAACCCGGCTCTTTGTGAGCACCTCAATGGAGACGTAGCTTTCTTTGTGGGAGTGAACTTTGGAAATCAAATCCTTGTCTCCTTGAGTTTATTGTGTTCATATTGTTCTTATTGTATATCTTGACCTAGAGTCAATTTCAACCCGATCTATGTGCTAGTGTGTTCTTGGTTGTAGAGATCATACCTGCAGGTACTAGGACGTCAAGACACATCTTTTGAATCAAGCGGAATTGGTGAAATACTTCTCGTTTTTTAATTTGATTCTAGTTCATCTGATTTATCGGAAGTTCCTATAAAGCGTCGGAAGTTCCGGTCATCGGAAGTTCCTACACTTTGTCCAAACTTCCTGCAGATTTAATACCGTTGCGAGAATTTTTCAGGAACGCCTATTCAACCNCCCCCCCCACCCCGCTCTGGGCCGTGCGCGATCCTTTCACCGGGCCGCACCTTTTGCAGTCGGCGGCGGCACTATATCGTCCACACGTGATCCTGGTCTATACAAAGTTATGGTTGACTGGCTGATATTTACGTGTATTTTGTTTATTGCCACGACAAAAAAACAATAACACTATTATTAGTTAATTAGTATCTTTTTCCGGTTCTTTTGGCGGGCTTAGCAACTGACTAAAATGAGTTTTCAGTTAAGTGACAGCTTTTTTCATTTACTTATATGCTTAATAACTGGTTGTTTTTTATAGTTTTCTCTATTCAGTACTTTTTCTACTTTCCCATTCAAAATGGTAAGTTGATACATGTTTTTGCTATACATCTAAATGTATGTTATGTCTATATGCATAATAAAAACTATATATATCGAAAATCCAAATCGACTTAAAGTCTGAAATATAAGAGTAGTAAAGTAGGTCTTTTATCATATGTTTTTGTTATAATTTAAAAATAGTTTCAAGATTGATCCATTGACATGAAACTAGGTGGTTGTAAAGTATGCCCGGGAAAAAAAAGTAACCTGAAAAGGCCAAGCCTAACTCTATCCATATCGAAGATGGCCCATTATCAGGCCAGGCCCATATAGTTTTGTGCTCATTCTGTTGCGCAAATACTGATCAGGCCTCTTCGGCCATGACAAAATAAAGCCCGTTGCAGGCTGCCCGAACCATATCTCGCTTAGTCGAATCTACTACGGTTGTGCGCATGATTTATGAGAAAAGAAAATTCGAGATCTACCAAGATAACATATTTTCAGATCTATATAGCGGAATAGCAACTGCCCTTGAATTTTCATCACAGTCTTAGTCTCATCATCCTTTAAATCAGACAATCAAGCCTCTCAATTTTTATTTTTTTTTGCGGATACTCTCAACATATATTTGTAGCGTCAATCTACTTGCAGCCCTCTTTGTATGGCCTCATAGGAGTAATCATACATGAAATGCCGGAGTAGATAAAAATCTTATGACGGGATACACTCTACACCGCGCCCATATAATCAACACATGATCACACCAACAATCATGATCACATCAAGCTAGTTTATGATTTAATTTTGTAGCAGCTTGAGCATCCCTAGCTACCCTTGTTCGGGCAGGATGACCATGCAGCGATCTCAATCCGCCGTCCAAGGTCCAACTCCAAGCACCCAAACATCAGTCAAGATCACCTAATGAGCATGAGGAGGATACAACTAGAAATGCTCGTGCTACTCCGCGTGGACCATGCCGGCCGTGCATCACACTCACACATGCTACATGCCACGTGTTTCCTTTGGCTAATCTACCAGTACCAGGAGGCAGGAGCTGCCGCACAACACAAGCACAGCCGACGTAGGCACCTAAAGCCAGCTCTAACTCTAGAAGCCCGTCTTTTTCAGAGCGTGTTATCCTATGATGATCGGATCGTCTGGCGTGCCGGCTGATGACGGGCCAAACGGGCTGTTCTTGTGCAGTATGGCATTGTCCACCGCCCTGCGAGCTGGTTAGAGTTGTACTAATAAATCTATCTTTTTAACATTTTTTTTACAATTCTAGGTATCTAAACTAGTATTTATCTCTAGTAGAGACAGCATTTTCCAGCCCTTATCCAATAGCAGCGAGCATGTAGCACTTGTTGTTTTGCTCAGAAAATGTCACCGAGAAAGGAAGGCGAGACAAACAGCACGTGAAACCTGAGTCCCGCCCGTCAAGATGTTGCCAAGTGGACCCATTTCACGCGCTGCCCGGCCCCATGCCGGCCTCAATAATTCACATCACCAGTCGCAAACTCGCAATCCCAATCCGCAACCCCTGTCGTGCGGCATCAATTATAAATTTATATAACTAGTATAAAATAATTATAAATTTATAACTGAACCGAGATCTCCTCTCCTCCCAATCTCCCATCAGACTTTTATCAGAGCAGAGCAAGCCGAGAAAAGCAGAGTCACAGTCTCGCCGAGTCAGAATCGAGCAGGAGCAGGCCCCGATGGCGGCGACGGCGACGAACCGGCGGGTGGTCCTCAAGGAGTACGTGGAGGGGTACCCTCGCGAGGAGCACATGGAGCTGCTCCCGGGCGCCGCGGTGCCGCTCCGCCTCACTGGCGCCGAGCCGGCCGGCTCCGTGCTCGTCCGCAACCTCTACCTCTCCTGCGACCCCTACATGCGGCCCAAGATGTCGCGCCCGCTGCGGGCGTCCTACACGGCGGCCTTCGTCCCGGGCGAGGCCATCACGGGGTACGGCGTCGCCCGCGTGCTCGACTCCTCCGACCCGCGGTTCGCGGCGGGGGACCTCGTCTGGGGCATCACGGGCTGGGAGGACTACAGCGTCGTCAAGCCCCCCGCCACCGCGTTCCTCGCGAGGATCTCCCACCACGGCGAGGGCGTCCCGCTCTCCTACTACACCGGCATCCTCGGCATGCCGGGGCTCACCGCCTACGTGGGGTTCCACGAGATCTGCGCGCCCAAGGAAGGCGAGACCGTCTTCGTCTCCGCGGCGTCGGGGGCCGTGGGGCAGCTGGTGGGCCAGTTCGCGCGGCTCGCCGGGTGCCGCGTCGTCGGCAGCGCGGGGTCCAAGGAGAAGGTGGAGCTGCTCAAGACCAAGTTCGGCTTCCACGACGCCTTCAACTACAAGGAGGAGCCCGACCTCGCCGCGGCCCTCGGGCGGTGCTTCCCGGAGGGGATCGACATCTACTTCGAGAACGTGGGCGGCGCGATGCTCGACGCCGTGCTGCTCAACATGCGCGTCCACGGCCGCATCGCCGTCTGCGGTCTCATCTCGCAGTACAACCTGGCGGACGGGGAGAGGGACGCCGTGCGCAACCTCGGCGCCGTCATCGCCAAGCGCCTCCGGCTGCAGGGGTTCATCGAGCCCGACCACAAGCACCTCTACCCCAAGTACGAGGCGTG
Organism: Alloteropsis semialata; assembly: GCA_004135705.1. Taxonomy (NCBI): domain Eukaryota; kingdom Viridiplantae; phylum Streptophyta; class Magnoliopsida; order Poales; family Poaceae; genus Alloteropsis; species Alloteropsis semialata. The sequence goes on from CM014274.1 coordinate 72,454,197, forward strand.
GGTGCTCCCCTACATCAAGGACGGCACGCTCGTCTACGTCGAGGACGTCGCCGAGGGGCTCGAGAACGCGCCCAAGGCGCTCATCGGACTCTTCCACGGCCGCAACGTCGGCAAGCAGCTCGTCCGCATCGCAGACGACGAAGAATGATCCGGCTGAAAAATTGGCACCTGAATTGGAACAATCGATCCATGTATCACTTGCTCTGGCCTAGTCTTTTTTCTTGTTCATGAATAAATTGTGGGATCGATGCTGGATTCAGAATGTTTGAGGAATGGCAGAGATAATTGCAGGGAATGATGTAATTTGGGCGGTGGTGATCTGTCCAAGGAGGGGTGATGAACTGATTGAAATGGACTCAATTCTGGTTTTAGATCAAAAGAAAGAGGTGCTGAACTATTGAAATGGACTGAATTCTGGTTTTAGATCGAAGAAAGAGGTGCTGAACTGATTGAATGGGATTACCCGACTGGGGAATGATGAGCTTCAGACGTTCAGTGCTTCAGTTAAACTGTCACACAATTGCACAATTTCAGTACACGAAGGGGAATGGTCCCAAGTTCGAGCTTATTTTCTCCCTTCCTAGTCCACATCCCTCCATTCGTCCAACACATTGGGGGAGAAAACATATGGAGGCAACTGAATGTAAGAAGAAATCACACCTCATACTTGAGAATAACACACCTATGTAAGTTACCCGTTCAGTTCAGATTTTGGATGAAGGCAAACTACTGGGGATTCTGTGGCAGAACCGCCCTAATTAAATTGGCTCAAGCATGTTAACCGTCATCTCAATCACTTGATCCGGTTACCCGTGCTTCAAACAGTTCAACTAGACGATCTGTCGGGTCTAGCCCGATGAAACCACCGTATTTCCGATCGAACCAATGTGCACAAGGCTCCCTCGAAGGAGAGCACAGATGTTACCAACATCACCATAGCTTACAACAGTTCCATAATTAAGTCTTACAAGCCAGAGTTTAAAACACTTAGAGTACAAACCAGAGTTCTGAATAAAAAGCGCGGAAGCTAAACGACGAGATACAATAACATGTTCATAAGCCCAAAGAACATGTCATCAAAAGCACACAACAAGCCAGTTAATCCTCGATCCACTCAACGGTCCAACCCGCCGGAACGGTCTGACCATCGATGATCCACTGCTCGGAGCCATCGGATACAATGAAATCATGCTCTGAAAAAAAATAAAGCCACAAGCAAGGCTGAGTAACTAATACTCCTTCCGTCTCAGGATATTAGGCGCGGTCAAACTTGGCACGGTCTTCAATAATAACATTTGACTCTTAATATTTCTTATAATATAATATTTGCAACAATAAAATTATAGTTGTATGAAACTACTTTTAAATATGAATACAATGATATCATTGTTGTAAGACAAAATTTTTATTATACAAGATTAATCATAAGTCAAAGTTTTTAAAGTTTGAATCTTGAATTACATGCGTGCCTTATATCCTGAGACGGAGGGAGTACTCAGCAAGACTTATCCGAATATGGTTTATAACACCGACTCCTAAGAATGCAAGGCTTTTGCCTGTGGGGTTTGTTTTGCCGAAAAGCAACTAATAGTTGATTCTAACTTTCAAATTTTAGCATCAGGTTCATAGTCATTATCAAGTATCCATGTGAGCATTTTTTCTATAATCAGATAACCATTATTATTCATCATTCCCTCCTGACTACTTATGCTGTACAGCGGACAAGCGGTATTCATAACGGAGAAGTGCCGCGATTATGATCGAATTTACACCTTGCAAGGGAAACCTGGACACACGGCACGTAAGCGCTCCCAGAGCCTTACGCGACCACCTTTCCCATCCTCTCCCGGATATTCAGTCTAAACCCACTAGTCCCGGGTGCAAAACCCTACTGGTCCCGGACTAAGTAGCCGCAACTACACCCGCCATCCGTCCACTCCCAGAGTAGTGGGAAGAAGCCCAAATACCGTTTGATTCAGGTACATCAGTTTACTGAGACCCAGACGTCAGTATGTGCACAATACGTTCAATACTTGCCCAACAGTATAGCCACGACCTCAGTTCCATTTGATACGTAGACGAGGCCAACCACCCACACAGTGTAACACGGAGCCCCCGGGATTCGGCCCGGCCCATCTGGCAAAAGCGGGTCGGTTACACACAGGAGCATCATCCGACCCCGCCCACAAAGCTTATGATTTCAACATACAGTAAAGAACCTATATCTCGCGAGCGACAAGAAATCACTCGACTTCTGCCGGTCCTATTTAGCATGGCAAGCTATCGACCTACACATGCTAGTATCTTGACATAGGAATCCTAGGGATTATGCATCTAGGGTTTCAATCATATCCAAAACTTAAATGCACAATACTTAAGTAATTATGTTGCATAGTTTTGGAAATCAGGGGTTATGATACGGTGCTTGCCTTCCTGCTCAACAGTCTTGGGCTCTACCGAACTTTGGTTCGGGTCTTCTGGAACTGGCTCAGCAACTACAACGGTCTCCACCGGTCAGCAACGGGTTCAGCCACCAACTCGTACAAGCCGTCAGCGACTGCGGTATCTACATGAAATGCATCATGCCTGAGTGCGATGAATGCAAAGACAAAAATAAATATGATGCTCATGTATGCAGCAAGGCAATCATAATTTAATGTATTTATTAACTCATGAGCATTTGTTACAAGCAACTACTTCCATTATGCAGTGCACCAATGTAGTGGTGGGTGATTACTACTAGCCATTTTATCACGCAATTAACATAGCTTATGAAATATATAGGTACACCCACTTATGCATATAAGGTTATTTCGTATTTACACTAGTTTTACTACTATATGCATAAAGAAACCCTAGTCTTTGCGGTTTGTTAGAGTCGCTCCCAGGGGCGGCACGGGCGGCGACGAAACCCTAGCGCCGCCACCCTCCTATCGTCGTTCCCCTCCGTCTTGCCGCCACCGGAGCAAGCTGCCGGAAGTCCGTGCGGGTGCTATGAAGGTGGCGGCGGGGCTTCATCCCCTAGATCGAGGCAGCTCGGCTGGATCTCGGCGGCAAGGCCTGACCGGGCGCTGCAGCGGCGGTGGCGGCCTTCGCGGCGCGGAGGGAGCACGGCTTCTGCAGTGCGCATTCCTGCACGGCGGCGGCGGCTTCCGACGACCCATGGCTGGATCCACCCGCGGGGGACCAGATCTTCCATCCCATTGGATCTGCTCTGCACGGCGGGTCCTTGCGGCGGCGGTGGTTCTTCGGATGGTGGCGGCTGGACCCGGCTTCGGTGGCCCTTGGAGGCGGCCATGGCGCCTGGCACGTCCGACGAGGCGGCGCCGTGGAGGTCCTTGTCTGCGAGCCCGCGCGAGGCTGCGGTGCAGCTTGGGCCTAGGCTCTGGCGCGAGGAGGAACGCTGCGGCGACCGACGTGACGGCGCGGCGGCGGGCCGGCGGCCGCCCGGCGGCCGGATCCGTCTTCCCCTGGGATGGATCCGCTGCCCCCGGGGCTGGATCTGCTGCGTTGGCGGCGGGCCCGGTGGGGAGTGGTGCCGGCGGTGGTGGCGTGCGACATGGCACTCCTCTTCCTGTACTGCTCGTTCCCCAGTTCGTCATGGAGGCCTGTGGCCAGAGCAGGCGCGCGGCGGCCGTGGGCGGATGCGGGTGAAAACCTATCCCTGCTTGGGGCGGCGTCGATGGCGCCATTGGTGTTATTTCCTTCCTGAAGGCGACGTCGAGCATCTCGGGCGCGGGCCATGGCTCTGGTCTGAGGCCGGCGACATGGGCGTCGGTCTTCCTTGTCGGATATGCGGGTGAAAACCCAACCCATTTTGGGCTGGCATCGACGGCGTTTTCGGTGTCATAACCTTCTTGAAGGCGATGTCAGGCAATTCCGGCATGGAGGCTTCCTTTGGCGATGGCTGCTTCCAAAAGATTCTTGGTCTCCACGTCCAACAGATTGCTTTTGAGGTCACTTCGTTGCTTAGATAGCAGCCGATGCATGGTCCTTGAGGTGGCGGCCGGTGTTGGCCGGATTTGCTCTTGATTGGTAAATCAAAGCGGAGGTGACCAGATTCTTAGTTGCCGATCCGCTGAAGACCGCCGGGGAGCGACGACAAGATTTGTATGTCTCATTTCCTACTCAATGATGACCAAAGATAGAAGATCGGCGTTCATGATGGCTACAAGTGACCTCAATAGATTATGGACTAGACGGTCTTTAGTACTGATTTTCATGTACTAAAGCTTTTAAGATACTTTTTTAGATGTTTGTAATAAGCAAGGCTGTGTGCAGTCACGCAGAGGCCGATAGGCTGTGTGCGCTACTGCAGAGGCCGGAATATAATTCCATTGTCTAAAAAATATGCATAAAGAAAAAGGTTACTAAGTTTCCCTGATCACCAACTTTTTATATTAGCCTATACTAACATGGGATGCAACCAAAGGAACTTTAATGTAACAACTTTATTTAGCATGTGATAGAAAATGCACAACTACTAGCAAAAAGATAGCAAAACATATATTTAAATTTATCACATGAAACCCTACTGATATCTGCAGATTAGATGCAACCTACTAACATTTCTAATCATCCCTTGACAAAAAGAGCAAAAACTAACACATACATTAACTAGCTAAACCTATCCAAACAAGCATCTATTTAACCGAATTAAACAGAGAGGTAAAGTATGCATTTTACTCCTACTCATATTTTTCCTGCAGAGAGAACTTCATGAGCAAACCAACAAAATTTATTTCATAATTTTTGGAGATTCCTACAATTTTCTATGAATTTTGCAAGGAGCAGCTACACAAGGGAAAACACAAATTCGGGATTCAACCAAACATGGGCCTGAACAAAACTCCCGAGTTCGCAAACCCTCCCTCAACTTCTCTGGTGGTCCCCGCCGGCCCAAGCCCGACTCGGGCCAGGCCCACCTACGCCCCCTCTCTCTTCTCCCTTTTCTCCCTCCAGCGCCGGCTGCTCCCTCTGCTTGCGTTGCTCGGCCGCCGCTCGCGTCGCTCGCGCTGCCGCCTGCGCGCTGCTGCCCCGCTTGCCGGCCCACCGCTCACG
>CM014274.1:72460257-72472945 GCA_004135705.1 Alloteropsis semialata
ATTAAATAATGTATAAGCCGGTAAAGATCATATGTTACTGCTTCCATCTTCTCCTTTAGCATTTTATCATCTATCGCTTCTTAGTAGCCTATACGAGAAATAATATGTTGACCACTACAGATTAGTTATATTACTTAATGGTTAACATTAAGTTGTAACAATGGTGTAGCATTTAATTATTCTATACCGTTGCATTATTGCATAAGTGAGAGCCATTAAAGTAATATATTAATCTGCAAGTAGCATGTTAATATTCCTTATGCTCCTATTCCATCACTTTCACGCATAATTCCTGAAAGTGACCTTGTTGCTCAAATATTCTATTCTGTCTCTCTCGAGAACTTTACCGGTTAGCCATCTCTAAGTTCTAGTTGCAACCTTTAGACCTTTACCGTCGTTTGTTTTAGCTCCGGCTCAAGTCGTCTCTTGCGTTAGTTTTATATCAATCCAAGTCATACGTTAGCAACAATGATAAACTTGTTTTAATTGTTGTTTCTTGTATCTATTAAAATGTTAATATGATTAATCACTTATTCACCAGTTTCCTAATTAAAAGTAATTAGTTTATATCTCGGCAAGTTAATTTGATTAATTGCTATGTAACTAATTAAAAGCTATTTAGGTTTAACCATCGGTTCACTACAAGAAACTATTTAATCTGCGACGGAATCCTGGCGACGGTTTCAGAAAATGTCAGCATTTTATTCTTAGCCCAGATAAGCCCAGAATCTGTGACGGAATTTTCGCGACGAAGTCTGAGAACGTCGCAGATGTGCAAATAGCCCATTTGGGCTCACCGGGCCTGATTTCTGTGACGAACTTCCAGTAACCGTCGTAGATTGAAAATCAAAATCGTATTGATTTAATACCGTACCCAAGCACAATTTTGACTAATAAATATGTTTATTTTTTATTTACGACGACTCATATTTTTATATATAGCTTATTAATAAATGGTAAATGGAAAAAAATATAAAAAATTGCACCATGTGGTGTTTGAACCCTGGTCTTGAGTTCCAAAAATAAAGTGCCCTACCACAATTTTTAGTAACAAATATATTTATTGAAATAGTCACAGCCACGTCACCAAGTCAACCGACCCCCTCACCCGGCCATGCACCGTCACCCCGGAATTAAATTACAAAAAAAAGGGCAAACAGGGATTCGAACCGGCGACCTAAAGGTTTGGAGCCGGAAGTGTTACCACTACGCTACACATGCTGGTGACAAAATATGGTAATGAATTTTTATATACTCATATTCATGTTTTATTTCAAAAAATAAAAGATGGGCCACGTCACCGGGTGCCGCGCGCCACGTCACCCGACCCCACCGCGTGCTCACTGTAAATTTGAAAACAATTGAAGCGCCGAAGGTGCTGCTGGGTTTTGAACCCACGACTTGAAGATCAAACCCGAGCGACCCACCACTGGGCTACGGCCTTCTATGTGATGTTGATAGGTTTTATTCTATATATATATTTAGTTTCTCGTGTTTTATTTCGAGAATTGATAAAAAAAAAGTTTGGTGCGGGGTGAGAGAGATGGGATTTGAACCCATGACCTGCAAGATGGGAGGCGGATGACTTACCACTGAGCCACATCATTAGTTGTGAGAAAAAACGTTTTCTTTAATTATTGTTAATATGATTAATACTCAAGTCAATTTCTTTTCAATAATAATATGGTTAGTTGAACCCGAATCATAAATTTGTACGCTTAGATGTTCACACATGTTTTATTTCTAATTAAGTTTTTAATTGGCCTAATTCCTACATGAACATTTAGATGTATAAAAGTTGACTAAGTCTTATCTCGGTTTTGTAAAATAAACTCTAATATGACATAATTCTAATTTAGGGTATTTGTTTATGAAATATCATTTATATTGTTTTTATTAAACTAAAATGAACCAAGCACATAGTCTCTTGTGCTCTCATAACATAAATGTTACGATAGTTGTCTTTTTGTCTTTAGCGTCGTTCTCAGCGTTTCTTGAGCCCTCATGACCTTAGCATCGAGCCCCGTCTTTTGTGCATTCTTTTAATGCTTTGTGTTTGATTGGTGTGTTGTTCTTAGTTGTGCTTATTGTCTCCTTGTTAGTGTGTGTTTGTGCTCGTTGATTGCTGCGAGTTCGATGGATTCAAGAACAAGTGTTGAAGGTTAATCTGAGCAATTATTCTCTGGAATTAAGGCAAGTGTATTCTTGATCATATTTTGCAGTCCTAATAATCATATGACATGCTCACTTTATAGTTACGCTATGCTTGCATGCTTTCATAATATTGATGGGACCTATTTTAAGGATATGACTAGCGCTTGTTTACCTTTTCCTTGCATAACCTGGTTATTTAATTTATTGTTGGGTAGCTCTGCTTAGTTGCTTAACTTTGGGATATGGGTATCATTAATGATGAACATTATGAATTTGTGATATGCTCATTGGACGATAAACAAGATCATACTTTTAATTAGAACATGGAGTGACCACCCAAAAAAACAGTGCAACCACATAGCTAATGGGCTCTGGTCGTGACTAATTAATTAGAAGAGTTAACTTGTAATAACCTTACCGAAAGGGCAAGAGGGGAAGCATAAATGGGGTATAGCCCGGTCCTCTTGGGAGTATGCTTTGGTAAGTAACTCGGCGATTAGGGAGGGTTATGCTCTGCTGTGGCTTGAAACCTTAGCGGGTTGTTTCATGTTAATAATTCTTTGTAAAGGTCATGTAATGGTTCTCTGGCCCCTCACCTAAGGAAGTGTTGAAGAGGCTAGCTACCTCAGGCTATATGAGAAACATTGTTTGTGGGAAAAGAGTAAACCTCTGCAGAGTGTAAAACTAATATATCAGCCGTGCTCACGGTTACGAGCGGCTTGGACCCTCTCATGATAATTGAACTTGAAGTTAAAATAAATTGTGGTTACTTATGAGTATTTATTTATCTCAGTTCTTTAATTGGGTTGGTATATACTTATACTTAGTAATTATGCTGCTAATTAAAATTTGACCAACTAAAATGCTTAATGCTATTAATTGCCAGCCTATCCTTGATTTAGCCTTGCATGTCATTTGCTTTTGCTCTACACTTGCTGAGTACGACATGTACTCACCCTTGCTATAACCAATGTTGCTCAGAAGAAGAAGTTGCTTTGAAGTTGAAGTTCTAGGTGTACGCAACCCCCCAGTTGATTGCCTGCGAGTTCGGAGCCTTCGTTTCCAGGATTAAGCGTATATCTCTGATAATCTCTCTTTATTTACGTGATACTGTTGCTGTTATTCACTTATGATGTCACTATATGTATGAAACTAGATCCTGGCATACATATAGGTAGCATTCGGTTTTGTTTTAAAACCGGGTGTGACACTTTGTCATCAACATCACAACAACAGATGGAGAGCGTGCATCTTCTACCGTGGGGGATGAAACCGGCGATGAGATCGAATTGTTAGACCTTGTCACCACCCGGAGCATGCCATTCTCAGATTTCGGGCATCCAAGAAAATCTTGGAGAGCGAACTTGGCATCAAACATCTTTGGCAACACAGAGATCACATATCAGCAGGACGGCGCCCAGCATCATCCGTGGCGTCAGCATCTGGCCCCGCCCCGAGCAGCAGCTTGACGGTCTCAACCGCCGTCCGTGAACCACCAGAAGCGGCGCAGTAGAGGCCGGTGGTACCGGAGCGGCGGATGACGTCGACGGACAGGAGGAAGGAGTCGCGCAGAGCGGGGGTCAGACTTTTCTATTTCGCGAACCGGTACGCTGTGTAACGAGTGGCAATGGCGGGTAATTTTACCCCAACTCTATGAGATTGTTTGTAACAAGGGTTTTTGGAGCACCCCTTGAGGAGCTCCAAGAAAAACCTGGAGTTGGCCCCAACTCCAGGTTTTTTCCGGAGTTGGAGTTTCTAGAGCCGGACGTGTTTGGCATAAAAAAACTTGGAGTTGTTGGAGTGGAGCTAATTTTCTGGAGTTGGAGCTGTGCCAAACACGCCCTAAATGTGCTTGCTGAGTATTATTACTCACCCTTGTGTTTATTTTGTTTTTAGGTACCAAATGATTGCGGCATGCATGGGGAGCAGGGATAGCACCTTTTCTTGAGCACACACTCCATATTTAGATATATATAGTTCAGTCGCATGTTTATTAGATCTGTAATTGGTTAAATTGAATTGCGTAACTACTTGCCATTGTTGAGTGGGTTTGGTGGACATGTTTTGTTCTAATATCGTTGCTTGGGCTGTGATGCTTATTTATTCAGTTATATGTTATTCGTATAAACTCTCTATGAAATGTTTGTCCAAAAATGCCTAGTTTACAGGGGAGGTTCTGCTGAAATTTTTTAATGGTGTCCAGACCCGTGTGCTTTTATTGGTGTTTGTTAGCCTCTGGGTTTTTGGGGAAAATCCGGGGTGTTACATTTGGTATTCAGAGCAAGGTTTAAGTCTTTTTGGGTTACTATATGTTGCTAAATGACTAAAATTAGACTTAGGCCTAAATAAAACTAAAATTGACACACTTATGCACAATAGGATGGGTCGCATGGTTTTGCATTGCATTTACGCTTCGGTATTCTGATTTCTTATTTCTTGATTGGATATGATAACATGTTGTTGATTGTAATCTTTGTTCTTGTTTGGTGGGTTATAGTTATGCCGCCTAGAAGGAGTGCTCGTGTAGCCTGTGGCCGCGGTGGAGGCCGTGGTGGTGGCCGTGGTCGAGGTCATGGCCGCAATAATCAAGAAGTGAGTCAACCCATCATTGGTGAGAATGACGGGGTGTAAATGCTCCAAATCAATCTGCTGCTGGATGTAACACCCTAATTTTCATCACAAATAAATCTTAGGAACCACTTCTGAATTTTCTAGGATTTATCTAGGGCTTAAATAAATTTCTAGGAATTAATTGGGATTTATTAGGATTTTATTCAAATTAATAATTAACTATTAGTTCCAATAAGTTTTTGTTGCATTCATGCTGGTGCATTGATTCTGTTACTGTTGCGAGTCAATTAGAATTTAAATTCTGTTTAAATTCGAATTGATTTGCATTTGTTTGGTTAGTTTTGTAGTGTTCAGTTTTAGTCTAGAAAACCTCCCTTAGCTTTCGTTCAGCTCGGTTTTAGCCCCTGGCCCTTTTCCCCTTGGTCCGGTTAACCGCCGACGAGGCCCGGCCCATTTCCCAGCTTGTCGCCGGCCCGTTCTTCAGCGTGCGGCCCGTCTCCCTGCCGCCGACGTCGAAGGCGCCCACACCAAAGCCGCCTTGGCCGCCTTCCCCTACCTGTCGCTGACGCGAGGACCCCGCGTGTCGGCGTCGTCTTCCCTTCGAGTCCAGCCCGACTCCGAGCTCAACCCGGCTCTCCGACTCGATCTCGCCCCCCCGAATCCTAACTGCCTACTCCGCGTGCCCCGGGCCTCTCCCTGCCTCTATATAGCTGCCCCGCGAGCCCCCGCAGCCTTCCCAACAAACCCTGGCCACCTTGCACCGCGCCCGTCGAAGCCGCCGCCGCTCCAAAGCTCGCGACCGCCGCCTCGGAGTAGCGTCTTCGCCGCCCGTTCGACCACCAGAGCACGTCCCCGAGCTTGACGAGCATGTAAGGAAGCTTCCCCGAGGCCCATAGATCGATTTGTGGATCCCTTTTCGCCATCTAAGACCTCGCCGTCATTGACAGACTCACTCGGACCGCCCTCATCGCCGATTCGACGTCCTCGCCGTGCAATCGCCGTCGAGATCTACCTAGGTGAGTTCGCCTTATCCCCAGCTTGCTCTAGGGCCAAACCGCGTTCGTTTTGATGCACCGTAGCTCGAGTTTGCCCTTTTTCCGGCGAGCTTCGCCGCGCCGCCGCTCAGCGCCGCCGCCTCCTTCGTTTCGCGCCGCTGCCCGTCGACCCGATCAACCAGAGCCGTCCATCCCCAGATGAGCCGCCCAGATCTGGGTCAACCAGAAGGGTACCGGTCAGCCTGGCCTTTTTAGTTAAGAGCCCCTGAGGTTTTTGGATATTAACCCGCCGTCCAGCCTTAGTTCAAAATATTTATATTTAGGTCATGTTTTCTTACGGTTAGAACCTTGAGCTTTCATATATTCATAGCCGCCGTCCTGCCCTGCCCTTTTACTCGTTAAACCTTGAGTTTTCGTATGTAATTATGTTTATGCCCCTAGAATCTTACTGTCTAGTCCTTAGGAAGTTCTGGTAATCGAAGTTATGCCCCTGTTACCTTGTTTTAGCCATATCTTCCACGTTTTAGCTCCAAATTAGGTGATTCTTGCGCTCACGTGATCCTTAGGACTTGTACCGTAGTTTTATTCTGTTGTTTTGTCCTGTTGCATATGTTTGGTGTATTGTTTCTTATTTTGTTGTATTGCTTCTTGTATGTGGTCGTGTGACGCGTTTAGAAGGAGAGCAGTTTGAGGAGGAGCAGGAGCAGTTCTTTGAAGACTCTGAGCAGCAGGAGCCTTTCGCAGAAGGCAAGTGTCCTTGATCATGCTTATCCCAAGGATAATCATACTATTATCACATTTACTTTTATGTTATGCATGGTTATAATATTGATGGGACCTATTTTAGGGATGTGCCTAGTCTTGTTTACCTTATTTTCCTTGCATAACCTGGGTATTTAATTATTGTTGGGTAGCTTTGCTTAGTTGCTCTACACTTGGGTTATGGAGATCATTAATGCTGAACTTATGAATATGTGATATGCTCATTGGACGATGAACCAGATCATTATTTTAATTGGAACATGGAGTGACAACCCGAGAAAACAGTGCAACCACATAACTAACGGGCTCTGGTCATGGCTAATTAATTAGAAGAGTTAACTTGTAATAATCTTACCGAAAGGGCAAGAGGGGAAGCATAGATGGGGTATAGCCGGATCTCTTGGGAGTATGCTTTGGTAAGTAACTCGGCGATTAGAAAAGGTTATGCTTTGCTATGGCTTGAAACCTTAGCGGGTTGTTTCATGTTAATAATTCTTTGTAAAGGTCATGTAATGTTTCTCTGGCCCCTCACCTAAGGAAGTGTTGAAGAGACTCATGACCTCAGGCTATATGAGAATACATTGTGTGTGGGTAAAGTGTACAACCTCTGCAGAGTGTAAAACTGATATATCAGCCGTGCTCACGGTTAAGAGCGGCTTGGATCCTCTCATGATAATTAAACTTGAAGTTGAATTAAATCATGGTTACTTGTTGAGCATTTATTTCTATTTGGGTTGGTATACACTTATACTTAGTTAAGCTTGCTAACTAAAAACATGACCAACTAAAATTGCTTAATGCTATAGCCTATTGCCATCCTTGATTAAAGCCTTGCATGTCATATTTATTTATTACTCCACTTTGCTGAGTACCAACCATAAGTGTACTCAAACTTGTTTATCTGCGGCTCAGAGGGTGATACTTGTGGAGACTACATCGAGGAGGTTGACGAGTTCTAGGTGTGCGTTCCACCAGTCGACTGCCTGTGGATGGATCTATTATCAGTTCTTAGATGAGACGTTTATTATTATTAAGGATATTATTTGTGGCTTGTAATAATGTTACTTAACTCTCTTTTGTTTTCGATATACATTGGTTTGATACTGCTAATGATGTCATCATGTGTGTGTGAACGGATCCTGGCGCACATGTGATTTACTTGGTTTTATTCCTCAAAAACCGGGTGTGACAGAAGTGGTATCAGAGCGAGGTTGACTGTAGGACGTTAGCCTAGTTAGCATGGTCGTCTTTTAGGCCCTTAATTGTCCTTTCTTACTTCCGCTATTGCTTACTCTGTCTGCTTTTGGCTAAAAAAAATTTATTTTTGTCTTATATTGCTCTATCCTTATTCTATTTATCTTATATCTTGGTCTTGTTTCTATCTACCTGTTTTTGCTCTTACCTCTTAGAGTGGTGCTTACGTGGCCTGGTCTTTTCTGAAGATGGCTAGGACTAAGGAGACCGCTCGCAAGAGGACTGGAGGGAGGTGTGTTCGTCAGGACGATGCTGCACCAGTTCAGCAGCCGCCAGCTCCAGTTCAGGTGCCACCAGTCCTAGTGGAGGATGATGACGAGGAGGAGGTACCTGTTGACGTTCCAGCTCAACAGGGTGAAGCTGGAGGTGATCCAGGAGGTGATGACAATGGGGATGATGATGGACCTGACTCCAGTGATGAAGAAGACTCAGATGTGGACAACTACTCAGATGATTCTCCCGTTGCGAGGTGGATGACTACAGAGCGCACCACTGATGGGAGTGGGTTCTTCCCCAGGGTACTCCGGTTCATTCTGGAGAAGGAGGGAAACCCAATCAGGCCTGAGTACATTGGAGAGAGGTACCAAAGCTCACTCTATCCTGAGCTGTGGTACGTGACTGTGCATGTCAGAGCATTTGATGAGGTCACCAGGAAGTTCTTGGTGTTGAGGGCACACAGGGCTATTTCTCCACATACCACCTTTGCAGCTGGGATTGATGACGCTGCAAGGAGTGCCTTGTATGTTCTTCTTCACAACCATCAGTCGTCTCTGGCGAATTCTTTCTTCAGGCACTACCCGCGCCGAGCCAGTGGGAGTAACATGGTAGAGCTCACAGCGCCTCCCATTGTGAGCGGTACCATGAATGCTCAGGTTGGCCTTACAAGCGCGCTCAGTGAGAACTTGGATGCCACTCACTCAGAACTAGAGTTGGCATATGCTAGGATTGAAGCAGCTCATCAGAGGATTGAAGAGCTAGAGGCAGAGCGTCGAGGAGATGCTCAACCACCTAAGGACGAGTTACATGCTCATGTTCAGTCGCCGCCGCGCAAGAGGATTCGCTTTGGTTCTTCGTCTTGCAGGACCATCATTAGGGATCCTTAGGATGATAGGAGTTCAGTCTTGTTCAGGTCTTGTAATAAACGATAGTTCGGTTAATTAGTGGTGTGTTAGATTTTGCTTAGGTGTGAGATTGTTTTGCTGTGTGCTAAACTTGGTGATTTGGAGTTTTGTATGATTGCGGTGTTTTGTGGAGTGATGACCACACAACACCATTTTTATTAAATCAATAAATTTATTTAGTTTGGGTTATGTCTTGGGTTCTGTTCTTAAGGTTTATTTAATCTCTTTATCAATCATTATCATTATATATCTTTAATCACGTCATACTTATTTCTGCTCTCGTCATTATCTGACACTGCTGTACTGTTCGAATTATATCTGAAGCTACAGAACTCTGATTGACATGAAACCAGTTGGGTTAGAACCAGAATTTGATAAGCTATTTTCTGGCAAAATCTTACGATTTTTGGATTTTCTGGTAGAGAGATACCTGTGTTTTAGTGGAGTATACAGAATCTGTCTAGAGCCTCTGACACAGCCAGGATATTTCTTTAATATCTTTAGTTCCCGAAATCCAAATGAGTTGATTCCTATTGGGTTGGATTCAGAATTTCATACTCTCTGTTCTGTCAAAACTTCATTATTTTTGGACGATCTGTTTAAGAGTTATATCTGTTTTAGTGGACTAACAGAATCTGTCTAAATCTGGAGACGAGATTTAATCTTTAACCTTATGATCTATGTCAATTATATGATATTCATGTTGTAAAACTTGCTTATACAAGTAATTACATCTGGTATTCATATTGTTGTGCATTCTTTATTCCATCTTATTCAGTTCATCTATCAATGTCTAAATCTCATGTTTCTAACGCTCAGATGGTGAACACCAGGTCTGGTTCAGGAGTTGATCAGCCAGCTGTTCCTCGCCACGGTAGCCAGCAGCCCCCAGTGCCACCGCCAGCAATGGATCAACAGTTTGTTGCTGCTCAGATGGCGCTTCTGCAGAACATGACTGCAGCCATGACCAACCTGCAGAACCAGCTGAACCAGCAGGGAGGACAGGGGAATCAGCCACGGGACAGGCACCGCGAGTTCATGAGTCATCATCCGCCCACCTTCTCACATTGTGCTGATCCACTTGATGCAGATGATTGGATCAAGAACATTGAGAAGAAGCTGGAGATCACACAGTGCACTGACAGGGAGAAGGTCCTGTATGCTTCAGGACGACTTGAGGGTGCAGCTTCTGACTGGTGGGACTCCTACGCCGCCGCTGCTGCAGATCGTAATGCTATCACCTGGGATCAGTTCAAAACCAGCTTCAGAGATCACCATATTCCTGCCGGTGTGATGAAGCAAAAGAAGAAGGAGTTCCTCGCTTTGAAGCAGGGGAACTTGTCAGTGGCTGAATACAGGGACAGGTTCACTCAGCTGTCTCGCTACGCTCCAGAGGAGGTGGACAATGATGCGAAGAGGCAGGATCACTTTCTGGAGGGTCTTAGTGCTCCTATTCGCTACCAGTTGATGGTCCACACTTTTCCTACCTTCCAGCAGCTGATTGATAAGGCTATTGGTGTGGAGTGTACACGCCGTGAGATGGGTGACCACAAGAGGAAGCTTCTTCAGTAGGGTCAGTCAGGTAGCAGCTCTCGCCCCCGCTACTTCCAGTCACAGGCTCAGGGTACGCCGTACCGTTCAGGAGGACAGGGTGGACAGCCTCAGCAGTTCCAGCAGCCCCAGCGCCCCGCTCCACAGTTCCAGCGCTCCAGCCTGCAGGGCCAGCGCACTCCTTCTTCCCAGGGTCGCCAGGGTACTCCAGCTAGCACGCCTGTGAGAGGTGCTACCCCCAGCACTCCGCCCGCTCGTGGTTGTTTCAGGTGTGGGGAAGTTGGCCATTTTGCTCACAACTGTCCCAAGGGTTCTGGTCAGTCTTCACAGGGTCAGGGCAGCAGCACTCCCAGACAGGTCCAGCAGTCCCAGCAGAGGAATGGGAACCAGACTCCACAGGGCAGCAGAGGACAGCAGAGGTTCACCCAGGGCAAGGTGAATCACCTTGCAGCAGAGACCGCTCAGGAGGCTCAGGATGTTGTGCTTGGTATGTTCCTTGTTAACTCCGCCCCCGCCTCAGTTTTATTTGATTCAGGAGCTTCTCATAGTTTTATTACTGCTCAGTTTGTTGCTAAACATAACATACCCATGTCCACAATGAGAAGCGACTTGCTAGTTAGTTCACCGGGGGGGAACATGAAATCATCTTATAGATGCCATAATGTTAAACTGAGAATTTTGGATAGAGATTTCTTGGTTCATCCTATAGTGCTATAGTCATCTGGGATTGATGTTATTCTCGGAATGGGATGGTTAGCCAAGTATGATGCAGTAATTCAGTGTGCCAAGAGATCAGTACTTCTCACCAGTCCAGAGGGGGAAAGGATTGAGGTAGATGTTGCCATACCTTCATTAGCAGAGGGCACAGTTCATCAGATGAAGGGAGTTTCATTGGAGGATATCAGCGTTGTCTGTGACTATCCGGATGTCTTTCCTGACGATTTGCCAGGTATGCCACCTGATCGTGACATTGAGTTTATTATTGAGCTTTTACCTGGCACTGCCCCTATTGCTAAAAGACCTTATAGAATGGCTGTTGATGAATTAGAAGAACTTAAGAAACAATTAAAAGAATTATCAGACAAGGGTTTTATTCGTCCTAGTTCATCACCTTGGGGAGCACCTGTTATTTTTGTGGAGAAGAAGGATGGCACACAGAGAATGTGCGTTAATTATAGGTCGCTTAATGAGGTAACTATTAAGAATAAATATCTGTTGCCAAGAATTGAGGACCTATTTGATCAATTGAGGGGAGCTAAGGTGTTTTCCAAGATCAATTTGAGGTCAAGTTATCACCAGCTCAAGATCAGGCCATCAGATATTCCTAAGACAGCTTTTACCACCAGGTATGGGTTGTATGAATACACAGTCATGTCTTTTGGTTTGACTAATGCTCCCGCCTACTTTATGTACTTGATGAACAAGGTCTTCATGGAGTACTTGGATAAGTTCGTGGTGGTGTTCATTGATGACATCCTGATTTATTCCAAGAATGAAGAGGAGCATGAGGAGCACTTGAGGCTAGTGATGGAGAAGCTGAGAGAGCATCAGTTGTATGCCAAGCTTAGCAAATGTGAGTTCTGGCTGAAGGAGGTGTCTTTTCTTGGACATGTTATCACAGATGGTGGCATTGCAGTTGATCCAGGCAAGGTCAGTGAGGTGCTAGATTGGGAGCCACCAAAGAGTGTGTCCGAGATCAGGAGCTTTCTGGGTTTGGCAGGTTATTATAGGAGATTCATTGAGGGATTCTCTAAGTTGGCGAAGCCTCTCACATCGCTCTTAGAGAAAGGGAAGGAGTTTGTGTGGACAGATGCTTGCCAGGCCAGTTTTGAGGAACTCAGGAAGAGGTTGACGACAGCTCCTGTATTGGTAATGCCAGACATTACTAAGAGTTTTGATATATACTGTGATGCATCTAGACTTGGTTTAGGATGTGTTCTTATGCAGGAAGGCCGAGTCATAGCTTATGCATCTAGACAGTTGAGGAAGCATGAGGTGAATTATCCCACTCATGATCTTGAGTTGGCAGCAGTTGTTCATGCTCTGAAGATCTGGAGGCACTACATGTTGGGCAACAAGTGCAGGATTTATACAGATCACAAGAGCTTGAAATATATCTTTACTCAGAAGGATCTCAATTTGAGGCAGCGACGTTGGCTAGAGTTGATCAAGGACTATGATATGGAAATTCATTATCATCCTGGGAAGGCCAATGTAGTTGCAGATGCGTTGAGCAGAAAGGGGCATGCTAATACCCTTCTGACTCATGCGATGCCTGAC
>CM014274.1:72478596-72503382 GCA_004135705.1 Alloteropsis semialata
GCAGCCGCGGCAGCAGCGGCCATGGGAGGCGGCGGCACAGCCACAGCGGCTGCAGTCGTGGAGGAGGAAGCGGTGGCAGCCGAGGAGGGAGAAAGGAGGGGAGGGAAGGAGGAGAAGGGAGGGAGCTCCGGCTGCCGGCGGCCGACCATCTCACCGGCGGCGGAGGCGGCGGCGGCGGCTGGTAGGGAGGGAGGGAGAGGAGAAGAGGAAACCCTAGCTTGATACCATGCTAGAGGATAATGCCTCAATTGATTCCTCCAAACCCTAGAATGGTGGGTAATATAGTAGCTGTACATGGGACTCTAGATGGGCCTAACTACATGGGCCATAAGGGCCGCATATATACACCAACGTAGCATTCTGCACCTGGACTTTTGGCATATGGCAAGCACGATAAAGCGTGTTACAGGTGACAAGAAGTGAACAGCTAGTATCCAATCATTTTGCATATCCATTTCTGCTTTGTTTTTCTTTCATGTGATGTGATAATGACATGGACGCTGACGTGCTAGTGTCTTCCGATGAATGATGTAAATACAATGGTTGCAGGAAAACCAGAGCTGTATATTGTTGACTGATTTCCCTCCAGCTACTATAGTTCATAGTGCATATTTTCACCTACATGGGTAATGGCCATTTCATGGGCATTCTAGACAGTTGAGATGGAACACATGTGAGGTCCTTCATGTGAGCCTGGAAGTCTGCTGGATGCGGATACTCATGGTGCTTTCGTTTTTGTAGTTTTTTTTTCTCATAAACTCAAATAAATGAGAAAATTCCCTATTTGCCACTGAAATTTACAACGCGTCCTTATTTGCCACTGTAAAAGTTTTTCTTCCCTATTTGCCATTGTGTGAAAATTGTGTCCCCTGTTTGCCATTGCCGTCTGATTGATGGACTAACAGAGTTAAGTTGGACAGGAAAAGACAGTTTTACCCTCCAGGAACACTGTTGTGAATTTGGCTAACGTTTGTTTTCATGAGATTAGCAAGTGAAGTCAAAGAGATGATGCCCATTGCAGATTTGCAGTGACGTGACAACTTATATTGGAGGAGCTAACTTTTATATTAGTGTTTAGTGATGTAGCAATACTTTTTTTTCCTTACGCGGTTCTGCAGTCACTTGCCATAGGAAGCGCTAGGCCTTGTAGCTGGGGTAGC
This sequence comes from Alloteropsis semialata, assembly GCA_004135705.1. Classification (NCBI taxonomy): domain Eukaryota; kingdom Viridiplantae; phylum Streptophyta; class Magnoliopsida; order Poales; family Poaceae; genus Alloteropsis; species Alloteropsis semialata. The sequence continues at coordinate 72,479,757 of CM014274.1, forward strand.
GGGCTTGAGATAGAAGGGGAAAACCAGAGCGAATCCCGGTGCACCCCCGAGCAGCCTGCCGCTCTTCCTGCAGATGCGAGGCCCAGCCCATGGCGCTGCTGCTGCGGGATCTCAGACCCACCGCTCGCCGTGGCTCCCTGCCTCCCTGGCCGCCGCTCCTGCTGGGCGAGAGTCGCTACTCGCTGCGGTTCCCGCTGGCGCGCGATTCGCCGCGCTCGCTAGAGACCGAATCCCGGCACCTGCGAGCAGCCTCAACCGCCGGAGCCCCTTCAGCCCCTAGTTCCCATCCTATTTGTCGAGGTCTCACTCGATCTAGGTTTGGAAGAGGGAGCAATTGGGGAGAAGAGAGACAGGGAGTTACGGATGCTGATACGCTCTCTGAGGACACAATACCGGAGAGATAGAAAGAGGGAGGGGTAGGGGCACTCTAGGAATTATGAAAAAATGACTGCACTGTTCACTTCACGGTATATGACGGAATGGACAGCAATGGCAAATAAGGGACCCAAGTTTCACGCAATGGCAAATAGGGAAGAAAAACTTTTACAATGGCAAATAGGTAAGCGTTGTAAATTCTAATGGCAAATAAGGAATTTTCTCCAAATAAATAGGGCATAGAATTTTGTTGTGCCCATCACTTACATGCATGGCCATGACATGGGAGAAAAAAAAATAACATTGGAGAAAGAAAACCCACAATAATACGAGTATCTGGCTACGGGTGCGTCCTCTTTTTTTTGGTTGCATCGTTTGGTTTCAGTCCATTTCCAAGTCAAACCATCCGTTCAATGTTGCGCCGTGGATACGACTCTCAGGCTCTGGATATTTATCTGGGAGAGATATGACAGCTCAAGCAAGGATTTTATCCTAAGTAGCCTGTTACCTGTTACTTGTTAGGTGTTAGCCAGGCCAAGCCATAAAACGGCGTGGTTAAGGTTAACTTGGGTCTTTGGGTTCAAGCATGGTATTGCTTTCAGTTTTTATCTAGGCATGGAAGAAATATTCCAAGTTTTCTGAAAAAAGTAAAGTACACAGTACAGAGACGCACTCTTTAGTAGTGTTTGTTTCCCACCTAGATTATAATTTAGTTTATGTATCACGGACATATTGGTAAAATACCATCATGGACCATCAAAATAATCTCAAATAAGCTGCATATGAGTATCTTATTTCAGCTTATTTAGTGGTCCATGATCTTTTTACCATAATTTTCTTACTCTGTAAGCTAGATTATATGATTTATGAAGAAAAACAAACAGGGGTAGTCATTTATAATTCGTCAGTTTTTTTAAAGAGTAAATTGCACCCGTCATACGACAACTTGATAGGTGAGTGCAAATTGGTCCAACAACTTGTAAAATGCTCAATGCAGTGCAACAAATTAGTAGGTGGGTGCAGATTGGTCCTCGAACTTGTAAAATGTCCACTTTAGTGCGATAACTTGATAAATTGGTATATCTACAGTCAAAACATTATGACGATGATATATTTGGCTACTCAGATATCGGATGGGAGGGTACAAGACTTGTATTGTGCCATCTAGGATTTTGTTTCTTAATACTATGACCAAAATAATTTATAATTTCTACCATCTCTTTTAAATTAATGTTGCAATATTCTTTTGTAATTTTTCCACAAATTTTTTCATCTTAGCATTACGGAATTAATTTTCATTTGAAGATTAAGAAAAAAGGTCTAAATAGCTTGAAATAAATAATAATTGTTCTGATTTGATATAGACATAGGCTTAATAAATTAACTAACATCTTTTTACTTATTTAGATACCAAACACATCACCATTGTAACGTTTGGACTGTTTACGCACCATTTTACCAAGTTATTGTATTAAATTAAGCATTTTTCAAGTTGTTGGACCAATCCGCACCCACCTGCCAAGCTGTTGCACTAAATTGAGCATTTTACAAGTTGTTGGACCAATCTGCACCCACCCGCTAAATTGTTGTATGATGGGTGCAATTTACTCTTTTTAAAATCTAAACTTGGTAGTCGAGGCCCACAATGTAACCTGAGCGATCTATGTGAATGTTTTTGGACACACTAATTGAAATGTCAACATGACCGTGTTGACTTTGGTGAAAGTGATATACGGCCTGTTTAGATTAGGGTGAAACTTTTGAAACTTTGAAACTTCACTGTTCATCAAAGGGAATCTTATATGCATGGAGTATTGAACGTGTGTTAATAACAAAACCCATTCCATAACCCCCCGGTAACTTTTCGAGACGAATCTAATGAGCTTAATTTGGCCACGATTAGACAACGTTGTGCTACAGTAAACAATCTCTAATGACGGATTAATTAGGCTTAATAGATTCGTCTCGCGATTTTCCGTCCATCCGTGTATTTAGTTTTATAATTAGATCATGTTTAGTCCTTCTAATTTTCGATTTAGAATTGAAAACTTTCTTTCCAAACTAAACAGGCCCATAACTACACTGTGGAAAGATATTCATCCAACGATGGAAACCAGTTTGTTACTACCTAACATTTCTAATCACCACACTTTGATGCCCACTGCCCAATTTTGTTGCCATAATTAACCACGGCAAACTCCAGAAAAAGAAAATGCATGAACAGACGGATTAGTGCGCTGAGAACGTGCAGCTTGTCATAATCATGATTAGGAACCAAACAGTTGCTGAGCTGCCGCAGAAAATCAAAGATATGAGAGTGGTGCCCGGTACCGAACCATGATTAGGAACCACGCGCTCGGACCGGCCGCGGTAAACTGCCCGAAACCGTACCGTACGTGCTGCCGCTCTGTCGATGCCAGAAAAGCCCCCGGGCCCTCTGACCACTGCGCCGCGCTCGGCCGTGGACCGAGGGGCAAAACCGGAATTCCGCAAGCCCGACTGGACTCGGCTGCACTCGACGCGAGAGAGGGTTTCCCCTATCTCCTCTCCTCCTCCTCTCTCTCTCTCCTCCTGTTTCCCCCACGAGATTCTGTTCTACGCCGCCATAATCACAGTCGTGCCGCATCGTCGGCGACCTCGCCGCCGGCGACGCGGTTGTACAGCGGACCCGGGGGGGAGACCTTGAACTGCAGGCTTCTCTGGTGGTGCTGGTGGTGGTGGAGAGGCGTGCACCTCTTCCTCCTCCTGTCCCTCTGCTGCAGCTGGACTGGCGTGGAGTGGAGATCCATCCACCCCGCACTTGCCACGATCTCTTCCTTCTCGCGTCGGTAACCGCCCCGCGATTGCTTGGACGGATTGCTCTCGGGCTTGGCTTTGCTCGCAGTCTAATCCAAATCTGTCTCCCTCCCTCTCTGTCTCTCTCCGTTCAGTTGGCTGCGGATTTGCGTGCTGTGGTGCCGCCCGCGGTCCAATCCATGGTTGGGTTCGATTTGGTTCGTCTTCGGCTTCAGTGTTCGAGATCAGTCTAGCCGAGGTGCGAGCGCGGTTTGGTTGCCGGAAGACCTTTTGGAGTTCAAGTGAGCCCCCATGCCCCAGGTGAGGTCCGGCCCCGATGGCGCCGGTGGGGACTACATCAAGTGGATGTGCGGCGCCGGCGGCCGCGCGGGCGGCGCCATGGCTAACCTCCAGCGCGGCGTCGGCTCACTCGTCCGGGACATCGGCGACCCCTGCCTCAACCCCTCCCCAGTTAAGGTCGCTTTGCTTCTTAATAAATCGATCCTGCTGTTTAATACGGATTGTGTGATGGATATTGGTGCCAATGCCAATGTGAATGATGCTGCTCTCCCTTGCTCGTGAGGCCGTGACATTGGTGACCACTGCCACTTCATTAGTTTCATGTTGATCAGTTTTGACAAGGAATGTATTGGTTGCATTTTCCCAGTATACGTGGTATTGATGGCACTAAGAAATTATCACCTTCCTTTTTTGTGTGTGAATCCATATAATGCCTATATTTAGTATCTATATCCATATTAATATGAGATAAAATGTTCTGTTTATTATAGCACTTGCACTGATTGCAGAGTCAACGGCCATGAATAAAGTTTATTGTCACATAAGATCTGTCGCAGGGTAAAACCATTTCCTTAATACATACTGCTATTCATGATGCTGTAAATGTTATCCAATGTAAGACAGTAACCCTCAAATAGAGGCTGTTACGGAAATAATGATGTACTCCTGTCATTCCTTGATTAACCACTCTGTTTTAATATGATCTCAATTTTCAAAGAGGGTACATCCGAATGCAATTAGTGATTTGGTGTCAGAAAGATGATGACGACGACACTAATTATCTACCATTCAAGTAATCATAACATATGAACTAATGAATCCTAATAAAAGTATGATAGTATCCATTTGTCACAAGTGTATATGAAACTATGAATTATGCATGCCTGTTACATGATTGTATCCATTGGTTACTAGAGTATATGAAACTACCGACCATACCTACCCGCACTGCTGACAACTTTGGTTTTCTACCTCCAACTGTACAGGGAAGCAGAATGCTCAAACCAGAAAAATGGCATGCATGTTTTGACAGTGACGGAAAGGTTATATGTTTCCGTAAAGCCCTTAAATTCATTGTCTTAGGGGTGAGTTAACTATGTATTTGATGTTTGAATACTTCCCTTTTCATGTTCTTTTAGTTGTAGAAGCACTGTGTGAATGATTTTTTTTAGTCTTCAGGCATCACATTCGCATACTAGTATCAGCTCTGATATGGGTTATGTTTTTTTTCGTCAGCAAAAGAACCATATGCACAACTATGAATAATTATACGCATTACAGGGGTATGTAACTAGTTGTACCTCATTTAACAATGTGCAGGGAGTGGATCCTTCTATTCGAGCAGAAGTTTGGGAATTTCTTCTTGGCTGCTATGCCTTAAGTAGCACGTCGGAATATAGGGGAAAGTTAAGAGCTGCTCGAAGGTGAGAATTTTTCATTCTTTTCTTGGTGCAAGTATCATTTTATTTACAAGCCTAAGAGTTTTATAATTTATGTTCTAAGAGAGTGCTGTGGTAGACATTAGTTTGGTTACCTTTGTATTGGTAAACAAACTGCTCTAGCCAAAATTCCGTACCCTTTATAGTCCCAAATTATTGTTCTCATAATTATGTGCATAAATTAGAAAATAACATTGAAAATAATGTGTCACCATGGTTTGTCTGGACTCTGGAATGCCAGTCTCGTCCCTTTGGAGTTTGAACTTGTTTTTTGGGTACTGCGTCTTTTTACATACATTTCTCCTATTTCCATATGCCACATCCTACACATACTCTCTAGGGATAAGCTGATGTTGTCAATCCGCTGTTGAATAGAATCATTAGATACTGTGCTTGTTCTGACTCTCTATTCCATTTCATGTAACTCCCTCAACATTTGAATTTATTTTCTTCTTTTTATCTCATCTATATTTTTTTTTCTACTTTCCTAATGTTTGGGAACATTTCCCCTTTTTGTTTGACCCTTTTGTTTATTCCATTTGTGGCTGTAAAATTTATTTTAAATCTTGGAGGCTGTAATTTCCTTTCTACTTTACACCTGTGTATCATTCGGAATCTAGAAGGCTCTAACTTGATGCTTTTTTTTCTTTCTATGTAGGGAGAAGTATCATTATTTAATTAGACAATGCCAGAGCATGCATGCAAGCATTGGTACAGGTCAGCTTGCATACGCCGTTGGATCGAAGTTGATGGATGTCAGGACTTTGCCCAAAGAAACTGATAGTGGAGAAGTCAGCACAAGCCAGCAAACTGCACATCAAGCACCTTGCAATGTTACAGAAAATTCCAATTTGAATTATGGGTCTGGTGTCACACCTCAGTCTCAGAAAAGAAAATGTAGTAAATCAGCCGAACCAGTTGGTTTTAACATACATAACGATAGCTCTGTATATGATTCTTCCAATTTTACGGTACCTTCCACAGTGGTGAATAGTTGCTTGAGAGGTTCTGGAGATTATGATGATATTGGTGAACCAAGGTATGACAGTGAGACCTTCACTGATTTTCCTTCCCTATCTGGCACAAACTTGTTCACAAATGGTGGTGAGGATAGCAATGGAGTTGAGGAAAGTCTCTGTAGTTTCTCGGTTCCTGAAGATAGGTTAAGGCCCCGTGATGAACGCATGCACAGTTTCCAAATCAATAATAACATAGATCTCATTATAGAGTCAAATTCATTCTCCAATGATCTGTTTCGACCTAGCAACAGTGACTCAGCCATCTTTCACTCAGATGCATACAAGCAGGATAGATGGTTAGATGATGGCTATAGTAAGGAAATTATAGATTCCTTGAGGATATCTGATGCACCAGAAGCAGATTTAGTTGATGGGACCGAATCAAACGGTTTGGTTGCCGACAAAGATAGAGTCTCTGAATGGCTCTGGACACTGCATCGAATTGGTATGCTTACATTCTCAATTTGTGCTTTTCATGTGGTCTCTTCTGATTGTATCCTAATTAGGGAAAAAATTCTTGATGTAGTGGTTGATGTGGTGAGAACAGATAGCCACCTTGATTTCTATGGAGAATCAAGGAATATGGCTAGAATGTCTGATATACTTGCAGTCTATGCGTGGGTTGATCCCTCCACTGGATACTGTCAAGGTCTGCATACTTCAGGGAGCTTTATTTTCTACATTGTTTAATTATTCTTGGCGTATCTAAATTCTGAATAAGATAAGTTAATTATAGGTATGAGTGATCTGCTATCACCTTTTGTTGTTATATATGAGGATGATGCGGATGCCTTTTGGTGCTTTGAGATGCTACTGAGAAGGATGGTAACTTGCATCTATCATATCTTCCGTTGCTTTCCGTTAGTTTTGACTTTACATCACTTGATGGATGATCTACATTTCTGCTTGACATCGCTGTCCTCAGCGTGAAAATTTCCAGATGGAAGGACCAACCGGAGTTATGAAGCAGTTGCAAGCACTGTGGAAGATCATGGAGCTGACAGATGTTGAATTATTTGAACATTTGTCAGCAATTGGTGCTGAAAGCCTTCATTTTGCTTTCCGGATGCTGCTAGTGCTTTTCCGTCGAGAGCTATCTTTTGAAGAATCTCTGATCATGTGGGAGGTCTGGCTCTTCAGGATATCTATCTTATTTTGGCCAGAAAGTTGACTAGAGTGTGAAGTTAACATGCATATTCTTTTAAACTGACGTATAAGTGAAATATAGTGAATCTTTATTTGTAAATAAATTTTCCAGTGGTCTAAATAGTTCATAACAAAGACAGTTTATGTTTGTAACAACATAGTTATTGTAATTTACTTGCACTAAATAATGAGGAGAGATAATATGTGGCATTTGGTACTGCACATAACCATAGTGAAGTGGCCTTTTGATGTTGTTATTTTACTTTAAATGCTTATACATTATAATCTTGTTTTGCTGAATGACTGTTTGTGTCTTCAGATGATGTGGGCTGCTGATTTCGATGAAGAAGCAATCAGGCGTTTAGAAGAGAACTGTCTAGAACCATTGCTGGTAGATCAGAGGACTGATTTATCATGTGAAGTCAAAGAAGTGCATCGGATGAACAGTTCCACAAGAAGAAAATCCAAAACCAGGAAATCCCATCGCAGGAATGGTGGTGAGATCTGTGGAGCTTGCCACCCTGGAACGAGAACCATTACGAGAAATCATCTGTGTGGCTTGTCAGGTGCTACTATATGGGCAAGGCCTCAGCAGATGCCACATCTGAATGCAAATGTGCTGACAAGGAGCGGAGATGACGAACTGCCTATTTTCTGTGTAGCGGCAATCTTGATAATCAATCGCCACAAGATAATTAGAGGGACTCGCTCAATAGATGACGCAATCAAGGCAAGTTCAGTAACTACTTTCTTTCATGTCATTTGAATCCTCGTGTCCACGGAATCATTGCTTATAGCTATTTATTCACAAAATCACAATTGAATTCTTCAGATGTTCAACGACAATATGCTGAAAATCAATGTGAAAAGATGCGTAGGCTTGGCTATCAAGCTGAGGAAGAAGTACCTGTACAAGGTAAATTCTGGTGCAGTTCTGTTGAATTGTTTTCCATTCGCTTAGCTCTATCTTATGGTTGGTTTTTGAGTGTTTTACATTTGTCTTTTAAGCAGTCATTGAAAGGAGGCTCAAGTGATGATAAAGAAAGTTGAAGGGCGTGCATTGCCCTTGTAGAAAAAACTAGGCATTTCTCCATCATACATTGTTTAGGGATGGTGGAGCAGTATTGACCAGAAGTCTGGTATGTCTCCAAGATCTGCCGCTACTCAGCATTGCAAGGTGTGTAGTGCACCAGCTCTCCTTTTGCGTCTGTTTGTTGGTTTGACAAGAATTGTGGTGAACCATCCATAGGTGGCGGCAGATGGCAAATGGTTGACATATTTGTGGTGGTTGCCTTTTTCAGGAAACCTGTACATACTAGTATACTTGAACGCAACAGATGAAGCTGTGGAAGTAAAGAAAAAAAAAAAGGGATCGATTCCGCCGTGTTGCTGTATTGCCGGTGTTGTCATTGTTTTTGTTGTGCCCATTTGGCAGGGATAATGTCCCATGATTGTATTTATCGATCTGGAGGTTTAAGTGGGGTGTGCCCTTGTGCAGGGCACGCAAAACCACACGGAAGAACGGAACAGAGAGAAAAAAAAAGGATTGAAGTGTACAAAGTATGAACCGAGCAATCCATTCTTTGGAGTAAAACAATTTTTCACTACGAATTAAAATTATTTCATAAAACCCAGAGTGTAAACTATTATGTTCAAGTTGTCACTTACGTAGTCACGTGCGGTCCGGTCGATGTTTAAGCACCAGTAGCATGTGGTAGATGTGAGCGGTGCACAAAATGGCAAGTCTTCAAGCAGAATCAGACTGGATTGGCGATTAAAGTGGCCCAAAGCTTCAAACTGATTTGGAACCGAATGTTGGATTAGTGTGATTCGGCCGTTTGAGCGGAAAGGGGTTGGGCTGGGATGTTGGGATCCCGTGGCCCGATCCAAGCTCAGCCAGCCGAGAGGTTCGTACATCATCCATCGGACCAACGAGGAAAAAGTCCTTTCGCCTTCCCTCAAGTTATGCGGTTGTCCGAGTTTCGTCCTTCTTGTTTAAAACCGGATGTTTTCCATCCCTGAACTCTTAATCCGTTTGTAGCGGGTCCCGCGGCTGTTTTCTGGGCGGTTTGTGCCAACGTGGCGACAACGTGGCGTCTACGTGGACAGCGAGCTCGCTTTAATAAAGGCCATCGGTCGGGCCCGAACCCTAGATCGAGCCGCCGCATCCAGCCACCGTGCCCCGCCGCCGGCGCTGGCCCTCCCCGGCAAGACCCGCGCACTTCCCGGCCGCTCGCCATCCCCGCCACCTCCACCACGCATTTGCCGCCGCAGACGACTCACGCTATTCCCCGCCGCCTCCACCCGCCGTTCGTCGACACCGACGCACGCCATTGCCGCCGCCGCGATGTCCTCAGACGGTAGCTCGTATCGTAGTTCGTGGAGTGGCTTGTCTGGGGCGCGGAAGTCCCCTATCCCCTACAGGACGCGGCCGCTTGACTACGAGCCGGCAGTAGACTGCTACTGTGGGAGGAAGGCCGCGCTCTGGATTTCATGGTCGGATAGCAATCCAGGGCGCAGGTATGTGAAGTGTTTTCGAGCTCGGGTGAGTACAATGTTGCAATTTGAATAGACATTTGTGTATTTTGTTCGGAGCCTTTGTCTGAAATGGTGATGAAATTTGTGATGCAGAACGGGGGATGCGAGTTCATGGGCTGGTATGAAGGACCCTGGCATCCTTTCGTCGCGTCTCTTCTAGTTGATCTGCGCGATGCGGTGTGGTCTTTGAAGGATGCCAACATGGATTTGAAGCAGACTCTTTCTGATGTTTCCATGGAGCTGGAGCAGCAGCAAAAACAGGTTGCTGCATTGAAGGTGGAGCTGCAGAGGAAAGAGAGAAGGAAGCTGCAGCCATCAAGCTGCGTGATAGATGTCTGATGGGTGCCATGTTTGTGGCAGTTGGTGCTGCTTGTTTCTGGATGAGGCTGCAGTAGTAGGATTTGGCTATTAGGAGTACATGGCAATTTAGATGTGCTGTTGTTCTAGCTGTGGTGTTGTGATGTGTTGTTCTAGATGTTAGATGTAGTTGGTAATTGTATTAGACCTGAAAGTGCAGTGGTGTTGTATTTTGGATGCTTAAGCTAAGTATGTGATAACTATGTTCAATTTGCTGTGATATGTGATAACTGTGTTGTGATCCACATGGTTTGACAGAATTAACACAATTTGTTCTCACATAGTTTGGCACATGGGCATAAAACATGACAGAAACTGATGTTTGTTCTGACTGTGCTCACAAATACGTCATGATAGTATCATGACATAAACTGACACATAGTTTCACACCAAATGACAGAAACTGATACATAGTTCGACACCAAATGACAGAAACCGACACATAGTTCGACACCAAATGACAGAAACTCATACATAGTTCGATACCAAATGACACCAAACTTGATTTGGAACCCAGCTTCATAGCCTGTCTGTAGCCCAGGGAGGGAGTAAAAGCACTGGCCCTGGTGTTGGAAGGTTTGGCTTGCTTTTCTTTGGATTTGGAGCAGATGTGGATGCTGAAACCTTGGCTGTTGCTTCCCCAGATGTGATGTTGATCCTGACTGTTGAAGTTGCCTGTGGTGTTGGTACCTTTGCCACCAAATGAAGGCTTGCATTGCCTCCAGGTCCTGTAGCAACCTTAGCTTTAGCACTTGTGTTGACCTGTACAAAGCACAAGGTTATAGTGAGGATTGATGACAACATTATCAAGTGCTAATTAAGTATTCTACCTTTCTGATTTTAAGTGGGCCTGTTGCTGGAGCCTTTCTCTTCCTTGAAGCTGTTGCACTGGTTTGATGGGTAGTGGACAGAGCCACATTGGCAATAGACTGAGATCCACTAGTGCCTGGATTTGGAGCAGCAGACTGAGAACCACCAGTGTCTGGATTTGGAGCAGCAGTCTGAGAACCACCATTGCCTGAGTTTGCAGTTGCATGCTTCTCACATGTTGATCTGTTGTGGCCAACCTGTTTACATTTGCTGCATCTACTGACAGTTCCTATCTTTGACATCCTACTGCCCTTTGGTGCCTCAGTGGCTTCCCTTCTCCTCTCTTTCTTTGGCCTTCCTGGCATTCTGACATAACCAGGGGCCTTCAGCTTAGGCCTATCAGACACAGGCCAGCTATTCATCCCCTCCACTGGTTGGAGGCAGTAGCTGTAGGTTTTCTTGAAGTCTTCCACAGAATAGCAGTTGGCAATGTAATCTTCTAGGGAGTTTGTCTTGAAAAAAATACAGGATATAGCATGGGGGCAGGGTAAACCAGACAGTTGCCAATATCTGCAGCTACATTCCTTTGTTTCCAGGTCCACTGAGAATCTATTGTCAAAGTGCTTCACTTCATATTTTGATGCCCCGTTGCATATGGCATGGCACTTGGCAGATAGAGTGATGTAGTGATTGCACTTTTTTAGTATGTTTGGGCATATCCTTGTCACCCACTTAGCTGACTTGGTAATGTTGTCATGAATCCTGACCATAACCTTCCTTCTAATTATCTCTATCATGGTTATGATAGGGAAAAGCCTAGCTTCTAGTATCCACTTGTTGAAAGACTCACAGAGATTGTTATCTACAGAGTCACAGTTAGAGCCTAACCGGAACCAAGCTCTACTCCAATGTTGTGGATATGTATTCAAAATTGCTTGAGCACCTGCAACTGTCTCCCTAGCCAACCTAGCTCTAGCAAGGTTGAACAACATCTGACATGGAGCTTTGGCACATGCCCAGAACTTCTTTTGATACTCCTTTTCACCAAAGTGTTTCTTCCAATTTGCATAGATGTGTCTGGCACAGTTCCTGTGTTCCGCTGCAGGAGCCCATTTCTCTAATGCATTGAGTAGTCCCTACAAAGCACAAGGCAAGGCAATTAGTACAGTTACATAACACTAAGTCAAGGCAATTAGTACTGTTACATAACACTCATACCTTTTGCTGGTCTGAAACAAACACCCAGTCAGTCTCATCACCAACATGTAAATCTTTGCATAACAAATCAAGAAACCAATCCCATGACTCATTGGTCTCCTTGTCAACCACCGCCCATGCCACTGGATACATTTGGTTATTAGCATCTCTGCCTATGGCACATAACAGTTCACCAGTAGTGGCTCCTTTAAAAAAACATCCATCCAAACCAACCACTTTTCTGCACCCAGCAATGAAACCCTTTTTCAGTGCATCAAGGCATATGTACATTCTGTAAAATGTGGGTGGGTCCACATCCACCTCCTTATGCACTATAATAGTACTATCTGGGTTACTTCTGAGAAGCTCTAATTGGTAGTCATATAGCCTTTGGTATTGACCTTTCATAGCATCAAAGGCTTTCAACATTACCATGCCTTTAGCTCTTTTCAGCTTGGAAACACTGACATCAGCAAACATCTCCTCCTGGACTGTCTGCTTCATGCTTGCAAAGCTCCAACTAGGATTAGCAATTATGAAGTTCTCATATTTCTCTGCAATCTTCCTAGCTGTCACTAGCCTGTTATCTCTTCTAGGAGGGCAGGTGTGAAACTCATGGAAGGTTACAATCTGCCAACTCTCACTCCTACTGTTATTTGACAACAAGCAGACCCATGGGCAATGCTCCCAGTCACATTTAGCCCTAACCCTCTTTGTGTCATCCTTCACAAAATTTATCACTCTTCTCTCAGCTAGGCCATACCTTATAACTGCTTTCTTGAACTGCTTTTTGCTTCTAAACTTCATTCCAAGTTGAAACTGTGGCATTGCATTCTTCTTGTACCTTACACAGAAACCTTGCTTCCTACCAATCTCTCCATCAGAGCCCATGTCATCATATGAATCTTCATCATCACTGGTATCTGCATATGGGGTTTTATTGCCATCATCTTCAAAGGGGTGTAATGCTGCCATGCCATGCTTAGCCCCCTCTAAAACTACATCATCCAATGTGGCCATATGACCAGCTCTCATCTTCTTCTTGAATTCCTTAAATTTCTTCAATATCTGGACAGCCTCCTCATCTTCTTCTGAAGAACAGTCATCTCCAGGCAGGTAGTCACTATCAGAGCTAGAGCCATCTGAGCCATTTTCTTCAACATTGACTTGTTCCTTCCCTTTCCCTTCTTCCTTACTTTTCTTGGTTGGGCTTCTGTAAAATAGTTGTAGCTTGTTTATGTTCCTCAGTACCTCTTCCCTGCTTTGTGACTGAGCAACCACAACCTGTTCCTCTCCCACTTGAGCATCCACCATATGACCATCTGAGCCTGCATCATCCATGGCTTCTAGCTCATCCTCGAAATTGCTACCTTCATCATCTTCACATGCTTTCTCAACATATATATCAGCCACTCCTCCTTCAACAATGGCATCCGACATGTCTTGACAGGCCTTGTCATCCACTAAAACACGCAAGCCATTGTTAAGATCTTTTCCTGGAAACAACCAGTGTAACAACGTCCCTTCTTCAACTGTGCAATGATCCTTTAGATGTCCAACAATCTCAGGCAATGATACTTTATCTCGCTCCACATATGATAATTCCTGCCTTCCACCAACATAGTGCACATTTTTTCCATCATTTATGAACTCTCCATCAAAATAGAACCTCACTGTAAGATTGTCCAGCAAATCCATTGCACCTGACAAAGCTGCCAAAGTAAAAAATTAAATCTCCAGTCCTTAAACTAATCATTCAGGTCTTAAACAAATCCCTTTGGTCTTCAAATGACACTAAACAACGACTGGCACAACTCTTTCTCTAATCACGACACTGAACAATTGGATGCCTTAAACAAATCAATCAAATCCTTTTTTATTCCTAGATCTAGCGCATCCTTCATCTGGATCAAAGTACAACACATATAAAATACAGAGCTTTATGGCTCAGAGCACCTCATCTTGAGCGAATTCTTCAATTCACCTTGTTCACTCTTGGGGATTGCGCATGTCTCCCCCTCCTGAACGTGGCCTTCGAGGCCAGTCCACCACCGCACGAAGTCTGCGGGGCTTCAGATCCGGAGACGCGCGACAACGGCTCCACCTGAGCGGGGATGGCGTCCGGCGACGACGGTTTAGGGTGGGCGGCGGCGGCGGGTGGGGGGACTCGAGAACGGCTCCAGCGGATTTGTTTCGGTCCCGGTCGACAGTTTTAACCCGCGAGCTCGCTGTCCACGTCGCTGTCCACGTAGACGCCACGTTGTCGCCATGTTGGCACAAACCGCCCAGAAAACAGCCGCGGGACCCGCTACAAACGGGATTAAGAGTTCAGGGATGAAAAACATCCGGTTTTAAACAAGAAGGACGAAACTCGGACAACCGCATAACTTGAGGGACGGCGAAAGGACTTTTTCCGACCAACAAACAAGCCATGGCCCAAGATCCCCATCATCGGACGGACGGACCAACAACCAGGTCAAGTTCCCAGGCCCAAGAGCCCAAGAACCGTATTAGGCGATTACCTCCCAGGCCCAGGATCAATAGGCGCCCTTGCCCATTCCCCTCCTGTTCTGCGGCCGCCGCCACCGTCGGCGACCTCGCCGCCGTGGACGTGCTGCTAGAGGCAAGTAACCCGAGCTTCCCTCCTTCCTTCGCTTGTTCTAGGGTTCCGTTTTGAGCTCAATCAAGCCCAGTTCTTAACATGTTTGCTTCCATTCAGTTCGTTGTAGTGCGCAAGGTTATCCTAGCCAAGGAAACCCAAATAGGTTGGGGATTCTTCAACTGAAGCTCGCCCCCGCGTAGAGAGAGCTTGAAGATGATGAACCAGCACAGGGAGGAGGATGCCTTGAGAGGTCGCGCGGTCAAAAACCAGAAGGTGCCGAACCACCTCCTACTTTGCTTCGCTTTTCTTTCCCTTTTCTTTTCTTTGTTAACAGCTCTGCATCATAGATACATCTGCTTTCGAAATTCTTACCTTTCTTTGAGTTATGTGTCCCTTCAGGCAATATGGGACAAGACACTGGAGATGAGATTCTTGCTGCAGAAGGCGTTTTCCACTTCTAACAAGTTGCCCCAGGTCTCGCTCCCTGATTGCTGCAGCAAGCATCATCCCTTTTTGGACTGTTTCCCTTTCAGATGCAGGATTGTTGCTAGGTTTAATCCGAAGCTGAATTGTATTCTGAATTTCTGATTGGGCTCTTGCAGGATCCCATCAAGACAAGGTTTTGCAGTCATGACAAGGAGATAGAGCAAGCCTATGAAGACTTGTTGAATTCGTCAAAGCAGACTCTGGATAGCATGATGGAACTGCAGGAGGTTCAGTTAGCTGCATATATTATTTTTGTTTCGATGCTATCGTTTCTTACTCAATCTGATTGAAGGATTTCTTACTGACCTCTGCAACCACATATAGGCTTTGCTGGAGAGTAATGAGGCTGCAAAGGGTGCCGATGGTATTGCTACTCTTTGTAGAATTCTTATTTTGTACTGTAAAACTGTGGCATGCCTTCTAAATGTGTTCATAATTGTTGACTTGATGCTAGAAACCCCTTCTGCCTCAAATGGAGAGAATGACGAGTGGTCAGAAGTACAGAGATTGCAGACAAGGTAAACTTAGCATTAGAAATAACTAAGCACCGGTGCTTGAAAAGGACTGCAAGGTGCTATGTGTTTATTTACAATTGCTTGCACCCATATGGTTTCAATTAACTTTTTCATTACAATACCATTTGCCGTCAAAACTGCCTAAGTTTTATAATTTTCCTGGTAGTTGGATTTCTTTCATGTGTAATTAAACTCTGCTCTAGCCTCCTGATACAGCTTCTTTTTATCTTTTAGAAACCACACTCTGATAGTCTGATATAGTCACTGTGTGGTAAAAGTAGTAACCAACTTACTACTAGTCTACTACTACCCATGCAAAAGTTAAAATAAAAACCTTGTATATTGATTGCATAAAATAACTTGTATGGTTTGAAGACTGAGTTGCCGTCCTGGGTCTCAGTATGCCTTTGTTTGCCAAGGCTGATAGTAGGAAAGGTCGCAACGAAGAGCTTGCTTGATTTAGAGTCTAAAGCAATTTAATGAAAAGGAAAATAGATTAAATCCTATTTATTCTTGGCCCCCTATGTTTGAAGTAGATGGAAAAAGGTCAAGCTATTCACTTATGTAATGCAAATAGAGTAATGTGACATCTTTTAATTGATCAAATTCACACAGTTTCTCTTGATATCATTCTGCAAGAACCTTGTTCTTTTTGCGAGGATCGCTACTGACCTGCAATCAGTATATTGGTTTTGTGTTGTGTTAACCAATATATTTGGATGCTTTAGAAAGTATATTGGTTTTGCAACCAATATGGCTGTTGTCATAATATCTTTCAAGAAAGTATACTGGTTCCACAACATTTGATTCAGTGATGTGCAAACATGTGGGGCAACACACATGAAGAAAAAGTACGATCAGATCTTAAGTATACATTGCCATAACATGAAGACCCTGAGTGGGAAATCAAAAGCCTCTATATTTATATGTTTGCTAACTTTCAGCTTGCATTTGCACATATGGTGCTTGGTTATGTGCTCATACAAAATGAACCCGAGTTTGATGAATTGTCTGTATACAGGATAACGGCTTTTAGAAATACCGAGATAGATAAATGGCAGAGGAAAATACAGGTGACTACGGGCGCTGCTGCACTGAAAGGAAAGCTACATGCATTTAATCAGGTTGATTGAATACTTATTTAGTTACTTTGGATAATTTTTACTATTGACACGTTTTAATTTAAAGTCCCTATACCTTCCCCTTGTATGAATACAGAACATAAGTGACCAAGTTGCTGGTTACATGAGAGATCCAAGCCGAATGATTAACAGGATGTACTTGACCAAATCTGCTGTTGGTGTATTTGGAGAGGTATTTTTGGATGGCATCTATCATGAAGGAGCATCAATCATATTTTTGTGCATCTCATTAACTATTAGCATGTATTCTTGTCATTTATATTTCAGGATGCGGGAGAACCAGGAGCTGCTGAGGAGGTTTGGGCATTTTACTTGTTCTCTTGAAATTCTTTCAAACCTATATGCGACTCCTTCAGACTACTGAAATTTTACAGTTTGTAGTTCACTGACGCTCATTTCTTCATTGAGATGAATTTTCTATCTGACACATAAACATTGATATCATAGTGTTTTTGTTTCTACAATTAGAAGATATTTACTGGCCTAATTTCTTCTCCTTGCTGTAACTTAGGGGCGCATTGTGGAAGGTGATCCTGAACTTATTGATGATTCTGAGTTCTATCAACAACTTCTCAAGGAGTTTCTCGAGTCATGTGATAGAGGGGCAGCAGGTTAGTTCACTTATATTTACATGCATAGGCCGGCAATAAATTCTCAGATACTTGCTGCTGGTTAAATGAAATCCCTGTCAGCCCTGGTTATATAGCAGATTAGTCTAAAATTCTGTTGCACTTTGAATCTGCTATCTTTAACTAAATTATCTGTTGCATACCAAATCTGGTTTGTATGGCAAAAGATACTTTTTTAGAAACTTTAGAGTTCAAAGTGTTCCTAAACTATTACCGTTCCAAAAAATAGTAAGAATGTATATGCTTCTACTTCTACCTTAAGCACTTGTCAAATAATTTCTTGTATGCAGAGTCGGCACTTTATGCTCTACGAAAGCAGCAAGTGAAAAAGAGAAAGCTTGTTGATCGACGTGCATCAAAGAGCAGAAAGATAAGGTATGGTCTCTATGCTCCTCTGCTTGTTGGCTGCCATAGAATCTTTTCCTACTTGTTTAACTTACTTTTTGGTTATTGTGTTTTCTTGCTCCTATGTGATTTGCTCAGGTATCATGTTCACGAGAAGATCACTAATTTCATGGCCCCAGTACCCATGGCTGTTCCTCCAATGGCCCCGAAGTTGTTTGAGAATTTATTCGGCACGAGCAACTAGGAATCAACCAAAGCTTGAATTCAAATTTCACGCTACAAACGATTTATCATTTTTGTAGCTTTAGAATTGTATGTTAGCATGTATGATGTTTGCTATAGATTTCAAAATGTGTCTCATCGGTTTTGTGCGTCGAGTCGTCGACAACCAAATGTAAGTTTAGTCTGCCAATTAAATTATTTCTGTTTGGGCCTAGACAAGCAGCCTTGTGTGTTCACGTGATGGTTGGCCCACGGCGATATGCTATGAAAACTAGCTAATTTTGAAATGTGTGCATTTTCTGGAAATCATATCTTCTCAAAATTGATATAGTTTAAACGGTTTATAAAAGTATACTCCCCTCTGATCACAAATATCTGACATTCGTCATCCAACTTTTGTCGCTATTTTTGGTTAGTATAATACTCTTGTTTCTAAATTGTAGTTCACTGTTGACTTTTAAAATGTAAATTTGACCATTGATCTTAATCAAAAAATTAGTGTAAATAAATAAAAATATGAGTTATATTTAAAGTACTTTTGTAATAAAAACAAGTAATAATAAAATAAATTATACAAATATATTTTTTTGAATAAAATGAATGATAAATATATATTATAAAAATAACTATAATTTAGAACGGAGAAAGTACTACATTATTTTTAACAAAAGCTAAATAGTTCAGAGTCTTGGACATCCCAATCATTATCCGTTCGTTGCTTACACAAACTATGTTGATGCAGAGGCAGCTCAGGGGAGCCTCCTGAGCTTGACCTGCGCGCCGTGCTCCGGCCTGAGCAAGGGGACGGGGAACGGCGCGTGCGAGTAGGACGGCGAGAGCTCGAACGCGAAGCTCCGCAGGATCATGGCGAGCCCCATCTTGGCCTCCAGCAGCGCGAAGCTCTGGCCGAGGCAGGTCCTCGGCCCCCCGCCGAACGGGAAGAATGCCGGCCGGCCCCCGGACGCCCTGGCGACCCCCTCCAAGAATCTCTCCGGCCTGAACTCGTCGGCGTCCGGCCCCCACACGCCCTTGTCGTGGTGGATGTACAGCAGCGGCAGCACCAGTATCACGCCCGCCGGGTACCTCACACCGCCGAGCTCCATCGGCTTGTACGTCCGGCGGTGCACCGCCGCCAGCGGCGTGTAGAGCCTCAGCACCTCGTACAGCACCATCGTCACCTGCGGTCTCGATCACAAGACGCTGAAATCAATCGAGAGTTCATGCATGATCCAGAGCCTGCGCCGGCGAGGTGAGAGCTTACGGTTTTGAGGCGGCTGAGGCTGTCGTAGTCGAGTGCTCCGGCGCCGCCGAAGATCCGGAGCACCTCCTCCCTGGCGCGGTCCTGCCACTCCGGGTGCATGGAGAGCACGATCATCGTCCACGTGAGCAGCACCGACGTGGTCTCCATGCCGGCGAAGTAGAACAGCTTGCACTCCCCGATGACGTCGTCGGTGGACATGCCGCCGGAGCTCGTTGTCCCGCCGTCGCCGTCGGCCCTGGACTGCTCCATGTTGGACTCCAGCAGCAGGCCGAGGAGATCGTCGCCGGTGGCCTCGCCGGCCCTCAGCGCGTCCTCCCTCTTCGCGATCATCCCTCTCAGGATCCCTTCGATCTCCGACGCGATCCGCTTCATCCTCCGGTTGATCCTCGTCGGCAGCATTCTACACGCACGGAAATATAAGCATCGCCATTAGCAAATCAGATCGAATCGCTAATTGCTACTGAAATCAACAAGCGAGATCAGGTGAGAGAAGAACTCGACTCACATGTAGCCAGGGATGTGTATCTTGTTGGCGCTGAGCATGGCGAGGCGCACCTGCTCCTCCTGGAGCTGGAAGATCCTCCTGCCCTCGAGGTAGCTGCTGCCGAACGCGGCGCGGGAGATGACGTCCCCCGTCAGCCTCTGCATCTCCGGCCACACGTCCACCTCGCATGACTCGCCGCCGCCGCTGCGCGCGACCAGACCCTCCCACCTGCTCACCAGATCGGCGCAGCACGAGGCGAAGGCCGGCAGCATGCACTGAAACAAGGTTGAAGATGACCGATCGGATCCAGTCAGCCATTGATGATTGATCATCGGCGTGCTCGTCGTCATGCGAACGCAAGTCGGGGCTGGTTTACCTTGAGCTTGTCGAGGTGGAAGGCGGGGCGGATGATCCTCCGGTGCCTGGCCCACTTGTCGCCCTCGTGGGTGCTCACGCCGTTGTGCAGCAGCCGCTGGAGCTGCCCGAAGCCGACCTTCTCGAAGTGGCCGAACTTGTTGGACAGGACCTGCCGCACCAGCTCCGGCTCGGCGATGGTCACCCTTGGCACCGGCCCGGACCAGGT
This sequence comes from Alloteropsis semialata, assembly GCA_004135705.1. Classification (NCBI taxonomy): domain Eukaryota; kingdom Viridiplantae; phylum Streptophyta; class Magnoliopsida; order Poales; family Poaceae; genus Alloteropsis; species Alloteropsis semialata. The sequence continues at coordinate 72,499,982 of CM014274.1, forward strand.
GATCGACGTCTTGCCTGCCGTTGCCGTCACACACGACGAATATATATAGCGCATGATTCCAAAGTGAAGAGTAGTTAGACCATGCATTTCTTGACGCGACGTTTTTTTTTTGTGTTGGCGTGGTGAGACCGTCATGGTAGATCGACGGTGACAGTCAACGAACGCCGCCGGCGACCGGCATGTGGAGACCAGAGGAAGTTGCGCGCGTACCGTGCTCCTCCATGGCGCGGTGGTAGAGCGGCACGGCCCTGGGCACGACGTCGTGGGAGCCCAGCGGCATGGTCCGGGACCTGGCCTCCCGGTTGAGGCGCTCCGTGAGCGGCGCGTCCCCGGCGAGCGACCGGTACGCCGTGCCGCGGAGCCCCTGCGCGCGCAGCGCCCGGCCCAGGCGCCGCGGCCGCAGCCACGCCCACTCCGCCGCACACGCGGCGCACCACGCGACGGCGGCGAGCACCGCGCACAGCGGCAGCACCAGCAGAAGCCGCTGCGCCTCCCACGGGGCAGGAAACTGAAACACGCCGACGGCGCCGCCGAGCGATCCTCCCGCCGCGCTCGTCGCCATGGCTCGCGCGGCTAGCTGTTTGAGAACTAGGTGGAACCGTACCGGAGCGACAAGCGCTGCTCACCGTCGCCGTCTTATAGAGAAGATAACGCGGGCGTGGACGTGGTGCTTTCCTCCCACAGCCGCATCCCCGTCGTTATCCGGCGGCGACGACTAATTTTCAGAAGCGGGGTGGCAAGATCCTGCTGGTGCATTGCACCTGTTCGCTTGGCTTATCAGCCATCAGCCAGCAGTACTTCAGTCTCACAACAAATCAGCATCAGCCACCAGCCACCAGCCAGCCAGCAGTATTTCAGTCTCATAACAAATCAGCATCAAGCCACCAGCCACCAGCCAACCGAAGCTCTAACTCCAGTGACCCCGAGCTGACGATGTCGCGTTCTCCATGGGCACAAAAGATCCAGTCATCCAGCGACGCTTGGAGCATGCTTTGTTCACTTGGTCTCCACTCACGAAGTCGGTTTCAGTGTCTGTCTGATGTTGATTGGGTTAACATACTAAAAATATGTATAAACGCCTATTTCCAAGCTATAGCGAATCAAAGAAGTAGGAAAAAGAGAGTAGACTGTCTTCAAAGGCCTTTGGGTTTGGTAGATGACCAAACAGGCATGCTGAATATAGCAGTAGATTTTTATAAGAACCTTTTTGCTAAAGAGAACAGGGGAGATATCTCTTTACAACAAAATTTCTGGGATATGGAGGATATGGTAACCGAGGAAGAAAATATGCTGCTTAGTTCTCCTTTCTCAGAAAGTGAGATTAAGGATGCCATCTTCAGTTGTTATGCTGAAGGGGCTCCAGAGCCTGATGGGCTTCCTTTTCTTTTTTATCAGAAGTTTTGGGATATTCTGAAAGATGATATTGTGAGCTTGTTTACAGACTTCTATAATGGTGATCTAGACCTTTTCAGGCTGAATTGTGCTATGCTTACTTTAATTCCTAAGGTAGAAAATGCTAGAGATATGAAATCCTTTGGACCTATTGCTTTAATTAACTGTAGTTTTAAGATTTTCTCCAAAGTTTTAACTATAAAGTTAGGTAGAATTTCCAATAGGCTCATTGCTCACAACCAGAGCGCCTTTATTAGAGGTAGATTCATTCTTGAAAGCGTAGTAGTAGCTCATGAAGTAGTTCATAGCATCCATAATAGTGATGAAAAGGGAGTCATTATCAAATTAGATTATGAGAAGGCCTATGATAGGGTTAATTGGGATTTCCTGTTTGAAATTCTAAAAAGTAGAGGCTTTAATGAGAGGTGGATAGGGTGGATCAGTAAGTTAGTTAAAGGTGGTATGGTTGGTGTTAATCTTAATGGAGAAGAGAGCTCCTATTTCAAACCTGGCAAGGGTTTGAGACAGGGTGACCCTATATCTCCTTTACTGTTCAACCTTGTTGGGGATGTTTTCACTAGGATGCTTAGGAAATCTGCTGATAGTGGCCTGGTAAGAGGTCTTTTGACAGAGTTAAGGGAGGGAGGCATCGTGTCACTGCAATACGCAGACGACACAATCATTTTCTCCGATGCTAGTGAGTACCACCTTAGAAACCTGAAGTGTAATCTGGTGATTTTTGAACACCTCTCTGGGATGAGGATTAATTTCCACAAGAGTGAAATCATCCCTGTCAATTTAGATGAGGAAGAATCCCATAGAATTGCTCATATTTTTAACTGCCCTATTGGTAGTCTTCCACTTAAATATCTTGGGGTTCCTCTACATCATGAGAACCTGAGAAGAGAGGATATCCAGCCTCTGGTAGACAAAATTCTGAAGAGAATAGCTAGTTGGCGAGGCAAGCTTCTATCTCATGCAGCAAGAGTTACACTGATCAGATCTTGCTTAGCTAGTACTCCCTCCATTCATCTATCCAGGGCCCATTAAGAAGTTGGAAAAATTCAGCTTTGCAAGGCCCATTCTTGGTTTACATGGTGTTTAATTCCCTAAACGCTTCGTTAATGGCTCCATCGCAATAATCACCCTCGGGGGTAGAACGATGGCCTCCCCGAACGGATCCGCTGCTCCATAGACAACAGGAATACGAAGAGTCCTGTTTTTATTCACGTACTCCTAGCCGCAACTGATCAACGCGCATGGGGAGGGATCGGAGGAGAAAAACGTAGTTGGGGTTTACCGAGGAAAAATAAATGACGTGAGGAGTCCAATTTCTCTCCTTGTTCTTTGAGTCCACAAAATATGGGCCTTGGATAGATGAATGGAGGAAGTATACCAGTCTATCTCTTGTCCTTTATCAAGTTCCCAAAATGGGCAATTAGAACTCTTAATACGCATCTTGCCAACTGTCTTTGGAATGATAGTGAGGGAAACCACAAGTATCATTTGGTTAACTGGGATAGTATTAGTATGCTTAAGGATTTTGGAGGACTGGGTATTCCTAACTTGAGAGACCTTAACCTTTGTTTATTAGGCTCCTGGATTAGGAGATACCAAGATAGTAGTGACAAGCTCTGGAGAGAAGTTCTAGACTTTAAATACAACACCCATAGCCCCAATATTTTTTGTACTAGAGTTTCCAATGCTTCTCAATTTTTTAAAGGTATTATGTGGGCTGCTAAAGTTGCAAAATTTGGGTTTAGATGGAAGATTGGAAATGGGAGTAAGGTTAAGTTCTGGGAGGATAACTGGTTGGGACCTTCCAGCTTAGCCATTCAGTTTTGGGAGCTGTATGTGATTGTGTCGGATGTTTGGACCCGGCAGTCCACACAGGGTAGCCTACGTGGTTGATTTGTTGAGGGACAGATCGAGGATCAGAAGCCGATGGTAACACAAGACGCAAGGATTGAACAGGTTCGGGCCGTCGAGATGACGTAATACCCTACGTC
>CM014274.1:72504382-72538599 GCA_004135705.1 Alloteropsis semialata
GGCGACGACGACGACGGCTGCACCAACGGCCGCAACGACGACCACAACGCCGTCAACCGCGGCGACGACGACGGCGGCGGCACCAACGGCCGCAACGACGACCACAACGCCGTCAACCGCGGCGACGACGACGGCGGCGGCACCAACGGCCGCAACGACGACCACAACGCCGTCAACCGCGGCGACGACGACGGCGGCGGCACCAACGGCCGCAACGACGACCACAACGCCGTCAACCGCGGCGACGACGACGGCGGCGGCACCAACGGCCGCAACGACGACCACAACGCCGTCAACCGCGGCGACGACGACGGCGGCGGCACCAACGGCCGCAACGACGACCACAACGCCGTCAACCGCGGCGACGACGACGACGGCGGCACCAACGGCCGCAACGACGACCACAACGCCGTCAACCGCGGCGACGACGACGGCGGCGGCACCAACGGCCGCAACGACGACCACAACGCCGTCAACCGCGGCGACGACGACGGCGGCGGCACCAACGGCCGCAACGACGACCACAACGCCGTCAACCGCGGCGACGACGACGACGGCGGCACCAACGGCCGCAACGACGACCACAACGCCGTCAACCGCGGCGACGACGACGGCGGCGGCACCAACGGCCGCAACGACGACCACAACGCCGTCAACCGCGGCGACGACGACGGCGGCGGCACCAACGGCCGCAACGACGACCACAACGCCGTCAACCGCGGCGACGACGACGACGGCGGCACCAACGGCCGCAACGACGACCACAACGCCGTCAACCGCGGCGACGACGACGGCGGCGGCACCGACGGCCGCGACGACGACCACAACGCTGTTGGCAACGGCTCCGGCGTCGACAACGACGGCAACGACAACGCCACCGAGACCCGCTAATCCGGCTTCGCATGCGTGTGGGCGCGGTGTACTCGATTTAATTGGCATGCATGTAGGGTCGCTGGTCACGGCACACGCACATGCAATCTGCGTGCGTGCGCAGGAGTCAGGCAGGACGGAGCATTCGACGATGTGCGCAGGGGTGGCTCGACAGCAGCAATGGAGGCCGCGACCTTGCCTATAGCACCGACAGCCCCGACGTCTCCAACGGCGCCGATGGCCCCGACATCCCCAACGGCGACCGCGACCCCGCCAACAGCAGCATCAACACCACGCGGCCGCGCACCCGCGGCGCAGCAGCAGTGGGCGACCCCCGCGAGGAACACCGCGGCAGGACGACCGTGCCCAAAGTCCGCAAATGACCTCAACTAACCTGTAACAGCTTTTTGTTTTCATGATCTCGCGCAGGGCCGCCACGGCGAGGCACGCCCCCGAACGAGCGCACGACACAACGACAGAGAGAGCTGCAGCGCCGACCGACGTAATCACGTTGTCTCCCAGCGCCGCCCCGACCTCGACTCCGACCGACTCGGCCGCGCGCGCCGCCCCGACCTCGACTCCGACCGACTCGGCCGCGCCTCCAAAGGAGTGCGCCGCCCCGACCTCGACTCCGACCGACTCGGCCGCGCCTCCAAAGGAGTGCGCGCGCCCCGACCTCGACTCCGACCGACTCGGCCGCGCCTCCAAAGGAGTGCGCCGCCCCGACCTCGACTCCGACCGACTCGGCCGCGCCTCCAAAGGAGTGCGCGCGCCCCGGCCTCGACTCCAACCGACTCGGTCGCGCCACCCGTGGAGTGTGCTGCCCCGACTCGGATGGCTCGCTCGACTCAGCCTCAACGACGGAACGCTCAAACGGCTAAGTTTTACCACGATCCTTCGTATTTCCATACATTTCCATTTACACTCTCGCATGCCTCTTTTGGGTGTCGCTAAAGTACTCGGGTAACGCTGACCTCATCCGTGAAACCTCGTCCCGCGTACCGCCTACACCTAAGCCTCCCCATGAGCAGTGTAGTCTGCGGTAAGCCGTCCTCTCCGAGAGCAGTGGTTAGCGGGACTAGGTGCTTAAACATGGTAAGCTAATTACCCGAGGAAATACGTAGCCTAATAAAGGCAGGGCGTGCGCGACTTTCGTTGGTAACGAGTAAACCTCGACTTTTCGCTTTACGCAACGTTTTTGCATTACGCTGTTTTTTGCAGCTCGGCATGGCAAGTTCCGGTAAGCTTGCCGCAACTCCTACATACAGGGAACTGCACCTTTTGTCTCGCCCGACCTCGGCGCGCGGGGTCAAGCATACGCATGTGATCGATTTCTGAAATGCGCTCTTCGAACTCTCTAAACTAAGCGGCTCCCGCCGGCCCTAACGACCCCTCGCAGCCCTGCGCTCGGGGGCTGGGCACCGGGACGGACGACTTTGACAGTCGACCTGACAGGTGATTCCAACGGGGGTTCGAAGGCTGGCCCGTCGAAGGGTTCAACAGCCGCCCCCGGGCACCTTGTCGAGCGAGGGGCAGTGAAGGATGGGTCCCAGCGGCTAGTACTCAGGCGCACGAGCGCCACGAGCGTCCTGAACCGCGTTCAAGTTCTGGTGGAAAGAAAGATCATGGTTTTTCCTCCGACGGAAAGGCAATGAGCCGCTGGGTCCGGTCGAACGGACTTGGTAACTAGATGATCTCGCCGCTAGGAATTTGAGATCGATCACCAGCTGATCCATCGACTCCCCACCGAAGGGGCGTCGGGCCTCACTCGAACCTACCCGTTTGTAGCTCAACGAGAGTCGTGCTTCGGCCTGCGTGGCAAAGCGCGATACATCTCTTACCCTCCTTCCTATCGCACGGGAAGCGTAAGGGGAAAAACGCAAAAAGACGAAACAAATCCCCGTCCGGACCACGGTCTCGAGATGCACACGGGGTCGAAATCGCTAACAGAGACCAGCAGCGCGGTCGCATAATTTGCAACAAATCACTACACGAATGCCATAAACCTGCGAGCGAGTATACCACTCGCCCACAGGCTCGGGGGCTACACCCGGCGGGTGCGCTCGCGCGCCCCCACCCGAAACTCCACCGCATTCTCGGCATGACGATAATCAAGCCCGCGACCGAGTCTACGACTCGCTCCCAGGCTCGGGGGCTACTGTCGGATACCAATATTTGGGGTATCCAATTACAACGGGTTAAGGATAAAAAGCCCCGACCCTGTGTGGAGGCCGACGTATCCGCTTCGTCCGACTCTCGCACAGGCCAGTCTGCTCTCTGGGCACTCGGACCGTGATCCGAGTAGTTTGCCTTGAGTCCGGGTGGTTTTTTCTCTCCCCACACTCATGTAAATGCATGCATGCATGTGTTTACCCAGGGGCACGGCAACACCCCTGCATGCGCAGGTGCATCAGTGCATGCATGCTCTCCCTCTCTCTAAGTCTCTCTCTCTCCCGTACCTGCATAGCACAGTGAAGAGGTGGTGAATCTGTTTGGCTCGTTGACACGCACACATGCGTACGTATATGCATGTGCATGTACGATGCCCTTCGTAATCATTGCATGCATGCCTTTCTCAAGTGAAGGCGTATCTCTCTCTCTATTTTCTAATCAGTGCAGCACAGCAAGCTCGCCCGAGGAGATACATGCCCGCACGACGAGCTGCATGCTCGCCCGAGGAGCTGCAGGTAGCGGCTGACGAGCTGCATGCTCGCCCGACGAGCTGCCCGAGTGGACTCTGCCCCTGCGCCCGAGTAGTCTCCGCGTCCGACGAGCTGCACGTCTCGCCCGACAAATTGCACCTCCACCCGATGAGCTGCGCGTCTCGCCCGACGAGCCTCCGATTCGCCCGACAAGTCTCCGTCTCCGAGGAGTCTTCGCTCGCTCGACTAGTCTCCGTTCGCCCGACTAGTCTCCGTCTCCGACTAGTTCAACTCTTCGCAACCAAGCAACCACCGGGAAGACCGCAAGCACCACCGGGAAGACCGAAGCACCGGAGTCAAGCTGCTACACTGTGCCAACCACTCCCTGACGCCACTGACAGCAGCAGGGCATGGCTACAGCACTCGGAAGGACGACGGGCCCCACAGCATGGACTGGCACTCCTCCTTTTTTCCCGTTTTACCCTTTGACTGTACCTCTTCTCCAGCCTTCCCTTGAGATATAAAAGGGAAGCCTGGGCCTCCTGCGAGGGGGGGGACTCTTTTCCTCCTCTCTCCCTTGACCTTCTTCTTCCTCCAGCCGGTCACTGGACTGAGCTCGATTCACGCACCAGAGACTTGGGAAGCTCTCCCTCTCTCGCCCATTTGTACCCCTACTACAAACCAGTGCAAACAACACGAGCAGCACGAACTGGACGTAGGGTATTACACCCCATGGGTGGCCCGAACCAGTATAAACCCCCGTGTCCTTTTGCACTACCATCCGAGGCCCGACGCGCGCTCCACGATTTTATTACTTGCCGGCGGTAAAGAACCCCGACAACCACGCCGTGATCGGCTTCTCGGCGGCTGGCCGACTTGGAGTGGCGAGATGAGGAAGCAGGGGCCCTCTGGGCGTTGATCATGCCCGCGGCTGCGGTCAGCCTAGCCTTGATCCGGTTGAGCTCCGGGGTTTCCGGGATCCCTTCCAGCTCTTGGTGCGCGGCGGCGAGGTTGGCCGACGGGGTGGCGTAAACACCCACGCCGCCAATTTCTTGGATGAAGTCGTCTTGGAGATTACGCGTGACCCTGGGGTTTCGGCGTTCTCGCCGCGCGTCGCGGCGTCGTTGCTTCTCACCATTGCGCCCGATCCTGGCGTCACGATGCGCTTGGTCCTCGCCTTGGACCGTTGGCTCGTCGGCGGATATGTCGGAGACGAACATCTCCCGCTTGGCAGGTGTGATCCTCTTATTTGGAGGGAGGACACGTGTCACCCGCGGGAAAGTCGGGGTTGGTTCAGGTGGAGTCGGCGTATCTTGAGGATGAGGATGCTGTGTCGCCGCAACGTTCGGAGCAGATCCAATCTGGGTGGTCGTGACATGATCAACCGCCCTGACCGCATCTGGGGAGTAGTCGGTGTTCACGCGTTCGCCGAGTGCTTGCTGGTAGATGGCCCCGCCGTTCCCGAGTCCCAGCGGGAATCGTGTCGGCGAGGCGATGCTCCGACGAGCAGATTCAGTGAGTTCGATGCATTCTCCGATGGAAGCGATGGCGTGGTCCATGTCCGCCTCGAACCGGCGCTGGCGTGCAGCCCATCGGCGCCTTCGCTCCTCGGGCGTCTGCTGCACCCTACGTGTCTGAGGCGGAGTGGACGAAGCAGTCGGCAGTATAGGAGAAAGCGTGTTCCCCTCGGATGGCGGGAGAACGATGCCGGCCGTCGCGGTCGCCGAGTTGTTGGCGATGGTTGGCGACGGAGCGGTGACGGTGATGATCCCGTCTGGCGTAGCTTCAAGTCGCGGCGCTGTCTCCTCCGGGGTGGCGTCACGGGTGAAGGAGAGCTCTCCCTCGGGCCCGGCGGTGAAGACCATGGATCCGAAGAAGAACATAGCCCCCTCAGCGATGGAAATCTTCACGGATGCCGGCGTGATGACGGCGGAAGTGGATGCCATCGAGCTTGCAGATTGATCTCGTCGATCAGCCCCTACCTGGCGCGCCAACTGTCGGATGTTTGGACCCGGCAGTCCACACAGGGTAGCCTACGTGGTTGATTTGTTGAGGGACAGATCGAGGATCAGAAGCAGATGGTAACACAAGAAGCAAGGATTGAACAGGTTCGGGCCGTCGAGATGACGTAATACCCTACGTCCTGTGTTGGGGGTGATTGTATTGCTGTGTATGAAGTTCCTGAAGGATCTCCGTAGTTGGGTTCTGTCCTAGGTTGAATGAATGCGTGGGTTCTGGAGGGGGGTCTCAAGGCGCCTTATATAGTCCGGCTGCCTTGAGTTACAAGTCGGCTAGAGATCGTAACCTACCCGAAATACAAGGATTCGATCCTATAACGATTACAGATATCTTTCCCTATAATTCCGGCTAGTTTATCTTGATCTCCGAGCTTCTTGCGGGATACACCGCCTGCTTCCTTGCCGCGCGCGCCGTCGCGCCCATCCGGCTCGTCCGACTGGTGGGCCTCCCGACTGGTGGGCCACCCAGTCTGACAAACCGATCCAGTTGCACTCGGATTGGGCCGCCCCTTGCTGGTTGGGCCAATCCGCCTTCTGGGTACCCCTGGGGGTCTACCCCCGACAGATTGTCAATGAAAAAACTAGTACAGTAGCAAGTTTGTGGGATGGTGAGAATTTAAAATGTACCTTTAGAAGGACAGTTGATGATAGATTAGAAAGAATGTGGCTGGAAGTCCTTCAGCTGGCTTCTACTATTAGCTTTTCTAAGGAGGAAGATGCTTTGATTTGGCAATTTAATTCTAGTGGGATCTACTCCTCTCAGTCCTTGTACAAAGTGATTAACTTCAGAGGGGTTAAACCTGTGTACACCCCAGCCTGCTGGAGGTTGAACATTCCTCCACGAGTCCAGTTCTTCCTCTGGCTCCTTTCCAAAAATAAAGTTCTAACTAGAGATAACTTGGCTAGAAGACAAGAGGTAGAAAGAAAGACCTGTCTTTTCTACGATGAAAAAGAATCCAATATGCATCTGTTCTTTGAATGTGTAGTGGCCAAAGCTGTTTGGGAATTGATTTCTGAAACTGTTGGTCATAGGATTGGTGTGGACTTTGTTTCTATTGGTACATGTTGGATTAGCAATAATAGATTTACTTGCATCAATATTATTAGCTCTGCTGCTTTTTGGAGCATTTGGAAACTAAGGAATGAATTTTGTTTTCAGAATCGCTCTTGGACAAGTACTGGTCATTTACTGATTCTGTGCCCATCCAACAAGAAAGAGATGCTTTCGTCTTTACTGGAAAGGTTAGTAGAGGTGGCGACCAGACCTGGGAGAGTAACTGGATGAGGCCTAGTGGGAGCAGGGGGCACTCGCCTTCACTGATGGGAACTTCATACCTGAGCTCCAACCTCGACATGAAATCTTGGCAGTCTCAAGGTCAGGCGATGGAGGAGGTCCTAAAGGTGGAGGAGGCAGATCAAGCTGGAGCACATGTCGGCTACACCTGGAGGCCGAATTGCTTGGTTGTTGCTGAGTAGCTTGTTCTGAGTTTTTAAGTGGAACTTTTCATTTCTCTTTCCTGATGTGTGTTCATCAGGTGGTGAGGCTAAACCTTCTGCACTTAGGTGCTCGATGCTGTAAACTGAACATCTGTCTTTTAAGACGGGGGTTTATCCCTATAACTCTAAAAAAAAATATGTATAAACGACGAAAGTTAGGTTAAAAACATTCCACCTGTAGTTTTCGAAACACATGCGTCAAGATGAGACGTTGATTGTCCTTGCCAGCAGCCTCCTCCTGTCCTAATTTAGGTCTGTCCTATCTTAATTTAAGTCTATGTGATGGAGCTCCTAGATCTGAATCTAGCTTAATCCAACGATAGCTCTGTCAAATAATTTTTTTAAAAAAATGATTCTTCCAAACAAGTTTTCAAAGAAAAGTGATTCTACCGATTCAATGAAATGATTTTCTGAAACGAAGGAGCTGAAAAGCTTCTTTTAATTCTGTGAAGTAATTTTTCATCCTGATTTAAGAATTTATGCTAGATAATTAAAAATAATCATTTTTAGCCACAAATCACATCTCAGAGAATCAGAGTCACATGCAACTGTACTAAACAAACCCTTACTGGTTCCGTCGTTCATGAAGAGGAGTCGTGTTGAAACATCGCTGCACCGTACAAATGTTAGAGCGTGTAACGAAGGTCCCATGCCTATTGCTAGGACTAGGAGGCTCCCCACCATAGCGTGTATCGACCACCTCTCCATTTTGTCCCTCGGTATCAACCTTTCCTTCATTCTGCTTGGGAAAAAGTCTATATAACCCCCTGAACTATTAAAGGTGGAATACTTCACCCTCCGAACTACAAAACCGGATGCTTAACCCCCCTCAATTATACAATACCATTCAAATAACCCCTGGAGCGGTTTTAGAGGTGGTTTTTGCCACTTGGCGGCTGACGACATAACCTCCAAACTATCGAATGAGGAATACTTCACTCCCTGAACAATAAAATCGGATGTTTAACCCCTTTGACTATACAATACTATTTAAATACATCCTAAAGAGGCTTGTTTAGAGGTGTTTTGTTCCACATAACATGTTAGGCACACCATCTTCATTCTCTTTCCCCATCTCTCTTACACCCGAGAGGCTGAACATGCGATACAAGGATGGGGAGGGAGCATTGGCCGCTGTGCTCAAATTCCACCTTGTCACCATCCTCGCCACCCAACCCTTTGTTAATTATGTCTAGTCTAGAGGTCATGTTTTATCTGCCCCTCTGACCTCGCTCCTGTGCTAGGGTGCCACAGCCTAGGGGTGGCCACCCTCAGCTCACGTGATGCTTCACCATAGAGAAAGAGAGTGGGGAAAAGAATGTATCTGACATGTGGGCCATTGCCACATCATCATCCATGTCTGTCGCCACGTGCCAAATATCACTTCTAAAATTCATTTAGGGGTTATTTAATGATATTATATACTTGAAGGGGTTAATCATCTGGTTTTATAGTTCAGGGGGTGAAGTATTCCTTATTCGGTAGTTTGGAGGGCTATGTAGACTTTTTTGCCACATTATCGTCCATATCAACTGCCATGTGGCAAAAATCACCTCCAAAACCGCTTGGAGGGTTATTTAAATGGTATTGTATAGTTGAGGGGGTTAAACATCTGGTGTTATAGTTCAGGAGGTGATGTATTCTACCTTCTATAGTTCGGGGGTTATATAGATTTTTTTCATCTCTTTGCAATTATGCAAATCAAGCAATTGAATCTAAGCAACTTCACACATCCAATTTCATTAAAAGAAACATACAGATACAGGCCTCTGCATATAGTATGTATTTTTTTACTCAAAATGCAGGCAGGAAATTCTACCCTCGGATTAAAATCTTTGATATTTTCTACGCTTTTCTGTTGAAGGCCTCGTTATTTGTTCGGTGGCTAGGACTCTAGCAGTTCTAAATCGAGGTTCCATTTTCTCTGTTGCGACGATATTCGCTACTTGTATATCTATACGCAAACTTGCACAGTTGAAACATTCCTCTAAATCGCTCGCAAAATTGCATTTTGGAGTTGCACAGTTGAAACTTCGACTCCGAAAACATTCCATTTTTAGAGTTGGAACAGTTCCAATTGGAACTGAAGTACGTACCTGTAAATCGCTCACAAAATTGCTACTGTTTTCAAATAGTCGATTCCCATATCGAATCATACCTGCCAACGACTTTCCCTAGGAGAAAAAAAGTAAGCAAAGGAGCAGGATGAGCTGGCTGTCAAGTGGCAAGGGACAACGGCTCGTATCTACCATTTGAGAGTTGAGCAAGCTGTCAAGTGGCAAGGGACAACGGCTCGTATCTTCTCTTCTCTGTCTGCAGCTCTCTCGTCTCCTTCCGTCCTTCGTCCCCCACCACCTCCAGTCCAGCCAACCAGCGGAGAAAAAAAGCCGGCGGGGCAGGGGAGGTTGGAGCCTTGGAGGCTTGGAGCTGGCACCTGGCAGCACAAAGCACAGCAAAGCAAAGCACCCGATTCGATTCCTAGGGACCCGGCCTTTTTCCTTCCATCCTTCCATGGCTTTCTTGCTTGATCGATCTTGATTGCCCCCAGCCTCTGCTGCTTCCCTCTTTCTCATAGCTTTCTTGCTCTTGCCGTGGCTAGCTGGAGGCGCCGAGGCGCAGAGCTAGCTGCCTGCCTGCCGGCCGGCGCCGTGTTCGATCGGTCGGTAGGAAATTTGGAATCGGTTGGTAAGCAATTCAGCGGCGATTGGTAAGCAATTCAGCGCCAGTCCTGCAGCGGCGGCGGCGGAAAGGCGCTTTCTTGGGCCATGGCGTGCGCGGCGGCGCACATGTTCGCCTACAACGCCACGCTCTGCGCCTGCGACCCAGGGTACTACCTCCTCGCCAACAGCAGCGGCGGCAACAGCAGCTGCGTGCCGCTGCCGGGCGGCGGCGGCGCGGGCGGCGACGGGTTCGGCGACTGGCAGGTCGGGTCCGTTGGCGCGTCCCGGAACCAGAGCTTCTACTTCCTGACCCCCGTCCTCTCCCTCGACGTCATCCGCCGCCTCACCCAGTCCCAGGCCCTCCTGCTCTGGTCCGCGCTCGCCGCGCTCCTCTCATGGCTCGCCTTCTGCGCCGCCGCCAGGTTCGCTGGCCGGGACCCCGCCCGCCACAAGAAGCTCTTCAATGCCCGCTTCTGGGTCAGCCGCCTCGACTGCATCTTCGACAACAACCACTATGCGGTCCGTGCTCCCCCTAAATCCACTACTACGACATTTTATTGATTTCCTTCCATTTTTTCACATTTCGCATCGAAAGATTTCACCTACAATCAATTGATTTAGGTTCTTCGTGAATAATTGATGAAGCCTGCAATTTTATTCGCTTCCCCGCCACTCTGCTGCTTATGCTTTCCGGTCGGGCCAATCAATTAGAAATTCCCCGCCTCGCTTGGTTTGCTTCGCCGCCGCGTTTCGGGTTAATCCATCTTTGATTACTTCGCCACATTGTACACGCGTTTTGGACGCCTTGGGGTTGCGTCGTTTCCATGGCACTGCTGTCCTTGGATTTCTTGGAAATTCCCCTTCCTTTCTGGGTCAACTTGACCACTCCATTGTCTTGCCCTTGACGTTCATATGTGGGTCACTATGATCCCGTGCTTTACTTCGGGGGTGTTTAATTCCGGTGAAAAATTTTGGTGAAAAATTTTGCAAAGAATCTTACCATTTAGGAGTACTAAATGTAGACTAATAATAAAACTAATTATAGATCTCACCTGGAAATCGCGAGACGTCTAATGACGGTAATTAATCCATGATTAGTGGATGGTTACTGTAGCATCACTGTTGCAAATCATGATCTAATTAGGCTCATTAGATTCGTCTCGTAAATTTACCCGGAGGTTATGGAACGGGTTTTGTCATTAACACACGTTTAGTACTCCATGCATGTAAGATTCCTTTTGGTGAAAAATTTTGGAGAAAAATTTTGGAGAACTGAACACCCCCTTCGAACCACACTCACATATTCACACGAAGCATTTATCTTTTCTTTTCTTATAAAAAATCCTTTCTCTTTTTCTCATCTGAAAGGTGTATTGTTGTAATTGTAACTTTTGGAAAACCAGGATGATCAGCAAGTACTGAGGAAAAGAAAAACTGAGCTGGGGGGTACTTTCTCGGTGGCTGCCTTGATACTCTTCCTCGGACTAGTTACCGTGTAAGTGGTGTTCATAATTTTTTCATATTGGCATTAGCTGCCCCCTTGGTAATAAAGCTCATGGATTTACTCTTTGCCTGATTATCACAGGTTGCTATATCAAGCCATCAACAGACGCAACGTCGAAGTACATCGAGTTAAACCTGCTAATGCTCCGGATTTGCTGGATTTTGTGAATGACCTCGAGTTTCACATAACCACTGTCTCAAGCATGTCATGCGCTCAAGCAGTCACGCCGTCTACAATAGCAATGGGAACTCCTGGGTTTATGGACTTCAGGGTGCTGCCACTGTCAACACTTCTAACCTACAGTTGCCAGAACACAAGTGACGGGCCATCTATTACGCTCAAGTGCAATGGCTGCCGAATCCCTCCAAGAGACCACTATGTGTCCTGGCAGTTCCTTGACCTGCCAAGGCAACCAGCTGCTGCTGTTGGCTTCCAGTTTAACCTGACTGCAAAGCAACATGGAGATAACAGTGACGTCAGCTTTGTGAGTGGTATTATAAGCTCCAACAATTTCATCGATGACAAGCTGAAGACTTTCAGAGGACGCGATGCCAATGTGCTCAAGATTCAATTGTTTCCTCAAATATACAACAACCATCATGGCTTGAAGCTCTTGCAGCCACTTCTTCAGGACTTCACTCAAGGTTCTACCTTATCTGATGTGAGCAGCTTAAATGCTTCCCTGCAGAACCCTAGCGATGGAGTGATTAATACTACCCTCTACATAAGTTATCTTTCTGACTATATCGTGGAGATCAGCAATGAGAGTGTGCTAGGCCCAGGTGAGCGTCTCATGAAGCTAAAGCTGACCCTTTTTTAGAGTAATTGTTTTTATTTTCTCATTGACAACTTACAAATCATGATATCGATGTAATTACATATCACATAACTAAATACCTCAGAGAATCTGGATTGTTTAGATATAGAACAGGATATGTAATGTTCATTTATCTGTTTGAAGTATTTAATTCATGTATTTATAGTTTAGCATGTAGGAAATTTCGTTCCAGATTGTTATTGATCTCGTTTGGTAGAGCAGTAATGCATAGCTTTCTGAAATTAACTCAATCCTGAACATGGTACAGTAACCCATTGGTCATTCCTTCTCCAGCTCTGAAAATACTATATGCAGAAGCACATTATATATCGTTTCCGTAGGTTGATTTATACAGAAGCATGTCATAGGTCAATTCCGTAGGTTGATTTCCTATGTCCTCGAAAACTAAAAACAACCATAAAGCATAATGAAGCAATAGACGATACCTTTGTGACCTATCAGTTATATACTTAATCCTGTGGACCCATATGAAAATGATGTCTCGAGTGCCCAGTAGAATTCACTACTGGTCATTCAAGTTATGAAGTAGAACATGAGCTAGTAATTTGGGTACTTCCACTTTATTTTCCACACATCTAATGGTAGTTGTTCTCTGCAGTTAGTATAATTGCGAGTATTGGTGGCCTGTATGCCTTCAGCGTGGCAATTTTTCTGTGCCTCATGGCTCAAGTAAGTCATCCTACCTGTATTTGTGGTTATATTATGTCAATAATTTGCCATCATTTTTCTTTGTTAGTGAAACTACACATACCATGTTACATGTTAGCCTAGAACTTAACAGCATGAGATTTTGATTTCTTTAAATCCCATTTTACAATTTACTGGTCCATTTCAGATTCATCGATACAACTATTAACTATTATTATTCATATAATCACACCACACAGAACAAAGGAATAACCATGTATTTTGGATTAGCAGGGACAATGATTTGGCATGCAACCGTGTGCATAATTAACAAGCTGACTTTTCAGTGTGAAGGTAGGATAAAGAAGCTCCGTGATGAGGATACCAGAATGCTGAAGATACTGAGCAAACAACGTGCTCAGCAAAATTGGAACAAGGTAAAGCACGTCTTGATCCAAGGATGAACCCTATGTTTATCCAACTGCCTGCTTGATCAATAAGCCATACAGATCTCACTACTAACAGGTGCGGAAGTTTGTCATGTACACCTGGGGTCCTAGCAACTTGGATCCAACTGATAGAAGCGGCAAGTGGCCTGAAGGTTCAGTGATGGATTCGCTCCACGGATCCTTCCACAAAAGAAGAAAACCTATTAGAAGAGGAACCTCCAACGGGAGCAAACCGAAGAAGCCTGCTGATATGGTAAATTGTTTCTTCTTCTTTAGATCTTCATTTTTTTTAGCGACCGTGCCTTAGCACATTTTTCATTAAGAGGACTTCTTTAGATCTTCAATTCTTCATATATCACATTTAGTGCAGCTGAATATGATTGCACCAGTTATGTACTTTGTGCAGAGGAATGTTCATTTCTTCTCCCATTCAATTTGCTAAATGCTGCTCATGCTATACTTTTAGTGTTCCAGTTAAACTTCCTGAAGAACCAATTTGTGCAATGGTACTGCTGCAGGCAATTGAAATTGAAAGAGTTGGGGAGATACAGCACCCAAGCAGTTCTAGATAACCTAGGTGGATGGAGGTTCTGGATGCAATGGTTCATTGTAATGTAATGCTTTAACTCATACACCCAGCTGTTTCTGCATATATAGATCCTATCCCTTTGCATAATCCTGAATGAAATTTTTTTGTGCTGCAGCAACATCTGGGATCACGAGCGACTGTTCCGACACGACCATGCTCCCAGAGAGGGGTTGTCTATATCAAGTGTAGCTAGAGACAAGTGGCAATTGTACAGTGAGGTTGCAGGGTTGTAGCATCAGGGTTTGGGATGCTACTGGTTAGGAAGCGAGGGATGGGGAATTGCATTGCTGGTTTTAAGTTTGAGCTGGCTGCTTCAGAGGTAGTCAGGTGTGTGTCCCCCTTTGACTTGAGAGACGGGATTGGTATTCTTTTTCTCGAGTTGTAGATGGTGATCGGTGACAATTCATGTCTGTATATGATTGGAGCTCTTGTTCCTTTCACCTCCCTTGATGTCAAATTGCATTTTGGAAATGGGGAAGAGACGAGGAAACACGCTATTATTCTTTTTTTTATGCAATACAATCAATTGTTTTGTTTCCATTTTTTTTATATCTGATGTGCTTTGTGAATGTCGATGGGTTCAGTGTGTTTGAGCTCCATGTTTTGCAGCTTAATGGCTGACTTTGACTGAGACAAATCTCGTGTTATTCATCTTTGTATTTGCGGAGTTGATTTTTAGAGACTTTTTGGACACATTTTAGCAAAATATTTCATATCTGCGGGTTTTTTTTTAAAAAAAATCGAAACACAAAACAGGTAGCAGCCAAACATTGTGTTTTCTACTTTTCTTTTGAGAAGCATTTCCTGCTTTTTTTTTAAAATGGCCTTTGTTGCACACCATTCGACAAGTATGATTGATTTTGTTTTCCACCTAGATTATATAGTCTAGCTGATTAGTCAAGGGCACTATGGTAAAAGACCACTATGGACCACCAAATAATCTGAAATAAGTTGCACATGGTACATGGTGATCCTTTTATCATAATATCCTTTGGTCTATGGGAATGGCTACCTGTCAATCGGTTGTTTTTGTGTTCATTTTTCAACCACTTTTTGCACCAATAATAAATTGACACGTCAGCCATAACCAACACATGAAAAAGTGATTGTTACGGCTAATAAAATCAATCGGATACAGGAAATAGGAGGCATCAAAGTAATCGGTTGATAATGGATGACAAAATCAATCAGATTTCCTTCCCTAAGGAGGGTCCACCACAAAAGCAGATCGATCTCGTCTCCCACGTGAACACCTCTGCCACCGCGGCACCCTTTCGACCCACCCAGGCATATACCTTGGACGTCAAGAAAGATATTTTTCACCACCGCAGAACGCTCCCACGCAACGCAGATCTGCGATATCCACGGGAGAAATCATGAGGACGAAAGGAAGAGCGAGATCAAACATGAATACCGGACCCATGGATGAAGAAGAGGATCAGCCACAAAAGGTACTCGCCTCTGAACTTCATATCGTGTGATGTGTTTTGAGCACAGAAGAACAATAGCTGGATTCATCATGAATTTGCACCTGAATGGAGTTGAATTGTCTCACTTTTTTGTAATCAGGCAATGAGAATTGAATCAATAATGAAGACAAACTTACCACCAAAAAAAACTGATGAGGTAACTTGCTGAATTTTTCAAAAGTCTTGTGGCCTCTGATTCCACTAAGAAGAGATGAGTCCTTTTCTTTAATTTTGACTTGATCCTAGATGCATGAAAATATATAAAGTTATCTCATGTTGTTTTCAGGTGCAGGCAGTAGCAATTGAAAAAGAATTGAATCAAAAATTGAAGACCAATGAGGTTGGAAACCAGAACTTTCAACAACAGGTACCCATATGCATTCTTGCTACACAACCCTTGTCTTGCTTTTTCAGACTCTGTCAATACTTGAAATGAATAAAACTAACAGCATAGATTAGGCATGCCTTTGCTAAGGTGGGGGGAGGGGGAATTTCACATGTATTATAACGGTTTTACTGCAATTTGCTTTGGTAGAAATCAATGTTAACAAAAGAAAAAGCTAGTACCAATATCATAAATGATACCTTCTGTAGCCCCAATGAGAATACATAAGTAAAACTTACTATGAAAATAGATAAGTGCTCCGAACATATGATAGCTGTTATGTTTAGCGTTGTTGCTGGCCTCAAGGCATTTACTGTAGGCAATCTGCTGAGTTTCTGAGGCTGTTGATTTTTAGAGGTTAACTAGAAGTAGAGCTATGTTGAACATATTCTGTTGCGCTGGTAGTGTGTCTGCTACTTCAGCTTTTGTCTCTAGCGCAGAACGTCTGGGTCCGTGAACTTGAGAACTGGTTTCCCCAATTGCTCGATCAAATGTAAGGCTTGAAAAATGTTTGATTCAACAGATATGTACTGAGGCACGAACAAAACATTGAGAAAACTGAGTTACTGACCAAAAGTATTCTGTCTTATTGCAGGCTCCAATTGAACTCAATTTGGAAAAGAAGACACAGGAAAACAACAATATGTCAATAGTACAATTAACTCCCAAGTCCAAGAGCATTGTAACTTATGTTGAACAGAGTTTGCAAGAATTAGAAGGCAGTGGATCAGAGAAGGCGACAAATACTAATTGTGCAATTTTTAAGGTAAGAAACATGTTCTATTATAATGAAAGACAAAGTAACATAAATAATAAAATGAAAAATGTAGGATATTCCATGCACCTTCACCGAGCTCATTACGCGGGGCGACATATACAATGAGGTATGTTTACAACATAAAAAAGATAAAATGATATGACAAAAAAAATATGATTATTGAAATGAAACATCAAACTAACAAGAGGCGCTTGCAGCACTCAATGTACATTACTTCGAGCAGAATTGAAGAGACTACAACTTCTGTTTTTAGTAATGAATATCAAGCAGAAACAATAGTAGCAGAGGTGATTTTCGTTATTGGAAACTTTACTTCGCATTATTTATGTATAAAGATTTCATAAAGCTGTAGCAAACTAAAAAAGGTTGACTTATGTAGCTAATGTGTTTGACCATGTTCTAGTTAAATACAAACAATGAAGGAATCATGGACAGTGGCGAGGAGATAAATGAAGGTGATGAAGAAGAAGTTTATCCTGAACAAAGTTGTAATCCATGGGACCAAAGCATTTTTTCACAAATGAACCTTGAAGAGGTAAGGCAGTACAGCAAACCTTTTTATTTTTTAAAGTTCATGTTTGATTTTGTTAACATGTAAACATAACAGAAGCAAAATCCATGTAATTTTTTGTAACCAATTATTTTGTATAGGTTACTATAGAATCACAAAATCTGCAGCAAATCAATGTGGAAAATGAGGACGGTAGAGCCAGTTATGTTGATAATGCATCAATACATGAAGACTACACAAGGGGCAACACAATAACAGAGGAGGATATAGAAATATTTCTTGATAACGATCAAACATTAGAAACACAAGGTGCTGAAATGCAAATAGAGGAAAAGTACATACCTGGTGTGGGTATGCAGTTCAATAGTTCTGAAGAAGCGCAGAGGTTTTGCACTGAATATGCTTATATGGCCCGGTTCTCTCTTATACTCGCTGCCAGTTATCGGACCACAAGCAAAAAAATGAACAATGAAGTTACAAAGATTACAATGAGATGTAACAAATATGGAAAAAATAGTGAAAATGAAGCTGAACTAATAGAGTCAATAGTACCAGAAAGACAGACAAGCGTGATTACGAAATCAGGATGCAAAGTGTCAGTAATTGTAAAGGAGAATACTGGAATATGGACAATATCATCTGTCCACTTGGAACACAACCATGACCTTGGCCCCAGCTCTGAAACAAAATTCTTCAGGTCACACAAATATATGACAGTAGAGGAGAAAATACTAATAAGGACACTGAAGAAGGTAAACACTACTACCAGGAACATGGTAGCTATACTATCTATTGTAAGAGGTGGAAGGTCTGCTCTACCATATGATGACAAAGACGTAGCCAACTATAGTTGCAAGATAGGAAGGGAAAGGACGGTGAACGACATGACACAGATGTTGGTGTGCATGTTGATGCTACAGGAGAGTCAGATTTATGTTCATTTGCAACATTCATTTTAGACAGTGTTGGCGCAGATGTGCTTGGAATTCCTAGGAGAATAGGTTAAACAAAAAATTTGACTTACAGAAAAATAATGTGGAGTGAAAAAAAAATTGAATCAGAGTTACAACATTGAAATATCTCTACCTTCTTCACTTTTATACTTGGAGACATTAGAGTTATCATCATTGTCACTTAGCTTGCAATATTTGTTCGCAGAAATGTCATTGCCGTGTAAATCATCTTTGGATTTCTTAGAAACAGAATCTAATAAAATCTGTAACACACTAAGAACTAAATTCTCAGATGGAACTCTGCAATATTTGCACTTGGCAGAACAACTTTGCTAAACAAGTAGACATAGTTTGTCGATGACCTGAAGAAATTATTTAACAAAGTATATAAATATAAAATGACAGATATAAATCGATGAAGACATAGGCACAAAAAATCACCTCTGAAGGCAGGTACTCAGCATAAGACACCAGAAGTTTTGTTCTGAATTCTTGGTTATCAACGAGGGGTTGGTCATAGAGCTTTTCCTTGGAAAGAGAATGATCACTGCGTTGGTGTGTTTTGTTTGCTTGCTAAAAAAACAAAACGTAATAAAAAACTAAACTAAAGCACAAGGAAAAGAAAGCAGGTTGATATGACCAATGCAACAAAAAATATACATACCTTACTTTTGCAGAACTCAAGAAATTGTTCCAGTAAATTTATGTGAACAGTTGAAAAGAATGCCTGTAAAAGAATAGTATAAAAATCTAATCAGAATAAATATAGAACCATTAAACTATATATATGATATAGTAAAATATGTAAAAATAGAGCAGCGTTATCGTGATGTACATGTTCAGGGACTTGTGAATTATTGATCCGTTCTAGTCCAATAGACTGATTTGCAACATTAGTCTCCATGCATGCCCCAGTATTGTTGGCCATCTAAATGAAACAAATCAGATTGGGGGATATATATAAACATACCATGCATATAAAAGTCTCTAAAAAATTGTCTGGCAACCTTGTTTAACAGAGAGCGAAAATAAACTGATTAGTGTTGTTTAGTCGTGTAGAAGGTATCTAATGGTCACATATCATAGAAGAATGCACAAGAACAACAGAAAAAGAGAATATGTTATGGAAAAAAAGCTTAATGAATTAAGAGAGTAAATCAGCAAGCATTGGACTGAAAAATATATATATGCATAGGATACGAAGCAACTAAATGAATAAGCTAAACATAGCCTATCATTTCTGAAATTGCCTCCATGGACTCCAGTTCACTATCATCCTAAAAAATTGCCTTATCATTCAGACTATCTGCATGGGACTCAAAATTCCCTATGATTCCTGAAAATTGCCTCCATTAATAAAATACTAACTGCTACCAATCTAATCAAACTGTACAGGAGAAAAACGAATAAGTAGCTTCAAAATCGATGCACACAAGTGAGAATCCCTATCACTACTGAAATTAGCAACATGGGCTCGAACTCCACCCAACAATATTCAGTTCTAGGATACAGAAATTGAAAGCACAAGGAAGCAACCAAACAAGGATGATTCTGAACAAATTAAACCCATCAAGCTACCGCACTATCTCCAATAACAGGCACCAAAAAAAGAAAGCAAGACGTTGCATCCTATCGCACTGACAAGTGACAACACTACCACGCACCAAAATTAAGCTGCTGCCCCCAACAAATCAAAATTGAAACAACTACAGGAGTCCTTCGGATAAATCTACGACAACAACTGATGAAGAAATCACCGAATGTCAAACCATAAATTGGGGATTCTGGGGACAAAACCTCACCCCGAGATCCAAGGGGCAGCGAGACTGGATCAGCCACCGCCGGTCTTGAAAACAGAACGCACGGCTTGTGCTTGTGGGGGAACAACGGGAGCACCCTGGGGGTAGTGCCGCCCTTCGCCGGCGCCGCGCTTCCCCGGCACCGTCGTTGAAGGACGCCGCCCCTCCCTCAGCAAACAGAAACGGATGCTTGCAGATAAGCTTCGAAACAAAACGGTCGGCAGGCTGTGCGAAAAATTGACAGATGGTCCAACAGAATAATGAATAAACAAAAATTGGCCCAATAAAGGATCACGCACTTCGTCAATGTAGGGAAGGAGCACGAATCTTAAAACGATCTCGGCCACAGAAAAGTGAATGGAAACAGAATACAAAAACAACCGAGTGTTATTTAGAAATACCGTTGGTCTATAAGCATATTATTATATAGTCTATAGGTGGTAAACAAACAGGGCCGAGTTGGGAAAACTAGCCCAACTAGGATGGGCCCATTTGTACTCAGAAAAAATAGCTGGGCCAAAAGCGCTGGAATGGTGGAACCTACCCGCTCTGCGGTTATGAGATGGCATGCTGTGTCCGTCCAAAAAAAAAAAGCAGATGAGCGGACAGCCGTCGGATCAGAAACCCTAGCCCAGGAGCCATTCCCCTATTAAAACCCACCTCTCTCACCGTCCGCGAGCCGAGTCTTCGCTAGGGTTTCCTCGCTCCCCGCCGCCGCCTCCTCGCCACGCGCAGCAGCCGCATCGCCCTCTCGCTGTCGGCCATGGCAGAAGCGGTGGTGGAGCAGCCGCAGCAGGATGTGAAGCTCTTCAACCGCTGGACCTTCGACGATGTCCAGGTACGCGAACGGCTCTCTCTACGCGAGTGGCTCTCCACCTCTCTCTCCTCTTCGATTCTCCGCTCGCTGTGGATTGAGCTCGCGCAATCGGATCTCCAGGTGAACGACATCTCCCTGAACGACTACCTGGCTGTGTCGGCGACGAAGCACGCGACGTACCTCCCCCACACCGCCGGGCGCTACTCGAAGAAGCGCTTCCGCAAGGCGCAGTGCCCCATCGTCGAGCGCCTCACCAACTCGCTCATGATGCACGGCCGCAACAACGGCAAGAAGGTCATGGCCGTCCGCATCATGAAGCACACCCTGGAGATCATTCACCTGCTCACCGACGCCAACCCCATCCAGGTTGTCGTGGACGCGATCATCAACAGGTATCGTTTGGGTCTCCTACCCTCTCCCCCTCTGATCCGTTGTAGTCGGCCTAGTCTCATAGCTGGTGGAATGTACCGTGACTATCTGGTTGTGTTCTTTGATTGGACATTGATGTCATAGATTATTAAACTAGTTCTATGCTGGTTCTCCTTGGAGCCCCTTCAGCCGGTTTGGCTCCGCCCCCTGATGTCCAAAGCCTTTTGAGCTTTTACTACTAGTGTTTGACGTGGACAATCATGTCAATTGATATCTGATATCACAATTCACTTAAATGTTGCCAATCAAAATGCAAATTTATTGTCTGGTGTGCTGTATCAGACTAATTTTCAGCCATTTGTTTGCATGGTGCTTGATATTTGCTCTGGCATTTTAAGGTTTTTGTTCAGAAATGCCCTGTTTAGCTATCTGATTACTGTTTACATGTTGGTTCTGAGATTTCAAGCTAACATGCTGTGCCACTATTTTCTTGCAGTGGGCCACGTGAGGATGCCACCCGTATTGGTTCTGCTGGTGTTGTGAGGAGGCAGGCTGTGGATATCTCGCCGCTGAGGCGGGTGAACCAGGCCATCTACCTCCTCACCACTGGTGCCAGGGAGAGCGCTTTCAGGAACATCAAGACCATTGCCGAGTGCCTTGCAGATGAGTTGATCAATGCTGCCAAGGGCTCATCCAACAGGTCTACATACTGTTATTAGTACATTTGTAACATTTAGTTTGCTTGTTTCCATCTTCAAGCTGAGTCAATTCATGTGATGTGGTTCTCTGCTCATTCGTGTCAATTCTTGTCGCAGCTATGCCATCAAGAAGAAGGATGAGATTGAGCGTGTTGCCAAGGCCAACCGTTGAGTGGAGCTTGTGTATCCTGGTGCACTGGAGCTCTTGTTATGTTGCTGGCAGTTGTGGTTCTCGTTTTACCTGATGTGTACACTTTTTGAGACCTAGCTAAGTTTTTGCTTTCAATCAACAATGAAAATTACTGAGAAATGTGGTTGTTTGGGCAGAAATGCCAGGTGTCTGGGCAGAAATGCCAG
This sequence comes from Alloteropsis semialata, assembly GCA_004135705.1. Taxonomy (NCBI): domain Eukaryota; kingdom Viridiplantae; phylum Streptophyta; class Magnoliopsida; order Poales; family Poaceae; genus Alloteropsis; species Alloteropsis semialata. The sequence goes on from CM014274.1 coordinate 72,526,213, forward strand.
GTGTCTGATTTATTGAACAAGTTCTTGTTCCTATGTGCCTGAATTCCTTGTTGCATGCGAGCTCTGATGATTGTCTTTGTGATGTCGTGTGATGCTGGCAAAAGCAAATTGGCTTTTGATGGTTTCCAAATTTTGATCTACGCAGCTATATACTATTAACTTTTAAGTCTTGTGTAGCTTAGTAGACCTTGGGTTCAATTTGTGGCCACTGCCTGTACTCTGGGCTCTGGTTTTGGGTATTTTCTGGGTTTCTAGCAATCATATATGCGACATAATTGTATGGAATCTGTGATCGAATTTAGCGCATATTGTTTGACAATGTTTGTGTGTTTTCAGTGATAAAATTTGTGCACTTTTACTGCTATTGGGTTGAGTAGATTTGGCAAAAGCAAAATGATGGGCTAGTTTAAATTTGTGGTTCAGTTTGAAGCTACTGAAACTGAAGGCTGTAAGTCAAAGTTTTGGTATTTGGTGTTTGGACAGATTTTGAAGCCGGCCTATGAGTTTTAGTATTTTTTATTTGGGCAGATTTTGAACCCGGCTTACCTTTGAATCGTATATATATTGTACTAGTGCAATATATTCAAAAAGTACAAATGTTGAGATGATGTGTTACTGTTTGTGTCAATGATGACGATAGTTCAAAGAAAGGACTTCCCAAGAGATATAGAGTGACCTGGCCTTTTTCAAACATTAAATTTGCCAAATCCTCAAACTGAATTGTAAATTGCAGCGGACCAACCGCCAAGTGAGGATATAGAGTGCCCTGGCCTTCAACATAAAATTTTCCAAATCCTCAAACTGAATTGTTTTGATTGCAGCGTGCGACCTATCTCTTCTTAATGGGCGAACTTAAGGTGATTGTAAACTTCGCCAACTTTTACATTCAGATCATGAGGTTCTACATGATATACCGTTCTCCCAGCCAAGCTTCTCGCACACGCAGTGAACCGGCTGGAGTGTTGAACTCCAGGAGTCATTAAAACTGAAGCACTACACCTTATAGTAGAGCCCGAGGCTTCTTCAGGGGTCGAATTTTTTCTTGGTCGTTCTCTCACAAACCAGACGTGAAAAATGAAATCGTGCCTATCCTATCTAGCATACGAATTGTCTCAATTCATGGTTTGTATTGTATTTATTGGCCAATGTACACTTTTGTCATTTTGTGTTCACAATGTTAGTATGTACTCGTGGGCCTTAACTATATATTGATTTTATCACTAAGCAAAATTATTAAATAACCACATTGGAAGCCTATGATACATCGAATACTCTCCACTATTGGTGAGTGACATATACACAATCTGCAATAGTATTAGGTATTCATTGTGCCTAAAACTAATAGCATCACACACATGTGGAGACGGTGCGTTACATAGTCATGTGGAATTTGATGTAAGTGGCAAGAAGACGGCAATAAATCGTAAAACCAGTGGCAAAAGCAAAAAGGGCTTGTTTAGTTGGTGGAGAAAGTTTGCGAAATTTACTGTAGCAATTTTAAACCGAAGATTAGGAGGACTAAACATGATCTAATTATAAAACTAATTACACGGATGGACGGAAAATCGCGAGACAAATCTATTAAGCCTAATTAATCCGTCATTAGAGATTGTTTATTGTAGCACGACGTTGTCTAATCATGGCCTAATTAGACTCATTAGATTCGTCTCGTGAAGTTACCCGGGGTTATGGAATGGGTTTTGTCATTAATCCATGTTTAATACCCTTAATTAGTGTCCTAACATTTGATGTGACGGGTGAATAGTGAAAAGTTTGAAAAGTTTGTGCAACTAAACAAGGCCAAAGTGATAAAACCTTTCAGATTGTTATTGGTCTGGTCTGGTAGAGCAGTAATGCATAGCTTTCTGAAATTAGCTCAATCCTGAAAATGGTATAGTAACCCATTGGTCATTCATTCTCCAGCTCTGAAAATACTATATCCAGAAGCACATTATATATCGTTTCCGTAGGTTGATTTCCTATGTCCTCGAAAATTGAAACAACCATAGAGCATAATGAAGCAATAGACCATACCTTTGTGACCTCTCAGTTAGGGCATGTTCAATTCTGCAAACTTTGCAAAAAGTTTTCATTTCGAGAACCGTGTCAGTTCATTTCTTCTCTCTACGCACGCGGCCCAATGCATAAATTTTTCACCAGTTTCCACCAATTCACCAAAATTAAACACCCCTTTATATGCTTAATCCTTTGGACCCATATGAAACTGATGTCTCGAGTGCCCAGTAGAATTCACTACCGGTCATTCAAGTTATGAAGTAGAACGTCAGCTAGTAATATGAGTACTTCGACTTTATTTTCCACACATCTAATGGTAGTTGTTATCTGCAGTTACCAGTTAGTATAAATGCGAGTATTGGTGGCCTGTATGCCTTCAGCGTGGCAATTTTTCATGGCTCAAGTAAGGCATCCTACCTGTATTTGTGGTTATATTATGTCAATAATTTGCCATCATTTTTCTTTGTTAGTGAAACTACACATACCATGTTACATGTTAGCCTAGAACTTAACAGCATGAGATTTTGATTTCTTTAAATCCCATTTTTACAATTATTGGTCCATTTCAGATTCGTCGATACAACTACTAACTATTATTATTCATATAATCACACCACACACAACTTCTGACCATCTGTGACACTGAAAGTCTGAAACTAAGAAATAACCATGTATTTGGCATTAGCAGGGGCAATGATTTGGCATGCAACCGTGTGCATAATTAACAAGCTGACTTTTCAGTGTGAAGACATGGATTATCTAGAAGCACAGAAATGCCTGTGTGTTTGATGATTCTGCTCCCAACCTTCAGTCTGCACTGCAAGCCTTTAAAGATGAATTACATTTATGGCAGGCTGCAGGTGCGAAGGGCCTAGGCCACGTACATCGGCGAGATGACCCCAGGGTTTTTTTTCCCGACCGTTACCGGTCCGGTTACCGCGGTAACCGCTGTTACCGGTCCGGACCGGTAGCGGTACCGGGCGGTAACAAACCGGTTAAATTTAAAAATTTGAAATTTGAATTCAAAAAATGAAAAAATAGAGTAAAAATTTCAAAAAATACTTCAAGGTGCGTATAATCCAATGGTGTCAAAATTTTTCAAATATTTGTTCATTTAGTATTTTTGGCGGGCATTACAAATTAAAAAAAAAAAGAAAAAACCGGCCGGCCCATTTAGGGCCCAACGCCCCTAACACCTCCCCCGGTCCCCCCCCCCGCCCCCACGAACGGCCATTCGGCCTCTCCCTCCCCCTCCCGTGCTCCCTCCCTCTCCCTGAGCCGCCGCGCGCCGCAACCGCCGCGCGCCGTCGGCCCGCCGCCCCGAGGCAGCGGTTGGCCGGGCGGTTGCGCCGGTTAGCCGGCCCGACCGCGGATCTACCGGCCCCGGCCCGGATAACCGCTCGGAGCGGCGGTCAACCGGCCCTAGCGGCGGTTGGCCGGGGCGGTTGCGGCGGTAAGCCGGCCGACCGTTGAAGGTGAAGGTAAGAGCTATTTAGTGTTTAGTATGAGCTATTTAGTGTTTACGACTTTAGGTAGAAGGACCGTATGATCGAGTTAGTATTTAGGTATATATAAGTTGCAAGAATTTAGGTATTATGTGATTTAAGTATATTGTGATTTAGGTATTATTTGATTTAGGTATATTGTGATTTAGGCTATTGTGATTTAGGTATGATTTCATATAGGTATGTTGTGATTTAGGTGTATTGTGATTTAGGTGTTGCAAGGTTTTAGGTGTATGGTCATTTAGGTATGTGTTGTGAACTTGTGATTGATATGTTTATGTTGGTTCCATGTTTGCAGATACAAAATGTCAGGCAGAGAGAAAGATATTGTATGGGAACACGGTGAAAATCTTTACCCCGGTTGGAGATGCAAATATTGTCATACGTCCAAAGGAGGAGGTGGTTCCACTAGATTGAAACAACATTTGGCAGGGCGCGGGACCGAGGTCGTCCATTGTAGGAAGGTTCCAAAGGAGGTGCGTGAATACTTTCAGCGTGACATTGAAAGGGTTCAGAAGGCAACTGCTGACCGGGCTCGAGAGAGGTTGAGAAAGGAGAAGGTTGCAGCGGAGGGTAACTATCCCGGTGGAGATGAAAGATATGATGAGGAGGCTGAGCTGGAGCGTGCCCTGCACCAATCGAGAGCGGAAGAGGAGTTCCGTCGGGGGGTGCAACAGAGAGGAGGTGCATACGAGCATGGAGGGGGTAGTGGTTCGAGGGGAGGAAATCCGGTGCAGAGGATTCTTCGAAGGGCAACTTCGGGGAGGGAGACTCCTGGGGTTAGGGACTATAACTTGGCGGCGGGCATGAGAGGAACGACGCAGCCAAGGATTGACACAGGCTCCTGGACGCAGAAGGGTAAGAATGCAAAGGAAGCTATTGGGAAAGCTTGGTCAAAGTTTTTCCATATTGCGGGAGTACCTGGCAGACAGGCTGACAATCCATACTTTGTCAGCGCGGTCAGAGAGACTCAGAAGTGGGGTAAGTTTTTCTTTTCATGCGAATGACACCTATGCAACTGCATGTCTCTATCTAATCTCATGATTGCCATATGGTTGCAGGTGAAGGTATCGCGTCACCCACTGGACGGGATATTGATGGCAGGTACCTGGATCAAAACGAGCAAGACTTGAAGACTCAGTACGCAAAGTTTCAGCAAGAGTGGCCTCTCTTTGGCGTCACGTTGATGTGCGATTCGTGGACTGGCCCGACGAGGATGAGTGTCATCAATTTTTTGATATATTGCAATGGGGTCACGTGGTTCCACAAGTCTATTGATGCGTCTAGAAAAACTCAAGATTCCGAATTTTTGCTCCAGGTAACCCCTTACCTAGTTCCTTTCAATCCGAATATGATTCAGATGTTGCTAAAGAATCTGTTGATGCGTCTGGAAACCGCTAAAGAATCTGTATATTTTACCAGGAGCTTATAAAGGTGGTGGAGGAGATTGGGCCAGAGCATATCGTTCATGTTATCACCGACAACGGCTCGAACTACAAGAAAGCATGCAGGGAGCTTTCCGATGTGTATGCACACATTGCTTGGACACCTTGTCTAGCACACACTGTCAATTTGATGTTAAAGGATATCGGTGCAAGGTATGAACATCAAGGTATGATCGATCAATGCAAGAAAATTTCAGCTTGGTTACACAATCATGGTCAGTTGAATCATATGATGAGGCAAGCGATCGGTGGTGAGTTGGTCAAGTGGAATGCAACTCGCTTTGGGACCAACTACATGTTCCTAGACAGCATATATCGGAAACGTGATCGTTTCATGCAGTGGATGGGATCTCCTGAATTTTTGCAGAGCAAATGGGCAAATACAAATATGGGTAGATTTACTCATGCCAGATTTGCAAGTATGGAGTGGTGGGATGGAATGAAATTTATCATTGACTCAGTTCAACCATTATACAAGTTGCTTCGCTTTGCTGATCAGGACAAGCGGCCCAACTTGTGCGAGGTGATTATGACCTTCCAGAATGTGAGACATGAAATGGAGTCTTTCTTCGGTCAAAATGTTTCCACGTGGAAAGAGTATGAAAAGCTTATGAACAGCAGGATGCAGAACGTCATCGTACAGACGTATGCGGCTCCAGGTAAGACTGTCACAAAAGTTTCTACTTTCATGTTCCATACACTTTATGCTCATTGGTGGTATTTCCATTTTGCAGCTTCTGTCCTAAATCCGAGGTACGCCTATACGTATACTCCAACTTCAGAAATGTGGCGTACACTCAAGGATGCATTTCAGCGCATGACGGATATCCAGAGCGCCATCCAGGCATTGAACGAGGCTGAGATGTTTCGACAAAGGCGTGGCGAGTTTGCCACAGATTTGGCAATGAAAATGGCGCTTGACCCAAACACAACTGCATCTTCATGGTGGATGGTAAACGGCAACACCACTCCCAAGCTGCAGAGCCTTGCTTTGCGCCTTGTTTCTCAATGTTGTTCGTCAAGTGGATGCGAGCGGAACTGGAGTACTTTTGCCTTGCTGCATACAAAGGTTCGCAATCGGTTCCATACACTGTCACAAAAGTTTCTACTTTCACGTTCCATACACTTTATGCTCATTGGCGGTATTTCCATTTCCAGGTTCGCAATCGGTTGTCGCACAAGAAACTGAACAAGCTTGTCTATGTCAACTACAACCTACGCCTGCGACTTGCGGATGTCGGCAACCCCGTGCGTGATGAAGGTGATTTCATTGACCAGCTGTCCCATCTTTCATTCTATGATGAGAAAAATCCGGTGCGGGAGTGGATGGAATATGGTAGATCAAACGGGGATCCAGTTCTGGACGAGGACGATGATGACGGAGACACCCCGCTCCCGTCCCATATTGTCACGGATCATATAAACCCATCAGACCTCCGGACTTCTACAGGGGATGATTGCATCAGTGATTGGGCACGTCGAAATGTGGGTGACACTCACCTAGGGAAGAGGAAGCACCACGTAGGGCCTACGAAGGGTGACCCGAAGCGCCAACGAGGACAGGCCACGGGAAAAGGCAAAGGCAAAACAACACTAGTGCTGAGCGACGACGACACTGATGATGGCGAGGGTGATGGTAGTCCACCGTATCAGGAGTCTCAGGATAGCAGCTCCGCTGATGATGATGATGATAGTGATGGCGGTGTTGGCGGCGGTGGTGGCGGCGGTGGTGGCGGTGGCGGTGCCGGTGGCAGTGGCGGTGGCGGTGCCGGTGGCAGTGGCGGTGGCGGTGCTGGTCTTCGTTTCACAGGTTTGAACTTTGAAGTGCATGCACGTATATATGCACATATGTTTTTCACTGTGAGTACTAATTATGCTATATGGTTGGTTGCAGGGGAGACTGAATTCACGCATGCTACTCAGGACGTTGACCATGGAGCACCGGAATCCCAGAGGAGAACGGTTCAACCGACGGATTACGACACTCCACACTTTCCACAGTACTCTTCTAGCTCATACAGCGATTCCTCCCAGTCCAGTTATCACTATCCTATACCTGATTTGAGCACGCAGCCACCGATGAGATGGGTGTACGAATGGGAAGACCCCCATTGGTACAATATGTTATTTCAGGAATGGCAGACGACATCGGCGTGGACGGGCCAAACTTGGCAAGAATACAAAGCTGAGCTGCTTCTAAGGCAAGGTTTGAATGTGATGTCCACCGCCGAGTACGAAATGGCTACGCAATACTACCGTTGATCTATTTATATGCACAACTATTATTTCTATGCACAATTATTATTATGAATCCAGGTTTGTATCTATTTGTGGTCATTTTCTATTTCTATGTATAATTATTCAATTATCTCGCAACCGGCCGGCTAACCGGTCCAACCGGCCGTCTAACCGGTTCTACCGACCGTTCGCCCGACCGACCGACCGCCCCAACGACCGACCGGTTAACCGCTCGTACCGACCGGTTAACCGTTATTCCCGTCGGTTAACCGTTATTTTCCGTTTGTATGGCGCGTTTTGAATTTGGATTTGAATTTGTTCGGTATTTACCGGTAACCGCGGTTAACCGACCGGTTAACCGCTACCGCCGGCCGGCGGTTACAAGGGACCGGTCGGTAAATGAAACCCTGGATGACCCTCGTCTATAAAGATGAATTACATTTACATAGTGTTTGGTTGGAGCAGTGGTAACGCAAACGTAAATGTAGTCTAATCACAGGGGAATCAGCACTGGAATAGCCAATTACAGTCTTTGTTTGGTTGGTGTTAAGGTAACGGTATCACACTGACTTTCCGTCTGCTCGTACACGGTCGACAGCAGCAGGGCAGCATCTTGTACACCCCAGCCACCAGCTGCATCGCAGCGCTGCCGCCGCCGGTTGTGGCGCCCCCTATGGCCGCCGCGAGGTCACCGTCGTCCACGCCGCCGTTGGTCCAGATGCCCATCTTGGGCTGCATGCTGCTCACGGCGCCGCCGTAGAGCTCGCCAGCTCGGCGTCCTTGGCCAGCTTCTGCTCGAAGAACTGCACGTCGGCCTGCGCCTTGCGCACCTCCGTCGCCTTCTGCTGCTCGTACAGGTTCGCCTCCGTGGCCTTCTGACGGCTGTACTGCGCCACATTCGAGTCTTTTGACAATGGCATGCTCATGGCAGTGTCCTCTCCATCTCTTCACTGTTTTGCGTCGCTCCAGTCATGCCCCGAGTCGGTCCTCCTCCTTGTTCTTCCAGATTGCAAAATTGAACCGCACATGCCTCCAAATCGAGATGCTAACCACCAAAATTGAGCTCTGTTACATTGAATCGAACCCAGGCATAGCTCAAAGCAATTTTACATGACCCCAAATCGAGTTCCCTGTACTGCTTCCGCGGTTCCGCCATCAGAGCTCCCACGAGAGCAGCGACCTTTCAAATCAGCGCCAAATCGTTTCCATCATGCCAAATCGGTCTCTGCTGCTTGAATGAAGCTCATGGTGATGCAAATCGAGATCTTTTTTTTTTTCACGGGATCAATCTCTCCATGGATTCTGCTGGGGGGAGAAGGTGCGGGAGGCGAGGGGAGCCTGCGATAGGAGAGGGAAGAAGTCAACTGATTGGCAACAGGGCTGTGCGAGGGGAGGGCCCAGCGTGCCATGCCGCCGATCGGCCGATGTCCGCCATTGCTAGCGTCTTTGAACCTGGGAGCGACGAGAGGTAAGCGATGCGATTACAGCCGAGAACGAGCGGTATCAAATATGAATAGGCCGGTATCCGAATACAGGGTAATGGATTACATAGCAAGTCGAAACAAACACCCGTAACGCCACCTGTTATCACTCCGTAATGCCATTACGTTACATTCTGTGAACCAAACGCTATCTGAATTACACTAGAAACTTGGCGCGGCTTTGCCGCGCTCCTTTGGTGATTGGGCCAGCTTCTTCGAAGTAGTTCACGCGGTGCTTCTGTGAGGTTTAAAGCTGATTACCTCACATGAAATTTCCGTCTATCATGATCACCTGAGAGTAGTTTTGCCGCGCCATTTTTTCTCTCTTTCGGTGATTGGGCTTCATGGCTCTGAGCGATATTATGGGCCTTTGGTCATTGACTCATTGCCATCGTTATTTTTTAAGAATGGTATTACCCAGTAAATCAATTCATCAATGTAGTTAAGAACCAAGGTGTGCAACGATGTTACTTGTTTCAGGTTTGGGTGATGTTCTCTGGTTCTGTCCATTCGTGTTTAGTCGGTAGGTCGATCTCATTCCTACAAAAAGTCTGTCGCCTGCTTGGTATTCGTTCCATTTTTAACTGATGGTTAATATGAGTTTAGGAATAAGTCACCAAATATGTCTTCTTTGCAAGTGCAAATGTCAAAAATTTTACGTGTCGAGGATATCTAAAAATTAAGTAACCCAATTTTGAAAAATCACTTTAGATAATATTGAATTGCATTACCAGTACATGGAACCAATTTGGATCTAGATGATATCTAGATGTGACCTGTGAGAAACCGTGACATTCGTTAGAAGGTTGCTTTGCTTCCTCATGTGATCAACAGTGGCATATTGTGGAACGTCATCAAAGCCATCTCTACTGATTCTTGTCAAGTAAATAGGGCAGTCTGAACATGGAGCTACAACAGTTATTCAGATAGATGAGGTTCTGCAGCTCGGCTAGCGTCTGACCGCTAACATTAGAGACGACACTTTTCTGCAGAAGCAAACCAGCAGCTCGTAGAGTACATATAAGGGAGTAAGAACTATAAATTTGTGTTCATATAAATCAAAGGGATCAAATGGGTAATCTTGAATTCTTGATAGCTTCCAAAATTAAAGCAACAGGACTTAAACGAGGCAACGTAAGCCCCTTTCAGCCGTTTCATCGATGTCCAGGCTCTGCTTCTCGGCGGCGCCTCCCGGCTTCCAGTTAGGTCAGAAGGGAGGAGTCCACGAGCTATGGCGTGGAGAACTGGAGATCATCTCTAGGTACACACGTTTATGCTACTTCCTCCCTCTGTTTGATTGGCCTCAATTTGATTTCGAGTATTCTACGAGAACAACTTGGTCAGATCAGGGGCCGTTCCGTCTCAATCGTGTAACAGCTAGCGCCGCCGCGGATCGCCGGCTCGCCAGGCCTCGGCGGCCACTGCTGTGTCCTTGTTTCTGCGATCGACTCCGAATCTGAAACTGACAAATATGTGTGGAAAATGAAGGACTTTGCTACATAAACATTGCTGTTCTTGAGAAGATATGGTTTGATATCCTGCAAAGTACATAAGATCAGACATCTAACACCAATTCTATTCATGTTCTCAGGACCAACCAATTGTTATGGTGAAGAGTAAATATTATCAATTTATTTATTAATTTTTCAAGGCTCCACAATCAACCTAAGTGGCCGCTGTCAGAAATGTTGAAATAGCATTTGTCTATATTAGCATGTTTAGTTTCCCCGCAAACTTTTTTTACCCGTTCCATCAAAGAGAATCTTACATGCATGGAGTATTAAATGTAGACAAAAAAATAACTTATTACACGGATGGGCTGTAAATTGCGAGACAAATCTAACGAGCCTACTTAATTCATAATTTGCAACAGTGGTGCTACAGTAACCATCCGCTAATCATGGCTTACTTACCCTCTAATTACCCTTATTAGATTTGTCTCGCGATTTACAGCCAAGATCTGTAATTAATTTTATTATTAGTCAACATTTACTACTCTAAATGATAAGATTCTCTTCACAAAAAAATTTTGCAAAATTTTTTGCCGAACTGAACACCCCTTTAAATTGTTTGGTCACTTAACTACCACTTTTTTTTCCGTTGTTTCTCTCCCTTTGTTTACTACTCCCTGCATGAGAGCTGGTTGACGCGTGGTTGGCACCGCAGAGACTCGAGAGCTCCGCTGTCTCCTCTCTGGAACTCTCTCTGGCGCTCTCTCTCTCTCTCTCATCCAAGCGCCCAAAGGCTGCCCCTTTTCTTCTTCTCCGCAGTCCGCACGCACAAAAGCCGCTCCGTACATGGGATATGCTAAACCATTTATTGGTGTGCCCATGGCCGCGGCACTGCAGACCAGAGACCACTGGAGGCGCGGTGCCATGCTGGAAACCCGAAAGCACGGGAGGGTCCCCGAGCCCACGCAAACTCGAGGTGCGAAGGGTCGCTCGGTGCGCAGGCTCGAGATCAACGGCTGAGAGAAAAGAGCTGCCTTAGATCCGGTGGACCAAATTAACAGGCGACGTGGCCGTATCAGCATCGAGATACTTCGCCGTTTTTAGGTCTTTGAAGATTTATGGCAGGCTGCAGGTGCGAAGGGCCTAGGCCACGTACATCGGCGAGATGACCCTCGTCTATAAAGATGAATTACATTTAGCTTCCAGCGCAGCAAAAAACGTCGACGCCGTCGTCTCGTTCATCAACGGCGCGCGCGTGTGTTCCAAAGCGAGTCGACGAGTCTCGACTACCGCTGTACCAGGGGATGCACCTCGTCGCTGGCGCCGAGGATCCGATGCGCGGGGGCGCAAGCGCAGGCGAATTTCCCCTTGGCGGCAAACCAGAGCGAGCTTCCTCCTCCGTCCTAAATACTCCCCTCTCCCTCCCAACAGCCTGAACAATACACCATGAGGCAAGCAGAGGAAGGAGGCGGCGACGGCGGCCCGGGAGCTCCTGTAGGCGGATGCGGCCCGGAAGAGGGAGGCCACGGCGGCATAAAAGAGAAAGGGGTCCATGTTGATACGAAAGCCCGCGGCTGCATCGGCAGCGCCGCCGGAGGAAAGGAGCTCGGGCGCCGGAGCAAACGAGGTCGCGTGGTGGGGTGTCCAGCGGGCTGGCACCTATGGATCTAGTGCAGCTTCTTCATCTCCAGCCTTCACCGATGGAGCCTTCTTCTTCAATAGCTGTAACAGCTTGTCCATTATTCATAGCTGGTTCATTGTATAGACATTCATTGTTCAGAAATTATCTTGTCCTTTAATTATTCTGAAATTGTGAATTATCCTTCAATTGGCTACTGAATTACTGCACCTTAATATTACAATTGTTCTGAAAATGTTTGGCTAGAATCTGTCACTTTTGCACTGAATATCTGACTGCCCAGCTTAGAGCTGAATGTTTTAGCAAATTGCATTGATAATTAGTTTAATATTTTTTTCTGAATGTCTGACTGCCTAGATTGGTTCCTTTTGAAGAAGAAATATAGTTTAGTGAATGGATTCTATGGATTGGACGGCATGGATTCTATGGATTGGACTGAATGCCTTTCTGAACTGAATGGATACTATGGATTGGAATGACAATAGTTCAGTGATAGCATATGCCCGTTGTTCTGAAATTACCTTCCTGAACTGAATGCCTTTCTAAAGTTGCCTTTTCTGAACTGAGTTGATACTATGGATTGGAATGACAATAGTTCATAAACTTTTGCAG
>CM014274.1:72540208-72562017 GCA_004135705.1 Alloteropsis semialata
CCTCCGCCGCCTAGCCAACCGTCGCCACCGCCGGTCCTCCGCCGCCCCGGCCCCCTCATCTTCTATGTCCGGAGGACATCGGAGCCCCCAGACCAATCCCAAACCCTAATGCTAAGTGCCGCCGCCTCCACCACCACCCCGGCCGGCGGCGACCTCGCCGCCGACCGCCCCGCCCACCTGCCGACCTCCCCTCCCTTCCCCTCCCCTCCGCTCCTGCCTTGGCGTGCGGCGGCGCAAGGAGGAAGAAGCAGCGAGCGCGAGGAAGAAGAAGATGAAGGGGATCGAACGGTACGGCAACGAAATCGAACAGAGGAGGATGTGAAAGCTATCTGGCTTCCGGGCTTCCGAAAGCCAGATAGGTTCCACAGGCAAACATTGTGTTTTGTTTTGACCTGGAATCCTAGTATAGGAGCTGTAGTATCTGAACTCTACTCAACACATGCACACTCCTAGAACTACAACCTATATACCTCTCGTGTCCTTCTGGAGATCACCGAAGCCGCAACTTCATAGACGACGGGCACGTCGTAGTCCCATTGTGACGCCACGCGGATATTCAGGACCTCCAGAAATATACCGAGAAAAATCCCCCGAGATAGGAAATACCAGGTCGCTCAAAACTCGAACCAGAACCGATGAGTTCGTAACCACCGAACCCATCCAAGCTCAGGTCCTGCAAACATTGTGTTTTCTTTTGAGAAGCCTTTCTTGCCCCCCCTTTTTTTTAAAGATGGCCTTTGTTGCACAGAATACGACAAGTACGAATGAAACGACTTGAGAAAACTAGCCCAACCAGTTTGGGCCCATTTATCTTGAGAGAAAATGGCTGGGCTCAAAGGCGCGGGAACCCACCCGCTCTGCGGTTATGAGGTGGCATGGGCCGAGAATCTGTGTCCGTCCAGCAGATGAGCGGACAGCCGTCGGATCAGAAGCCATTCCCCTATTAAAACCCACCTCTCTCACCGTCCGCGAGCCCGAGTCTCCGCTAGGGTTTCTTCGCTCCCCGCCGCCGCCTCCTCCTCACCACGCGCAGCAGCAGCATCGCCCTCTCGCTCTCGGCCATGGCAGAGGTGGCGGTGGAGCAGCCGCAGCAGGATGTGAAGCTCTTCAACCGCTGGACCTTCGACGATGTCCAGGTACGCGAGTGGCTCTCCACCTCTGTCTCCTCTTCGATTCTCTAGCCTGCCACTGCTAGCAGTGGATTGAGCTCGCGCAATCGGATCTCCAGGTGAACGACATCTCCCTGAACGATTACCTGGCGGTGTCGGCGACGAAGCACGCGACGTACCTCCCCCACACCGCCGGGCGCTACTCGAAGAAGCGCTTCCGCAAGGCGCAGTGCCCCATCGTCGAGCGCCTCACCAACTCGCTCATGATGCACGGCCGCAACAACGGCAAGAAGGTCATGGCCGTCCGCATCATGAAGCACACCTTGGAGATCATTCACCTTCTCACCGACGCCAACCCCATCCAGGTCGTCGTGGACGCGATCATCAACAGGTACCGTTTGGGTCTCCTGCCCTCTCCCCCTCTGATTCGTTGTACTCGGCCCCTTGCTATCTGTTTGTGTTCTTTGATTGGACATCGATGCCATAAATTATTCAACTAGTTATGTGCTGGTTCAACTATGTTAATTGCTTGTCTCTGGTTGCGTGATATTGGAACTAAGGAGCTGTGGGACTTCAAAATGAATGCAGTAGCGCAAATTTCCCATGATGTCAAAACCTGTTGTAGCTGATGCATCCTGCAAAGCCTTTAGAGCTTTGTACCACTAGTGTTTGACATGGACAATCATGTCAATTGATATATGATATCTCAATTCACTTAATTGTTGCCAATCAAAATGCCAATTTATTGTCTGGTGTATGGCATTAGACTAATTTTCAACCTTTTGTTTGCATGGTGCTTGATAATTGCTCTGGCATTTTTAAATTTTTGTTCAGAAATGCCATGTTTAGCTATCAGACTACTGTTTACATGTTGGTTCTGAGATTTCAAGCTGACATGCTGTGCCACTATTTTCTTGCAGTGGGCCACGTGAGGATGCCACCCGTATTGGTTCTGCCGGTGTTGTGAGGAGGCAGGCTGTGGATATCTCGCCCCTGAGGAGGGTGAACCAGGCCATCTACCTCCTCACCACTGGTGCCAGGGAGAGCGCTTTCAGGAACATCAAGACCATTGCCGAGTGCCTTGCAGATGAGTTGATCAATGCTGCCAAGGGCTCATCCAACAGGTATACATACTGTTTTAGTACATTTGTAACATTTCAGTTTGCTTGTTTACATCTTCAAGCTGAGTCGACACATGTGATGTGATTCTGTGCTCATTTGTGTCAATTCTTGTTGCAGCTACGCCATCAAGAAGAAGGATGAGATTGAGCGTGTTGCCAAGGCCAACCGTTGAGTGGAGCTTGTGTATCCCGGTGCACTGGAGCACTTGTTATGTTGCTGGCAGTTGTGGTTCTCATTTTACTCGATGTTTAGAACTTTTTGAGACCTAGCTAAGGTTTTGCTTTTAATGAACAATGAAAATTACTGAGAAATGTAGTTGTTTGGGGCAGAAATGCCAGGTGCCTGATTTTATTGGACAAGTTCTTGTTCCTATGTGCCTGAATTCCTTGTTGCATGTGTGCTCTGATTATTGTCTTTGTGATGTCGTGTGATGCTGGCAAAGGCAAATTGGCTTTCGATTGTTTCCAACTATGATCTAAGCAGCTATATATGGGTCAATTTGTGGCCACTGCCTGTACTCTGGGCTCTGGTTTTGTGTATGTTTCTGGGCTTCTAGCAATCATATATGCGACAATTGTGTGCATATTGTTTGACAATGTTTGTGTTTTCAGTGATAAAATTTGTACACTTTTACTGCTATTGGGTTGAGTAGATTTGGCAAAAGCAAAATGATGGGCTAGTTTAAATTTGTGGTTCAGCTTGAAGCTACTGAAACTTCAGGCTGTAAGTCGAAGTTTTGGTTTTTTGTGTTTGGGCAGATTTTGAAGCCGGCATATACCTTTCAATATGAATATATATTGTACTAGTGTAATATTTAAAAATACAAATGCTGAGATGATGTGTTACTGTTTGTGTCCATGATGATGATAGTAGCATCTTCTCATTGATAGTAGCATCTTCTGTTTGTGTCCTGTAGCCGTCTATGCCTCTATGGGCCGGGTGTGGCCATGATTTTTAAGGCTCGAAAAAACCTGTTTTTTTTTGGCCCGGCTCGAGTCTGATCTGGCCCACAAAATGTTCAGGTCTAGTTTGAAGAAAAGATTTCCCAAGAGATGTGCCTTTGCCTTTTTTCAAACATTAAATTTGCCAGATACTCAAATTGAATTGTAAATTGCAGCAGGCCAACCGCAAAGTGAGGATATAGAGTGCCATGGCCCCTGGCCTTCTCCAAACATTAAATTTGCCGAATACTCAAACTGAATTGTTTCAATTGCTGCATGCGACCTATCTTACCTATCTTTTGTTAATGGGTGCCCTTCAGGTGACTGTAAACTTCGCCAACTTTTACATTCATATCATCAAGTTCTACATGATATACTGTTCTCCCAGCCAAGCTTCTCGCTCGCGCAGTGAAGAGGCCAGAGAGTTGAACTTCGGATGTCATTAAAACTGAAGCACGACACCTTCTCAGAGTAGAGCCCAGGGCTTCTCCGGGGTCGAGTTTTTTCTTGGTCGTTCTCCCACAAACCAGACGTGAAAAATGAAATCGAGCCTACCCAATCTAGCATACGAATTGTCTCCATTCATGGTCTGTATTGTATTTACTTGCCAATGTGCAGTTTGTCATTACGTGTTCACCATGTAGTATGTACTCATGGGCCTCAAGTCCTCAACCTCAACTATATATCGATTTTATCACTAAGCAAAATTATTAAATAACCACATTGGAAGCCCATGATACATCGAATACTCTCCGCTATTGGTGAGTGACATATACACAATCTGCAATAGTATTAGGCCCCGTTTAGTTCGGTGAAAGTTACCAAAAAGTGGTAACTTTTTTCATACTGACAACCGTGCCCCCTCTCACAGAACAAGCTTTCCAATGGTAACTTTCTTTCCAAACTTTCTGAACTAAACAGGCCCTTAGGTATTTATTGTGCCTAAAACTAATAGCATCGCACACACCTATCGAGACGGTGCATTATGGCCCTGTTTAATTCCAGGAACTTTCCATTCTCTTTTCACCTCGAGAACCGTGTCAGTTCATTTCTTCTCTCTGTGCACGCGACCCAATGCATAAACTTTTCACCATATCACCCCAATTAAACAGGGCCTATATAGTCATATGGAATTTGATGCAAGTGGCAAGAAGTCGACAATAAATTGTAAAACCTGTGGCAAAAGCAAAAAGTAAATTAGTGTCTTTTTTTTTACGAAACACTACTATAGACATAATCACTCTACACAGCATACTCACATTTATAGACTGACTGGTTGTTCTAATTTCGAGATTGACCGAGTCATTATAGACACATTGTTATCGACGTACACAGCCTGTTCGGTTGGCTGGTGGCTGGTGCTGATTTGTTGCGAGAGAAAAGTACTGCTGGCTGGCTGGTGGCTGGTGGCTGGTGCTGATTTGTTGTGAGACAGAAGTACTACTGGCTGGTGGCTGATAATCCAAGCGAACAGGCTGATTGTTTACCACTAGAAAGATAGCTCCAATTAATTACTAGTATAGATAAAAAAATACGAGTACATGTACCAAGTCGAAAACTGAAACCTGCTCAGCGCTCGTGCTACATATCAAGTTCTAATGTTTAATGGCTTGTTTTCAAAGTCCATTCTGTCTTTTCCTTAAAAAAATAAAGTCCATGCCCTCTACCTTTCTTATTAACAATCAACTTTTCTTTCTTGGTTTCCAAGACAACCAGTCCGCTTCTTCGCTCATGTGTCCGTGTGGCACCAGCATCAACAGCAGAAAGGATTCCCGTTCCATCCGGTGCCCGCACGTTCCACGGGTGCCCCCTCGCCCAGTCCCCGTCGCGATCAGCCACAACAGCTGCATCGCATCGTGTCCGTCCATCCACGCAGCAAGGGCGGGCTCGCGGGCCGGCTCGAGCCGGACCAGCCAACAAGCTGACCCGACCGCGCACGAACCCTAGCTAGCCGTCCCCGCCCCCTTCCCCTTCGAGCTGCAGGATCCCCCCCTCCCCTCTCCGCCTCCCTCGCGGGTCCCGGCGCAAGGCCAGGCAAAGGCGGCAGCCACAGGCACAGAGGCAGTGCGGGGCGAGCGCGCGCTCCACCATGGTGCTCGGCAAGGCCGTCATCGTCATCGGCGGCGGTACGCGCCCCACCCGCCCTCCCCTCCTTGCGGGATCCCCTCCTTTGCCGTCCGCCCCGTCTCGGTCTTCGATTCGAAGGCAGGGAGGGGGCAGAGCGGCGGAGGCTCGTGCTGCTCCCTTCTAGGGTTCTTCCGTTTCGCTCTTGCTTCGGCGCGGCTTTTGGGGGGCTCGCCTTCGTCCTTGCAGTCGAACCGATTGGATTGCTCCCCACTTCAGATTGAGCTAGGATGGAGCACTCTAGTGTACTGTATCGACATGGTCTCTTCGATTAGCTAGTTTGTGGTGCTGCGCAAGCTAGCAGCCACAATAGATTAAAGCCTTCTGTTTTTTTTTTGGATTGATTTGCAAGTGGCTAGCAGTACCTCGATTAATTGAGAAGAAGCGAAGCTGATTCACCGCATAGGAGGGGGCGGATAGACTTTGCTGCTAGCTTATTGTTGCTACTAGCTTGAGTGCTTCAGTGTCACACCATCACGCTTCCCTTTTGCAGGAATCGTTGGAACAGTTCTGACAGGCGGTGAGTCCAGCCTTTCGGACTTCAAGGATGTAATCTTTGGTGCTTTCAAGGTCTCATCACCCCCTTCTCTCTGCATTCCTCCTCTTTAGGATTTAGCTTCTTCCTCCCCTCCTGTAGTTGTATTAACTTGGTATTAGTTAGTTTTAACTCATCACCTATTTTCTCGTCTCATATTTAGTTCATGACCAAGGGCGCCGCAAAGAAAAGCAAGGATGGGCCGTCTACCAGCAGTCCGCATACTGCTCAGTTGCTGACTCAGGTTTCTTGCATGCTAATTTCTGCTCTTTCTATGCTTGAACACCAATTGCATGTACACAGAGCAATTACTCATCGTAACGAATGCTTCAGGTCAATTATCTCAGAGAGGAGCTGCAAATGCTGTCTAAATCAAACCATGTTGCTATTGTCACCGTCGACGGTAGACCTGGTTAGTGCTTTCTGTGATTTGTGATCCTATTTCTGACTAATGAATTGATATTCTGCTTTATCTTTTACACACTATTGTCTTTTACCTGCTGGCCTTTGTCTGGAAGCGGCTCATAGAAAAATCAAGAATTCTTTGTTGATTCTGTTGTTATTTTAACATGCTAGGAAATGTACTGCATCCTAGATATTTTTTTCCACAGAATGCTTGGTGGTTTGTATTAGGAACACCTTAATATCACTGTTTAGTTTCCTAGTAATCTCATTGTCTCAACAATTTTTTTTGTTATGCAGGCCCTGGTGCATATGGTATAACAGCTATTGTTATTGGAGCTATTGGCTATTTATTCATTAGATGGAAGGTACATAAATGCCATTTCTAACAAACTATATTAAATAACTTTGTTAGATCTTTCTGTAGGCAGCAAGTTTTCTTTCTTACCATTTTAGTGCAATGGTTATAAACTGTAAACTCTACCAATGCTTATCCTACCGTACCATTTTGATGTTTTGGCCATTTTCACTTCCATCAGAGCTAACTTGATGATTACAGGGGTGGAAACTTTCAGATATGATGTTTGTGACGAAGAGAGGCTTATCTGATGCTTGCAATGTAGTTGGGAAACAAGTGGATCAGGTTTCAGAAAGTGTCAATGTAAGTTTCTTCTTTCATCGTCCACTGTAATGTTACTATTAGACCTTCAAGTTCTCAGATGCAATGGTCCTCATATCTCATGCATACCCCTTAACTAAGTAGACTAGTTTATAAAATTTGTTAGCTTTATTCATTTGGTCACTCAAACTAAAAGAATACACTTCACCACATTAAAGGCTGTTCCCTTAAAAATTAAAACATCGAACTTACGATGACTCTCTCCTATATTGCTATGCTTTTCACAACAGACCTGCTCTTACGATGACTGTTTCCTATATGCTTTCTTATGAGACCATACCTGATATTTTGTATTCCTGCTATGTATACATGGCGCTTTTGGACAGTGAACATGAGAAATTTGGGAAAGTTTGCTAATGGGAGTCAAGTATTTAGAAACAAAAGTTTTGGTCAAAAGTGTTCAGTACATAGAAATAGAAGTAGAGGACCATATGATTATGTCCGGTTTTGTTAAATCATCTATGTATGCATATACCCATCGTAGTTTTTGTCTTTTCAACATAGATGAATTCTATATGCTTCCACTAAGTCTCCATGCTGAATGGAAAGAGGGAAAAGAGCACCTAAATGTTCTGACTCCTACTGTCGCAACCTAAACTCTACTCCTGTGAAACATTCTGATATCAGGCTGCAAAGAGACATCTTTCTGGAAGGATCGATCGTGTAGACTGTACTTTAGATGAATGCCAAGAGATTACAGAGGCCACAAGGATAGAGGTTTGAAGCTTACCCATATATCATACTTTTATCAGGATTTGGTGTAATTTCATTTACAATGGTACAAAATTATTTTGTAGGTTACAACCATCCATGGAGATCTAAGTGCCTTCCAGAAGGAAATGGAAACAGTTCATCTTGTAGTTCGTAGTCTGGTAGGTGCATTGTACCGACTACCGATGCATATTTGTTCCTTTTTGTTCGAGATGAACTGATTCACTCTTAGTGCTACATACTGATGACCCGTTGTATCGCAGGAGACAAAGCTTGGACGACTAGCTTATACTCAAGTAAGTATTAGTTTACAGCACCGCAACTTGTTTTCCCCCAAGAGTGAATCATATATGTTTCTAATCTTGGAATGAAATGTCTTAGGATCGTACAACACGAGGAATATATGACTTGTGTGAATTCACTAAAAGATTGGATCAGAGCCCAAAAGCTGATACTCGTCAGGCAAGTCAGCAGTGTACCTGATTCACTGCTTACTAATATTATTGCAAACATTGTCATATTAAAAGTCTATGCCCTGTGGCTAGTTAGAAGTTTAGACCTCAAATCTCTTGTCCATACTTTATTTGAATGTAAATGCATGAATGTGCCATTTTGGCTGGGATTTGAGGGTGATACCAAGTTTGATTCATTTTATGGAATTTGGCAATCATCTTGGTTCATCCATGTTGATTATTACTTATAAAATTTTCAGGTTACATCATTGACTCCTCGTCCTGCTATTGAATCTCCAGAGAGAATTGTTAGGGTAAAATCATTGAGATGCCTTCTTACAGATTTTATAATTTGGATCTTCACTGGTTAATCCATTTCCTTTTGTTACCACAGACTGCTTCTTTGCCCCCGGCTATGGAACCTGAGTCTCCTTCAGCACAATCACCTAAGGTTAGGTCTGGTTTCTTGTTTGAGATTACATTTGACATGTTCTTCCATCTGATATAATTTGCTTTTACAGGTTGTGCACTCATCTACAACCATGTCAGCATCAGGACTTAGTATGTTAGTTGGAACTACAATGCCACCTAAAAGAGTAAGACCATGATCAACTAAAGCTCTTTATAATTTTAAAATTAGTTCTGTTCATGGCTTTTTACATCTAATGATCACCGTGCACATTGATAAGATATATTACTAGTTGTCTATATGCAAATTGTGCTCGACAGAGAACACATTGAAGATAGCTGTGTGTTATAAATTGTGATAATACGATTTTATTGTCTATTCTCAGTTTCTCACTTCTCAGCTAAGTGCACTGTATCACCTTCCTAACTCTCTCTGGCAAACTTCAAACCTACCCTGGCTCTGCTGTGTTGCCACATACAGTAGTAGAGAATTTACACTTTGCGCTTTACATTTCAATCAGAAAATGGTAGGATCTAGTAACAAATAACATGATAAAGCTAATGTTTAAGGGTTCATAAATCACAATAGCTTTAATGAAAATGTACTGTCTAACTGTGTATCATGTGTCACAGTGTTTAGTTGTAGAGATATTGTGTGCAATGTGATGGTATTAATTTGCATCCATGAAGCATAGAAACAGGAGCTACAATTTCTTTTTGTTCAACTTCGCATATATACTCAGAAGCAGCTTAAGTTATGAACTCTTTACATGTGCAGGATCACCAGGGTGTTTTTAGCAGAGCAGGTTCTATGAAGGAAGGATCCTCTGTACCTAGTGGTGCGCCAAGCGTGGCAGAACCGAGCCCCAGGAGATCTGGTAGTTCAACCCTGTTTGGAGGGCTTGGCTTTCTAAGGAGCTACACCAGCTGAGACGCATGCACTCGGATAGGTAGCTTTTTTTATCCAAAGAGGACACAGCTTGAGCTGTATATGTAGGTAGTAGAAAACAGGGCAGTTGCCAAAAGGACGGCTCCCTTTTCCTATTGGGAATTGCGAATTTTTGTAGGAACTAATACCTTGCAGAGCAATGCCTCGATGCCAAGAACTACATTGCAGTTTAAATTATACTGTTGATCTAGATGCTGGAAGAGACATCGTGCCATGTGGATGGTAGGGGCTGTATATTGCAGTGGATTTTGATGTTGTAATTACCTGTGACAGTACTGCCAGAAAACATTTTGGGGTGGGAGCACTTGCAACCAAGTTTTTGCTTTCTTGGACTCTAGCTTCTGGCTGTTGCTTGGATAGCATGCGAGCAGCATTGTTGTGCAGCTGCAGTCATATCTGGATGCAAGGGCAGCAGCCAGCAGGCATCTATGATGTTATGCTTTAGCCCAAAGCCAATAAGATAAATGATTAATGACTATAAGTTATTTTTGTACCTTTGCTGACTTCAATTATGGATGATGTAATCATGTCAGTTCACTATGTATGTATAATTGTATAAGCAAGGCATGCACTAGGAGGCAGATAAGCTGGAAGGCTATTTCTGACGACATTCTTATGGCTCCGATCGTGCCTGTTTCTTGATGTAAGGCAAGTCCAACGAGTTTAGTCTTAGATATTTGACGTTGGATACGTCGGATAAAACGTACTTCTTTCGTTCCCTAAATTATAAAATTATATTTCACTGTTGATTTTTAATGCACATTTGACTATGTTTTATTCAAAAAAATTTACATTAGTATTATTTATTTTCTTATTACTTGTTTTATTATGAAAGGTACTTAAAGTATGACTAACATTTCTACTTATTTGTACTAATTTTTGAATAATACGAATGATCAAAGTTGTATTTTAAAAGTCAACAATGAACTAAAATTTGGAATAGAGGGAGTATATATATTTTTTTACGATGTTTTGCTAATATTGTAAATATGTAGCTTTGAAGTTTCAACCACTAAAATGTCATTTTTGTATGACTTTTTAAAAGTGATTCTGAATCTCAACTCTTGTGACAACATACTTCTTGTACAGACGAGCTATGGATGTGCTAAGTTTAACTTTTTGAAACTCCCAAATTCAATTTCATATGAATTTTCAGCGTTTCAAAATTGGCTGAACGAAGCTCACTCGGCTAATACAACAACCACTTCTACAGTCCTAAGTTTACTTTTTTTGACACTCCAAAATTCAATTTCGGATGAATTTGCAGCGTTTCAAAATTGGCTGAACGAACCCCTCACTCGGCTAACTCGATAACCTTAAGTGAAACCATCTCCAGTTTAATAAGCTTATAGAAAAGAGTAACAGTGTTTATATTATCAAATTAGTATTGTTAGATCTATTATAAATTCATTTTCATGTGGTAGATGTATATTGCTCTATATAAATATGATCAAGCTTACTAACCACATCTCTCTCTCTTTTTTTTTCCAGTAAAGGTCGTTGGATACTTGCTTGGATACCACCTAGAACGTCGGGCCGTATGTACCTTCAATTTCTGACTTGCATTAAGCACGCTAGTTGTAATACCTATTTCAGTTGACTGTTTGGATTCATTTGCCATGGGCGAAGTTTAGGGGCTAAAGCTCTGTTTGGCTGTTTGGATCCAGAGGCTAAAAGTGCAGACTTTAATGACACAATGACTCATTTGCCCCTCATAATGAGGGCACGCAGTGAGGGATCAGGGGTAAAAGATGTCCTACATCCGCCCCGAGTTACTTTTAGCCCAATTTTAGCCCTCATGAGGGACTAAAGTTTTTAGTCCATTCTTTAGACATTTGCCCTGTATGTTTGAATCACATTGGCTAAAAAAAGGGGTTAAAAGTGTATCGCCAGGAAGGCATGCGCAACGAACTAAGACTGTCTCCAACAGTCTACCCAAAAGGAGACCCAAACCCAAAATTGGGGGAGGGGGGGGGTTGTTTAAATCCGGTGAATTGGCGAAAAGTGATGAAAAGTTTATGCATTGGACCGCGTGCACAGAGAGAAGAAATGAACTGACACGGTTCTCAAGGTGAAAACTTTTTGCAAAGTTTGGGAATTTAAATACGCCCTGGGTCTTCGATGGTACTGTTTCAGTCTCCAACAGAGTACCTATACCCAAACCCAAAATGGGTTTTCAGGAGAGACACAACTCAAATCTGAGTATTCTCTCTCCTGAAGACCCATTCGTAGAGAGAGTTCTCTTTTGGGTCTTATTGTTGGAGAAGACAAAAAATGGGTATGGAACTTTTTGACTGTAGCGCTATGCAAATGGGGAATGAGTCTTATATTTTAGGTCTCTTTGTTAGAGATAGTCTAAAGCAGATAAGCTGCAAGCTACCTGTAACTAAACGTGTTGGTTGGAGCTTTTTCCTTCTTATCAAGATTTCATCGCTCTCCCATGCGCCATGCGTACTTATGTTGTGAGTTTCTTGTAGTAGCGGGTGCGTGTGATGTTGTTGTAACACATGGCTACACCCACACCATAACTTGATTATAAGTATCGTGGTACCTTTGCAAATTGCAACATTACTTATCCTCCAAAGAAAAATCTGTGTCTCCTTCCTGTTTTCCATTATGTACTTTCAATAATTCATAGCATATTGGAATATTTATTCCTAAAAAGGAAAAAATCATTAGGAGTACACTGAGCTTTGCGAAGTAGATAGAAGAAGGGAGCACAGGGCATCCAAGTACAACAAATAAAGTATCTGATCGGATTTCCTCATTTAATGGCCACACTGGTCTCAATTTGGTGGCCTAGCCTTATGCATGTTGCCGATCGAATTGTCATATGCATGCGGTGGTTGATGTGCTCAGCCTTGTTGCGAGAAAATAAGGGTAAGAAAGAAACAAATTACTCGCTCTATTTTTTATTTACATGTCGCATTAGATTTGTCTTAAGTCAAATTTAGCTAATTTTGACCAAATTTATATGAAAATATAACAATAACTATACTATCTAACAGACACTATCAAATATATATAAACGACACAAATTTAGTATTATAAATGTTATTATTTTTTCTATAAACTTGACCAAATTTATCAAGTTTGACTTAAGACAAATCTAGTACGCCATGTAAATAAAAACAGAGGTTCATACCACGTCTGTTAATCAAACAACTAGTCATTAAGAATGTCGGTCCAATAATATCTCCGGTAGATACTCATAGAATTAGATGTGATATATATGCTGGTAGCTGCAATCTCTCTTTCTGTTGCGATTTGGTGAGTGGGGCAGGCTGCTATTTTTTTTTTCATGATAAGTTCTAGCGAATATAAGTGGTGCGCCATGCTGCTCCCTTTTCCTGTGGCTTATTGAAATTTTCCAGGCTCAGTTCTGCTAAATAAAATGCAGATGATGAGATGTATATTTGACTAAAGAAAGTCGTACTGAGTAGTACTATATCCGTTCCATTCTAAAAGTCATGTTATAGTTAAGGACGAGTAGTATAAAAAAAGCTTATGAAACTAAAAAAATGGTTCAACCAAATGAGACCCCTTTAGATATAAGCATGTGTCCACCAGTTCTCCAATACTCAGCTAATGGAGATGTTCATGATTATTGGAAGAGTTGAATTTGCAGTTTTCTAATAATCATGTGCCGATCCAACTACCGTATTGGAAAATGTGCAACTCTCTCTGTTTGGGTGTATTGGTTAATCCAATAATTATTGAGGAAAGTAAAAAATAAATAGGGTATGCTGGAGCATCATTTTTGCAAAAAACTTTCCAATTTGGACTGATAAATGCGGATCTTTTGGAGATGCTCACCTCTTCCTCCAACTCTCTATATCTCCATCGCGCATTATACTTGGATTGTTAGTTAACTTGCAATAGAATAGAAGCCGAGATGGTGAGTGCAAAGCTCTTCCTCCTCGCCCTCTTGCTTTGTCACTGCCAGCAACCCAACCTGGGCACGGGTAGCCCCTACGCCCTAGGGAACTAGGGGATGCTACTAGAGACGGAGTCGGGATAGAAGGGCAAGAACCTGGCTCCGAGGCATCCATGATGGGAGTTGGCGCTGGTGGCACCACACCATCCCTCAAGGAGGCAACGCTGGGACATCTGTTGGCAACAATGGTGCCATTAATCAAGCCAGGACGTGTTTAGATGCGCGCGTTTTGCATAAAGTTTATGCATTGGGCCACTGCACAGAGAGAAGAAATAAACTGACATGGTTCTCAAGGTGTAAACTTTATGCAAAATGTGTGCATCTAAACACCCCTCCAGTCAGAAGATAGCCATTAGCGAAAACACCGACGTCATTATTCAAATTGCCCTCCTTTGTATTTCCCTCAACCTCCTTGATTTTTTGGGTAATTAACTCATCACAAACTCGTAGTTATGTTCGTTTCTGTAAGATTAATCAACACCAAAAATAAACAAAGCATGCACGTGGATGTGACCTAGCTACCACGTACATGTGAGTATCCTATATGATGTAAGGCTATACTGTATCCTATATGGTCAGCGCCTGTATTCCCGGTGTTACCAGTAATAAATAAATCTATGAACCAGCTTCAAAAGAGATGACTCAGTATATCACATTGGGTTGAGAACCTGCTGAAAAGAAAGGCAGAGGATTTGAGTTCCCAATGTATGGCTTCAATATGCTGGTTCATGCTTTCATGGTCAAATTGGAAGAAAAAAATGCTATTTTGTGTCGGTTCCACTTTTTCGAGAGCTACGTTTCATGAAAGTTTATTTATGATATTATAGCGGCGGGGCGAATCACGCGTGCCTATGACATGTCCGATGCGGCAGCGATCTCATGACGACAACACGCTTGCTATGGTTGTTGCCTTGGCAATTGACCTTGCTTTGCAATGGCCAATCCGGTAACTGTTGCCTGTGGTGTGCCGATGGTTGATAGGCAGGGGCGGAGGCAGGCCCGGTGCTGCCGGGGCTGCAGCACCGTCTTCCCCTCTGGAATTCTATGTATATTAGGGAGCAAAACAAGTCTAAAAACTAAAGTTAAGTGCAACTTTAATCAATTTAGCACCCCTTTCATTGATCTAGCACCTCTTTGTTAGCCTTTCTGGCTCCGCCACTGTTGATAGGGCTTTTGGACGAAAACCCTGTTTATCTCTTTGTGGTTAGCATTGGTGATGCTATGGACGTCATTTCCTTTGTCGGGGCCTTTTCTGTGAGGGCCATCTTTGGGTTTTGGGTGATAAAACTTGTACCGATTTCGGTCGGCCTTGGTGGCTTCTTTGGATGTTGTGTTCCTTCTTAAAGGCATCGTGGTTGAAACCCACCCTTCCACCACCATGCTAGTTGCGTAGGTGTCAAGTATGACGGTTGGCTGCAGGTGCTTTAGTGGTTTTGATGGCGTTTGTGTTGTTTTGGTGGCTATCTTGCTGTCGCTTCCTTTGTGTGGGTGGTGTTAATGTTTGGTTGATTGTGTGTTGTTGTTTTTACAAGTTACACTTATTCTCTATCAACACATGCTTGGCAAAAATTGCCGGCCGCTTTAATAAAGAATATATGATATTCTTTGGGCTATTTTCCCTAAGGGACCTTCTCTTGGAGCGGACAAAGGAAGAGGAAGCCCCACGAGGAGCTGAGGCCTGAGGGTACGTACACCATCGTACACACCCATCACACCTCCTCTCCTCATCCACGCTGATTCAATCGGCTCTGTCCCCACTCCCACGAGGCCACCGACATGCTTGCCTACAGTGGCGGATGCAGGAAAACATATGAGGGGGGGCTGAGCTCCTTGCTACCCCCTTCTATTTTCTCCTCTCTTCTTCCTCTTCCTCTTCTACTCCTTCATCCTCTCTCTTTTTCCATGGGTGCATCAGCCGTAGGGGGGGCTGGAGCCCCCCTAGCCCCCCCTGTGGCTCCGCCACTGCTTGCCTACAACCTTTGTGAACTCGGTGTCGGGTTCGTTAGAGACAGGGGAGGGTGGAGTGGTGGCACAGCCATGGCACTGGCGCCCAGTGGCTAAAGGCTTGAGCTCGATCCCCCTATGTGAAGGCCGGCGTGCCTAGGAGAGAGAGGGAGGGGAGATACAGATAGGTTGGTCCCACGTGTCAAGTTTTATGTAAGTTTCACAGTCAGCTTCTAAGATATGCCAAATTTCACATGAGTACTGACCCAAAAATATAAAAAATATAATGTGGTACAGAACCGGATGAGAACCGCTCCATAATGTCTAGGAATTTCTAGCGGCAGGCTCTATTACACTCCGGTAAGTTGGGCTTTGTGCTGCTTTATTTTTTTTCTATGGTGCGTGGAAAAAAGGCCCACGTTTGCTGAATTGAATAAATGCAGATAAGATAAGAGGTACGTACATTTGACTAAAAGTAACTCGTCGCACTAATAAAAAGTCATGCCATGTCCAGGGACGAGTATAGTATTAAAAAGCATATAAAATTCAACCCTAGATTGAACCTCTATACTATTTTCAGTGCGATGGCTGGGCTGGTCTGATAAGATGCATTGTTCAACCAAATGAGGCACTGTAGCTATAAATACACCTCTTCCTCCCAATATCTCAATATCGTTAGCTGACACTTCTACAAAGGCGAGATGGTGAGTGCAAAGCTCCTTGTTCTCGCCCTCTTCTTGGTTGTCACTACCAGCAACCCCATCTGGGCACGGATAGCCCCTAGAGAATTAGGGGATGCTACTAGCGAGGGAGTAGAAATAGGAGCCAGGATAGAAGAACCAGAATCCGGATCCAAGGCATCTGTGGGATTTAGCTCTGGTGGCGCAATCACTCAAGAGGCAAACGCCGGGGCATCAACAGAAGCTGGCACCGGTGGTGCCATTAGTACAGCCAATATGAATGCAGGCATAAGCAAGAACACCGGTGACATCACTGGCATCGCCGGATTTGGCCTCGACGGTGTCCTTGGACAGGCTGGCATCCCCGGAGATGGTGGCCCCCTCGAGGGTTTGCTCGGAGAGGACGGCCTCAACGGGGGTATCCTCGGAGATGAGGGTCTCATCGGGGGCATCCTTTCAGGGGATATCTTGGACCTTGATTAATGGCAAACTCTAAGCTTCATCAGGCTCGGTCGCGCCTCACTCACTGCTCAGCGACCTCAACAATTGGAACAACCCTACATTCCCTTCTATATAAGAGTACTCAACACCAAATAAAAAGGTGGAGGTGACCCCAAGCTACCACATATACGCGTGCATGTATCCTATATAATGTAATGATATACATGTATTGTCACGGCCTTTATATGTGTCTAATGTGTACTCCCTCTGTCACAAAATAGATGATTTTTTAGAATTTTTTAGACACATTAGTAGTCATGAGAAATGACTATGGTGCCCCTAGTTAAAACCTTAATTCTACACGCAACTTAATGAATCAAGCCTTAGGAAGAGAAAACAAAGTAAGCAATTAAATGCAAATAAGTAAACTATTATGCTCGAAGGATACAGAGCGACGGGGTAACTTGACGCGTGGCCCCTGACCCAGCATATTTTTACAGTTCACGGCATAACTTGCGTGGCCTGGTTTTGTATTCCCACTGCCATGGGCCCATAGCACGATATATAGACTGCAACTTTGGTGTTGGCCTGTTGGGTGGTCATGCTGGTCTCTATATGGGCTGGTGAGTGTGTCGTCGGTGTCTCGCCAAGATTTTAGCCAGATGTCATTCTGATGCTAGTGCTTGGATACCCGTCTAGCCTAACAGGCCCAAGCGTGCACCGTTCTTGTGGTTGTGGTGCCTTGTTTCTTCTTCCAGTTCCCCTCCCTCGCAGATGGCACATTAGGTTTGATAGCTACCCTGAGACACGCAATTCCAAAGCTTTTGGGCGTGTTTGGTTCTCCACCACATATTGCCACCGCTACAGTCTCCACGCCATTCTACAGTACCGCCATGCTACAGTCAACTGGAAAAGCAGCAGATGCTACGGCGCCGAATTCTTCCGCCATAGCTCGTGGCTCGCCACACCGTGGCGTGGCGTGGCTTGGCTCAGAACCAAGCACGCCCTTTGAGCTTCTCCACCGAACCTTCACCTGCTCGGCCCTCCTCTGCGAGTCACCGTAGCTTCCCCCGCGAGGTGATTATCCAAAGAATGGTTCAGGTCACTGCTGCCTTCGCGCCCCTCTCCCGCGCCATCCATTCTGCTATTGTTGCTGCTGAGGCCTTTCCCGTGACCCGGCTGAATCCGTGGCTGCTGCTGGTGGGTACCCGTCAATTGCGTGGCCGGATGGCTCCACCCCACCTCCTCATGCCTTGGTGAAGCAATCTATGGAGATACATGAGGTTTGCTGATTTTGTTATGAGCTTTTCGGTACAATAATTATTCCCTGATCTATCCCTCTCACTCGATATCCTAAGTTCCAACTGATTTACCTATGCAACTGTGATGCTCTGCCCCTTCAAAAAAAAAAAACTGTGATGCTTTGTTAGTCTAAATTCCTGTGGAGTATCAATGTTTGTTCATACATTAAGGTACATACTGGTAATGGCCCGTTAAATTGCATTAATCATGCTCCATATATTACAGCTGCAGAAAATTGTCTCCTAAAAGTGTCTTCTGAAATTGTGCTTCTGGAATCTAACAGAACATGGGACAAAACCAATGATAATTGCATTTCCCTCGGGAATGTACCCAAAAGTGTGTGCATTGCAATGAACTATGATATATTGGAGCCTATTCTTCAACGACTGCAATTAGTGTTCCTTTCTTTGTCAACCTCCTGGTACGTGTCTATCTAGGATATATTCCTATCGCCCCCTTTCATCCACCTACATGAGCTCAGCTAATTCTCGAAGAATTGAGCACTTCAATATGACCATTGGGTCGTCCTGCTATTATTGCGATTGATTTTTTATCAGCTCTTGCAATCTACATGTTGTACACTGGTATATATTTGCTACATGGAAGTGAAAAAAGAAGACACCTTAGGGCTTAAATTACCTTTTTTGGCTGCAGCAAGCTATTATCCTATTCATAGCGCCCATCTTTACGATGTCCTTAGATTGAGCTTAATTCCATTATGTTAAGCATTGTAAGGCTCTGTTGCCGACCCCCCACAAGGCCATAACCAACATATTGTAAGCTATTTTTATTGGGTTACTTGATGATCCTTGTCTCTCTCGGTTTATGGTTTAATTTCCATTTATATAACTCTAGATGGTTTGCAATATGAGCAAGGCAGTTATTATGTTTCTAAATTTAGGTTTGATAATCAACCTTTACCATTTACTTGATTGCCAATGCCTACCGATGATCTGCTAGCTTGTCATTTAGATTTTTTTTCTATCTATTTCTGATTATCTTCTTCATGCTCTAAAAAATGTTGGAAATTTATGGCCCGTCCACTCTTTCCACGAGATACTATGTCCAGATGATTTTGGTTGTCGCCTCCTTATTTCTTATTTCTGTAACCTGAGGGTAAAAAGCACTAATAGGTCATGCCTCCTTTACAATTCTCTACATAATGTTGATTTCATTTTCCAATTTGATCTGTACAGTCTATATATGCCAAATACTGTGGTCTGTTCAGCTACTATAATGCATCATAATTGCTAGACAATGGCATTCTATAATCCTTTTGCAGAGTTGTTTGATCAGCCATCTCCCCTCGGTGCAATTATTTTGAAACTTCAGTTTTCACTCTTTGTTATTTGAATCCAAAGGTAATTTTTTTTATTCTGATGTACAGTATACTTTATTCTAGGCATGCATTTGACAATGCAAATTGGACAAACAAACATAGAGATGCTTTCCACATTTTTTATGTGACGACGACCCTGCCAATTATTTGTGGCTAGGATCATCCTATAAAATGTGAAATTGATCCATCTTATCTGCAAAATCAGACTTTACAGATGTAAAATTCGTTTCGGAACCCATGGCAAACATGCGGGTTTCATATGTATGAAAACGATACTGGAATTTACTTCAAAGATACAAGTCTTTTTTTTTTTCGAAAGACCAGTACAAACGCAGACACCCACACACGCACGCACACTCACCCCTATGAATACACGCACAAACACCCCTACCCCTATGAGCATCTCCGTGAGACTGGGCTAGCTGTTTCGATCTTGAGATTGACGAAGTCACCACAGACGCCTCGCTATCGATGGGCACGTCGACTACCACTGAAAGAAAAGCGCCGGTTAAATCCTAGAATAAATTCAAGAAAATGTGACACCCGTGCCGAGTCGGAGACTCGAACTCGGGTGGGCAGGTTCCACCACAAGGAACCTAATCAACTAAGCTATGCTTGTTCCACCAAAGATACAAGTCTCAAAACTTTTCTCTGTCACATGTGAATTGTACAGTTTGCAGGTTGCTCCAAAAGATTTTGAGCTCTTAATTCATAGAAATATCTAGGCACAGCGACGCTCGCTATTCATCCTACTGTACACTCTTAGGCGTCAAGAAATCGTAAGGATGGGTGAACTCTGGCGTTTCTCCTATCATTGGCTGCAGGGACGGAGACAAAGGGGGCTGGCAGGGGCCATGGCCCCCCCATGCTTTGTGTTAAGCCTAATCAAGTAACTAGTATCCTATAATTTATATAGAAGTAGTAATTAAGTTATATAGATCTTTGGCAATTGAGTGTTAAAATGAAGTATGATTTAATTTTAATACAAAATTAGATGTTTTTGCAAGCTAATAAGCTCTCATGCATCCTGATTGAGCTCAGTCATTTTTATTTTCCTTCCGACAATTTAGTTTTATCCGATACTTCAAGCTAGTACTTGTACTACATAAATACACAACATTTGTCATTTACATATTTAGCGCTCCTTTAACAACTCTCTTCCACACTTGTAGTTTTAATATACCGCACTCTCAAGCGTCTTCACGAACTAATGTGCAAAATACCATGACAATCACTTTATAGTTTAGTAATTAGCCTATGTAATTAGCCATCTAAAATTATCTCATAAAAATATATTTAGTAATTAAAGAGGTCATCAACCTCTATTACAAGATATGTTCAACACTGTTGGCCCCCCCTATATTTCAATCCTGGCTCCGTCCCTGATTGGCTGACACATGTCCAATGTGGCATCGTTCCTTGCTTTCACTTTTTACATCTTTTCCGGCTCATTGCAGTCCGCTGTATCCGGCCCAATTGCAGTCCACACCGCTGTCTGTGTTACAGTTCAGCTTTGCATGTTTCATTTTAGGCCACGTTGGTGTCCCACCACCATTTTGGGCTCACGTCGTTTAATGTTCAAACAATGGAGAACCTATCTGGCTTCCGAAAGCCAATTTGTTGCTTGGCTTCCAGTTGACTGAGATTCGTGCGGTGCATGATGCACTACGGGAAACCCGGCATTTGCCGAGTGCCTGAAGCTTCGCCGAGTGCGAAATTTCGGGCACTCGGCAAACATGGGATATGCCGGGTGTAGGAAATAATACACTCGGCGAAAAATGGACACTCGGCAAACCCATTCTTTGCCGAGTGTCCACCCCAGAGCACACGGCAAAGAAGGCTTTGCCGAGTGTCCACCACAGAGCACTCGGCAAAGTGCAACCTGGCCCCACCTGCCAGGCCAGCGCCGTCGCGCGGTCCGCACGGCCGTTGCGGGCGGCTAACGGTCAACTTGTTTGCCGAGTGCCAGCACTAGGGCACTCGGCAAACATCGACCCGGGCCCACTTGTCAGACCGCCGCCGTCACGCTGTCTGGACGGCGGCTAACGGTCGGGACTTTGCCGAGTGCCCCAGTGTTAGCACTCGGCAAAGAGCCTGTTTGCCGAGTGTATCTGCTGGCACTCGGCAAACATTGGCTCCATATTTCATGTAAATGCTTCCAAACCTTTTTTGTTGATTCAAGTATGATACAGTGTACTCTATGTTGCAATTTAGGTTTTTTTCGGCTCGTTTACTATATTCAATGATTTTGTTTTATTAAATTGAATTTTTTGTTTAATTCAAAATTTGAACTACAGGTGTTTGAAATCTTGGAACAGAGTTATTGTAAAAATGATATTCATGTTACTAACTCCTTATTTAGACAACATCAATGAGAAATAAGTCATTTTGGCAAATGATATTTGCGAAACACGACGATGTACGTGTGGTAGGATTGTTTTTAATTATAAAAAATTCTAATGAACTCCGAAAATCCTGAGATTTGTCGAGAGCTCATGATATCTTATGTGGAGGCTGTGGTAAAAAATTTAGAAGCTTCTGCAAAAGTTTTCACATACGATGCTTGTAACCGGAACATCTCCGAAGAAGTTTCGTTGAGTTCTAATAGATCGTTCATGATTTGGACACAGAGTGACATGACAATTCGAGTTTGACTTCCAAACTTTTTCTAATGGCAATATACTACCTAAAATGTATCGTGTCAAGTTTTGGTAATTTTTCGGATCCGTTTCAG
>CM014274.1:72564430-72587114 GCA_004135705.1 Alloteropsis semialata
GCCGCGCCACCAGCCCCCCCCCCGCGTCCTGCACCTCCAACCCTCCTGGTAATGGACTCTTAGATGTACGCATGTTTTCTTCATTGTGATTCTTAGATGTTTAGACAGCGTGCCATGATGTTTTGGTCTCATTAGTGTTATTCGATTTAGTCTCAATGTAAATGAGTACGTTTGTTTCACTGAATTATCCAAGTATCCATGTTTTGGACCAAGATTAATGATTTAGGCTTGCGTTTATGCATGTTTTGAGACTTAGTGTTGGATATTATTTTAATGCTCAGCACACACTAGTAACTTTGGAATCATATGCGATTGTCTTCATTTTTTTCTAAAGGAGAATCTATGTGGTCGGTTTGAGTTAATGGTGTTAGAATTACCGGAGTTAGAATTTCTTAGTGTCTTTTTTAGTTAATGATGTTGAATTTTGAATTTGGATGTGGAATGACAGTTGGTTGTTGAATGTGCTCGGCCATCGTGCCGCTTTTCGAATTGCAGGGTTTGGAAACCTCCCTTTGCAGGGGAGGTGCTGCCGAAATTTTCAATATTTAACACTTTTTTTCTTTTTTTGGGCAGACGAGTGTCCCCTCCATCGAGGCCGGCCTACACCCCGCCGACTTTACACGGTGAGACAAACATGCTCTCTTTTCCTTTCTTGTTCATTGTTCACGTAACCATAGGCGTCTCCCATTCGAAAGAGATATGGTTGGACATATGCAGATTTTTGCATATGTGTGACCGTATCTGTTTCGAATTGTCCACGTTTTTTGGATAGCCCGAGGATGTGTAGATGGGTTTAGTTTTCATGGTCTACTCTTATCTGAGTCAGAATTTCGGCATCACCTCCCCGTTGTTCTCCGGATACACAATATCCTTTCTAGGACGTGTATTTGGAGAACAGCGGGTAGGTGCTGCCGAAATTCTGGCTCAGATAGGAGTAGAGCATGAAAACTAACCCAATCTACACATCCTTGGGTGGGATTAGGACCTATCTATACCTAGTAGAGAATGATAGACATTCCGGTAGATGTAAAAGTTAGTTTGATATCGCTCGATGATCTATTAGAGGATGGAGGACCGTGAGTGGATGTACACGGGCTTTGCTCAGAAGACTGCTGAATGGTTGACCAAGACTGAAGATTTCGTGAACAAAGCGTTTGCATTTGCCAAGAGTACACGGGCTTTTTGTCCATGTGTCAAATGTGCAAACCGAAAACGACAAACAAAGACAGACATGAGCAAACATCTCATCAAGCATGGATTTACGCCAGACTATACTCGGTGGACTTGCCATGGTGAGGCCCAGCGTGTGAGAGACGAAGTCGTGAGACAACGCATCGAGGAATTTGATGATGATGCCGGGGTCGGAAACATGTTGAATGACTTCGATGAAGCACAGATACATGAAGTTTCTACGGAGGAAGAGCCGGAGGCCAGTGCGAAGGCTTATTATGAGATGTTGGCTGCGGCACAGAAACCCCTTCACCAGCATACCATGGTCTCGCAACTGGATGCCATTGCCCGTCTGATGGCCGTAAAGTCTCAGTTTAGCCACAGTCGAGAAGCCTTCGATGTCATGTTGACAGTATTTGGCAGTTTGCTTCCGGATGGTCACATTCTGCCCAAGAGCATGTATGAGGCACAGAAACTTCTTCGCGCACTTAAGATGCCGTATGAGCAGATACATACTTGTCCGAATGGATGCGTCTTATTTAGGAAAGAATATGAGAACGCGAAGTACTGTCCACAGTGCAAGTCGTCCAGGTTCGTGGAGGTAGAATCAGCTGATGGCACTAAGAGGCAGACCACGATTCCCGAGAAGATCCTACGGTACCTTCCTTTCATACTGAGGATCCAACGGCTTTACATGACCGAGGAGTCCGCGAAACAGATGACATGGCATAAAAATGGTCGTCGATACAATCCTGAGAAGCTGGTACATCCAGCCGATGGTAAATCATGGAGAAGATTTGATGAGATTCATAGTCAGAAAGCTCTGGAGGCTCGCAATGTACGTATTGCCCTGGCAACCGATGGGTTCAATCCGTATGGGATGTCTGCTGCCGCATACACTTGTTGGCCCATGTTTGTTATCCCTCTCAATCTCCCCCCGGCGTCCTCTTTCAACGACAGAACATCTTCTTGTCGTTAATCATTCCTGGATACCCGGGGAAAAAAATGGGTGTGTACATGGAGCCTCTGGTTGATGAATTGGAACGTGCTTGGAAGGAAGGTGTTTTGACATACGACCGAGCTACGAAGAGAAACTTCACAATGCATGTTTGGTACATGTACTCCCTGCATGATGCGCCGGCGTATGGGTTATTCTGCGGACACTGTGTTTATGGGAAATTCCCATGCCCGGTATGCAAGGCAATGTTGAGGTTCATTTGGTTGATGAAGGGTGGCAAATATTTTTCTTTCGACAAACATCGTCAATTTCTCCGTCTTGATCATCCATTCAGACGAGACACGAAGAATTTTACGAAGGGCGTCGTTGTTGAAGACCCTCCACCACATCTGATGACAAGTCTCGAGATGCGTGCTGAGTTAGAAGCTCTGAAGCTCAACAAAAAGAAGGATGCTTTTGTGGGATATGGTGAGCTACATGCCTGTACTCATATTTCGCCATTGTGGAGGCTCCCCTATATGCAGGACATTCTTCTACCGCATAACATTGATACGATGCACACGGAAAAGAATCTTGGCGAGGCTCTTTTTGGTACTGTCATGGACCATGCTGACAAGACAAAGGACAATGTGAAGGCTAGAGTGGATCAAAGCCTGTTATGCGATAGACCGAAGATGAACATACCGCCTCCCACAGACGGCGGACGTTGGAAGAAGCCTAGGGCAGATTACGTCCTGAAGAGGGATCAAAGGAGGGAAGTTCTCAAATGGTTCCAAACGTTAAAGTTCCCTGATGGGTATGCAGCGAATCTGAGGAGGGGGGTGAACTTAGCTACTTTGCGAATCAACGGGCTCAAGAGCCATGACTACCACATATGGCTTGAGCGGCTTCTTCCGGTGATGATTCGCGGGTATGTACCTGATCATATCTGGCTAGTGCTGGCAGAGTTGAGCAATTTCTTCCGCGTCCTTTGTGCTAAGGAGATATCTCCTACCGTGATGGAAGATATGGAAAGGCTGGCCCCGGTGTTGCTCTGTAAGTTGGAGAAGATCTTTCCACCTGGCTTCTTCAATCCGATGGAGCATATGATTTTGCACCTCCCGTATGAGGCAAGAATGGGGGGGCCTGTGCAGAACCATTGGTGCTATCCAGTTGAAAGATGTCAAAAGGTTCTTCGAACGAAATGTAAAAATAAATGCAAGATTGAAGCGTCCATTGCAGAGGCATACATTCTGGAGGAGGTCTCAAACTTCACTTCAAAATACTATGCTGACAATCTTCCTAACGTGCACAATCCACCAACTCGTTACAATTCTGGTGAAGTTGACACGACCCTCAGCATATTTCGAGGGCAATTCGGAAGTGCAAGTGAAGGCACACCCAAGACCTTGAAATACGAAGAGTGGCGCACAATCATGCTATATGTGTTGACCAACCTCTCCGAAGTTGAGCCGTACATCCCGTAAATTCTCAACAAACTTATTCCATTACTGACCCATATTCTTCATCCAACCATCGTTTTTCTCGGTGGTACAGGGAATTTGTTGAACAATCCTGGCGTCAATCGAGGCAACCTAGACCGGACGAAGTAGATACCCTTCTTAGAGAGGCCAATTTTATTTCTTGGTTCAAACGGAAGGTTCATTCTAATTTCCCTCCTATTAGTTTCACATTATAACTTGGTCGTCCAATAACATAACGGACAATCATGCTCGAACTTACAGGCCCAAACCGATGCGTCTATGAGTGCCGAGTTGAGACAAGTTGCCGATGGTTGTGCCTATAGGGTCAAGTCCTTTGGCTGTTATGATGTGAATGGTTATCGTTTTCGCACAAAGAGCCATGAGCAGAAGATGCCCAATCGAAGGACCACAAATACCGGAGTTTGTACGCCAAGCCTTGATGGGGTTGAGTATTATGGAATAATTGAAGAAATATACGAACTCAATTTTGGTGGATGCAAACCTCTTCATCCTGTCATATTCAAATGCCATTGGTTTGATCCCTCAGCTGTGAGACGGACCCCTAACGTTGGGCTAGTTGAAATTCAACCATCATCCGTCTATGCTGGAGAAGATGTATATATTGTGGCTCAACAGGCCACACAGGTTTATTACCTCTCGTATCTGTGCACAACCGACAAGCGTCTTCAGGGTTGGGATGTTGTGTACAAGGTATCACCACACGGAAAACTACCAGTCCCAAACAATGACAATTACAACTTTGATCCAAACACGTATGCCGGAGAGTTCTTCTAAGAAAATGGGCTAGAAGGGAGTTTTGTGATAGACTTAACCGAAGCGGACGAAATGGAAGTAGAGCAAATGAATGAACAAGTGGACGATGGAGATGTGGTTCTTAACTTGAAGGACGTGCAGTTACTTGAAAACATGCTTTTAGGCGTTGGGAGTGATGATGAGATGGAAGAACCTGAGAAGCACGGGCATGAGGATCTCGAAATGCGTGATAGTGATGATGAGAACCAAGAAGAAAATCTCGATCACGATGATTATTTCTAATACATGTATGATCCTAGCTATTTTTTATTTGTAATACCATGCATGTTAATTACTTTATATATTTTGCTCATTTTGCTTCTATTTCTCATTATATTTTGCATATCTTTCTAATTATGTTTATTTTGCCTTTTTCAATGCAGATGGTGGGCGGAGTTAGGAATGTGAAGTCCCTTTACCGGAGGGGGTCACGTGAGGAGGAGGCACCTTCAGGGTCTGGGAGCGGTGGAGCCAGGGGGCGAGGGAAGGGTGGACGCAGGGGTCGACGTAAGGGCAAGGTACCGACCCCTGTACCTTCGTCCTCGTCTTCGTCTGAGGAGGAGGTTCCTCCCGCGGTGGTGGAGGGC
The DNA here is from genome assembly GCA_004135705.1 of Alloteropsis semialata. NCBI lineage: Eukaryota > Viridiplantae > Streptophyta > Magnoliopsida > Poales > Poaceae > Alloteropsis > Alloteropsis semialata. Next base: position 72,569,422 of record CM014274.1, read on the forward strand.
GAGGTGGAGTCGTCGGAGGAGGAGGGGGGATGCGGGGGAGGGGTCCGGGGAGGGTTCCGCTTCTAACGCCCGATTATGGGCGCGCGGTCCCTCCCAACTCCCGAGGCGGCCGATACCCCCAGCACACCGTCCGATGATCCGACCTAGCGGTGCAAGGTAATAAACTTTATATGTTATCATTCCATTTTTATTTAATATATTGAATATCACTATAGAAACTAACAATCTATCTTGATCACTTTGCAGGGGTTGGGACGTGGTAGAGCTGGGTGCTTCTCACAGCCGGAAGGTCAACGGCATCCTGGGTCTTCTGTGCAGGGCAAACTTCCCTGGCATAGTTACGCACCAAGGAGTCCAGGAGCCGGCGGAGTCGTTCGCCCACTACTACGACGCCACGGACGACCAAAAGGACCGGGAGGGCAGGAGCTTCCCCAACAAGGCCCAGCGGGTGCTTGCCGAGCTGTAGGTAAGTGTTTCCCGCAATACATATTTCAACACATATATATATGCATGCTTTCTACATTTGTCACCACTATATCGCATATATATGTAGGATTTTTACAGATGCGCCCCGGGCCACGAGGTGGAGGCGGGTGAGCAGGCAAAGAGGGCGGCTCACAAACTGGTCAAGGACATGTACTACGAGGCGCGGATCCAGGCCGTCATTGACTACTGGAAGGACAAAGGCACAAAGTACTCCAAAGAGCAAGCCAGAACCATTTACCTGACCCACGATCAATACATCTCGGTAAATATAAAACTTTAATTACGATTCCTTATATGATTAAGCACGTATAATCTAATCTTCTTCTACATCATCCTGCGTAGGTGATTCCCTGGTGGTGTGCCTCGCATCCCCAGGCTTGGGAGAAGTGGGTGGCCTACTGGTGCTCCCCTGAGTGGATGGAGACACACCTGGCTGCCCGGGAGCGCCGTTTGCAGATGCCAGGTCCAGCACACCACCAGGGCAGCCTTACCCTCCCCGAGTACAAACAAAGATGGGTATGACATCTCATTTTATAATTGAAACGCTCAATTCTGCAATATTTGTAATCATATTGTTTTTTTTGTATTTTGTAGTCGGCGGCACATGGAGGCGAGGAGCTGACTGACTTCCAGGCTATTGCCGTGTCCCACATGGGCAGGGCCACGTCCGAAGTCCGCTACAACCCCGAAGCCGGGCCGGAGGCGTACAGCAATCCCATGGTCCACGCCCGCCTCACCGCCTACTCGGATATGGGAAGGCAAAAGCATGGGCCTGAGTGGGATCCGGCCGCCGCGCCGCTTGATGGAGAAGTCATCATGAGGATGGCAGGAGGCAAGAGGCATGGGAGGTACGCCGTCGGCGACAGCACGATCGACACGGCCAGTACCCCCACTCTCTCCCAGATCCGAGCCGGTAGCGCTAACCCCGACATACGCCAGCCGCAGACCGCTAGCCACTTCAACATGCAACTAATCCAGGTTATTTCTGCTTTATTACACTTTAGTTCATTTTTCCTTACCGTTGAATTCTAACGCTTTGATGGAATATTGCAGGCCCAGCTAGAGGAGGAAAGGAGGAGAACCACCATGCTGGAGGCCCGGCTGGATGAAAAGCGGCAGTGGCGGGAGGAAGAGCGAAGGCGGCGGGACGAGGAGCAAAGGCAGCGGGACGAGGCCGAGCGGCTCCGCATGCAGCAGATGAACGAGTGGTACAACTGGTTCAACGGCATGGCAAGGGACATGGGCCGATCTCCGCCTCCGCCTCCGATGACTTTCGCGCCGCCAGTGATGCCACCTCCGACATATTCTCCTGTGAGTCACCGCTGAAAGTTTCTAATTTCATTTCGATCAATGACAACCTTAGAAAACTTTGATTCACAACCGTAGCTTAGAAAACTTAGCTCTAGTTTATTTCTGACCTAAAACTTGTGCAGAACTTTGCTGGATCGGCGGCGGCGTCGAACGAGGCTCCTGCGGGGGAAGAAGACCTGCCGACACGCCTCAGTCGCAGTCTGTTCGGCGCACCGCCTGGGCCTACTCAGTGATGCTTTGTGCTTATGAACTTAGTGTGTTTCTGAACGAATAAACTTTACTGTGCTTGTTAGTTGTGAACTTATAGATACGATACTATTTGTGGATGAGATACTATTTGCTATGGTTATTGTGGATTTATGGTTATGGATTTTATCTATATCAACTGTCTGTAATATGTATATATATCTATATGAACTGCCTGTGATGTATTTTCAGTGGGGGCACGTTATACCTGAGCAAACAAATAAAACAGGGGCAGTTTGGCACCTTTGCCGAGTGTACACTCGGCAAAGAGGGCCTTTGCCGAGTGTTTTTGACCATACACTCGGCAAAGGTGCCATTTCTGTTACATTATGGTCACCCTTTGCCGAGTGCCGAGCCTTTGCCGAGTGTGTTATTTCGGGCACTCGGCAAAGGTTCACCATAATGCCCCATATGCTCAAGCTTTGCCGAGTGTTTTGTCAGGGGCACTCGGCAAAGGTTGGAGCTTTGCCGAGTGCCACGTGGCAACACTCGGCAAAGCCTAGGTCTTTGCCGAGTGTTACCACGTGGCACTCGGCGAAGGGCCGCCGTCAGCCGTCCGCCGCCGTCGCCGCCATGTCGGCGTGACGTCAGCAAACGTTGGCGCGCCGTCCGCCGGGCCGTTATGTGCTTTTTTTGCCGAGTGTGGGCCCAGGCACTCGGCGAAGCGTTTGCCGAGTGCCCGTAATAATACACTCGGCAAAGAGCCCCTTTGCCGACCCTAGCGGTGCCGAGTGCTCTTTGCCGAGTGTAACACTCGGCAAAGGCTTCGCCGAGTGTATTTGGCCCTTTGCCGAGTGTTTCAGACACTCGGCAAATCTCAGGTTTCCCGTAGTGATGAACGTAGGATCTACTGTTACTGCAGAAGCGTGACTTTTTTTCTTGCCGTTCCGTTTCGATCCGTGACAACCATTACCCATGAACCGTGATCCCCTCCTAGTTTCTGTTCGAGGTGAGATGGAGGTCTAAACGACGTGGTTCAGCGGGGAGGCGATCAGTTGCGAGGCGTTTCGGCGGGGAGGCGCTTTGGTCTCGTCGACGGCCAAGCAATACTGTGGCGCTAGAGGCCGTGAGGGCTTCTAGGGTTTCTGTGACACCCCTGGTGTCACTAGTGTAATTAAGACCGTTAATGAACTCAATTAAACCAACAGTGACATGCATCATTTCATAATCATATTGATTGTGCATAATTATGTGGATGTGTCGACTTGGTTAATCAAAATAAACAAAATAATCAAAATAGTCAAAATACAAAAATTATACTAAAATGTCACAAATAATGTCGAATGCATGATCATGAACTCAAATGAGTATGGAAAGTTCAAACAAAAGTTTGAAATTCAATTTTGAACTCGTTTGACCGTCATTTTATGTGTTGCGGGTTTTAATTTTTACCCTTTTCGAGAGGCTAATATCTTTAGATTTTGCCTAAACACTTGAAATTCCACCTATATAAAAGTTGGAATACAAAGTACTTTCTTTACAATGGTGGTGATGTGGATCCATGAAAACTTTGTTTGATAGCTCAAATTCTTGGTCAAATTCGAGTTAAAATGCTGAAAATTCAGCATTCAACTGAATCGGCCAAGTCTGAAAAATGTGAGTTTCACCCATTTTCGCAGCCCCATAACTTTCAAACAACTGCTCAAAAGGAGTGACACCCTTTGTAGAATTTGTAGCCTGATGTACCATCTCTAACTTTCGTATTCGATGAATCAAAAGTTTACATACGAAAAGTGGAGTTTAGGTCAGTTGAAGTCGGGCCCGTGAGTTGAAACTGAACTCGGAGAATCGACTGAAATTTGAGTTTTTGATGAATTTTAGGGCCTGGCAACTTCCAAACCATTGAGCAGAGGACATAAGTTTCTTTGTAAGAGTTGTAGCTTGAGCTATCATCTACAACTTTTGTATTGGGCGATCCTGAAGTTTCTACACGAAATGGTGAGAAAAACAGAAGGGAAGTAAGCCTCGTCGCGCGGCCGTGTAACTGAATCGCTGCGCCGTTCAGCACCGGTCGGACCGGTTCAGACCACCGGTCTGACCGGTCTTCTCCGACCAGGAGACCGACCTCGACGACCTCGACGCCGTCGACGCCAACAGTCGCCCCCCAGCTGTCCTGATACGCGGCATCGATCCAGGGCGCCGTTTGTGCCAAGCAGGTGTCCAGGCTGCGCTGTCGAGTCATGTACGCGTGCGTGGACGACCGAGCCGCCACCTCGACGGTCATTTACTGAGCTCAGTACTTCACCGGCCAAATTCACCCCTCCTGCCCAGCCATTCTCCAATTAACCCCGCCACACACTCAGCCACATCGCCCTCTCCGCCCTCGACCACTCCACTCTCTCCGCCATAGCCCACACGCGACGAATTTGGAGAAATTCGAGCCGCCATTGCCGAGCTCGGTTCGAACTCGCCCTCCACCGTGGACGTAACTCCTCGCTGCTCCTCCACTCAAACCAAACCTCAAAATGGAACCCCCATAGATCACTGATACTCACCGCACCTTTTTTTCCTCCTTCTACTACATCCGACGAGCTCCCTCACCTCTGTACAGTGGCGCCGCTGAGCCTGTAACGTGGGCAGCCACGCCTGGCCGAGGGCCGGCCGTGCCGGGCTAGGGTCTGGCCGAGCCACCTGCGCCGGCCGCCCTTGGGCCCCTTCCCGGCCTTGCCCGGCCAGCAGGGACGGCCCCCAGGCCGGTCGCCGGCCATTGGAGCCGAGCAGACCGAGCCCTGCTCAAGGTTGAAAAAGATAGGACCTCAAGGTGAGATATCTAAAAACCTAGGGGGTGTTTCATAAAATTCCAGAGTTATGTTCTAAAGTGAAAAACATGTAGGGGGTTATCTGCAAGTTTCCAGGGGTGATCCACGAAGAAAGGACCTGTCTACAATTATTTTTATTTTTCCAGGGACCCCGATGTAAAGATCGTTTTTACTGTTGACAATTCTTTTCCCTTTGGTTTCGGCTGAGCTTTAGTAAATCACCAAAAATCACAAAAATCGTAAAATCACAAACTTGGACTTTTTGGAATCCTTGTGAAATTATCTTTCCAGTGATATATCATATGCATATGTAATATATGTGATTCCCAATGTATTGCTGTATATATGAATGAGTGCTTTAGAGATTGTTTATTGCTATTAAATCATATACATGTGCTAAAAATGCAAAACCACTTTTGTTGGTTCTGTTATGATTAGTAGAGTTGAGTTGAGTATCTGTTGGTCAAAGTTTATTCATGATTTTTGTAGATTTGGAATTAGTTAAGCTAATGAAGTAGAAAAGTAATAAATATGTAAACTACTCAATAAAATTTTGTAAACTTTGTTAGAACTTCCCTGGAGTATAGGAACCCTCCCAAAAAGAATCAACTCCAGAAAGTGTATACTTGTTAAGTTATGGATTAAGTTTGCTTCTAGCTAATTAAGAGTAGATAAATCACCAAATATTCTGTATATGTTAGAAAAAAATGCTGGAGAATTCTTGAAAAATAGGTTCGGCTGTCAAGAACACAGAAACATGTTCACCTTAAATGTTGCTTAGGAAAATCCATTTTCTAGGCTTTGTTTAGTAAGAACTAGATAGAAAATGCTTAAAATCAGCAGTAGAAACCCCATTGTACTCCTACTGATCTTTTATAAATGATTTTGTTTAAATTGCGTAATGGTTAAGCCAGCCGGCAGAAGCACCGGTCTGACCGGTCGGCCAGTTCGGTCAGACCGGTCTCCTAACCGGTCAGACCGGTTCCCTGGCCATTTGAGTTTCAAAATTTGAAATACTCCGTAAATAATTGCCCAGTGATGTGTATTATTGAATTGTTGCAGTTATTCTTTGATTTATTTCTTGTGTATTATTGCATCTCATGCATCCGCATTTCATGTAGATAACCCAATTGTTGACGGAGTGTACGAGATTGAGGTCGAGCACGAGATTGATCAAGCTGCTACTGAGTTGAACCTGGTTGCTGCTCAAGACCCGGACCAAAGTCCGGAAGGGCCCAAGGCCGGTGATCAGGAAGGCAAGCCCCGGAGCATAACCCACTGTTTAATCTAACACTTCTTACTTTATGCCTTACTGTGTGCATTTAAGTTTTGAGGAGTTGAATGAAACCCTAGTTGCATGATCCCTAGGTACCTATGTCCTAATACTAGTATGTGTAGGTCGCTTAGACTGCCATGCTTAATTAGGATCGGTAGAAGTCGAGTGATTGTCTTGTCACTCGTGAGACATAGGTTTTTACTTTATGTTTATTTATGAAGTTCGGCAAGCGGGGCTCGTACGATATTCCTGTTTGGTTGAATGTCCCGCTTGCACAGAGGTTTTGGGCTAAGGCATTGAGGGTGTGGTCAGTTGGTCAAGCTTTTGAAGGTACTAATCGTATGCCGGGAAATGTGGTAAACTGGTAAACCTAGTACTTGATTCAAACTGACGTCTGACGGGTCTTTCCTACTCCATTGGGCGAGGGGGATGATGGTGAGTGTAGCAGTGGACGCGGCACAGGTTTGCCAGGGGCACCTGGGGTCCGTTGGGGCGTGCACTCGGGTGGAGTGGGCCCTGATGGCAGATGGCAGGGAGAGATGGGAACGGTTGCCTCGTGAGGTCCTGGGTGTCTCTCACGGGTTGTACGATTAGGTTGTCCCATGCATGGTTAAAATCAACTCGAGTTGTCCGTCCTTCGCGGTTACATGAAGCTGCTTGATCTCTCGTCACACATCAGTGTGCTTAGGCCAAAGGGGTAGTATTGTTGTTAGTTGAGAAATGTCGATCTCATGTTATTCAATTGTTTTTCGACACTGATTGTTATTGGATAGCTTGGCAAACCTAGTAATGGTTAGTCTCACTTTAAAACTTGGCTAAAATATTAAAAATAGGGATCAACTTGTAGATGCTTTTGGCAAAACAAACCCCGCAGCCAAAAAGCCTTGCATGTCTAGAGTTTAACCTTGTCGGGTAAGTCTTGCTGAGTATTAGTATACTCAGCCTTGCTTGTGGCTTAACTTTTCAGATATTGGTGATGGCTATGACCCTGTTGCTGCTCTGACTTGGCCTTGTGTGCTTCCTGATGGTTGGACTGTGGAGCGGGTGCCGTCTGAGTCCGACTCAGGCCGCGGGAATTGAATGTCATGTGAGGGCTCCGCATGATGTTTTGTGTATTGACGTTTAGCCTTCCGCTGTATTATAACTCTGGTTTGTAATAACTAAAACTTATGCACTGTGTTTGTATAATTATCCATGTGAACCTGATGATGTAAAATTTGTGATGAGTTGTACTGCCTGAGCCCATTTTCGAGTGGGACTGCTGCTATTTCGTTTCGGTCGAGAGAAATGGTGGTTTAATCGGGAAGGTATCCGACGGATTGCACGATTAGCTCGGTTTAAGGGTGTGGAGCACCGCTGTGATAGTGGTCCCATGCTTTTAAACCGGATTAATTGGGGCAGTCTGCTACAGTTTCTCCGCCAGCGGATCTCGTACACCTTGAAAATGCATGCAATTAAATCTAGCTGATCCTAATACTATAATTCATTCTCCGTGGGACAAATTTTGAACTCTAAAGGAGCACTTATTTTGGGATAGAGGGAGTAATGCAGAGATGGAGCTCGAACAAAAATGGAGAGGGGGCCAATCTATATAGTTGTGCATTAAACATCAATAAAAAGTACCAAATTACTGACCAATCAGTGGAGATTACAGTGGGAAAGGGGGCGTGGCCTACTTTGGTCTGGCCAAAGCTCCGCCCCGTCCCAAAATGTATAACTTCAGTATGCTAGTTATTCGAGAAAAAAAACTACAATATGCTGGTCCATGTCTTCTTGGTCAAACAGGAAAGCCAAAATAAAAGTTATGTGACGGTTCAACTTTTCAAGACATATATTTCAGGAAAGTTTATTAATGATGTTCTTTTGGCAATTTTCCCGATGTTCGGTAAACTGGAAAATACCCTTTGCATGCTGATCATCAAGATGCTCAAAAGGAGAGCTGCCAATGGCAATTAAGCTTTCTCACATACCTGCTTTTAGCTAACCTATAAAATTGTTCACTTTCAAGATATAATTCTCAATCCTCAAAAAGAACCGAAGGACATGCTAGTATATTTCTTTTGCTCCAGGCATTAACGCTTCTGTCTTTTCAAGGACAGGCAACAAAAACACATACTCAAAGTATAGCTTGTGATGAGGGACTATACAGAACTTACCATTGTTATCATTATTCTGTCTCGTTGAACTCTTTGTGCATGGGGTGCTTATTATCAACTATGGTCCAACAACTAAAGAAAGTATCTAAGCCCTGCAAAGATCGAAGGAAAAATATGATTTGAGAACTTCAGATGAACTTTACATTTTGTATCGAGTAGAAACAGGGCAGCTTCAGAAGGAACATAGCCAAATTTTACATGAGAATAAAACAGTAAATGACGCAAAAGAAGAAAATATGCACCTTGCTCCTATCCGACCAAATCGACATGGACTTGGGGCATGTTTGGCTTACCGCCACACCCCGCCACGAGCAAGATTCAGCGGCGCCTAAGTTGCATCGTAAAAAATGGCCGCCACCGTTAGGCGCAAGAAACAACAGCAAAATCCCGTGGCTGCCGCAGGCAGCGCCAATCTTTTGGTGGCAGCGCCTAAGATACGGCGTGGCCAGGTGTGGCGTGCAACCAAACACACCCTTGCTTATGAGTTTCAAGCCTCACCACTTTTTCTTCGCACCATTTCTTCCGAAATAGCATCATTGCATAAAAAGGTAAAAGAAATACGCACACAGTGAGAAGAGAAAGGAGAAGTTGTAGAGTTGTGGAACATCACCAGACTTCTGCCCACGCGCCTTCCAAAATGGCATTTCTGGTACTACGTGCTCCTCTTCACTAATCTCATCAGTACTAAAAATGAGACCCTGCTCCTACAACAAATAGCTTAAATAAAACTAATGATTACTTCAGTAGCTCACTTAAGGAAAACACGTTAGTCACCAAAAATTCAGTAGAAAGAGATGGAAATAAAAGGAAAGATACAGATTACCGCGAATGATCCTATCAGATTATTTGGTTAAAATAGAACTGTGTTTTAGTAAACCAGTAATCAATTGAGGAAAAAGTAGAGCCTGCACTCAAGGTCTTCTAATCTATTTTAGCATATTTGCAAGCAAAAACAGTTTGCTCAAATACAGCATGAGATAATGCAGAGAACATACAATTAGGACTTACCTCAAACTCCCAAGAGTCTGCCTGAAAGTTCAAGGACATGTTTTTCTTCTAGACATTTTTGCTCTTCAAGCCTTCTCTATTCTTGCTCACCCACTGAGATCTATCCAATCTTCATGCGAGAGCGAGATTCAGCCATCGTGTGATACATCAGGAAAAGAGAATTGAGACACAATACTCTTCACATATAGAGTGGAGGAAACAACATATGAATAAACCCATCAAAGAAGCTCTTAATCTCTGGGACATCTTTGTTAATATACTACTTGCAACACCTCTCTGAATGTTTTCATCTGTGTTTTAACTTCTAACGGTGAATGGACGAATATAACAAAAACCAGGAAACTGATTTCTAGGCTGCAACTTTGCGTTTTCGTAGACAACTACAAAATAAGAGCTAAATATAAATCAACACCAAAGGAAACTCCAAAAAGAAAGATGATCTTTTATATTTTTATATTCAACTGAAAATTGTTCCATTCACCTATTTTCTTGCCAGCTTTCAGCTACTAATGCAATAAACATGGCTGGGAGACAATTAGGCACATTACACATAAACATACCTTCACATCAAAGGCAGCCGTCAACACAGCCAGTCGGCTTGAGCGGCTCACGTTCTCCCGTGCTAGGTTAGATAACAATGCAGTTTTTTATAAGCTACACCTGTCACCTATACCATACACTCCCTCCCTTCACAAGCAAGCTTGTTCAGAACAATGACAGAGTACCATATGTAAGAACAACTTATGTGCAGAAATCCAACTACATCAATGGCTCAAGATCAGGCTTGCGAAATTAAGACAGCACTGCACAGTTGAACAATGCTGCGTCACGCCACGATAAGAATTTCAAACACAAACACAGGAGTGGTTCAGTAGAACTCCTTGACAACGCGACAGAGAGGTAATTAATAGCATATACGAAAACTACAAATTTTACAGCTACACACAACGATGAACAATCAACGTGGCGTACATAACAAACTGAACACAAAACAAGGGTACAAAGTTCAACCAGCTGATACATCCCGCAGCTTATACACTCATCGCGTTCAAAGTCAAACGCACCAGAACATTATATAACAAAAACTATTACATGGCAACAGAAACGAAACTATTACATAGCAACAGACAAAAACTATTACATGGCAACACCGAGTTAAACAGAATTTGACACAAACAAGTTACACCTCTACAAGATAAATACCATAATTGATCACAATCAGTTCACAATCTCAGCCTACAATACGACTACAGTTAACTACACTCATAGATATGATAGATAGACCAGGGAGCAGCAACCACAGTGAACCTATGATCATTCAGCCTTGACAAGTGCAGCGCTTGGCGCCTCGGTGCCAGCTGGTGAATACTGGAGCCAGTCTTTCGCACAGACAAGTGCCTCCACGATCTCAGGACGGAGAGAGCTCCTGTAGTCATCGAGCATGCGACTTCCTGTTCCAGCGGAGAATATGGAGCTGCCACTGCTTACCATGGACATTGGAATGGCCAATATATCACGGGCCATTTTAGAAAGGGTGGGAAACTTGACTGTGTTAAGTTTCCACCAGTGTAGAATATCGAATTCCTGGATACGTGGAGTGAGGGATTCATCCAGGTACTGCTCAAGTTCAGATTTTGAGGGTTGGCTACTCTGGATCTCAGAAAGGTACATATCGAAGTCCAGAAGCCCATCACCAGTGGAAGCAGGACCTCCTTGACTGTTATTCGCATTGGCTGGGCCATTATTCGCTTCGCCTTGCTCAACATAGGCTGGGGTCAGTGGGAGTGGCTGAGCCACATACTCCTTATACAGCTCATGCACAGCATCATTGACCACCTTAACATACTTTGCAGCCTCAGCCCCATAAATCTTGGAGTAACTGAACTCAACAAGCTTCATCTTGAAACGTGGATCCATAACAACTGCAATGGCTAGCACAAGGCTACAATCTTTCCAGTACTTGTCAAACCTCTCATGCATATCCTTGGCAATGCTACTGAAAATGGGATCTTCATGTCCTGTGCCATTGGCTAGTTCAAGCTGAATTTTCCAAGCTTCATGGAAGAAAAGGTTTGAAGTTGGGTTTGCGGCTGCCATGATGCTATGTGCAGAGTCATATAGTAGTTTCAGATAATTACAGGCAGCCTCAACTTTCTTCCAATCCTCTGTGGAAGGAGCTTCATTGTAGTTATCATCACATGTCTCTAGCGTAGTGAAAGCCTGCTTATAATCCAAGGCTGCCAGCAACATCAGATAAGTGGTGTTCCACTGGGTTGTAACATCCAGACAGAGAGTCTTGGTACTGGGAATCTCCAGCTGCAGAGCAATCTCAGCAAACTTCTCTTCACGGGCAGAAGAAGCTTTTATGAATTTTATGCTTTCACGGATATTGTAGACCACACCGTGAATTGAAGCAATGACATCTTGTGCAACAGCATTAAGGATATGGGCATAGCACCTCACAACAAACAGCTGTCCCTTGAGCATGAGATTGTTCTTGTTGGAGAGATGATCCCTCAGATTTGCACTGTAGATGTCATGTGAAGAGCATTCATTATCCAGTGTGATGGTGAACAGCTTGTCCTTCATATTCCAGTCAGAAAGGCTCATGCTAATTGCTTCACTAAGTGCATTCTCTGAATGAGGAGAAGACACCATCATGAAGCTAAGCATTCTTCGGTGTAGTTTCCACTCGGAGTCAATAAACTGCCCTGCAAGTGAAACGTAGCCAAGAGTCTGACTAGTCATCCACAATCCAATAGTGAGGCTGATCCTACCCGGCATAGTATTGAATGCTTGCAGTAGATTCTCTCTTTCTTTCTGATAAACAGCATACACCTCTCTCTCCATCGTTTCAACATCCACAATCTTGAAACGTGGCTGCAGACTCTCAATAAAGGTGGCAAATGCTGGCTGTTGAACAATGTGAAGCGGGTAGTCATGCTGAATGATCATCTTTGCCAGGTATGAGCAACTGCGGTCTTGATCAAAAGCAGCATTTGCATAACCAGTATATCTGTAGCGTCTCTTGGTTGGCCGCTCCACAGTTCCCTCGCCATCATTGTCAGTACCTCCTGCTGAAGGCAGTGCCAGCCTCTGCTCTTGATTCTTTATCTTAGGACAGGAACCCAAGGTGATGTGCCTCTTCAGATGGCTAGTCCCAGCAATCTTTGAGCCAGAGCTGTAAGCAAAGGTTTGTTTGCAGAGCTTGCAGCATGCCCGTGTGGCCCCTCCAGCGACAGCTTCAATAGTGAAGTGCTCCCATACCAAGGACTTCTTTCTCCTCCGTCTTCTTCCAGTTGGAGTGGTCGTTGCCTCAGCAATGACCAACTCATTTCCTTGCATGAAATCATCACCTTGCGCCAACTCATCATCTTGAGCCAATTCTTCACCTTGGATCAACTCATCACCTTGAGCTAATTCTTCACCATGGACCAACTCATCACCTTGGACTGCCTCATCATTGGGGGCAACCTCATTATCTTGAGCGACCTGAGTGTCATTGGCAGTTTCCTCAGCCATGCTGATAGGCTAGCAGCTGAACTCGTGAAATCTGTCAGATATGGCATCGTAAAATCAGAGCACCATCGAAATGCTAAACAGTAGCTAGAAAGGTCTAGTCAGATGCCAGCATTATTTTACACATGTATCGATATAGCATGTAACAATGCACAGCCCCCTATAGATCTGACAGAATCTAGCCCAAATGAGCACAGATCTATGAACTCAAAAGCAGAAAGAAACTATAACATGGCGAGAGAGACGGGCTGGAGCAACAAAGGGAACAATGATACCGATTTTTGAAGCACAGTAGAGAGCTTACATGAGGGAGGGAGGTGTTGGCCAAGATCCAGAGTCTGGACTAGCTAAGGCGAGCAGGTGTGGTAGATCGTGTCCGCTTGATGGAACCCAAGAAGGCCTGTCATTTTAAAATTAACAGAATAAATAAATCATGCGAGGTATGATTTAATCACCTGAAATCACTTGATAGATGCACAAACAATGCTAATCTGTAAGGTAAATCATCAAAGTTGTCATGACAAACTAGACAAAACTGCAGATATTTTGCACCTTTTAGAAATGATAGTATCTGATTGTTTACAGCATCATTAAGCCAGTAACCAGAAATAAATTCACAAGACAGGATTCAGAGATCACTTAAATGTAAACTTTCCACAAAAGCTATACAATAATGGTATTGTATATAGTAAACTAGACAACATAAAGATGACTTTTCCAACCATCAAAACATAGGATGGTATGTATAAGAATTAGAATACATTGCATATATCGACTAGATGCAGCAATACTTTACACGTGTATCAATATAGCATTAGAAATACAATGAAGGGGCTTTTACTGCAATACTCCAGGTTACCTCTAAGAGGTAAGACCTCAAATAAATCATAGCCACATATTTTTTCCTTTTTAGAATAGATGAGACATTTATAAATAATAAAAATATGGAAAAAAGAAAAAAACGCTGATCTCGCTCATCCCTTCGGTTACAGAGACGCGACCGGGCGGGCAGGCGGCGCCGTTGTCACGTCCGCGTTCACGTTTAGGAAAAAAACAGACTACACACCCTTGTCACGTTCACGTACGTGAGGATTCAAAGGAAAACTGTACCTAAAACAATCTGGCGTGTCACATTTATATTTAGGGGGAAAAACCGGCGATTTACTCTCACATACTGTGAATTGTCACATTCGGTAGAAAAAACTTTGGGCAAAAAATAACTCTAGACATTTACTCTCATTTACCAATAAATTGTCACATTCACATGAGAAAAAAAAGAAATGAAGGACCTGCCGTTCACATCAGATCGGAAACAATCGCTTTTAAAAAAAATCAAATACATGGAGAATAGATCTAATAGGAAAAAATAAATGGATAAATATTTAATCTATTACTTCCTATGAGGTAATAAATATTTGAGGTATTACCTAAATGGACAGTCCACAACGATTTCGGAGTACCTTAGCAAAACCCATGAAAAAGGGGCACAATGTCACCAAGCCAGGCAAAGCAAAAGGCTGAATGCACATGGTTGAATAACCTCAAGAGTGGCAAGTTGCAACAGAAAGTAAAAATAAGAATAGCACCTCGGTAGAACTACCGGAGACTGCATATAAATAGCTGAAGAATAAAACACCTCTACCTAGTGTTAGCCCTTTTTGCCAGAGATGCTCATCCTTTGCACAAGCGAAGCTCCCAGCCGAAAGCAGCGGTGGTGTACTAACTTCCAAGCATAAAACCTAGCTGGGCTGCCGCGCGTCACACTCATCTCAATCATTCAAGCATCACCAGCCACGAAGATACTGTGATCATGCTATCATTAGGTCCAACTGCTCTACTTGAAACCCATGGATGCCTCCACAGAATTTCAGCTCTGAATTCGAGTGCAGTAACATATCAAGCTGTTGCTGTAAATCCCACACCGGGTGGCAACCAAGTCCCTACCTCCATATGTGAACAAGACAAGGGAGTCAAGCCGGTGCTGTAAATCCCTAGCGGGTGGCAAGTGGCAACCAATTCCCTCGGCAGCAATCTAAGCCACACCAAATCCAGAGTAAAATTCCCTTGCAAAATCCAAACACTGCCGAATCTCCAACAAATGATTCGTACAAGCATGAGTGATGAACCGAGTCCCCAGATTCACTCGAAGGAAATCGGTGCAAAGAAAAGAAAGGCTAAACTGTCCTACCAACAAGAAGGATATGCAAAATATGAACTCCCGAAGACACATAATCCTGGCACAAAAGCCCAAAAAGAAAGCCTCGGCAAAAATCCGCGCCAGATCTGGACCCGTTTCCGCGGAAACCTACAGATCCGACGAACCGAGCGCACCAACACACACCAGCGCCAACCGCAACCACCTGATCTAAATTTCTAAACCCCGAACGCTAAATTTCTTGGGCCGGATTTGGAAAGAGAGGATACGAGCGGGAGAGGAGGGGAGGAATTTGGAAGTTTGGGGGGCTTACGTACGCGGAGGAGAGGAGAGAGCAGGCAGCGGAGGCGAGGCGAGGCGATCCACCAAACTGGGGCTCGGCTCGGGGCTTGGTGGCGGACCGGCGATGCAGCAGAATTAGGGCTCGGCCCAAGAAGGACGAAGGCCGAGCGCGCAAACCCTAGCTAGACTAGATCTTCTCGCTCGGGGGAAAGCGCACGAGAGAGGAGCTGGTGCGGGGAGAGGAGAGAAACTGGGGGCGGATTGGGGATCTGGTGGGTGCGGGCGCGGGGGTACGGGGGGTGACGGAATGGGCTCGCGGCCCACGGCGATGGGCTCATATGGGCGCGTGAGCTGTGTGGCGTGACGCTGCCGGCGGGCCAGGTGGGGGCCTCCCCGGCTTGGGTGCTTGCTTTTTTTGTGTGGGTGGGTTTGTTATCTCGTGACAAGTTTTGCGTTTCTTGGTGGTTGTTGGTGTGTGTGGCTTGGTGCCATTTGCCACACGCCCGCACTCGGGGTCCCTGCAGGCCCACAACGGCTGCACTTGGCGCGCCGATTCTCGCAGAGCCCAAAGAGCCAACGTTCATGGTCGGGTGAGTGAGATACAAAGTGGACAGAGATGAGAACTCTCGTCGACGCGCAGCGGCAGCAGTGGAGGAAGTCGTCGCGTGCGCGATGGCGTCCTGGGTTGGGCCTTAGGCCGGCCGACGTGTTGTGTCTTTCCAGGGTTTTGTCTCTGACGGTTCGAATTGTACAACTTATTGTGACTCCTCGTTTTCTTTTTCTGTTTTTTTCTTGAGAAATTCAGAGCAGAGTACATTATCCTCTATCCTATACAATTAGGTCCCGTTTGGTTTCTGGCAGCTTACAAAATTTAGATTGTAAAAGTTTTTTGGATTCTAAAATCTGATGGCACTTAAGTCTGGAAGCCAGAGTAAAATCTAGAATGTTTGGATCCTAATCCAGATTTTATAAGGTAGATTCTAGAATCCAGAGGAAACCAAACGGAGCCTAAATAGAAAAATTGCATACAAGACTTCAAATCTCGGACTCCACAAGAGCCAACGTGTGAGCCCACACGATACATTTTATGTCTACAAACACATATTGTCCATTTCTTGGTGCGCTAGGAGAGGAAGGAGCTATGCTATTGCAATACATGGAGGTCAATTGTAGAATTGTAGCAACCAAGAAAGGCAATATGTAAATATCTGCATAGACACTAGAGATCCAGGCAAAACTCATTCAGGCTTCATTTGGTTGTAAAGGATTTGTATGAGATGGTTGACAGGGATTAGATCCCCTACAAGTCAAAATCCACCTCAATTCCCTTCATTTTCATCAATCCCTTTGGGGGAATGATTAGCCGAACAAGGCCGCAACTGAAACGACCTGGATTCTCATTTCAGAGAACACAACTCCTTTACTTTTGTGATAGTTCTAGAATCAACAACTATCATGCACAAAACTTATCTCAGCAGGATATGACATCTATACAACAAAAACAATCATCATAGTTAGCTTGACATCAAGAATATTACGAAAAGCGTACCGATACATGTCTCTTGGGATAACCAAATCTTCACCCAAATCACAAGTAGGTGCGTATGAGAAAACCTCTATACCACCGCTCTCGTGAGGAAGACGGTGTAAGACCCGTTGCCGTCGAGCATTGGTAACACCTTCATCACCAGACGTGACATACGGCAATGCCACGAACATCATTTCTTTAGAGGAGAAGTAAAACCCAAGCTTAGAAGCCCAACAAGAAACCAAGGGAAACTTATTAGGACTAAACATTAGTACCTCAATTCTACACTGAACAATCAAATTCAGTTCCCCTTCCTCTTCGAGACCATGGTGGTCGAGATCACTGGGGAAGGAGGAGGCTCCTGGGAAATGGGCGTCCGAAGCGGTTTCGCCTCTATTTGCCTGCTCCTTACTTTAGAAGAGGGTGGAAGATAACGGTAACACATATAGCCTAGCTCCAGTCCTTTTACAGGAAATGCAGTAATTTTACACATATTAGGAGTGCAACTACCCGAAAACAAGAAACTTTCGGTCCATAGGTGTGAACTTGTGGCGTCATCATGATTTCCACCAAGCTTAGGATTCTAGAAATTTTTTGTCTCTTTGTGGATTTTGGTGCTATATGAGTCCTTGTGATGTAGGCAAAATACATAGAGGAAGCACACATTGAAAGCGCGGGATGATGAGCTTTCAGTTCGAGATTTTTGGGGCACTCCATGGATTTTTGGGGTCATAGAGGTCTTAGGATATAGGCAAAATAGGAAAAGAGGAGGCATCCACCAATCACTCACAAGATGCTAGACTACCAGAGAGCACAAAAATCAGGTTTTTACAATTTAAATGTTGAAGCTTTCTGTTTCATCTCAAGGTACAAGAGAAATTCAAAAGCTTACATTTCTTTTGGATATATATTTATTTAAATTTGAAACCTTCTGATGAGAGTAGAGACTTGCTAGAGGGCACTTTTC
>CM014274.1:72589110-72603496 GCA_004135705.1 Alloteropsis semialata
GGCGTGCCCCGGCCCCTGGCCCCCGGCGCCCGGCTCCCGGCGTCCGTCCCCAGAGCCCGGCCACCGGCTCCGGCGCGTCCGCGCCTTGGCACCCCCGACCCTCGGCCTGTTAGGTAGTTTTGAATCACCTGCTGCTCTTGTTGTTTGTTTGTCTAATCTGTGTTCAAAATTTCAACCAAACAATAACAAGTAGTCAAAAAATTTGAGCTAAGAAGAATAGGTATTTGGAAGGAAAATGCAATATGGCTAGCACGACGTTTTGTTTAGTTTGTGCCTAACCATCACTAATTTTTTGAAAAAAATAGGTTCGTGACATTGTGTATGTTGTTGCCGGCCATCGAGCCGTTGTGTATATTCTTGCCGGCCATCGAGCCGTTGTTTTATTGCAGGTTTTGAAACCTCATCATGTAGGGTAGGTGCTGCCGAATTTTTTATCTGATTTTTATTGTATTATGTTTAGGATCGACTACTGCATCGTCGGCTCTTGCTTCGTCCTCGACTCGACACTTTGCAGGATAGCAAGGTGAGGATTGAAATCTCTCTCTTTTCATGTCATGTTCATAGATCGCGTAACCTAGTTAGGCGTCTCCCGTTCGAAAGAGATACGGTTGAAAATATGCAGATCTTTGCATATATTTGACCATATCTGTTTCGAATTGTCCACGTTTTTTGGACAGCCCGAGGATGTGTAGATGTGGTTAGTTTCCATGCTCTACTCCTATCCGAGACAGAATTTCGGCATCACCTTCCTGTTGTTCTCCGGATACACAATCTCCTTGCTAGGACGTGTATTTGGAGAACAGTGGGGAGGTGCTGCCGAAATTCTGTCTCGGATAGAAGTAGAGCATGGAAACTAACCCCCTCTACACATCCTCGGGTGGGATTAGGACCTATCTTCACCTATTAGAGCATTATAGACATCGTGTAGATATAATTGATTTTTATATCACCTACTCATATATTAGAGGATGGATGACCGTGAGTGGATGTACACGGGCCACACAAGTCGGGATTCGTATACTGATGAGTGGATTGAGAAGACCGATGCCTTTTTGGAACTAGCATTTGCTAGGGTTAAAGGTGCGCGTGACACGTGGTGTCCCTGCCGCATTTGTGCAAACACACGCCGACAAACAAAGATGAACATGGGTAAACATCTTTGCAAGAATGGATTTACGGCAGGCTATACCAGGTGGATCTACTATGGTGAAGCCGATCGTTTGAGAGACGAGGTCGTGAGACAACGCATCGAGAATTTTGATGCTGATGCCGGGGTAGCAGACATGTTAAACGACTATCATGAAGCACATGTCGATGAAGGACCTAGGGAGGAGGAGCCAGAGGCATCCGCAAAGGCGTATTACCACATGATGTCTGCTGCACAGCAACCCCTTCACGATCATACCAATGTTTCTCAACTGGATGGCATTGCACGCCTAATGGCCATAAAGTCCCAGTTTACCCTGAGTCGAGACGCCTTCGATGTTATATTGACAGTTGTTTGCAGCCTGCTTCCGGGTGGTCATATTCTGCCAAAAAGCATGTATGAGGCTACGAAGCTCCTTCGTGCACTTAAGATGCCATATGAGCAGATACATGCTTGTCCGAAGGGGTGCATCTTATTTAGGAAACAGCATGCGGAAGCAAAGTACTGTCCAAAGTGTGGATCATCTAGGTTCTTGGAGGTAGACTCTGGTGATGGTAATAAAAGGCAGCTCACAGTCCCCGTGAAAATCCTAAGGTATCTTCCGTTCATACCGAGGATCCAACGGCTCTTCATGACTGAGGAATCCGCGAAACAGATGACATGGCACAAACATGGTCGTCGATACAACCCTGACAAGCTGGTACATCCATCGGATGGTGAGTCATGGACTCACTTTGATGCGATTCATCGTGATAAAGCTACGGAGTCTCGTAATGTACGTATTGCACTGGCAATAGATGGGTTCAATCCTTATGGAATGACGGCTGCCCCGTATACTTGTTGGCCTGTGTTCGTTATCCCCCTCAATCTTGCCCCCGGCGTGCTCTTTCAACGTCAGAACATATTCTTGTCGTTGATAATTCCTGGATACCCGGGGCATAATATGAGTGTGTACATGGAGCCTCTGGTCGATGATTTGGAACGTGCTTGGGAGGAAGGGGTATTGACATACGACCGAGCTACAAAGACAAACTTCAAAATGCATGTTTGGTACCACTACTCTCTGCATGACCTGCCGGCGTATGGGTCGTTCTGCGGCTGGTGTGTTCACGGGAAGTGGCCATGCCCAATATGCAAGACATCTGTGGAGTTCATTTGGTTGCCCAAGGGTGGCAAATATTCTTCGTTCGACAAACATCGACAATTCCTCCCTCTTGACCATCCATTCAGACGAGACATTAAGAACTTTACAAAAAATATGGTAGTTAAAGACCCTCCACCGCAAATGATGACAGGTGCCGAGGTTATCGCTCAGTTAGAAGCTCTCGAGGTCAATGAAGCTGGGCGTGGTTTTGTAGGATATGGTGAACAACATGCCTGGACTCATAAGTTGGGCTTGTGGAGACTCCCCTATATGGCTGACCTTCTTCTTCCACATAACATTGATATGATGCACACTGAAAAGAATTGGGCTGAGGCAATTTGGGGTTCTGTTATGGCCATTCCAGATAAGACAAAGGACAATGTTAAGGCTAGAGTTGATCAGGCGAGGTTATGCAATAGACCAAAGCTAGACATACCGTCTCCCGCAGCCGGCAAGTCATGAAAAATGCCTAAAGCCGATTTCGTTCTGACGAGGCCCCAAAGGAGGGAAGTACTAGAATGGTTTCAAACTTTAACGTTCCCTGATGGGTATGCAGCGAATCTAAGGAGGGGAGTGAACTTATCTACTATGCGAATCAAAGGGCTGAAGAGTCATGACTACCATATATGGATTGAGCGGCTTCTTCCGGTGATGGTTCGAGGCTATGTCCCTGATAATGTATGGTTAGTGCTGCAGAGTTGAGCTTTTTCTTCCGCCAGCTTTGTGCTAAGGAAATATCTCGGACCGTGATTGCAGACATGGAAAAAATCGCCCCTGTGTTGCTCTGTAAGTTGGAGAAGATCTTTCCACCCGGTTTTTTCAATCCGATGCAGCATTTGCTTCTGCACCTACCGTATGAGGCACGAATGGGGGGGCCTGTGCAGTCCCGTTGGTGCTATTCAATTGAGAGATGTCAAAAGGTTCTTCGAAATAAATGTAAAAATAAATGCAAAATTGAAGCTTCCATTGCTGAGGCATACATTCTTGAGGAGGTGTCAAACTTCACAACAAAATACTATGCTGACAACCTTCCTAACGTGCACAATCCGCCCATTCGTTACAATGCTCGTGAAGATGAATCGAACCTTAGCATTTTTCGAGGGCAACTCGGAAGTGCTAGTGGTGCAAAATACAAGACCTTGAAACATGAAGAGTGGCGCACTATCATGCTATATGTGTTGACCAACCTTGACGAGGTGGAGCCATACATGGGGTAAGTGCTCAACACACTTGTTGCTCGATTGGTAGTGCCTATTCTGCATCCAACCCATTTTGTTTCTCATTGGTATAGGGAATTTATTCATCAATTCTGGCGTCTTTCAAGGGAACCTACACCGCATGAATCTGAGACCCTTCTTAAACAGGGTGCGGGAAATGGATTGCCCGATTTCATTTCTTGGTTCAAACATAAGGTACTGCTCCAATTTAGCTGTCCTATTTAATTTCTATTACAAGTTTCTCGCTCGAGCGAATAATATTCAACCAACTAGCATGCTTGAACTTTCAGGGCCAAACTGATGCATCTATGGGTGCCGAGTTGAGACAGGTTGCCGATGGTTGTGGCTATAGGGTCAGGTCTTTTTCTGGTTACGACGTGAATGGATATCGTTTTCACACAACACGCTACGAGCAGAGTCGGCCCAATCGAAGAACCACAAATTCTGGTGTTTTTACGCCTGGCCTTGATGGGGTCGAGTATTATGGCAAAATTGAAGAAATATATGAACTCATGTTTCATGGTTCAAAACCCCTTAATCCTGTCATATTCAAATGCCATTGGTTTGATCCCGAAGTGGTGAGACGGACACCTAACCTTGGGCTAGTAGAAATTCGTCAATCAACCGTCTTACCAGGAGACGATGTCTATATTGTGGCTCAACAGGCCACGCAAGTTTATTATCTTTCATACCCGTGCCAAACTGACGAGCGTCTTAAGGGGTGGGATGTTGTGTACAAGGTATCGCCACACGGTAAGCTGCCTGTCCCAAACAATGAAGATTACAACATAGACCCAAACACATATGACGGAGAGTTCTTCCAAGAAGATGGGCTAGAAGGGAGTTTTGAGATTGACTTAACCGATGCGATCGGAATGGAAGTAGACAATGAAATATGTGTGGACGAGGACGCTGGAGATGAGGTTCGTAATGCGAAGGATGTAGAGTTACTAGAGCGATTACATTTAGGCAATGATAGTGATGAGGACATTCCTCCTCCGGAGCACGGGCATGAAAATTTCGACTTGCGTGATAGCGATGATGAGGACATTCATCCTCCGGAGCACGGGCATGATAATCCCGATCACGATGATTATTTTTAATACATGTAAGATCTGTATTTATTATTTGCAATACCATATTATTTCATAATTTGGTTTTATTTATTTTGTAACTATTTCTAATTACTTTATGTTTATCTGGGCTGATTGGTTTACTCTTTTTTGTTGCAGATGGTGGGCGGTTTCAAGAAGTCGGTACAAGAGATTTACCAAGCCATGACCGGTGGAGGTGGTGGGTCCGGGAGTGGTCGAGGGAGGGGTGGAGGTAAGGGTCGACGGGGAGGGAAGAAGACAGGAGGCAGGGGTCGAGGGAAGCAGGCTCGGGAGCCATCCCCTGTACCTTCGTCGTCTTCCTCTGAGGAGGAGGAGCAGGTGGAGCAGGAGGAGGAGGAGCAGGTGGAGCAGGAGCAGGTGGAGCAGGAGGACGAGGAGGAGGAGGAGGAGGAGGCGGCGGCAGAAGGGGGTTCCTCTTCCTCTACTTCTAGTGTCTGGTTGCGAGGTCCCTCGCTTCTCCCTCAGCGACCGATACCTTTGGAGAGGCGCCCGATGATTCGCCCCATAGGGAAGCGGTACGTGATTTTAGATGTTATCACTACATTTTCATTTGATATGTTTATAATCACATTAGAAACTAATAATTTATCTTAATCACTTGGGCAGGAATTGGTTGATTGTCGCTCCAGGTGATCACGGCCGCCTTGTCAACGGGATCCTTGGAGTTCTGTGCAGGCTACACTTCCCTGGCTTCGTTCAGCATGCCAGCAGGACAGAGCCGGCTTACACGTGGGACCACTACATGGCCTTCCCTGATGCACTTGATCGAGAGGGCAGGTCGTTCCAGAACAAGGCGGAGCGGGTGAAGGGCGAGCTGTGGGTAAGTCTTTCTTTAATAAACTACATTGCTCAATACATCGTATTCATTGGACATTCTTTAAATAATAATTGTGTACATCTCATCTATATACAGGATTTCTACAGATACGAGCCGGGATACAAGCAAAAGGCAGCTGCTGTGGCCCACAAAGCATGCTATAAACTCGTGAAGGACATGCATTACGAGGCGCGCGTCCAGTCAGTGGTAACATACTACGCTTCGTTTCTTCAAATGAAGGTTTCAAAAGCTGATGCAAGAAACATCAGGCTGACCCGGGAACAACACTTGCAGGTACATATAGAACATTAAAACTTATTGTTTTCGAGATTAAGTACGCTTAATTTGATCTTCTTATATGTGATGTCGTTGATGACGTGTAGGCGCCTCCGTGGTGGTGTGCCCAGCATCTCCAGTGCTGGGAATACATGGTGGACCAGTGGTTGACGCCCGAGTGGGAAGAGACGCACAACGCTTGCCGGGAGCGATGTTTGATGATGCCTGGTGTATCACACCACCAAGGCAACCTTAGCGTCGAGGAGTATGGGGCTAGATGGGTACGTGAACTGATTTCTTGGTCCTTACGCTCAATTCTCTATAATTTGTAATCAAAGTGTTGTTTCTTTCGCAGACCTCGTCACATGAGGGCCGGCCATGCGGCCAGTTCAAGGCATATGCTATGGCCCACAAGGGCAAGGCGACGTCCAACATCGACTACAACCCGGACGACCCGCCCTCGGCTTACAGCAATGCGAGCATCCATAGTCGCCTCAATGCATACACATCAATGGCAAGGGAGGTCCATGGGCCAGAGTTCGATCCGGTCACCCAGCCCCTTGATGGAGAAATCGTCATGAGGGTGGGAGGAGGCAAGAAGCATGGGCGGTACTATCTTGGCGATTCCACACTCGACACGGCCACTACTCCTACTCTGTCCCAGGTTCGAGCAAAGAGCACGAGCTCGAGCCCCGCCATACGCCCACGGCCGGACACTGCATACTTCCGGATGGAGACACTCCAGGTAATTTCTGTTTTATTCGACGTTCATTTATTTGTACATACGTTTGATTTGCATTGTAACTTTGGGATGGTATATTGTAGACCCAGCTAGAACAAGAGAGGAAGGACCGGGAGGACATGGAGGCAAGACACAAGGCCGAACGAGAGGCCGATCGGGCAAGGTACGAGGCCGAACGGCAGGCCGATCAGATGAAGATGCAACAGATGTTTGAGTACATGCAGAGTCTTTCTCAGAGGATGGGTCAGCCTGCACCGCCACCGATGGTTTTCGCTCCAGCGCCGATAGTACATACTTCTCCTGTGAGTCGCTTTTGACAATCTTATAGTTTAGAGAACTTTACAACTTTATAGAACTTTATAGCATTTTAGAGAACTTTAGAGAACTTAGAAACCTTTAGAAAACTTAGAGAACTTAAGAAAACTTAGAAAACTTTAGAAATCTTAGAAAACTTTAGATGATAACTTGTTTCTGACATAAAACTTGTCTCACACATGCAATGTCTTCTCCTTTGTGCAGATTCAATTCGCGGCATCAAACCAGCTCAATCCGGACGTCGATTTGTCGCAGCCATGGCACACACCCCCACCTCAGTGACTTATCATTTTACCTTCATTTGTGGTTGTCGTACTTCTGTGGTTGTGATACTTATGTGGTGGTGATACTTATGTGGTTGTGAATTTGTGATACTTACATGGTTGTGATACTAATGTGGTTGTGACGTCTTTATGATATTAATGTGGTTGTGAACAATATGAATTGCCTGTGATATATGTGGTTTTGATGATACTTATTGTGATATATGTGATGCCTGTGATGTATGTGAGATTGGGGTACGTTATACGTGACCGAATAAATTAAAAAGGTCATGTTGGGTCACTTTGCCGAGTGCTTTTACCATAGCACTCGGCAAAGTGACCAATTCTGTCATTTTGGTCCTGGGTTTGCCGAGTGCCAGGGTAAAAACACTCGGCAAACTTGGTTGTATGCCGAGTGTTTTTACCCTGGCACTCGGCAAACTCAGGGTCTATGCCGAGTGTCAGGCGGCCAGCACTCGGCAAATAGGCCGGCTTTGCCGAGTGTCAGGCATTAAGCACTCGGCAAATAGGCCGGGTTTGCCGAGTGTCAGCCGGCAGCACTCGGCAAATCTTGCTCCGTTACCGTTCATCCGCGCCGTCTACGAACTTTATATTGCCGAGTGTGATTGTTTGCCGAGGGTCAAGTTGCACTCGGCATATGTGTTTGCCGAGTGCCCGACGGATGGCACTCGGCAAACCATGGGTTTGCCGACTCATGCGCTGCCGAGAGGTGGATGCCGTGGGCGGCCGACGGCATATGCTTTGCCGAGTGCTTTTGGGGGTTTGCCGAGTGCCTTAGGCACTCGGCAAACCACTGGTTTCCCGTAGTGTATTAAGCCTAATTAATCTGGCATTAGAAATTGTTTACTGTAGCACCATATTGGCTAATCATGGCCTAATTAGGCTCAATGGATTCATCTCAAGAATTTACTCGGGGGTTAAAAAATGAGTTTTATCAATAATCTATGTTTAATACTCTAATTAGTGGCATCACGTTCGATGTGACTCGTGAATATACTCTAATTAGTGGCACCACGTTCGATGTGACTCGTGAATAGTTGAAACTTGCTCATCTAAACATGTGACCTTAGTATTACACACGAGCCACTCGATGGAAACTGAAATAACCAAAGTACATGGATGAGATTATTACTACCCAGCGACAGTGACATACATACACAACTCGAAAACTCGATGGAAACTGAAACAACCAAAGTACCTCGCGCTCACAGCCAACAGCAGTCGCGATTAATCACTTGGCGTAGCATGTGTGAGACTTGAGAGGGGAGCTAGTGAGATGGGCCCACGGGTTGTACTACTGAAAGTTGGATGGAGATGGTAAAAACGATAATATATGTTGGTGGATAACTTTGATGGTTGGGTGTTTTCTGTAGCAATTTTAGGCTCCTTTGAAAGCAAGGGGAGAGAAAGCCAGAGAGGGAAATCCTCGAAGGGCTAATTAATCTCGGGACTAATCAGCCCTCAACCGCCGTGCAGTGTTTCCCCCTCCCCCATGGTTATTTGGAAGTCCTGAGGCGGGTAGCCATGGTTATTTGGAAGTCCTGAGGCGGGTAGCCCTGTCATGCTGTGTGCATAGGCATACGCAAGCATGCACCTGCACGGCACCTGCCTGCCTTCTACAAGCTCTTTTTCAGCTCAATAATCACAAAAAAGTAAAAGAACATCACATTTCACATAGCAATTTTTTTTTGTTGTTGAGGAGCACATAGCAAGTTCTGTGAACAATGCTATGTGAATAAATATCGTTAACACCTGGGCCTTGTGAAATAATCTGGCGAGCTGGCTTCGCACAGCAAAGTCCTTGAACATCTATCAACAAGTCACCAGGCCATCACATATTCACATAGAAAGGTACATGATGTTTTCTAGAAATTTAGACAACACGGTGGATGAGAGAATAGCGAAGCTTTAGCCGATGAGATAAAAGGGACAGATGTCTACAAGTTTTAAGCAGCTATTCAGGTACAATAACAAAAGAAGCCAATGACCTTCCTTTAATATTGTTTTCCTTCTCTTCTTGCTCCTCATCACTCACAGATTCTGAGAAAAAAAATAATAAAACAATAATTAAGATCAATGTTGGAAAGTCCTAAACAAGAATTAAATATATTGTACAATAGATACATGTCATAGCGCAAGGGTCATCATTCTAGTTTACAGATACTAGAAATAGAATATTCTGGGCACATGAGCAGGGAGCAAAAGGACAGCATAAAGGAAGCATAGCAGCATGCTACAGTAAACTAAAACTGCTCATGGTTTGATAATTTATCCCAGTCAGAGATCACACTGCGCCACGCCCTGTGACTAGTTCGAGGGCATCAACAGGTCAAGATGATTCATCAAACAGTTGGTGTGCACCCATGCTAATACAAAAATCATTAACATTTTTATCCCTGAACAACCTTTGCTTACTAAAAGCAAACAAAATCATCGATATTTTGGTCGCCAAAGTCGATGAGACTTTATACACCTTTTATACGGGAACAAACAAATGTTTTACTTTTCGAAACCAGAAACATGTTTGCCAAAGCAGCTGGAAAATATGCAACAGTTATGAAAAGAAAGAGATGCCTTGGACTCAAGTTATGAACTAAAACAAATTCCTATCCCCAACTAGTTACCACATTTGGGCAATGATGCTAGTCAGAGCGATGGTGTTCAGGAGCCTGACCTACTCGATACTTGCTTTCTGCAAAACAAATTGGATGCCTCGTGCCTAGTTCATTCCAATATTGAAAGTGCATTCATCCATGCTTTGGTGGATTAATGACAATGCTTTGGTGTAATCAAACTAACTGGTGACTACAAACTACTTTCATGTCTGAATACTAGCACTGTCTTATTGCTACACCATCAGGTGTCATGTTCGGGCGCAAGTACACTAGGCGTCGCCGAGCCAGGGACGTGCGCCGAGCCCAGGAACGCGCCGAGCAGCATGCCAAGGCCGCGCAGGGGCACATGCCAGGCGCCGGGTCCACCAGTGGCTAAGAAGGAAGGATAGATGTGTTCCTATTATTAGTTCCTTGATTTATGGAGATTGTTACTCCAAGTTAGTTGGGCCATAGGCCATATATATCTGTACGCACGTTATGAGATGAATCAATGAAGAATCAGCCATCTAATCTCCTCTCCCTATTCTCCTAAGCCGGCAGCCAGGGGGTATAACCCGGTTGACGACGAACAGCGGCGTGGGGGCATAACCCTGCCATTACCACGGATCGAGACTACGAACTCCGTAGTCGAGGTCCGGCCAGTCGAGGATTTGACGCCCTTGACATCAGGGTATTTAAACATAAGCAAAGCCTGATCGCCTAAAGCTTTAAACCACCAGCATGTATATATATATATACATCATATTCTTAATTAGCACAAGGAACTAAGAAATTATCAAATAGTTCTGCTAAAAAAAATGAAACCAGCAATCGGACCGTAAACTCAAAACAGCTAACCTGTCATGCAGCTTTCACTACCAAAGCAACTACTCTACTAGCAGATTTGTTAATTAGGCCTAGATGTTCTCAGTGGCACCTCCATCAGAAAACTCATGAATAATCAAATTGGGACATGACATTTTGGCAAGTCTAGATGGTGGAACTTTGTGGGAAAAACATTAGCTATCTAACTTTAGTCGATCATCATCACCAAATTATGCTGAACTTATTGTAGCTAACACAATTGTTCATTCACTTAGCAAAGAATGTTTTATCAGTTGACATTCAAATAAGCTGTTGTAAAACACAATATAATTGACAGGAACCTTTCATCTTCTTGTAATCATCAAATGATCAGGACATAATATAAATTGGTCAAAAGGCACAAACGATAGAACAAATGGGATACTTGGACTATCATACATCATATAACTATCAGGTATCGTTCAACTCAAAAAAAGAATGCCTGAACAATTCTCATACTTAAAAAGGAACAAAAGTTACAGAACAAGATCTCTAAATAAGTTGGTCATGTGAATCGGCTTAACCAAGAAACCACATTGTCAGTCTTAAAAATTGTACAAGAGCAGCAGTAGCTTTGCAGCAGTAATTTCTATTGAGTTCTTTCAGTTACAACAACCACTGATCTAATATTCTCATGCGTCTAGCTAGCAACTAACCAGAATACCAGATCCACCAAATTTGTACAAAATCGACACATAACAGCAAAACCAACGATAACCAAATAACAATCCCCCTCCATCACCACTATTTGAGCTAGAGAAGAGATTTTTCATACCTTTCGTCAACGTGTAGAAAAAAGAAGAGGAACGTTGACCTGTCCCTGCGCCCTGCCGCTGCACAATTGATCTTCCCTTCGGCCCTTCCTCGAGTCAGCACCTTCCACCAGCTCCTTGACAAAGTCCAGTAAACCCTCCCTTCAATGAGCCGCCATCCTTGATCTCCTCCTGCAACTATCAGATAACTTTGATTGTTGGGTGTTTTCTGTAGCACTTAGAATTTACCGCTGTGAGATATTTTCCTTTCAGGCGATTGAGAAAGACACACAAGCTGCTGACGAAGTTAAAACCATTCATTTCGAGTACTAGATGGAGTCCACCCTGTTTTTTTTTTAATGAAAAAATGGAGTCCACCCTGTTGTGTCTGAAACGTGCTCGCAGCAGTGCACTTGCCTACAGCTACAGCGGCAAGTGGAAACCAAATTAGATGGTTGCCCTTATTCAAAAAAAAAATTATATGGTTGCCAAGATCCACATGGACGACGGTCACAGCAGGGTGCGGGCAGTGTGTTCAGACTTCAGAGCAATGGTTGCCATACCAAGATTCAATTTTTTCTTTCCACAAAGGTTCATCGCAGGCATGTTCAGACTTCAGACTTCAGAGCAATGGTAGAGTACAATGCTGAGGATAAATTGCACAGAGAAAATCCAATTACACCGTCATCTGTGGCTCAGATCACGCTTTGAAAAATACCACAATAGCAATTCGTGAGTGAAATGATGGAGACAACGGCGCCACAAGCATTTCAAAGACAAATACAGCAGGGATTCAGTAAGACTGACAGATGACAAAACCAGAACACCTATGGCGGCTATGTAGCAGCACAGATCAACATAATCATCATCCCAAGATACATAACAAATGGATACAAAACAGATATACAAGACATGAGCAATCAGCTGACAACATCCCACAGCTTGCACGGTTGCACCCCCCAAGTCGCCTGCAAAGTCAGAGCACACCAGAACATGACACGATCAAAGCTGAAGTCTTTTTGTTACAGCCTGATGCATACATAAAACCATTGTCTACCAACATAACCACACACAAGCTAAGGAGCTAAGCTGCTGATTCTTTGCAATTTAAATAACCGATAGTTTCCAGCTCATACCACAAATACACAGGGCAACAGCGACCACTTAAACAGAGTTCAAAACAAACAAGTTACACCTCTACGGGATAAATACCAGAATAGCAATCAGTTCACAATCTCAGCCTACAATACGCCTACAGTTAACTACACTCAGCGATACAATAGATAGATTCATGCTTCGACCAGGAAACATTGAACCTGTGAACCTTCAACCTTCACCATCAGCCTTGACAAGTGCAGAACTTGGTCCTTCAGCCTTCAGCCTTGACTGGTGCAGAACTTGGAGCCTCGGTGGCAGCGGGTGAATACTGGAGCCAGTCTTTCGCACAGACAAGTGCCTCCACAGTCTCGGGGCGAAGAGAGCTTCTGTACTCATCGAGCATGCGGCTTCCTGTTCCAGCAGTGAATATGGAGCTGCCAGAACTTACCATAGACATAGGAATTGCCAATATGTCACGGGCCATCTTAGAGAGAGTTGGGAATTTCACTGTGTTCAGCTTCCACCAACTCAGAATGTCAAACTCCTGCATCCGTGGAGTGAGGGCCTCATCCAGATACTGCTCCAGTTCAGACTTTGAGGGCTGGCTACTCTGGATCTCGGACAGGTACATATCGAAGTCCAGAAGTCCATCACCAGTGGAAGCAGGACCACCTTGACCGTTATTGGCATTGGCTGGCCCATTATTTGCTTCGCCTTGCTCAACATAGGCCGGAGTCAGTGGGAGTGGCTGAGCCACATACTCCTTATACAGCTCATGCACAGCATCATTGACCACCTTAACATACTTTGCAGCCTCGGCCCCATAAATCTTGGAGTAACTGAACTCAACAAGCTTCATCTTGAAGCGTGGATCCATAACAACAGCAATGGCTAGCACGAGGCTACAATCTTTCCAGTACTTGTCAAACCTCTCATGCATATCCTTAGCTATGCTACTGAATATGGGGTCTTCATGTTCTGTGCCATTTGCTAGTTCTAGCTGAATTTTCCAAGCTTCATGGAAGAAAAGATTTGAAGTTGGGTTTGCTGCTGCCATGATGCTATGTGCAGAGTCATACAACAGTTTCAGGTAATTACTGGCAGCCTCAACTTTCTTCCAATCCTCTGCTGAAGGGGCTTCATTGTAGTTATCATCACATGTCTCTAGTGTAGTGAACGCCTGCTTATAATCCAAGGCAGCCAGCAACATCAGGTAAGTGGTGTTCCACTGGGTTGTAACATCCAGACAGAGGGTCTTGGTACTGGGAATCTCTAGCTGCAAAGCAATCTCAGCAAACTTCTCTTCACGGGCAGAAGAAGCTTTTATGAATTTTATGCTTTCACGGATATTGTAGACCACACCGTGAATTGAAGCAATGACATCTTGTGCAACAGCATTAAGGATATGGGCATAGCACCTCACAACAAACAGCTGTCCCTTGAGCATGAGATTGTTCTTGTTGGAGAGATGATCCCTCAGATTTGCACTGTAGATGTCATGTGAAGAGCATTCATTATCCAATGTGATGGTGAATAGTTTGTCCTTCATATTCCATTCAGAAAGTCCCATGCTAATTGCTTCACTAAGTGCATTCTCTGAATGGGGAGAAGACACCATCATGAAGTTAAGCATTCTTCGGTGTAGTTTCCACTCGGAGTCAATAAACTGCCCTGCAAGTGAAATATAGCCAAGAGTCTGACTAGTCATCCACAATCCTATAGTGAGGCTGATCCTTCCTGGCATAGCGTTGAATGCTTGCAGCAGGTTCTCTTTTTCTTTCTGATAAACAGCATAGACCTCTTGCTCCATGGTCTCAACATCCACAATCCTGAAACGTGGCTGCAGGCTCTCAATAAAAGTGCTGAATGCCGAATGTTGAACAATGTGAAGTGGGTAGTCATGCTGAATTATCATCTTTGCTAGGTACGAGCTGCTGCGGTCTTGATCAAAGGCAGCATTTGCATAACCAGTGTACCTGTAGCGTCTCTTGGCTGGCCGCTCCACACTTCCCTCACCATCA
>CM014274.1:72603963-72636939 GCA_004135705.1 Alloteropsis semialata
GCCGAGATCCAGAGTCCGGACTAGCTACCGGCTCGGTCACGCAGAACGCTGAGTAATTCTCTTGCGAAATCAAAACACTACCGAATTTCCAAAAAATGACTAGTGCTGAACGCGCGCGTCCCCAGATTCCCTCGAAGTAAAAGAAACGTATTTGCACTCTTACCAGCAAGAACTGCATGCAAAATATGAACTCCCAAAAACATGCCATATTTACTACCACATCCACCTTCACGGGCCAACCCGAGCACTCAAAAGCCCACGAAAAAATGGTCTCCTTGAAAAATTCGCACCAGAACAAACAATTTAAGCCCATTTCCCAGGAACCCGCCGCTCAGCAAAGCGCTTGCTCCTCTACGCCTACAGATCCGACGAACCGAGCGCAGCAACACAAACCAGCTCGAGCTGGAACCACCAGATCTAAAGTTCTAAACCCCGAACGGAACAAGAACAATTTTGGGCCGGATTTAGAAGAAGAGGGATATGAGCGGGGAGGAAAAGAGGCGGAGGTTTTTGGAGGGTGTTTGGGGGCTTACGTATGCGGAGGAGAGCAGGCGCAGTGGAGAGGGAGAGGAGGCGAGGTGATCCACCAAATCGGGGGCGGACTCTGGCGGGGGCAGCGGGATTAGGCTCGGCCCAAGAAGGACGAAGCCCGAGCGCGCAAACCCTAGATCTCGCTTGGGAAAAACGTGGGGAGGCGCGATGGAGGGGCTGCGAGCCTGCGACGGACTCACGGACGGTGAGAGGGAGAGAGAAACGGGGGAGGCAGGTCCGGTGGCAGCGGGGGTGGAGCCACGGGCGTGGGGATCGAATGGGCTAGCGGCCCACGTCGATGGGCCTAGTAGTTGGAGCGAGATGGGACGCTGCCGGTGGGCCAGTAGGCAGGGGCCTCCCAGCGTGGACCGGCGGGGAGTCCTGGAGCGCAGCCACCAACACCTTTGTCGGTCAGCCTGCTCAGCGCTGCAATCTTCTCGTGTGCGAAGCTGTTCATGGCCACGAGCTGCTAGCTGTGCTGCGACTCCTCGCCGCCCTCCCTCTTCCAGGCAAGTAAGACCGGGCATGTGATTCACAAGAACTTAGGCCTGGTTTAGATTCGCAAAAAGGGCACCAATTCAATCAAAAGCAACGCATTGAACTATGTGCCCTTCTCTCCTTTTTCAATTCCCAATGCACTTCTAATCATTGAATTCAATCGAATTCCACCAATCTAAATAAGGCCTTATTGTGAAATTTACTGTAGCAAAACTAAACCGAAGATTAGAAGGACTAAACATGATCTAACTATAAAACTAATTACACGGATGGACGGGAAGTCACGAGAGGAATCTATTAAGCCTAATTAATCCGTCATTAGAGATTGTTTACTGTAGCAATCATGGCCAAATTAGGCTCATTAGATTCATTTCGCGAAGTTACCCGGGTTGTGAAATGGGTTTTGTCAGTTATCCATATTTAACACTCCTAATTAGTAACCAAACATTCGAATTTACTGTAGCAAAACTTATCTAATGGAACTAAACACGGCCTGAGGCGCGCCGAGCTTTCGTGGCCATTCGTGGGATCCGGAGGGGCTAGCGTCGCGCGTGAGAAAACGGAGTACTGATGACATAAACGGGAGACGAGTTGGTTCGGCCAATTTGGTGGGATGGATCCGTCCTCTATTTTGGAGGTATATTCTTCAAAAATGATGTCTCGTCCCATTTGTCTTCCAACCAAACATATGTGGGGATAGATTCGTCATGTCCTGTCCCGTCCTATCCCTCCAACCAAACACACAAGTCGACGAGGCAGAGTTGGCCGGGGCCGAGGCGTCGGTGGCGCTGGGCCAAGACAGAATGGAACGGTGGCGGGGAGACTGGTTGCGCTAGCTTGATGATGAGTAAGACAAAACTCTGTGTGGCTGACAGCTGGTCCCACGGCTAAGAGCACACAAAACGCCGTCCATTCCATCTGTCTCTCGTTCCTCTAACCAAACATAAAAATAGATTTATCTCTTCCCTCTAACCAAACACATGGTGGAATAGCTCCGTCCCTAAAAAGAGGGACGACCCTGTCCTGTCCCTCCATGTCTCCCAACCAAACACCCCCCTACTGGACCAGTGCGAACGGTGGCGAGCAGTAGAAAGAGCGGTAGAGAAGGCGTGGGCCACAAGGGCGTCATCGCGCGCGCGTTGGTGACAAACGGCGATGAATAACCACGGCTGCGACGAGCCTCCTCTCCCGTCCATCTTACGTAGGTGGTAAAACGGTATCAAAATTTAGCCTACTAATTTTAAGGATAGAACTGGATAAGAACCGAGCTAAAATATTATATATTTTTGAACTAAAATTAATTAGGGTTAAGTTAATTAAGAAGAAGACCTAAGGGTCATGATGATTTACCCCCCCCCCCTAATATTACATCTTAGCCTTCCTCCCCATCGAATTAGTCCCCTCCACAATAGCTTCTCGACATCAAACTTCCTCTCTCACTACCCGCGAATTAGTCCCCTCCACAATAGCTTCTCACCATCAAACTCCCTCTCTCACTACCCGCTGCCATCAATCGACAGTGTTCCTATCATCTAACCGTGCTATCCTCATTGCCCAACCAAGCTCGATAGCCATAGAAACTCTTGAAGTACACCCCTCCCCGACGCTGGCAATAGACTCCGATGATAAACAACATTGTGAATTTTCTAAGATGGGATGGACTCCTAACACACGGTCCATTAGTATCATTTTCGGTAAAGCTTTCCAAACCTTAAGCGCAACAAGTAACCTAGAATCTTAAACCATATGCATCCTCTCTCCTCAAAGATCTACCCAACGTCGCAGAAATAAGATAGGAAGAAAATTACAATGCGGCGAGACAGACAAATAAGAGCAGCTGATTAGGAAGGAAACTTAGATGACAAGCCTCCTTGCATGGTCCGGTGTGGAATTCTGGATTGCGCCTGACGGCAGGTAAAGATCAAGAGGCGTAAAACCAGAGGCGCAAATGAATCCATCTAGTCATGTAAACGTATCAATGACACACTCCTCTATTGTCGTTGTTCGCTTCCCTCGTTGTCCCGTAATGTTAGTTCCCTCTTCATGCTAGCCTGATGGCACTGAATTCCCTTTCTCAGTACTGTCATCGACTGACAGCTTCCCTTATGTCTTACTATTCTACCAGTATCGCCCAACCCCTTTCTAAACTCGATAGCCATGGAAACTATGATAGCCTCCCTCCTTGGACCCCAACAGCCGGCTACGACGAACACCAGCATGCCCCCCACCTGACAACAAGCGGAGGAATGATCCTGATGCGCTGATGATTAGTATGATTTCCGGTTGCTCTTCCAAATTGCACTATTAGTGCAACAAACAACCTACAAAATTTCAAACCATGCGCATCCCCCTCCCCCCAAGATCTACCCCAAGTGACACATATCTATGAACTTGCATGGAAAGAAATTATTACGTGGCAAAGGTGACAAATCGGGGCAACAAATTAGATACCAAGTTTGGAGAGGGCCTCCCTACATGGTTTGATGAGGAATTCTCGATTCTACCCGATCAACGCGTAAAAATGGATCGAGAGGCGTAAAACAATAAACACAAATGAATCAACCTAGTCATGTAAACACATCAGAGACACACTCCTCTGTCGTCTCTCTTCACTTCCCTCATTGTCCCGAACATTAGTTCCTCCCCTCCTTGCTAGCTCGGTGGCACCGAACTCCCTCTCTCACTACCGTCATAGACCAGCAACGTCCTCGGCGTTTTACCATGCTACCAACATTGCCCAACTCTTAAACTCGATAGCCATGAAAACTCGGCCCCCCTCTTCAGACCCCGATAGCCGACTTTGACGACGGACACCAGCATGCGGCCCACCTGACAACGAGCGGAGGAGCTTCTAAGATAGAAAGAACTCTTGACACACGGATGATTAGTATCATTTCTGCTAAAAGCTCTTCCAAATTGCACTTTTGTGCACCAAACAACCTAGAAATTTCAAACCATGCGCATCGCCTCCTCCCCCACAAGATCTACCCCAACGGATGCAGATATATTAACTCACATGGGGAAAAAAGTATAACACGGCGAGAGAGACGAATCAGAGTGATAAATAAGAAAGGGTCTCACTGTATGGTTCGGTGGGGAGTCTTGGATTCCACTCGGTCGACAAGCAGAAATCGGGAGGCGTAAAACCAGGGGTGCAAATGGATCCATCTAGTCGTGCAAACACATCAGAGACGCGCTCCACTATCCTCGCTCTTCGCTTCCCTCATCTCCCCCATTAGCCCTCTCCACACCAGCTCAGTGGCATTAAATTCTCTCTCTCACTACCATCATTGACCAACAGCATCTCCACCGTCTTGCCGTGCTACACTCATCGTCCACCCCCCTTGAAAACTAGATAGCCATGGAAACTCTAGTAGCACCCCTCCCCGCACCTCGGCAGCCAACTCTGACGAGGGATGCCAGTGTGCAACCCACCTTACAACAAGCAGAGGAGGCTTCTAACATGGAATGGACTCCTGACGCGCTGACGATTAGTACCATTTGCGGTAAAGATCTTCTAAATTTCACTTAAGCACGACAAACAACCTAGAAATTTCAATCCTCCCCCAGATCTACTGCAAACAACGTAAATCTATGAACTCACAAAGAAAGGAAATTATAACGCAGTGAGATAGATGAATCAAAGAAACAAATCAGGAAGGGAACTTAAATTCCAAGTTTGGAGTGGGGAGGAGAGAGCTTACAAGCAAAGGAGAGGAGGTGATGTCCGAGATCCAAAATCCTACCAGCTGTGGCTCGGCCCAAGAAGCGCCTCAAGGTTGAATAGGTGTGTAGATCTGGTTTCTAGTGTAGCGAGATTTGGAAGAGGAGAATGAATAAGTAGAAGGGGTCGGGGAAGGGTGGAGGCGTGACGAGGTCTGCAATGGAAGGGTGGGGCCAGGGTTGAGACGTTTCAATTGATTCATGGGTCGTGGACCATCCCTTATTCTGCGTGTTGTCCTCGTGTTGTGGCCCTTGTCTCGAGACACACTTGGTAGGTGGGCCATGGTCAAGTGATGCATATGGTTTGGGCCGAATGTCTATGTCTCTTTGTGTATAATGACTTGCATCGGCCACATAAATAAAACGATGCATTGGCTAGCGGATGATTGTGCTTTGAGGCATGGTGGAGGTACGATGGAGTTGTCAGAAGCATGGTTACTAGAGTCGGCTTGATCCAAGGTGGCTCATCGAACAACTATAGAAAACAACGACCCTGACAACGATGGCACCTCTCCTGTAGTCTTTGATGTGTATGTGTTTGGGTATGTCGTCAAAAAGATAAATACGCACGCATGCTCATCCGTACGAACATGCATGTGCAACATGTTGTTGTGAGTACTTAGTTATGGAAGAATGATTAATTATAATACGAACACTCATAATCTCGAGCACAGGATCTCACCTTAATCTTCTTCTGTCTATTAAGAGGAAGAGCAAACGACGTGTACAGGATCTCAATAGGCAGAAGAAGATTAAGGTGATTACAGAGCGTGAACGAGCGATGAAGCACACAATCCAACCTATGCCACTAAGGCTAAGCACAACACATACAAGATTGCAAAAGAGAGACTGACAACCAAGTTCCACAAGTGGCCAAGGCCAAGTAAGCTACGGCACACTATCATCCGATAATTACAAACTATGATTTTATCTCAAAGATTCAAAGGCAGGGTCGACGCAACAATGCTTCTACCGAAATGGATTGTAACTGAGGACATCATCGATATTGTTGGCCTCACGCAAAGCCAAGAAAGGGTTTTGGCCACAATACCAACGCGGCAACCTCCATACCGAGTACCACCGACAACTAAGCATATGGAGCCTAAACCTCCAAACCATCGGTCAATCTAGGCAGCGGACTGTATGACAACGTATGTGCGTATTTGTGTGGACGTCTATGTGTTGTGCCAAGTTTAAAAATAGAATATAGAATAATAAGATTGTTTCTACTACGTAGTATGTGTAACAAGGCTATATTTGTGGTAATGCATCTGCACACCTAGCTTTGTTGTGTCATCTTCAATCGGGAGTGCATCCTGGCGAGCGTCTCCCGGAACCTGCCGAGGTCCAGGCTCACGTTCTGCCCGCGCAGGTACACGTGCTCCACGAGCTCCCACTCCTTGCTCCCCTGCTCCCGCCTCGCCCTCGCGGGGTCAGCCACGACGACGTGGTCTGCCGGGTACTTGCGGCTCAGCGAGCTCTCGCGCGCGCTCACGTCGTACTGCTCGTAGCGCAGCCCCATCCTCGCCGCCGGCACGCCGAAGAGGTTGCGCGAGAGCTGGGTGATGCCCAGCGGCGCGATCTGGGCCAGCGCCGCGCGGCCGGGGCGCAGGAACAGGAGCGTGGTCAGGTCCGCGCCGTGCACGCCCACCAGCGCGTCGTACGCGCTCACCGACGCGTACACGGCCGAGAGCGGCGCCCCGGTGGCCGTCTCCATGATGTCCACGTCGAACCCCACCGACGCCGCCAGCCGCGCCATGTCCGCCTGGTTCTCGATCACGCGCCTCCCCTTGCGCGACACGATCCCGAGCCTCGGCCGCTCCCGCGGCTTCGTCTCCGGATTGCCGCCGCCGCCGCCGCTGTCTTTGGGCTCGGCGTACACGTCGGCGAGGAACCAGTGGAAGTCGACGATTGTCTTGCTGTCGCGGAGCCGCGTGGAGTTGACGGTGAGGTAGTCGTGGTAGCGGGTCCCGACGATGGCGCCGGGGAAGCAGTGCGTCCTCTTGTCCGTGAGCAGGTCGACGACATGGTACCCCGAGAGGCCGGAGATGATCTCGCCGTACACGCCGGCCCACCGCGGGCTGTACGAGAGCACCGCGAGCACGACGCGGCGGCGGAGGTGCTGCGACGTCAGCCACAGCGGCAGGAACCCGTCGTTGAACACGTGGAACAGGTTGTGGCTGTATCCCCCCGCCGTCACGACGAAGACCGGCGCGTCGTGCCTGACGTCGCACCGGCGCCCGGCGGCCTCCTCCGGCCGGGCCACACGGAGCCTCACCTCGTGGATGGTCCTCGTGATGTAGCCGTCCCACTTGCGCGTGTAGGGCCGTATTCGCTCCTCAACTGCGGCGGCGGACCCGCCACCGCCGAGCGCCGCCGGCGGGAACAGCAGGAGCGAGAGGGACGCGGCGTCGGTGCGCACGTCGCCGGCCATGAAGCAGACGTCGGAGTGGTAGTCCGTGCGGTCGCAGCAGATAGTGTGGTTGGGCAGGGACGAGCACGGGGAGCCCACCTGATTGTCAAGAACCTCCTTTACGGCGCCGCCGTCTTCCTGATCTGCATCGACGCCGCCGACGTGCTCCGGCCCGAGCTGCACCGACGATGTCGCGCTGCTCGTCGAGAAGAAGCCGGCGATGGCGCCGTACGGGGCGGGCGCGGAGAGGAAGCGCGGAGCGTAGAGGAGCGCGCACATGGTGACGACGGAGAGTACGAGGGAGAGCTGGGCGGCGAGCGCCGCCCACCTCCCCCTGGTGTGCTTGACGGCCGCCGCGTCGTCGTCCATGGTGGCATTCAGCCCGGGCACCTTCGAGGCCGCCATGCCGCCTTCAAGTTCAAGCTGCTCGATCAACCGATCAGTGTGCTAGGGCTGGGAAGTAAATGAGAACGGGGTGGCCGGCTTGCCGCCGGCGTCTCGCGTGCGCGCGGCAGCTCACTGACGCCGCTATGCCTTGTCTCGACCCGACGCGATCGTGTAAGCCCAGAACATGATGCCCAGCAAAGGGCCATGCTGATGATATAAAGATTTTAACAAAGCCAGTTGCAGTAGGCGGCACGATCCAGTTGACCGGCCGGCGAGGCAGGAGCCACCGGGCGCAGGAGCCGGAATGCGTGTCACGTGTCCCTGGCTGCTTATGCACACACGTTAGCACGTACTAGTACGAGGTATAAAAGAATTCACAAGTGGCTTTGCCGATCTCTAGGCGGTGCATATATGCTCACGGATCGAGCTTGCGTTGGCCTTCCTGACCACTTGCGAGATTTCGCCCATTTGGCCTTGAATTACGGCGTCCAGCGTTAGGATCTTGGGCCCGGTTGAGTCCTTTGCACGCGATCAGATCGGATGCCCCTATGTGCCAAATTTAGTTGTGCCGTGCATTTTACTCCACGCTAGAGTGACTTCGTGCTATTTGATTATCTTGTTTGATCTTTTTCTTTCAAAAGACCATGCAGACGCTCACACACGCACGCACACTCACCTCTATAAATACACGCACGCAAACCCTACCACTATGAGCATCTTCGAGAAATTGGGCTGGCTGTTCTAATCTTGAAATTGATGAACCCCTATGAATACACGTACGTAAATTCTACGCCTATGAGCACCTTCAAGAGATTGGACTGGCTGTTCCGATCTTGAAATTGATGAAGTCACCACATGCGCCTCGCCATCGATGGGCGCGTCGCCTACCACTGAAAGAATAGCGTCGGTTAAATCCTGGAATGAGACTCGAACCTGGGTAGACAAGTTCCACCACAAGGAACCTAACCAACCAAGCTACGCTTAGTTCCACAATTAGCCACATAGAATTTAGAGCATATGATAAATTAAACTTGGCCAAATATAGACTAGTTCAGCTTAACATATAAACAAAAATGTCCTATATTTCAGGACGGACGAAGTATGTCTTATATCAAGTATGATAAAGAACGGAGTGACCTAATTAGAGTACATTTTTTGTCAAGATTACTGTCGGAGTTATCGTCCGGCAGTCCACCCGGGGGTACCCAATTGGTTGATTTGTAGGAAAAGGGCAATCGCAGGACTAGGGAGCTCGAGGTAACACAGAGACGCAAGGTTTATACAGGTTCGGGCTACCCAGAGGTATAATACCCTACGTCCTGTGTTCGGGAGTCTTGTATTGCTTCGCTCGGCAGTGCTCCAGGGAACAATGGCGAGTTTGTGATTACAATGAAAATGGTGAAGAACGAGATGATGGGGAATTGGATGTCCCTCAAAGGGTCGCCCTAGGCCGCCTTATATAGGCCGACGACCTAGGGTTTACAAGTCAGTTTCCTAATCCTGTTCGACTATAACAAGGAAACTAATCTGAGTCGACGTGCCTTGCAAGCTAAGTCATCACCAATCTTGTCCATCAAGTTCGGAGATCCTCATGGGCTGGCCCACATCATTGTCAGACGTGGGCCCAGGCCGACTGTCACCCCTGTCGGTAATGGGCCCCGAGGTACCCATATCCCACAATTACCTAGTCTTATGATGTACTTACCTGAATATAACATTTCACATAATATATAGCAGAGGAGGAGGAGGAAGATATGGATGCAGGGTGTGGCACCAGGACACAAACTTGTGTCAATTTTGAATGGAAGAGTCGAGCGGGGGAGCTTACGACGAAACCCGCAGGGGTATTAGACGGGTGTCACTATGGATCAATGATAAATGGAAACTGATATGTCTTCGTTTGACCCCAAAGGTGTTAGGGCGTCTGCATGTTATAAAATGAAGACGAATAAACGATGAAGAAGAACAAATCAAACCGCAGGGGACACGAGATTTAAAGTGGAAAACCCTCCCAATGTGGAAGGGAAAAACCACAGGCGCCAGCCAGCAACACTTCACTATCAAGAGTCGGGTTACAACGCCGTTCGGCGGCTTACAAGAAGATAATGAATTAATCAAGGAGAAACCCTAATTGGATATATATGCTCCGGCCCAAGCCTCCAGGCGACGGGCCTCCGCTTCGCTCCGTCAGAAGTCGGCCTTTATTGTGCAACTGAATTTGGAACATAACTCAACAAACTCCACCTTGAGACAAATTCCTTCTTGTAGCATAAAACAACACCTTCATCCTGAACACATCAGAGAAAAATACATCTGGCGCCAAATAGCCTCCAGGACTATTCCATTATACCAACTAAGCTTGAGCATAGCTCAAACTTAGCAACAGGAACT
Organism: Alloteropsis semialata; assembly: GCA_004135705.1. NCBI lineage: Eukaryota > Viridiplantae > Streptophyta > Magnoliopsida > Poales > Poaceae > Alloteropsis > Alloteropsis semialata. Next base: position 72,613,907 of record CM014274.1, read on the forward strand.
GGCTTTGTCAACATATCAGCAGGATTATCATGAGTGCTTATCTTGCATACCTTTAGCTTACCCTTTTCGATCTCATCACGAACATAATGGTACTTGATCTCAATGTGCTTTGTCCTCTCATGAAACATCTGATCTTTAGTGAGACATATTGCACTTTGACTATCAGAGAATAGGTTAATGCAAGAATCAACTCCACAAAGCTCAGCAAACAATCCTTTCAACAAAATTAACTCCTTGCATGCTTCAGCAATAGCCATGTACTCAGCTTCAGTAGTAGACAGAGCAACAACAGGCTGCAATGTAGCCTTCCAACTCACAGCACAACTCCCAATAGTGAACACATAACCTGTGAGCGACCGTCGCCTATCCAAATCACCAGCATAATCAGAGTCCACATTGCCAATAAGTCCCTTATCGGTTCTGCCAAACTTCAAACAAGAATCTGCTGTTCCCCGAAGATACCTGAAAATCCACTGAACTGCCCTCCAGTGTTCTTTACCAGGATTAGACATGTATCTGCTAACCAAACTCATAGCGTATGATAAATCTGGGCGAGAGCAAACCATGGCATACATCACAGAACCAACAACACTAGAATATGGAACCTTTGACATGTACTCAACATCATCATCTGTACTAGCACATTGCTCAGCTGATAATTTAAAATGCGGTGCAATAGGAGTACTAACAGGCTTTGCATCATGCATGTTGAAACGCTGAAGAACCTTTTTAATGTAACCATGCTGACTAAGAAACAACAAACCAGATTTTCGGTCTCTAGTAATTTCCCTACCTAGAATTTTCTTAGCAGCACCAAGGTCCTTCATGTCGAACTCACTACTCAACAATTTCTTCAATGTAGTGATTTTTTTTTCTGCTCTTGGTAGCAATCAACATATCATCAACATATAACAGCAAGTATATAGGTGATCTATCAACAAGCTTAATGTAAACACAGCTATCATATTTGGACCTTTTGAAGCCATGTGACAACATAAATGAATCAAACCTTTTATACCACTGACGAGGGGATTGCTTCAAACCATACAAGGATCTTTTCAATTTGCAAACAAAATTCTCCTTGCCAGGCACTATGAACCCTTCAGGCTGGTCCATGTGTATCTCCTCCTCAAGCTCTCCATGCAAAAACGCAGTCTTCACATCTAACTGTTCAAGCTCAAGATCATGTGTGGCAACAATACTGAAAAATGTGCGAATTGAGCTATGCTTCACAACTGGAGAGAACACATCATTGTAATCAACACCAGGAATCTGACTGTACCCTTTTGCTACTAACCTTGACTTGAACTTTGGAGGCTCACTAGGAGACAAACCCTCCTTTCTCTTGTAGATCCATTTGCAGCGGACAGGCTTCTTTCCCTTAGGCAAGGGCACAAGCTCCCACATGCAGTTCTTCTCAAGAGACTGCATCTCCTCCTGCATAGCTGAGATCCACTTCTCACGGTCACCACAGTCAATAGCTTCAGTATATGTTACCGGCTCATAACTACTCTCCACCTGTTTAGCACAACTCAAAGCATAATAAATCATATTACATTCTTCAATAAGACGGTCGAGGTCCACAACCCCTCTTTGATCTGCGATGAGCAATAGGCAGATCCTCCTCTGGCTGCAAAACAGGAGGTAAGTGCTGAACATCATCATGAGACTCATCGCCAGCAACTTCAGTTTCCTGATCATCCATAGGCGGCTCTACCTGCACGCCTTCCTGATCATCCACGTGCTCCACCTGTACGCTGATATGCTGCATCTCTTTTTCAGAAATATCTGGAACATGATCTGAAGACAAACTGTCATTAAACATCACAGATTCATTGAAAACAACACTCCTGCTCATGAAAGTCTTTCCTGTTTTGGGATTCCACAATTTATATCCTTTAACTCCCGAACCATAACAAAAAAAGACATTTAATAGCTCTAGGCTCCAATTTACCATTGTCAACATGAGCATAAGCAGTACAGCCAAAAACTTTCAACTGTGAATAATCAGCCGGTGTGCCAGACCATACCTCAATGGAAGTTTTCTTATTAAGTGGGATAGAAGGCGACCTGTTTATCAAGTAGCATGCAGTGTTAGCAGCTTCCGCCCAGAAACGCTTATTCATCCACGTGTTGGACAGCATGCAACGAGCCTTCGAGATGATGGTTCTGTTCATGCGCTCAACCACACCGTTTTGCTGTGAAGTATACGGTATGGTGTGATGCCTGACAATGCCTTCCTTCCTGCAATAATCATCAAAAGCAGCAGAACAGAACTCTCCACCATTATCAATACGAAGCACTTTTACCTTCATCTCAGTTTGCCTTTCTATCATAACCTTCCACTGTTTAAATGCAGCAAAAGTATCATCTTTATTTTTCAGAAAGCAAGGCCATACTTTTCTAGAGTAGTCATCAATGATAGTAAGCATGTAACGAGCACCACCATAAGAAGGCTTACGAGAAGGATCCCATAAGTCAGCATGTACATAATCAAGAGTACCTTTGGTAGTATGAACAGAGGTATTGAATTTTACCCTCTTATGCTTCCCAAAAATACAGTGCTCACAGAACTTCTTGCTACTCAAAGTGCAGCCATCCAGCAGGTTTCTCTTCATCAATTCTGCCATACCAAGTTCACTCATATGTCCAGGACGCATATGCCAAAGGTCAGTCTTACTAGGTTCAGCATTAGTAACAGCAGCAGCGGAAACAGAACTTTGTAAAATACTTCCTCTAAGAACATATAACTTTGCAGAATTCAGATCACCTACCAAACAAATAAGGGAACCCTTTGATACCTTTAAAACTCCACCAGAACCGGAGTATTTGAATCCTTCTGCATCAAGTGTGCTGAGCGAGATGAGATTTCTTGTCATCCCTGGTATGTATCTCACATCTTTCAATGTGCGTGTCATGCCATCATGAGCTTTGATCTGAACAGAGCCGATGCCCACAATATCACGCGGGTTATCATCTCCCATACGCACGACATCTCCTTTCTGCACAGGTTTATAGGAACTAAACCAATCTCTGTTAGTGCAGAAATGAAAAGAACATGCGGAATCAAGTATCCATTCATCATGACCAGAAACACAGCCAGCAAGAACAATCAGACAATCTCCTGAATCGGAATTCCCAGCACCCAAGACAACAGAGGCCTTACCATCAGAATTATTTTTTCTGTTCTCCTTATTCTTAAGCTTCCAACAATCCTCAATAAAATGAGTTTTCTTCTTACAGTACTTACAGAACTTCTTGGGCGGTTTGGACTTAGAACGGCCTCTGCCGTCCTGGCTCTTGTCACGCTCGTTGCTTTCGTTGGAGGATCTGTGCTCACTTCTGCCTCTCACATGCAGTGCATCACCCTTGGAGGACGACCCATCAGACTGCACCATGCCTTTCATCTTCTCCCTGGACTGGAGTGCCTCATAAAATTCCGCTAGGGTTAGTTCATCATGGCTCAAAAGTATGGTGTCACGAAAATTAGCAAACGAACTAGGCAGAGAGCATAACAGCAAGAGGCCTAAATCCTCATCCTCATACTTCACCTCCATGTAACGAGGGCCTTATTCCTCGCTCCGGCCCAAGCCTCCCGGCGACGGGCCTCCGCTTCGCTCCGTCAGAAGTCGGCCTTTATTGTGCAACTGAATTTGAAACATAACTCAACACTGCAGTGGTACCGTCGAAGTCGACGGCTGACGTGGAGTGGATTGCGTGCTCGTCTTCAACTGGCCACTACTCTCTCCGTCCTAAAAAAAAATACAACTCTCGCATTTCGAGGAGTCAAACAATTTTAAGTTTGACTAGATTTATAGAAAATAATACTAAAATTTACGGTACTCCCTCCATATTGTAAAGGAAGTCGTTTTGAGATTGTCCTGAGTCAAACTTTTTAAACTTTGACTGCAAATATTTTTTATCTGTTAAGTTTAGAAATATGAAAATAGTACGAGTAGATTCGTATTGAAAAATTGTTTCATAAAAATACACTTTAAATATATTTTATAAATAGTTTATAGTAAAAAATATTAGTCAAAGTTATGTTTTGGAGACTGTGTCAATCTCCTAAACAACTTCCTTTACAATATGGAGGGAGTACAAATAAGTATCATTAGATTGATCATGAAATTTATTTTTATACAAAATCTATTTAAAAGTATAAGTGTTAGTAATTTTTTATATAAACTTGATCAAATTTGAAATTGTTTGACTTTTTGAAAAACGAGAGTTGCATTTTTTTTTACGGAGGGAGTACAACGAAAGACGAGCAAAAGGCCCACTGTATTTTCGCAGGAGCGTGCTCCGTGCGAACAGATCGCTAGCAATTTTTTTTTTCCCGTTCTCTCCCTTCCATATCAATAGCCTAGTAATCTAGCTACGTCGTCCACTGCTGGAGACGCTCTTACTAGTAACTAGTAAAGTGTTTTGTTATTGCTGGTCCCTACTATATAAGGATTATTAATTTATAGTGACGTGTCATGCATCCATCATTTTTTTCACATCACTGACGACCGTTTCATGTGGTAATTTTTTTTCTCGTGTCACTAATGTCCCGTGTCACGTAGCGATTGAAGATTTAGGAATGAACAAGAAGATTGATGTGGCAATTCTCAGTCAAGCTCCTGCAAAAACACACACAAATCACACGATGGATACAAACATGCCTGAACCAAAATATAAAATATATATAGTACATGTAACCAAACGCACCATTTGGCAAGATTTAACCTTTTTAAGACAAGACAGATGCTCAAATTTTACACAGATACGAGGCTGCGGCCGAAGAAATACTGATTTCTAAGCTATCTACTCCCTCCGTCCAAAAAAAAATACAATTCTAGCATAGTGACATGTTTTAGTATCTCAAGTTTAACCAATTATAGATTAAAAAAAATATAAATATTCATGAGATGAAATAAATATCATTGGATTAGTTACAAAATGTATTTTTATAATAAATTTATTTAAAACCATAAATATGAATATAACTCGCTAAAACTTGGTCAAACATGGACCACTTTAAGTGGCACGCAATATATAATTACATTCTTTTTGGGACAGAGGGAGCAGAAGGGAAGTATTATGTGTGAGTCTGTGCCTCTGCAGCCGCGGGCACCTGGCTCGCTTCTTGCTGCAGCACCTGAGAGCGCATCCTGGCCAGCGTCAGCCCGAACCTGGCGAGGTCCAGGCTTACGTTCTGCCCGTTGTACACGCCGCCGATGAAAGGCTCTCTTTAGTTCGCTCGATTCGATCGAATTCGCGCTCTGTTTTATGCATTGAACAACGTGTTCCTTCTCTGCTTTTTCGATTTCCAATGTATTTTTCTACAGTGCATTCGATCGAATTCGCGCGAAAACAAAGCTGAAGTACCAGTCCCAGTCCCCCGCAACGGCGCTCCCCTTCCTCCGCTTCGCGCTCTCCGGGTCGGCCACCATGACGTGGCGCGGTGGGTGCCTGCGGCTCAGCGAGCTCTCGCGCCCGCTCACGTCGTACTGCTCGTAGTGCAGCCCCATGCTCGCCGAAGAGGCCGCGCGCGAGGTCGCCGATGCCCAGCGGCGCGATGTTAGCAATTAGCAGGGTAGCGGGGATAGGATTTGGAAGAATTGGAATCTGAGTAAGAGAGCAAGAGGAAGACAAGAACAGAGGAAGCTTAATTCAGAAGCAACTGAGTTCATACATCCATAATCTCCCTCTCTTCTCTCGCACTCCAGTATATGTAATCGGCATTACATGGGCTCAGCCCAAATGAGTGTGCACAGGCACTTTCGCTTCGTCGACCATTGATTGCCGAGACTGGCGAGTTGGTTTCCTGGGCCTAGCCCATCCACGGCAACAGGCCTACATTATCTCCATCAGTCAACAGGTACTGACACGCGACCTGGGCGAGCGCCCCGCGCCCCGGGCGCAGGAACAGGAAGCTCGTCAGGTCCGAGCCGTGCACCCCCACCAGCGCGTCGTACGCGCGCACCGACGCGTACAGCGCCGAGAGCGGCCGCGCGGCGGCGGCGGCGGCAGCGGCGGTGCCGGTCGTCAGGACGCCCACGTCGAACCCGGCCGACGCCGCGTGGCGCGCCACGGCCGCCTCGTTCTCGATCATGCGCGTGCCCCTGCGCGACACGATCCCGAGCCTTGGCCGCCGCGGCGGCCGTTGCTGTACTGTCGTCTCCGGCTTGCTGCCGCTGCTGCCTGGGACGTTGCCGACGACGACGGATCGTACACGCCGGCGAGGAACTGGTGGAAATCTACGATGGTCTTGTTGTCCCGGAGCCGAGCGGGGTCGACGGCGAGGTAGCCGTGGAAGCGGGTCCCGACGATGGCGCCGGGGAAGGAGTGCGTCCTCCAAGGTTTTCGGTCCTCCTGTCCCCGAGCAGGTCGACGACGGGGTAGCCCCAGAGGGCGGAGATGATCTCGCCGTACTTGCCGGCCCACCGCGGGTCGTACGAGAGCGCCGCGAGTACGACGCGGTGGCGGAGGTGCTGCACCGTCAGCCACGCCGGCAGGAACCCGTCGTTGAACGCGTGGAAGTAGTTCTGGTTGTAGCCCCCCCGCGCCCGCCGCGACGCGGCACGACGTGCCGGTCGTCGCACCGGTGCGCCGCGGCCTCCTCCGGCCGGGCCACCCGCAGCCGCACCTCCTGGATCTCGCCCATGACCTTGCCGTCCCACTTGCGCGTGTAGGGCTGCATCCGCTCCTCCGCGGCGGCGCCCGGCGCCTGTGGCGGCGGGAACAGCAGGAGCGACAAGGATGCGGCGTCCGTGCGCACGTCGCCGGCCATGAAGCAGACGTCGGCGTTGTAGTCCGAGCGGTCGCAGCAGATGGAGTGGTTGCGCAGCGACGAGCACGGGGAGCGCACCTGGTTGTCAGGAGCCAGCTCCGCGTCGCCGGCGACGCCCGGCACGAAGAAGCCGGCGGCCCCGCTCGGGGCGGGCATGGCGGGGAAGCGCGCGGCGTAGACGAGGAAGCACAGGACCACGGCGGGGGACACGATGACGAACTGCACGAGCCGCCATTTGCCCCTGCTCTTGACGGCTGCATTGTCTTCCAGGGCGGCGTAGAGTAGAGGCCGGCCCGTAGCGGCGTAGATAACGTGGTGCTACAGTAAATAATATCTAATGACGGATTAATTATACTTAATAGATTCATCTCATGATTTTCCGTCCATCTGTGTAATTAGTTTTATAATTAGATCATGTTTAATCCATCTAATTAGCATCCTCAAACTTGATGTGACATTTTCGGCAAGTTCTCGCTCCCAACTAAACAAGGCCAGAAGAATTAAGTGAAGATGACTGACTTCTCAGAGAAGGCACGAAATATGCGTAAACCATTAATGTTCTGGTAAGGAAGAGATTTGAGTAAATCACTCACACCATACACCAATTTGTAACATTGCATCATTTTAGCCCATCAAGTTGCAAGTTGTTAATTGTGCAATGCCATGCAACAAGTTGTTTGACATGTGTATATACGGTCCAACATACACCAAATCAGTGTATTTTGCTACTATGGCATGCACGTCTTGCGTGGCAAACCCTTCCACCACACCTCCTGTGTTGCTATTGGTCGCTCTTTAGCACCACTTATCTGCCACTAGCGCTCCTTATCCTGTGTTTTCAAAAAACTAGAAAGCACTGGGCGCGGCATTGCCGCGCCACCTTGGAGTCCGCCATGGAGGGAATAACCTGAAGATGGAAGAGATGGCTTGATTTCTTTCTAGAGTGGTCATTTTAATCCTTGTCCCAAAAGATGCAGTGTCTAAGGGTCGCTCGACTTAAAGTTTTAAACTAATCATATACTACCATTTGCTACTTCGGTAGGACGGAAATTGATGGGTATTGCAAGGGGGAATGGTAAAACCCTATTAGGACAACAAAATAAAATAACAGTAAGATCTTATCATAAGAGCAATGTAGCCATGTAGTGTTGGCCCAATTGCTTGTAAATATACATCCAGATCAGGATCTAAAACCTAGCCACTTGGAGTCAGTTTGTTTGAGTGTCAACTGAATCTCTGGCCTGCATTGTTCGTAGAATGTCAGAGGATTGGTGTAGTTGATATGTACATATGCCACTGAATCTCGTGGAACACAAACACTGCCTACCATTGGTTTATGCCATATTACCTTCTTTCCTTTTACTGCACAAATCTGCAACAAGCTTGTATGTCTTCAACAAAGCATCCAGTGACTGCAGACAAGGAACCATGTTATATGTTTCCAAGTTTCCAAGTGTTGAACTGGTTCCTACTTTCATAGAAAACTCATGTCATCTTGAGTTGAGCACTTGATCTCGAACAACAATCAGGTGAATCGGGAGAGAGAAATACTAAGGGTGATGCTCCAATGCAGGAGTTCAACGATTAAGAGTAACTTATAGTTTTCTGAGAATGCTCAAATGAACATTAATCTTATCACCTAAGGTGAGAATCTGAATATATAAGAAATGTTTTAGATAAACCTTTCCGTTTATTATTTCAATTATACATCAATATATGAATGTTATTGTTTAGATTCAGAAAAAAGGGATCATTCTTCTCCAGTTAAAAGTACCACTAAGAAGCTTCAAACATCTACTAAAGAGGATAAAATGGAATCCAAAAATAAAATAGAAAGTGGTATTTTCAGATATGAGAGTATACAATTTCAAATTTCACAACTGCTAAGGTGATGCTCCGAACCTAGTAAAGGTCAACATACCTGCACTACAAATTCCCCATTCTCCAGATCATGTGCAACCAGTACACCAAGTGCGCCTTGGTTAAAAATGGAGAACAGCATCCAAGCCTATGATTGGATAAATATTTGCCTATATGTCTGCTAAAAAATGCACAATGACCAGTTTCTGCAAGTCCCTTTCACCCTCCATAGATATACCAGTCAATTCGCGCACTATGCTTTTGCACCATCTGTCCCTAGTAGCAGATCACAGTGTAGCTTTCTCTCTGTTAAATGATGCTCCAATCAAATGCCCTCATCGGTCTACTGAAGGGATGTCCATTCATGTCCCATCAATATTTTTTTTCCAGTTCCACATCTTTTGTTCAGTTACCAATCTCCCCAAGAAAGCATATCGGGGAACCAATTTATTCCAGCTTCTTGAGTGACAAGATAACCTGTCATAGTAACATACAATCATTTTATCTAAGTGACAAGGTAATGTGTAATCTAGCAAATGGCTTGTTGAGATTATTTTCTAGCATAGGATTTATAATGAATAGGAAACTAAGATGGAAGCAAAACATATGATTTCTTTTATTGCTACTCAGCATGACAGCACGGGAAAAAAACAGTGTTGTGCTGTCATTATACCCTCTGCTCCACAAAATCATTATGGTCATATGAGACAACGAACTTTCTAATAATCTTGTTGAGATTGCAATTAGTGCCTATGTCCAAGATAATCACAAGTTTAGCTGTTTTCATGGCAAAACTATAATTCTGTTAATGGATTATTATATCCAGCATATTGGTACATGATTGATTTGAGGAGCCAAACTGTGTTAAGGCGTACTAAAAATCTGATGAAATCTTCATGATCTTGTCACCAGAATGACACAATCACACAGTTGAGCAAAAGCAAGAGACACATATCATCATAACACCTTAATGTGGAACTGTATCCTTAGAGGAAAGCTATTAAACACATGGTCTGCATCCCAATGATAGAGGAACGAGAGGAACAGCCATGCCTCGCCTTGGAGTGTCCAAGCACCAGTGTCTCTAAGCATGTGACAATTTTTCTATCATAAATTGTTCATAAAAATTCACAATAAGAATATATGGACATAGAATTGGTAAGATTTGAGTCGTGTCACTGCACTTCTGGAGCTTTGCAAGTCCACGGTGAGCAGGCCGGCAGAGGAGGCCTGGAGTCCAATTCCTGGAATCCTGCATTGGACATGGCTCTAGTACTACCCATGTTGAAGTAGAGAGGGGGATTTGAGGGGAAAGGAAAGGGAGGTGGCTAGCAGCAACGCCCAGCCCACGGCTGCATGAGGTGGGGACAACGCGGCGCTCGTGGCCTGACTGGCGGAGGGGAGCTGCCAAGCGGTGGTGGCGCGGCCAGCCCAGACAGCGGGGCGCGAGGGAGAAGCGTCTGGCCTCTGCGGCAGGGTGGGGCGGGCCGGTGGGGCCGGCGCTGCCCGCCGAGCGCCGGAGGGCACGGCCCAGGCTAGCGGCCAACGAGAGGAGGAAGATGCGCAGGCGGAGCGCGGAGAGGCAGAGACGACACGCGGGTTCCGGAGCATTCGAGCGCGGTTTGGCGGATTAACGGGCGCGAGACCCGCGATGGTCCTGATCGGATGGTTCACGTCGCTTGTTCGCCGGATCCATCGGTTAGCGGGTTTGCAGGCGACGTGGATATCGGGTCTGCCCGCGGAATGACCCAGCTTTCGTAGTTTAGAGATTGTTGACACCGGTGACTGCTTAGAGCTGTTTATTAGTGGATTCGGCTCAACAAATCAGTAACACACACAAAAAAAAGAGAGAAGGGACACGCTTCACAAGAAACCAAGCAAAAGTAATTGAAAAGATAAGGTAGAAACCTTGTTGAGAAAATCGAAGACCATGCTCCCACCAATGGTCAAGTCAGATGAACTGTATTTTGGAACAAATTTTGACTCTGAAGACCAATATCTCAGAGTGGCTGAATGTAAGACCAATTAAGATGCAACACAAGACTTGCTACAAAATCAAAGGGGCGAAACAAGATATGCTACAAAGTAAGATCGAAGAAAAATGAGATTTGGACCGACCTAAGATTTCAGCCAAGCTAAGACAAGGCTATTATATGCTAGCTTTTTTGAGGCATAACTGGTCCTGTAACTGGCACCAAATGAATGCAAATTATCCGCATGGCTAGAATATACTAGCTAAGAGAAACATTAGCACATAATGCATGTATAGATGTACGTTGGACTGTACATGCACATGGCAAACTACTTGTAGCACGACGATTGCACGCTTTTCTACGTGATGGACTAAAGTGATACAACCTTATAAGTTAATGTATAGTGGGTGCAAGATTTTGCTTTTAAATCTACTAGAGTGCCAATATCAGTAAAGATTTATCGGTGAAATCTGCCCTTATAAAATTGTGAGGTGTAAGGTGTTAGTTCCAGGGGTGAAGCCAGAAGAAGACGTTGAGAGGGGCCTAATTGTATATATTGACTCATAAGGGGGGTTAAAATCAAAAATTTCAGAAAATTCTATGGTCAACTCTTGTGTACACTAATGGTGTGGATGAGCCCCTGGTTAGATTCATCACCTGTGGAAGATGAATCTGATCAGCCTAAGTTTAACCAGTACGTGGCTTACACTCTCTTTTTTTTTTAAAAAAAATATAATGTTTGATTTACTAGGTGTGAATGTCGCGCACCGTGTACTACGTGGCTTGCACACGATGGCTACATTATTAACATCACCACACCAGTTATTGCTTAATTTGTTTTTGAGAGAGACTAAAGATAAAGTACTAAAATTCTGGTTATGGGATATTCCCAAAAATTATTGGAAGAAGAAGAAAAACACTTTCAACCAACCGCTTCGAAAAAATTGTCTCCCAAAAAGATTTATCTGCTACCATGTCATCTATTTTAGGGTCCAACACATGTTTTTCGTGCGAACGACACCCGATATTTTTTTAACATGCGTTGTGATGTCAACTACCAACATATACAGTACAAAATTTTAAATCAACATTCAACTTATGTGTGGAGAAAAACAGACTTTATTAAAAGATAAATTGGACCAAATGACATAGTTTATGAGGTAAAATGAACCAAAAAATAATTTAGAGGGTTATTAGGAATTTTTCCATACTTGAGGGAAGTAATTTATATTTATTACTTACATTTATTTAAAATAATTTTATTATTGTATATAAACATTATTATATATTTAGAAATGCAAGATCACCGTTTATCTATATGCACCGATGCACGCTCGTAGGCGGGTTGCTTCGTTCCAGTGGGCTTTACATAGCAGGCCAGGAGGCTGGAGGCCCATCCGCTTGCGCCGCGCGTGGTATGGGTGAAAAAGGGCCACAGCAGTACAGCACCTTGCCACGGCCGTCTTCCTTAGTCGGGAACGGCGGCGATGGCCGGCCGGCCGCCCCAACCGGCCAACCACCGCTGCACTTGTTGGGCTGGGGCTGTGGCTGATGCAAGAGTCCAATCCTTCATTCTTCGTACCATCCATTGATTGTTGTTCCCTTCATTTCAAATCGCAGTTCACTGTTCATTTTTAAATACAACTTTGATCATGTAACACTCCAGTGTTAATAAAGGTTCTAACTATTACTTTGGATGTGTTATATGGTCATTTAAGCATCAAGTGGACACAAATAAGGATTAAGGGAAAAGAAAGAAGGAATTAAACGAGAAATGGTGGTTTTTATGCTTAAACTCTAAGGTTGAATTTGGTGTCACATTACAAGTTTGAATTCTCACTTTTGTACCAAATGTCCATTCAAACTTTGGAGTAAGTGTTTGAATTTTGAATTTGGAATTCACAAAAGAAACAAAAGAAAAAGGAAAAGGAAAAGACAGAGAGGGAGTTAAGGGGCAGAGCAGGCGGTGGAGCAGGCCGGGGCGCCGCTCGGCGTGGCGGTGCCACGCACCTGCTTGCCGCCGAGGACGCGCCCCAAGGCCACGCGCCGGGCAGGCTGGTGCCAGCGCAGGCGGTGAGCAGCCGGACGTGGCCGCACGCCTGGTTAAAGGGAGCGCCGAGCCGACCTTGTTTTTCCCCGCTTGCTCGCCGTTGTGACCGCCGCCCTCTGAATCCACCGCCACCTCGCCGTCTTTCATTCACCGTCCAATCTCTCCGCTGCACGAGCCTTCCTCAGACCTCCACTCAAGCTCTCAGGCATCACCACCCCTTTCTTTTCAGCCGTACCCCGGCAATTTCCCGAACCAAGCCGCCGTCGCCGCCATTCTTCTCCGGTCGCACGGTGAACTCCCATCTCCAGGCCTCCTCGTCCTCGTCCAAGTGTTTGTCTGTGCTCAAGAGGTTCTTGAGCTGCTTGCCGTGGCATTTATTGCCCAGGTTCGTGGTCGGAGTGGCCGGAACGCCACCGCGCTGTTTTGAACGCACCGTCGGTCCGCCGCCGTCTCTAGAGAGTTTGGAGCCGTCAGTGCTCTGGGAGTTTGAGAGGGGGAGAGCGGCGTGCATCCCTGGGTGTGTTGGAGCTCGTGGCGCTATTTGTTGCCGTGGGGGGGTTGGTCTAGGTGCTGTTCTAGGCGCGCCACCGCCGTGCCCTTGACCTAGCGCTGCCGCCACTGGTGAATCCCCGCTTGAGGTCGGCAATACTGAGTTTTGAGTTGGGGATTTGATGCGCGGGGATGTGGAGCACGTAGCCGTGGGGTTTGGCGAGCTCCGAGCCTTGCTGCGTGCGGTTTCCGTCGCGGGTTAGAGCCGCCGCGGTCGGCCCTGTTTGCCGCGCGCGCGGGTGTCTCCGCGAGGAAGAAGGAAGAACAGGAGAGGGCCGGGCCCGCTTGCCAGCTAGAGAAAAAGGGAGAGAGAGAGAGAGTTTGGGCTGGGCCCCGCCTGTCAGTGAAACAGAAAGGAGGAGGAGCTCGGGTTGAGAAGGGAAAAGCCGGAGGGGGTTTTTGCAAAGTTGATTAGGTTTTTAGGTTTTTAAGGTTTTATTTAATGCATTAATAGATTAGAAATTCATATCTTTTTGTAGGAGTCTCCAAAATTTAGTTCATAAATTTTGGAGGAATAGTTGCATTTTTGTTTATGCATTCATGCTTAATAATCTAGGTTTTGCATAGTTTTAGTAATTAGATAGCATTAGTTTAGTTTAGGATTTTTGCTTTGTTAATAGATTTCAAAATAATAGATTGGGAAAGGGCCTCTAATTTATTTTTGCATTCTTGCATCATGTCGTGTAGATCAAGATACGTTGCAGCCAGAGTTGGTAGAAGTTCCTGACGACGTCCAGGAAGGAGACGAGTTGGTGTCCGAGACCGAAGCAGAAGCCGCACCGCAAGCCTCTCAAGTCGTTGAACCAGAGATCAGTGAGCCAGGCAAGCCCCGGAGCATACCTGTCCCTGTTTTATTAAATGCAATACAAAGTGATTGGGCCTTTGATTGTGCATTAGAATAGGAGTTGATTGAAACCCAGTTTTATGCATGATCATTCCTTGATTAGAGTTGTCTCTACCACCTTTTCAAAAAGATAAATTAGAATTGCTTAGACCTGCTCAGTACAGTAGAAGTCAGGTGATTTCCCGGTCACCTGCATTCTAGGAATTACTTGTTTATGAATTAAAATATGAACAGCAAGACTATGAGCAAATGTTGGGCAGGGCGAGGTAATAAAAAAGGGGATATGCTGGATGCTTTGGTAGTTTGAGATGGTTCTGCCCAGTTAATGATTTATAGGAGACATGATGTTTGCTTGGGGTCAAGCTTTGAACGTACTGGGCACGTACCGGCGCTAGGGACCCGGGAAACCGATGTACTGCTGTGGTACCAAAGGTTGAACTGTGACTCACCGTGTCTGGCGAGGAACGTGGGTGTCGGGGGTAGACCCCCAGGGGTACCCAGAAGGAGGATTGGCCCAACCAGCAAGGGGCGGCCCAATCCGAGTGCTGTCGGGCCGGGTTGTCAGACTGGGTGGCCCACCACTCGGAGACCCACCAGTCGGACGAGCCGGATGGGCGCGACGGCGCACGCAGCAAGAAACAAGACGGCGTATCCCGCAAGAAGCTCGGAAATCAAGATAAACTAGCCGGAATTATAGGAAAAGATATCTGTAATCGTTATGGGATCGCATCCTTGTATTTCGGGTAGGTTATGATCTCTAGCCGACTTGTAACTCAAGGCAGCCGGACTATATAAGGTGTCCTGAGACCCCCCTCCAGAACAGATTACAACCCACGCATTCATTCAACCTAGGACAGAACCCAACTACGGAGATCCTTCAGGAACTTCATACACAGCAATCCATACACCAACACAGGACGTAGGGTATTACGTCATCCTGACGGCCCGAACCTGTTCAATCCTTGCGTCTTGTGTTACCATCGACTTCTGATCCTCGATCTGTCCCTCAACAAATCAACCACGTAGGCTACCCTGTGTGGACTGCCGGGTCCAAACATCCGACAGTTGGCGCGCCAGGTAGGGGTTGATCGACGAGATCAATCTACAAGCTCGATGGCATCCACTTCCGCCGTCATCACGCCGGCATCCGTGAAGATTTCCATCGCTGAGGGGGCCATGTTCTTCTTCGGGTCCATGGTCTTCACCGCCGGACCCGAGGGAGAGCTCTCCTTCACCCGTGACACCACCCCGGAGGAGACAGCGCCGCGACTCGACGCTACGCCAGACGGGATCGTCACCATCACCACTTCGTCACCAACCATCGCCAACAACTCGGCGATCGCGACGGCCAACATCGTTCTCCCGCCATCCGAGGGGAACACGCTTCCTCCCACACCGCCGACTGCTTCATCCACTCCGCCTCCGCCGCGCAGGGTGCAGCAGACGCCCGAGGAGCGAAGGCGCCGATGGGCCGCACGCCAACGCCAATTCGAGGCAGACATGGACCACGCCATCGCCTCCATCGGCGAATGCATCGACCTCGCCGAATCTGCTCGCCAGGGCATCGCCTCGCCGACACGATTCCCGCTGGGACTCAGGAACAGCGGAGCCGTCTACCAAGAAGCACTCGGCGAACGGCTGGGCACCGACTACTCCCCAGATGCGATCAGGGCGGTCGATCCCATCACGACCACCCAGATCGGATCTGCTCCGGACGTTGCGGCAACGCAACACCCTCATCCTCAGAACGCGCCGACTCCGCCTGGACCGGAACTAACTTCGACTTTTCCGCGGGTGACACGTGTTCTCCCTCCCAATAAGAGGATCGTGCCTACCAAGCGGGAGACGTTCGTCTCCGACATATCCGCCGATGAGCCAACGGTCCAAGGAGAGGATCAAGCGCACCGTGACGCCAGGATCGGGCGCAATGGTGAGAAGCAACGACGCCGCGACGCGCGGCGAGAACGCCGAAACCCCAGGACCATGCGTAACCTCCACGATGACTTCATCCAAGAAGTCGGCGGCGTGGGTGTCTACGCCACCCCGTCAGCCAACCTCGCCGCCGCACACCTTGAACTGGAAGGGATCCCGGAAACCCCGGAGCTCAACCGGATCAAGACCAGGCTAACTGCAGCCGCGGGCATGATCAATGCCCAAAAGGCTCCTGCCTTCTCGCCACTCCAAGTCGGCCAGCCGCCGAGAACTCGATCACGACGTGGTCGACCAGCCAGACCTCCACGAACAACTCCGCAATCGCGACCTCCGCAGGAACCTCGACGACCGCCACCGGCGAAGGGACGAGGAGGAGCTCCAACGGCACGCCGACTACAATCGCGAACACGGCGCCCCGGGGGTGGACCGCGACACCCGCCTACGCCGAGAACTCGAGGCCAACGAGGCCGCGCGCCGCCGCGAGTTCGACCGCAAGTACGGCTCTCCACTCGGACAAGACAGGCCGCCGCGGGCTCGCACCCCTGAAGACTACTCCGCCGACTCAGGACACGTGGACATGGAGAACCTCAACGACTGCGACGGCTTCCCAGCGTTCACTGCCCGAGTAAGATCTATTCGAATGCCTGCTAATTTCAAACCTACAGGCATAGAAAGATACGACAGGAAGACGGACCCGACGATGTGGCTACGGACGTACAGCATCGCCATTCGCGCGGTGAACGGCGACCACGACTCCATGTGCGCCTACTTCCCCGTCGCCATGACCAAGGTGGGACTGAGCTGGCTCCACAGCCTCGAGCCCGGCTCCATCGACAACTGGGACACTCTCTGCCGCCAGTTCAAGAGCTACTTCCAAGGCAGTTCCATCCGGCCAGGCACAGCGTGGGATCTGGGCAAGGTGAAGCAAAATCGCGGGGAGAGCCTCCGCAACTACACCGACCGCTACATGGAGAATCGCAATCTGGTTCCCGGCTGCTTCGAGTCCGAGATCATCAGCTACTTCCTTGACGGCCTCGCCGACTCCGTCGTCTTCGAGCGCCTCTGCGAGGACCTGCCAATGACCTCCGGCGAGTTCTTTGGTCGGGTGAACAAGATGGCGAACGCCAAGGAAGCCGCTCGCCTCCACTACAGCAAGAAAAGCACTCGGGACGACGATCGGCCACCTCGCCGAGAGGACCGCCCGAAGAAGGAGGACCAACGCCGAACCAGACCGGAGCCAAGCCGGACGGGTGACCGAAAGCGCTCGGGAGACTACACCATCGCCGCCATGGATCGCGGAGGCCCTCGCCCGCGGTCCAACTTCAACGCCGACTTCGAAAAGATGCTACAAGGGCCCTGCCCCATTCACAAGCAATCGAAGCATTGCATGATCGACTGCATGGGACTCGCCGACGCCTACAAGAAGAAGGAGGGGAAGCTGCCACCACGCGACGACGACAAAGGCGACAAGGGAAAAGGGGCCCCCGCGAACCCCGCTTTCCCGAACGTCGAGAGGCAGGTGAACTTCATCCTCGGAGGACCGCCACCCGTGGATGACAAGCGCTGGGAGAAAGTACGTGACCGGGAAATATTCTCCTGCTACGCGTCGCCGATCCAACCACTCCGCTGATCCAACCAAAGTACTCGTCGACGGCGGGAGCGGGCTTAACATCATCTTCGCCCAGACGCTGAGGGACATGGGCATCGGCCTCGACGCTCTGACTCCTTCTCTCCACCCGTTCTACGGGCTGATCCCGGGCAAGGGCTCCAAACCACTTGGGCAGATAGCTCTGCCCGTCACCTTCGGCGATCAGGACAACTTCAGGACCGAGTACCTTAACTTCCAAGTCACCGACTTCACCACCGCCTACCACGCCATACTCGGGAGGCCAGCACTCGCCAAGTTCATGGCGATCCCCAACTACACGTACCTGCTGATGAAGATGCCGGTACCGAACGGCGTCCTATCCATCCGTAGCGACGTCCACACCGCCAAGGGCTGCGACAAAGAAGGGCTCCACCTCTGCACTGGCATCGAACGCAGCGTGCTCCAGATGGAAGTGGTCCACGAGGCGAGAACCTTCCAAGGAGACCCGGGCTCCATCCCCGAGTCCTCTAAGTGAAGGGCCGCGCCGACCACCATGCAGCCGGCTGAAGAAGTGCGCCCTATCTCGCTCGGACTCTCCGACTCCTCCAAGACCGCCCTGATTGGTTCAGGGCTCGACCCCAAATAGGAAAGCGCGCTCGTCGCCTTCCTCCGGGACAACGCCGACATATTTGCATGGACTCCATCAGGTATGCCGGGTGTTCCGAGGGAGGTGGTCGAGCACTCCTTGAAGGTTGACGCGAACGCCAAGCCAGTTCGCCAAAAGCTCCGACGCTTCGTGCAGGACCGCAAGGAGGCCATTAGGGTAGAGATTACAAGGCTGTTAGCTGCTGGGTTCATTAGAGAAGTCTTTTATCCCAACTGGCTTGCTAACCCAGTCCTTGTAAGAAAAAAGAATAATGAATGGAGAATGTGTGTTGATTGCACGGATCTCAACAGGCACTGCCCTAAGGACCCCTTCGTCCTGCCCCGCATCGACCAAGTCGTCGACTCCACCGCCGG
Source organism: Alloteropsis semialata (assembly GCA_004135705.1). NCBI lineage: Eukaryota > Viridiplantae > Streptophyta > Magnoliopsida > Poales > Poaceae > Alloteropsis > Alloteropsis semialata. The sequence goes on from CM014274.1 coordinate 72,632,501, forward strand.
ATGCGTACTCCTGTGCTTCCTTGATTGTTACTCCGGCTACCACCAGATCGCCCTGAAAGAAGAAGACCAAGAGAAGACATCCTTCATTACTCCGATTGGCGCCTACTGCTACACCAAGATGACTTTCGGCCTCCGCAACGCTGGCGCCACCTACCAAAGGGCAATAAACTTGACCCTGGGCACGCAGATCGGCCGCAACGCCGAGGCCTACGTCGACGACATAGTCATCAAAACGAAGATTGAAGCCGAGTTCATCGCCGACCTCTCCGAGATGTTCAACAATCTCCGCAGGCTCAATTGGAGGCTAAACCCGACTAAGTGCGTCTTTGGCGTACCAAAAGGGAAATTACTCGGCTTCATCGTCAGCAACAGAGGCATCCAAGCCAATCCAGAGAAGATAGACACCATCCAGGAGGATGAAACCGCCGACTGGGAAGAAAGAGATCCAGAAGCTGACTGGTTGCATGGCGGCCTTAAGCAGGTTCATCTCCCGGCTGGGGGATAAGGGCTTGCTGTTCTTCAAGATCCTCAAGAAGACCGACAAGTTTGAGTGGAACCAAGAGGCGCAACAAGCTTTCACTGACCTCAAGAACTATCTCTCCAATCCACCAGTACTCGCCGCTCCACATAATGACGAAACGCTACTCCTATACATTGCTGCCACGACTAATGTGGTGAGCACCGTCATCGTCGTGGAAAGGGAGGAGGAAGGAAAGGTGCAACGAGTGCAGTGACCAGTCTACTACGTAAGCGAAGTACTCAGCGAATCCAAGTCTCGCTATCCCCAGGTGCAGAAACTACTCTACGCACTGCTCATCACGTCAAGAAAACTCCGCCATTACTTCCAAGCACATCGCATCAAGGTGGTCACGCAATTTCCACTCGGCGAAATCCTCCACAACAGAGACGTCACCGGACGAATCATCAAGTGGTCCGTCGAGCTCGCCTCCTTCATCATAGACTTCATCCTGCGCACCGCCATCAGATCACAGATCCTCGCCGACTTCGTCGCCGAATGGACCGAGAGCCAGGACGTGAAAGAAGACACCAGCGGCGAACACTGGAAGATGTATTTCGACGGCTCCCTAATAATCGACGGAGGAGGCGCCGGTGTACTCTTCATCTCGCCGAAAGGGGAACAGCTCCGATACATCCTCCAAATTCGTTTCCCCGTCACCAACAACGCCGCCGAGTACGAAGCAATTCTCCACGGGCTCCGCATCACCACCTCACTAGGCATAAAGAGACTCCTGGTTTATTGCGACTCCGCTGTCATTATAAACCAGGTGAACAAAGAATGGGATCGCCACAGCGAGCGAATGAACGCCTACTGCGAGGCAGTGCACAAGTAGGAGGGAAAATTCTACGAAGTTGAGAGAACAACTTCGCTGCTGATGCACTCGCCAAACTGGGGTCAACCCACGCGGAAGTACCAGGGGGAGTGTTCGTGCAAGGCCTCCTCAAACCCTCTGTCAAAGAGTTGGGGGATGAACCAGAGCCTGCTCCAGAACTCTGCGAAGTGCTGACCATTAACGCCGAAGAAGAAGACTGGATGGCCGAGTTCATAGACTTCCTTGCCCACAACAAGGTGCCAAAGGACCCCACGGAGCGAAAGATTCTGGAACGCCGAAGCAGGAACTATGTGGTGGTCGGTGATGCCTTATACAGACGAGCCGCCACAAATCAAGTGTTCATCAAATGCGTCACGAAAGAAGTCGGCCTCCAGATCCTTGACGACATCCACTCGGGAGTCTGTGGAAGCCACGCCGCCGCAGGGACACTAGTCGGGAAAGAATACCGAGCCGTGTTCTTCTGGCCCACCGTCGTGTCCGACGCCAAAGCACTCGTCCGCCGGTGCCAGGGGTGCCAATTCTTCGCCAAGCAGAAACATCTCCCGGCCCAAGCTTTACGCACCATCCCACCCTCGTGGCCATTCGCCTGTTGGGGGTTGGACATGGTGGGACCATTCAGAGCAGCCCCAGGAGGTTACACACACATCCAAATGGATAAAGTACAAGGCCATTGTCGGAACTCCAACGTCAAAGCAAGCCGCCGCCTTCATCGAAGAGATCACACACCGGTTTGGAGTCCCTAACAGGATCATCACCGACTTGGGGACACAGTTCACCGGATCCGCCTTCTGGGACTTTTGCGAGGACAGCTGCATCGATGTATACTACGCCTCCGTCACCCATCCCAGGTGTAATGGACAGGTGGAACGAGCCAACGCCATGATACTCCAAGGACTAAAAGCAAGAATCTTCGACCCTTTGAAGAAGTTCGCTGGAAAATGGCACCAAGAGCTACCACAGGTCATTTGGGGACTCAGGACTCAGCCGAGCCGAGCAACAGGACATACTCCCTTCTTCCTGGTCTACGGCTCCGAGGCTATCCTCCCCACCGACATAGCTTTTGGATCACCGCGCATTGACAACTATGAGGAAGGCGAAGCAGAAGCAGCCCGTGAGGTGGACCTCGACTCCATCGAAGAACACCGAGTCAACGCGCTCATACAGCATGCGCGCTACCAGCAACAACTCCGACGCTACCACGACAAGAACGTCCAGCAACGGGACTTCAACATTGGTGACCTCGTCTTGCGCCGAGTGCAATCCACAGCAGGGGTTCACAAACTCTCCGCCCCATGGGAAGGCCCGTTCATCGTGACTCAGGTCATATGTCCGGGTACTTTTCGTCTCCAATACGAGGATGGCACCGAAGTCCCACACCCGTGGAACATTGTCACACCCGGATTTACGACGAAAATCCGAATGCTACTATATGTGTACGCAGGAAGTCTTTACACACATATAGCTCCAGAAATGATCATCAAAAGAGAAAGAACAGTGCTCGATAACATAAACAGAAATAAAGTCATTACATCACAGGCATTACATTATTATCGAGTTTATCAAAGTAGCGGAAGAGTAAGCATCTAGATCCACTGAGCCTCCACAGGGACTCTGACTGGAGGACTGCACTGCCTAGAAGTCCAGAAACTCCTCGAGAAACGCATCCACTGGCGGCTCATCTGAGTACCCATCCGGAATTTTGTTGATATGAAGTAAGTGTAAGTAATCCATCTTACTTAGCAAGCATAACATGATTAAATGAGGCTCAAAAGGCTAGACAAGGTTTAAACTGTGGTTAGCATTTTTAGTTGCTTGATTTTAGAATTAACTTGAATTACTACAATTATATGGCAACCCCGGTTGTAACCCACATTATGAAACATGTGAAGTATTATAAATGAACAACATCATATTAAACCATTTATCCGAAAAACAAGGAACCGCTCGAAAAGGATCCAGGCCGCTCTTAACCGTGAGCACGGCTGTTATAACAGTTTTACACTCTGCAGAGGTTGTACACTTTCACCACCGGTCGCGACACCCCTTTGCCATAGGCAATGCACTCCCAAAACGAGCACAGGGCATCACTACGAAACCTTTCGACCGACACCCTAACAAGTTAGTGGCCGCTACGGTTTCCTGACAGGCGCATGGAACCCTCCTCCTAGGACCGGAGATCACTCAGGGCGCAACGTGAGTATCCCGGTGGCGCTCAGGGCGCAACGTGAGACATGCCGACGACACTCAGGGCGCAGCGTGAGTTCGTCCACACATGCCATTACATGCAAACAAATATAATTCTATTAGAATAGTACACCATACAATAGAAACAGAAGCAAAAAGGTTTAGAAAACTAATCTACGCATTTCTACGATCATAACAACGCGAAAATCACTCTAATCGAAGCTAGGATGATTAAACTACACTAAAAACAAGATCGAGGACTAATCTGCGATGAACCGATTAAACTACACTAAAAACAAGATCGAGGACTAATCTGCGATGAACCGAGGGCCTATACGCAATTAAACCTAGACTTCAGGGGGTAGCAGAGGAATTTTTCTGAAATGCAAGGGGGACGGCGGGTTTAAATGCTGTTTTTCCAGGGTCTCTTTAGAAAAAAGGGCGAAGGGGTATCTATGTTATGATCTGGACCGTTGATGATTGGATGGAGGGCTCTGGGTCTTCTGCTCATCTGTACAGAGGGGGGTGATACTGTGCCGTTCTTCTCCACTGGAGAACAGCGCCCAGAACAGAGGGCGGCGGCGGTCAGGCAGAAGCTCGCTGGAGCAGGGGCCCCCGGAGCTATGGTGCATGGTTTCCTGCTCGGTTTGGCCCAGGGGAAAGCGGACGGCGGCGCGAACTCGTCTTGATCCTCACCTAGGGCAGCCGAGCAGCAGGGACGAAGAGCTTCGGAGGGGGCGGACTGGTTCGATGCAGAGCGATGCCGGCCTCGGTCTGCTGCTTCCGGGCGCCGGGGTCGGGGTCTTGGAGTCCCTGTACGAGCACGGAAAAGGGAGGGAGGGTGACGGAAAAGCTTGGACAGAGGCAAACCATGGTGGCAGTGACGACTTACCAAGGACGAAC
>CM014274.1:72637939-72660474 GCA_004135705.1 Alloteropsis semialata
GGGCCCCACATCCTAACATTCCTAAAACCCTGGTTCTACCCACATGCAGCCAACAAAGTGTCCAAGGTAATTACACATCAAGACAAAGCTTAGCTTCTGAGCAGAGACAAAGCCAAGGCACACAGACAAAGCAGCTAGCCCTAGCCCGATCCAATCCGATCCACGCCATGCACGATCCTTCTCCCAGCCTCCAAGCCTCAACCTCTTTATAAACCGCCACACCCCAGTATCACTACCCCACCCCACCCCCATCCTCCGATTCATACCACAAAGCAAGAACCTGAAAGCAACCACACCACACCGCCTTTGCCATCTCCAAGAAAGAACCCATCCTCTTCTGCTTCAAGAAGCCTTTCTGAGCTCGAGTTTTCGCCATCCATCACCATGATCCAAGAACTGCTCGGAGGGGCAGCCATGGACCAGCTCAAGAGCGTGAACGATGGCAACCCGGCATCTCTGCCCCTGTTGCTGCATCCCATCGTCTCCACCCCGTCGCCCACGTCGTCCTCGTCGACGTCGTCGCGCTCGTCAGCGCAGCAGCAGCAGCACCGGTCGACGTCGGCGACTTCCTCGCCGCAGGGGCAAGGGCAGGGCCAGGGGCAAGGGGCGGAGCAGGCGCCGCTGCGGTGCCCCCGGTGCAACTCGTCCAACACCAAGTTCTGCTACTACAACAACTACAACCTCACCCAGCCGCGCCACTTCTGCAAGACCTGCCGTCGGTACTGGACCAAGGGCGGCGCGCTCCGCAACGTCCCCATCGGCGGCGGCTGCCGCAAACCGCGCCCCATGCCGACGCCAGTCGCGAAGCCGGCGGTCTCCTGCAAGTCCGTGGGCGGCGCGCCGTCGCTGGGCCTCGGCGTCGGCTTGGGCATGGGCATGGGCCCCGGCCCCGTACCCTGGGCGTCGTCGCAGCAGGCGGCCGCCGCGCAGCTCATGGCGCTGCTCAACAGCGCCAGGGGCGTGCAGGGCGGTCACGGCGGCGGCAACATGCACAGGCTCCTCGGCCTCGACACCATGCCCCACCTGCCGCTCCAGGTCTTGCCGGGCGCGGGCAATGCCGGTGGCGCGCCGGCGTCGCTGTGGCCGCAGGCCGCGCCGCGTCCCATCCCTACACCACCGCTCATGGACTCCCAGCTCGGCATGGGTCCGCTGGGCCAGCACGACGTGCTGTCAAGCCTCGGTCTAAAGCTTCCCCCGCCATCGTCGTCGCCGGCGGCGAGCTACTACAGCGACCAGCTGCATGCGGTGGTGAGCAGCGCCGCTGGACGCCCGCACGAGTACGACGCCCCCGGCACCACGTCCCTGCCCTGCACCACCGCGGCGACCTCCCTCCCGCCGGCCGTGTCGAGCGTCTCGGCTGCGCTGAGCAGCGCCACCATCGGGCTAGACCTCCCGCCTGTCTCCCTCCCCGCGCCCGAGAAGAAGGGCCGAGGCATCAGCGGCGGAATAACTGTCATGCCAAGGCAACAATAGTCGTATGTAGCATCTGATCTCAATAGGGATGCGGAGTATATTTTTGGGTAGGCACGGTTAGAAAGGTGTGGTCTGCCAGGTTTCAAGCTGTGTATCTAAGATGAACCTGTTGAAACCTGCAGCGTCCCCGTTATCATAATCGCTTAGTAATATAGCAGTAGTAGCTGTAGCAGTGTCATCTTCCAGGATTGAAAAACAGCAGCACCTGGAGTGCGGCTGCTGAGTGCTGACCATCATCCATGGCCCTGGTGTATATAGTTGTGTAGCTTCCAGCCTGGGAAAATGTAGAAGACTCAGTTATGTCACTCTTTCTGTAGCCATGTACTTCTGCCTGGTGCAATGTAAATAGTAACGAAGCTAGCTGTTCGTCCCATATTCAGGATGTTTCTCTTTTCTTTTTTTTCAGAAGTCCAATCCTCTGCTCTCTTTTTTCCCCTGCCTCTCAGCTACATATGCTGATGTGCACACACTAATACGCTAAGCACAAGCACTTGACCTGAACACTACACACGTCTGCAGACAACCCCATCCCTATTGAGATCGCCACGACCATCATCAAGAGTTCCACAAAGTGACGCGCACGTCACACTCTTGCAGCATGTCTCTAGGCAAGAGAGGCGACGATTCTCCTTCTAGAAGGAGGCCTGCTCCGGTGAGACACGAGGCGGCTCGTCGGCGGGCAAGGAGCAGAGCCGAGCATTCCTACCAGGCTACCACTGAGCTATTATCCTGTTCTCTGGCTACCTCTGCTTTGCTCCTCTGTTCTCACTTGTTCCAATCACTGCATCGTAGCTTGACGAATCGACGATGGAGATCTTCCATGTCACCGTCACCTAGGGATTTATTGGGACTAGGAGTGGCGGTTTAAGGTGTGGATAGGAGCTGCTATGTTGGTTGTGATCTCCTTTTGCAGGGAGCTGCTCGGCACTACTGCTCGCTGGTGGCGATGGGCACTCACTAGTCTCTATTCTACCCCTGTGGGCTGTGGTGTTGGTGATAACGGGGTGAGCACGCATTGTTGCTTGGTTTTCCTGACCGGAGGAAAAAAGATTTTGGCAATGCTGGCTCCTACGGGTGTGCCGTGGCTGGATTGGCTCGATGAGCGGCGACTAACCTGTCGCTTTCCTGTGTGCTGGCGTGGCTGCTGGCCGGTGAATCCGCCACTCTTTTTCCACTCAATATATATATATCAGTAAACGGGGCGGGCTCGGCGGCCGCTCACGGTGGCCACGGTAGTAAAAAATTTACTGTCCGTCAGATGTAAATCGTTTGGCTCCTATTCTCCAATCACGTTCCACAGCTTATCCTGCTACGATTGGTTGGAAGTTTCCTGAGTCGCCACGTTACAGAGCAAAAATATCTTGGTCCAGAGGGAAAAAATCACACGTCTGGTCTAGTCTCTCAGCTCACGTCGCTACTGCCGTCTCCTCCAAATTCGGCGCCCCTGCCTTCCCAAATCTGGTTCACGCTCCTCATCAGTCCACCCACCATGCCCCTCTCTACTGCATCTTTTTGTTGTTGTCAACGGGGATGCCCTAGCACAGCAACAGTGACGAGTCACCGTAGAAGGTGTCGCAGCTCACCAGCGGAAGCGCCTTCTTCCATCCCTTTGGTCATCCTAGCTTGCCGGCAGGAACGGGGTCACCGGTCACTAGAGAAGGTGACCCAGGTGACTTGCGATGGCGGCGTTGCCCTAATGCGGCGTGACTCACAGACAGGCCGCCGCATTACGGTGGCATACTGGTGAGGACGGCGCGACTGAAGAGGTGCAGCGCAGGCTCACAACATTGCGGCTACTGCACCATGGACCATGTGGCAAGGTGAGCACCTACATCTGCTCCAAATTCGTCCTCTGTTGCGCACGAGTGCCTGGTCGATAGAGGTTGCACGACACCTGTTTAATAGTTTCTGCACTTATCCTACGACCTTGTCCACGAATTATGCACGCCATGTGTTTGATAATTTGCCTCTACAACACCAATCAAATAACAATGCCCAAGTTTCTCCACAAGTACGAATATGGGCCATAAAAAGTTATCTTTTTTTTCTTATGCTTCAGAGAATAGTAAATGATTAGACACCAGACAACATGTACGTACTTCTTTACAGTCTCCATTTTCACAAATTTTTAGACAGCGTGAACAAACTCCAATAGAGCATAGAGTGTTCAACTGAATCTCATTTAAAATTACCTCTGAGTATGCCCTTGGAGATGCATACTATAAATTTCAAAATTATGTTGCATGCTATGTCAGGTTTGGATTTTATTTCTGGAGCTGTACTGTTTGCAAGGCAAATGTACATGAACATGACTTCTACGCTGGTCGATACATCAAGAAAGTTTAGAGAAAGCAATATATTTGTATATACAAAAGGGAAATGATTTTTAACATTGTATAAATTTTTCCAGTAGTCTCAGCATGCGTCTGTAAGGCACTACACTTTGTACTTCTGTAGATATGTTATATAGCCATGACTTTCTTGGCTTAGGACAGCACCGCCGACCTTTAAGTATGGTTCAGCATATCCTCGCAACTCGCAAGTGCTTTCAAGAGGACCAGCAGTGTGCCTCCTGTTTGTTCACCAGAACATTGAAATGCTCAGCATTATTTTTTTGTCTACAACAACGATACTTAACTGTGCAAGAAATTCCAAATGATATAGTTGATATCTTGATTTTCGCATAGATATCACCGCACTACTCTTCAGTTAATTAACATGCATCTTTACTTTAAATTCTACACAGACATCTTCTCCCAGTGATGATATATGATTAAGTTCAATTTGGGATGGCGCCTTCCATCGAGCTGATGTGATCTGTTCAGGGCGGCATCACCGTGTGGATATTTGAAGCTCTTCTACATCCATCCAGTTAGTGCTCATTTCTTCTCTTGCTATCTTCTTTTCCACATCATTCCTGCATATTTCAGTAGGCCTATTTCAGTTAGTTCCTCTGATTGAGCTCTTGCCATGAATTTCCACAGGACAATATCGTTCAATGCCTCTAGCTTTTATCGCTAGGCTCTGTGCGCGCATGGGCGCAAACAAAACACTAGTATTCAATAATTCTGCACCCCGCTCGACGGCGACGCTTCATCACCGGACAAGTCGTCTCGCCGGACCCGGTGACCTGAGACGAGAAGTTAGCAGCCACCCGAGGGCCCACGCTGTGAAATGTGAATCACTCGCTGTCAGCTTAGTTCTAATAAGGGAAATTTGTCTGGCACACTTCAAAAAAAGCGTGGTTTTGTGCTGTACACATCCAAAAGTCGATTTAGGGCATGTTTAGTTGGCTCTCAAATTTGGCAAAAAAAGTTACCGTTTACTGTAGCAAAACTAAATCGAAGATTAGAAGGACTAAACATGATCTAATTATAAAACTAAATACACGAATGGACGGGAAATCGCGAGACGAATCTATTAAGCCTAATTAATCCGCCATTAGAGATTGTTTACTGTAGCACGACGTTGTCTAATCATGGCCAAATTAGGCTCATTAGATTCGTCTCGAAAAGTTACCGGGGGTTATGGAATGGGTTTTGTCATTAACACACGTTTAATACTCCATGCATGTAAGATTCCCTTTGATGAATAGTAAAAATGGCAAATTTGCAACTTGCCATTTGAACTAAACAGGGCCTTAGCTTCTATCACACCACGAAACACACGGCTTGGTCTACAACACACCATGCTAAATAAACAAACCATTTTGAGAAGACAGGAGGTGTAAAAGGACCATTTTGCCCATGGTCCTACCTGTCATCTTCCTACGTCTCCTCTCTTTCATCATCGGCACGGCGCCGCTCTGCTCTCACTGACGCTCCTGCACGCGGTCGCATTGCTCAACCGCCGTTGGCTGCCGCCTGTCGGCCGCCTTGAGTTTGGCTAAACCCAATCGTGTGGATAACGACACCATGCGTGCTCATTACCAAACATGGTTTGTTGACGTCTCATCGATTACGGCCGTTTGGATCCTACGGACTAAAGTTTAGTCCTGTCACATCGGATGTCTTGTTACTAATTAAGAGTATTAAACGTAGACTAATTATAAAACTAATTGCACAGATAGAGGCTAATTGGCGAGACGGATCTATTAAGTCTAATTAGTCCATGATTTGACAATATGGTGCTACAGTAACCATTTGCTAATGATAGATTAATTAGGCTTAATAGATTCATCTCGTGATAAAGTCCAGGATTCTGTGATTAGTTTTATAATTAGATCATTTAGTTCATCTTAATTACCATCACAATATTCGATGTGACATGGACTAAATTTTAGCGAAGCATCCAAACACATGTTCTCCGATAAGAGCATGCACAGCCGTACTTTGTTGCCATGCATATACGTACATGGAGCTTAACTGGCTTGTTCTTTTTTTTTTACTATCTCTTTGTCCTAGCTCTTTTTCTTTTTTTTGTTGGATAACACATATGTATAGTATATTTCAAGGTATGTATATAAATATAAGCACCCCATAACCATACAGGCCTGACGGGACGCGACACTGACGCGCGGCCGTCGGGGCAGCTTCGCGCCTGCAGAAGCCATCAAGCCAATCAGTAGCACAGGATCGTTGGTAGCGAGAATAAAAATGTGGCCAAAGAGAAGAAAAGAGAGGGTCACGAGGATGATAAAGATGGGTCCAACCGTCCAAGAGCAAAAGAGTCTTTTATCCCTCTTCTATACCGAAAATGTCTATTTAGTTTCATGTGGTGTGTTGCTGATCAAACCACAACGATGTGTTTGAGACTAAATCAAACTTTCAAGATGTGTGCTGTACAAAACCATTTTTTTGCAGTGTCCCACGGACAAATTTTCCTTTTAATAAAATAGCAACTTCCGTTTCCATTTAATTGGCAATTTTGACTTAAGGCACAAACCCCAAGGCAACCACCTGTCATGTGTGGAATGACAAAAATACCCTTGAGTAAAAAAATGGACACGTAAGCTAAAACGTGAAATTTCTGGACTGTCCTGCGCACTCGCGGAACTCAGCGGTGGCCAAGCTGGGCACCGGCCCCTGCTTAGCTGAGGGAAAAAGGTCAAATGATCCATGGAAAAGTTGCAGCTAGAAGTGTCATATAATGCAAACTAGTAGCAGTAGTATGTGTTAAATGCAATTTGGCCCCTCCTTTCTTTTGGGTCAGGGTCCGCCACTGACTCCTGCGGTTTTTTTTTTTGTGGAATAGGCTTCATTCATTCATCAATTAAACCTGATTACAATCCGCCTCCAACAAACTGTGGATGCACGACGGCGTCTCATGCCACACTACCGTCTGTAGCTCTCCACTAGCCTGCTTAGCCAACTCGTGAGCGACTCTATTACAAATTCTACTCGTATGAAGAAAGGAAAAGTCTTGAAAGCCTAGGCTCCTCTCGTGTATCTCCATGAGTATCGGTGCTATCACAGGTCGGTTTCCTTCCATATTCTTCCACAGGTTGACAAGCTCCTGGCAATCCGTCTCCAGGCAAAGTCGTGTAGCTCCAAGCCTCTCAGCAAGGATCAAGCCATCACGACATGCCAGAGCTTCCGCCGCTAGAGCGTCCATGCAGTGGCCATATGCCTGTGCTTGTGCTCCCAGAAAAACACCTCTAGCATCACGTAGAATCGCTCCTGATGCTCCACGCCCAGACTCAACACTGAAAGCAGCATCAACATTACATTTCAACCAGCCCTCGTCAGGCCGAGACCATCTAGGTTGTTGTTCCCTCGCTGCAGTTTGCTTGACAGGGTGTAGCAGCTGCCAGAGATCAAACGCCGTGTCTCTGACCCACAGCACTGCTTGTCTGATAGGCAGACCAGCTTCACCATGTCTACGACGATTTCGAAGCATCCATAGTGACCACATACCGCAAATGATCACAGCTCTTTCTCTTGCCGTCCCTAGGAATAGCAGATCCCGCGCCCATGTCATCGGGTGCAAACAAGGCACTTTCACACCAGTTATGCCTTTTGCTTGTTCCCAGAAAATCTTTGCAACCGTGCAATCCATTAGCACATGTTTAACTGTCTCCTCCTCAGCTCCACATGTATCACAATTAGCAACCGGTTCCACATGTCTTCTATGCAACACATATTTAGCTGGCAAGAACTCATGTATTACTCGCCACCAAAATACTCGCACTTTGGGGGGTACATCCAGTTTCCAAATTCTTTTCCATGTGTCATCTCTGGATGCTCCCACATTTTCTGCATCCTCCTGACGCTGACGCTTGGTATACAGGAGTTTATAGGCTGACTTCACGGAATACAGCCCATGTTTCTTAGGCTCCCATGCCCAAACATCCTCTCCCTGTCCCCTCACCGGAATTCTGAGAATAGCGTCAGCGTCAACTCCAATAAAAGAGGCTCGTACTACATCCTCGTTCCACTGGCCACTCGCTGTCAAGAGTTGATCAACTCGTCTAAAATCTTGGTCCACTTGAGGCGTCAACGGTTTACCTCCAAAGTGTTCCGGGATCCAGCGGTGTTCCCAAAGATTCGTGCTAGAGCCATCACCGATCCTCCGTATCAAACCAGCTTCCAGCGCTTCCCTGCCTGCAAGGATGGATCGCCAGGTGAAACTCGATCGCCTTCTCCTTGTACATTCCATGAAATCCGAGTCATGATAATATCTCCCTTTTAATACTCGGGCACACAACGAGTCCGGCCGTGTCATGAGCCGCCACCCCTGCTTGCCGAGCATCGCCAGGTTGAATAACTTGAGATCACGGAAGCCCATGCCACCCTGGTCCTTTGGACGTGTAAGCCTCTCCCATCGCAACCAATGTATGCGACGGTTGTCAGCAGAACCACCCCACCAATAATTCACAATGGCATGTCTCATCTTCTTGCTTGTATCCGCCGGTAGTAAGAAACAGCTCATCGAGTATGTAGGCGCTGCCTGAGCTACAGATTTGAGGAGAATTTCTCTCCCTGCACAACTCGCCTCCCTCCCACTCCAGCTTCCAATCAGGTTCTTCACTCTGTTAGGCATATACTCGAACACCTCACAGGACGTCCGCCCAACATTTGTTGGCAGACCCAAATACCTTTCAGCTAGTGCCTCATTTCGTATGTCCAGGCAGCTTTTTACCTCTTCTTTAGCATCATCAGAGCAGTTCTTACTAAAGAAGACGACTGATTTATCACGATTAACCATCTGCCCAGACCCTCTGTTATAAATCTCCAAGATTTCCTTCAGCCGATCAGCCCCCCTCTGCGATGCTTCTGAGAAAACAATGCAATCATCCGCAAAGAGCAAATGCGAAATCCAGGGGGCATGTACACTCACACGCACACCTCTGGAAATATGCCTTGGACCGATCCCCCGAAGGAGACATGATAAACCCTCCGAGCACAGCAAGAATAAATAGGGTGAAATCGGATCCCCCTGTCGGATGCCTCTGGACGGCCTGAAACGTTCCGACAAAACCCCATTAGTTCTAATGCAAAAAGACACTGATGTCACGCACCTCATGATCCGCTCCACAAACTCCTCATGAAAGCCGAGTTGGTGCATAATTCCTTCCAGGTATTCCCACTCAACCCTGTCATACGCCTTTGCCATATCCAGCTTCACCGCACACGCACCAGTTTTCCCTTTCCTCCGCTTCAGATAATGTGTGCATTCATAGGCAATCAAGACATTGTCAGTAATCAGTCTACCTGGAATAAAAGCACTCTGTTCCTCAGAAACCATTTCATCTAGGAACATCCTAAGCCGGTTAGCCAGTACTTTAGAGCATATTTTATATATGACATTACACAAGGATATCGGCCGGTATTGCTTCATCTCCACAGGGTTCTTGCATTTTGGAATCAAGATAATTGTCGTGAGATTTATCTCCTCCGGCATATCCCCACCATTCAGAAAATTCAGAACCGCCTCACACACTTGCGACCCAACCAAGTCCCAGTGTAATTGGAAAAAACCCGCCGTCAGTCCATCCGGCCCTGGAGCTTTGTTCGGACCCATCATGAACACCGCTTTCTTCACCTCTGCAGCAGTATACGGCTGACACAAAGACTCATTCATCTCCTCTGTAACCTTCCGCTGAACATGCTGCAGGATTGCACTAGTGTCTAGAGCCTCTTGGGCCGAGAACAGGTCCCTGTAGAAAGAAGTCGCAACCTCTTCTATCTCCTCCTGCTGGGTCGCCAGGGATCCATCTCTCCGCTTCAGAGCTTTAATTTTGTTGCTGTTCGCTCTTTCTCGCGCCTTGGCCTGGAAGAGAGCAGTATTGCGATCGCCCTCTTTCAGCCAATCAATCCACGAGCGTTGTTTCTCCATACACTCCTCTCTGGAGAGCAATTCCGAGATACGTGACATAAGCCCACGCTCTTGTCGTGACGGTCCTGTACCAATGGACGCACCCCTGATCCTCTCGAGCTCCTGGCTGTTTCGGGCCAACTCCTTCTTCACCGACCCAAAGGAATTAGACTCCCATGACTGCAAGGCTCCCTGTACGCCAAGGAGTTGCTGCCGCACATGTGAGAGAGTCACAGGTTCCCCGCTTGCCCCCCAAGCATTTTGTACTGTTTCCATGTACGTCGGGTCCCGTCGCCACATATTCTCGTATCTAAAATTTCTTCTCCATTTTCTCCTTCGTCGTCCATTTGTGCACTCAATCAACAAAGCACAATGATCAGACTCTGCGGTTTGTGTGTGCACAACCCTTACGTCATCAAAGCTGCCCAAGAAGCCTCGAGTAGCCAGGCCCCTGTCCAGACGAACCTTGATGTTCCGGTCCCCGTGTTGCCTATTATCCCAGGTGTATGGTAAGCCAAGGTAGCCCAGGTCAGTGAACTCACACACCGACACAGCCTCTCTGAAACCATCCATCTGCCTCTCTGGCCGCACCTGCCCCCCAAACTGTTCTGAAGCATCAAGAATTTCATTAAAATCTCCAGCGCACAGCCATGGGAGAGTAGACTTGGTCTTTAGCATCTTCAAACAATCCCAACTTCGGTATCTCAACTCCCTTTTTGATTCACCATAAAATCCAGTGAACCTCCAACTCCCCTCCTGTGTAACCGTATCAAGGACAGTAACATCAAAATGTAACTTGTCATAACTCTCAAGCTTGATGTCTATCTCACGATTCCACAAAAGAGCCAAACCTCCACCTCTTCCATAGCTCCCCACTCCAACCCCATTAGGGAAGCCCATGGAACGCTTGAGGCCATCAATGTTATCATGAAACAGTCTTGTCTCAGAGAGAAAGACTATCATCGGGCGTTGTAGCTGACATAAGCTACGAATTTCTTGAACTGCCTCGGGCTGCCCCAGTCCCCGGCAGTTCAGACATAGTATCTTCATTGCGCCCAGCGGGGACTGCCGCTCGCAGCCGCCGTCGATCCTGCGCAGGTATTTGTGTCTGATGTCTTTTGCTTTTTAAGTAGCTCATCTGAGGCATCATCAGTGCTGCCCTTAGAGCCTCCAAGCTGGTTTACTCTGGAGTTCACCAGCCCTTTTGGAACCAATGATGTTGTATCCACCACAGGCAAGTTCAGGTCAGGTGTCTGGGAGGAGGTAGCTCCACCACTCGGCTTCCTTTTCTTAAATATCTTCCTCCCATCTCCTTCCACTGATCCGAACAGCTGACGCCCCGAGTTGCTAGTTGACATTGCCTTCCCTTTCTGTGTCTCCGGGTTGCGTCTCTTTAAAGGAGACGTGACTTCATCTCCCTCCTTCCTGCCTCCCTCAGGATCACCAGCATCCTGACGTCGGTCTCTCTCCTGATCTCCTGGAGTAGCCCGTTCCCTCTCGGAGCTGCCCGACATAGTTCGTGAACGGGCACCAGACGATGTTCCACTCCCGAAGGACTCCGCAGCTGCCTCTGCAAACCCCTGCACCTTCTTCTTTCTTTCTTCTGGCGCCCGAAGTGGAAGCTCTCGATCGTATGGGAGCCTCCCCTGAATATTCCTCGGAGCAGGTTTGTCACATTCAAGGCCCCCATGACCCAACATGCCACACGAGAAACAGAAAAAGGGCAGTTTCTCATACTGAGCATCAAACCATTTAGGTTCTCCATCTTTACTCATTCTCAGTAATACTCCCCTCTTCACAGGCTTGTTGATCTCAATGGCTACACGAGCTCGCAGGTACGCGCCACTCGCCTTGCCATCTCTATCGACATCCATCTTCTTGACCTCTCCCAACAGACTCATCGCTCTGAATCCCCTATGCTGGTTCATCCAACCTAGTGGAAGGTTAATGATTCTCACCCAAATGTCCAGACGATCGAAACAGATCTCTAATGGTCTGAGTCTCTCATCGTACTCCTTCAATATCACCGCGTGCTTGCCTGCGATCCAAGGTGTGCCGGCCAGAACACGCTCCATGTCCCCCTTACTGCCAAACTCCGCGACAAAGAGGTTGTCGCCTCGTTCACCAATCGAGCGGATCTTCATGCCGTACGGGTTACCCCATGCCGGCGTCATGGCTGAACGGATCGTGTTCGCATGCAGCATCGAGGGAGAAAGAACCTTCCCCACTAACGCCCATTCAACAACCCTAGCCTCCTCCTCTCCTTCATCATCGCTGAATTCGGCCACACCGCCCTCATCAGCTGTCAAGTTGAGTCTCTGCAGCATCTCCGCAACACTCGGGTTAGGGTTCGCCTGTCCCGAAGACTTGTGAGCGCCGCCAACTTCCTCTGATCCTCCTCCGAGATCCGTCATCGTAGATCTTCAGAGAGGAAAAAAGAGTGCCGAGTGGTGATAAATCGCCACCGCACAAAGCGATCCCAGAGTTCTAGACCTAAGCGGCTCTACAACCCAGGAAAATTGGGTTTACGGAACGTGGGTGGTCGCCGGCGCCGGAACGGCTAACCGGCGATATGCGGGTGGCCGTCGGCGACAGGGCCGTCACCGACGTGGCGTGGACGTCGGGGCCGGGGTGGCCGTCGACGGGCGGCCTAGGCACTCGCCGGAGTGACGAGCCTAGGCAGGGATCGCGATCGCCGTCCTGATCGCCTCAGCAGCCGTCACCGGAAAAAACGGATCCATATATTATATGCCTATTCCACTGACTCCTGCGGTTGGGCGCGCCGCGCGAGTACTGTGCTGTTCAGAATTCAAAACGACGCGCTCGCTCAAGCTTAACAAGGCGGCCAGGCTTCAGTGTTTGTTCGAGGTTGCTCTGACCTGAAATTTCTATATATGAAAGCCCCTAGGCTCGGTGAGCAACTAGAGTGGCCACATCACCCACTAAATATCGTCCGTTCGATCTACATCCAACAGTTCATATTACGTCACCCGTCCTAACAATCTTATAATAAACCCTAGGCTCGGTGAGCAACTAGGGTGGCCACATCACCCACTAAATATCGTCCGTTCGATCCACATCCAACGGTTCATATTACGCCACCTGTCCTAACAATCTTATAAAAAAGCTCTTAAACTCATATGATATCAACTGACAATCCATAGCCCTCAATATTTTTTCAAAAAGATCCTCTCACTTCTATGAAATCAACCCGCGTTCCAATTCATATGACAACCATTTTCTAAAGAATCCCTCAAGTTTGTATGATATTAACCTCTAATCCACAATCCATATTAATTTGGAGTAAGATCATCATTTCCCTACCAAATCAACCCGCACTCCAAATGTGACCATATAAATTTAATTTGGACCAACCTTATCTACCTCATGTATCATCATGTCGCGGTCATGGTATGCATTCGAATGCTAGTCTTGTAAATTTCATCACATTTTTCTCTGTTATTTTCCCTTCAAATAACTTAACTACCTCATGTATCACCATGTCGTGGTTCATGGTGTGCATTCGAATACTAGTCTTGTAAATTTCATCTCATTTTTGTCTGTTATTTTCCCTCCAAATAAATTAACTACCTCATGTATCACCATGTCACGGTATATGGTGTGCATTCAAATGCTAGTCTTGTAAATTTCATGTCATTTTTCTCTATTATTTTCTCTCTAAATAAATTAATTAACAAATTATTTTTTTTGGAATTTAATAGATAGTGTATTTTGGGCGTACGGGCATTAGTAAGGGTCATCTATTCAAATTATTAGCTTCCTAACGAGGTTATTTTTTTACCTCCACATTTCAACTATAGTGTCGATAAATAATAATTAATCGCCTATTATGTTAGATTTTTAACTTAACACTAGATGTTCTAAGCATAGGACTTAACAATTTTTTTTAAAAAAATAGATACAATTGTGTGAACAAGGCCAGCCACTTACTATGAGAAAAAAGCATGATCATGAAAATTGTAAGCCAGTAGCCCCAAGTGAGTATATCAGTCATTAAGAATAAAAGTTTCTATGTTTCTTATAATATATTGATAGTTATCCTCATATTTATTTATCTACTCCCTCTTTTCTAAATTATAGTTCACTATTGACTTTAAAATGCAACTTTGATCATTCATCTTATTCAAAAAAAAATACTGAAAATAAATACAAATGTGAGTCATACTTAAAGTATTTTTTGTAATAAAATGAGTAATAACGAAATAAATTCTATTAATATAAATTTTTTGTATAAGATGAATAGTCAAATATGTAGGGATGGCAATTATACCCATGGGTACGGGTACCCGCGGGTACCCTACCCAATGGGTAAGGGTATGTGTAAGAAATTTCGCCCATGGGTCTAATGCGGGCAAGAAATCTCGCCCGTGGGTAACCCATGGGTACCCATGATTTGTTACTTTGATCTATGAATGTGAGACTATGAACATCTAGTGCGGTTGTTTACTTGTTTGTGCCTTTGTGTAACCGTGAGCTTTTGGTTGATCTACGAGTGTGAGGCTGTCATCAAGCGTTGTTGTTTACTTGTTTGTGACTGTGTGACTGTGAGCTACTGGTTATCTAAACTTTGAAGCGTGAAGTTTTATTGTACCTATTGCTATGGACATTTTGATGTATAAATTAGTACTCAATACATTACCCAACGGGTACCCAATACCCGGAGGATACCCAGCGGGCATGGGCACGGGTACAGAATTTTACCCACGGGTATATTTGCGGGCGGGTAAAACTTGGAATGTCGGGTATGCTGACGGGCGGGTAAATACTTTACCCGGTCTCGCCCTACCCATTGCCATCCCTACAAATATGCATTACAAAGTCAATAATGAACTATAATTTGAAACAGAGAGTGTGTCTACCTTTTTACCGTGCATCATCATTGCCCGCTATAACATCACTTCTACTAATCTGACATAATATCCTGCAGATTTTGTAAAATTATATACATTTTCATTCAAACCAATTTAATCAACGTAAATTTATTTTTCGTACCAAATAGAATCATAAAATGTAGTACGCGCGCATGGGCACGTGCAAGGTACTAGTTTGATCTTTATTTATTTCATATGTACTATTTGGTTGATGGTTGGGCAATGTGGGCATGCCAAGGGCAAAATTGGCAAAACAATCTCAAAAAGCGCATAGTGTCAAGTATTTTGAAAAATAAAAAGTGGTCAAAGTTGACGAGTATTGTGAAACGGAGGTTGGTATATAGCGATCAGCTACTACCCTGACTTTTGCCCTGAGATGTACTTCATTCATTCTAAACTACAATTCATTGTTAAATTTTTATTCACATTTAACCATTCATCTTATTCAAAAATTTTATGTTAATTATTTATTATATTGTTAATTATTTTATTATCAAATGTATTTTAAGTACATCTCATATTTTTATTTATTTGTACTAATTATTTAAATGATCTGTGGCGGAACGATCCTACTTAAACTGACTCAGGTGTGATCTGTAGCGTTAAACACTGATCACGTCACACACCTGGGTCAGCATAAGTCCGAAGTTCCGTCGAGTGTCCCCGGGACTACCCGAATCATCCACGTTCAACTTTCTCATTACACATGGATACATCACAGATATTGAACAACATATATATATACAACACGGATAAGATAGAGTTATACAAACACAGTATTAAGTCTTAACTCACAAACTAGATAGTACCAAGTTCAGCAAGTGGCTAAGTCATAATTATACAAGCTAACAAAGTAAATCATATCGTGCCCAGACATGATCTACGTCTTCAGGACCTTCTCCGCTCCAGAAGCTGCAACTATCTTCCGGATCAACTGAAACAGGGGTCAAACAACCCTGAGTACAAAGGTACTCAGCTAGTCTTACCCGACAACCTAGATCTAAAGGAGTTCCAAGGAAAAAAAATGCAAGGCTTTGAGGTTTAACAGTAACAAGCTTTTGCAAGAAACGCAGCTTACTAACTTAATCATCTTAAATTACCAAATTTTTAACCCGTTACACTTAATATTCTAGACCTTTAGATTAGCCATGCCAAAACTGAGCCAAACAAGCAACTATAGAACTATCAAACAGGATGTAAAGTATATAAAAGTGAGCGTAAGCAACACCTAATCCGTTTGGCAGTGATCAAGCATGTGTCAAGTCCGTGACACTCGGCGATTCGAATCAATTTTTAACCCTGCAGGGATAACCTGAGACACACGCCGCGTGCGCGCCCCTGGAAGGCTGCACGAAGCTACCTTTCCCACTGCGACCACCATTGCCTGAACTGTGCCCACATAGCCCGGGGTCGCACCCCCAATCCCTACACAGTGCCTGGGCAAAGGCATGTGGGTTACCGACTACGACCCCGCCCACGTTCCTCGCCAAACACGGTGAGTCACAGTTCAACCTTTGGTACCACAGCAGTACATCGGTTTCCCGGGTCCCTAGCGCCGGTACGTGCCCAGTACGTTCAAAGCTTGACCCCAAGCAAACATCATGTCTCCTATAAATCATTAACTGGGCAGAACCATCTCAAACTACCAAAGCATCCAGCATATCCCCTTTTTTATTACCTCGCCCTGCCCAACATTTGCTCATAGTCTTGCTGTTCATATTTTAATTCATAAACAAGTAATTCCTAGAATGCAGGTGACCGGGAAATCACCTGACTTCTACTGTACTGAGCAGGTCTAAGCAATTCTAATTTATCTTTTTGAAAAGGTGGTAGAGACAACTCTAATCAAGGAATGATCATGCATAAAACTGGGTTTCAATCAACTCCTATTCTAATGCACAATCAAAGGCTCAATCACTTTGTATTGCATTTAATAAAACAGGGACAGGTATGCTCCGGGGCTTGCCTGGCTCACTGATCTCTGGTTCAACGACTTGAGAGGCTTGCGGTGCGGCTTCTGCTTCGGTCTCGAACACCAACTCGTCTCCTTCCTGGACGTCGTCAGGAACTTCTACCAACTCTGGCTGCAACGTATCTTGATCTACATGACATGATGCAAGAATGCACAAATAAATTAGAGGCCCTTTCCCAATCTATTATTTTGAAATCTATTAACAAAGCAAAAATCCTAAACTAAACTAATGCTATCTAACTACTAAAACTATGCAAAACCTAGATTATTAAGCATGAATGCATAAACAAAAATGCAACTATTCCTCCAAAATTTATGATATGAATTTCTAATCTATTAATGCATTAAATAAAGCCTTAAAAACCTAAAAACCTAATCAACTTTGCAAAAAACCCCTCCGGCTTTTCCCTTCTCAACCCGAGCTCCTCCTCCTTTCTGTTTCACTGACAGGCGGGGCCCAGCCCAAACTCTCTCTCTCTCTCCCTTTTTCTCTAGCTGGCAAGCGGGCCCGGCCCTCTCCTGTTCTTCCTTCTTCCTCGCGGAGACGCCCGCGCGCGCGGCGAACAGGGCCGACCGCGGCGGCTCTAACCCGAGACGGAAACCGCACGCAGCAAGGCTCGGAGCTCGCCAAACCCCACGGCTACGTGCTCCACATCCCCGCGCATCAAATCCTCAACTCAAAACTCAGTATTGCCGACCTCAAGCGGGGATTCACCAGTGGCGGCAGCGCTAGGTCAAGGGCACGGCGGTGGCGCGCCTAGAACAGCACCTAGACCAACCCCCCCACGGCAACAAATAGCGCCACGAGCTCCAACACACCCAGGGATGCACGCCGCTCTCCCCCTCTCAAACTCCCAGAGCACTGACGGCTCCAAACTCTCTAGAGACGGCGGCGGACCGACGGTGCGTTCAAAACGGCGCGGTGGCGTTCCGGCCACTCCGACCACGAACCTGGGCAATAAATGCCACGGCAAGCAGCGCAAGAACCTCTTGAGCACAGACAAACACTTGGACGAGGACGAGGAGGCCTGGAGATGGGAGTTCACCGTGCGACCGGAGAAGAATGGCGGCGACGGCGGCTTGGTTCGGGAAATTGCCGGGGTACGGCTGAAAAGAAAGGGGTGGTGATGCCTGAGAGCTTGAGTGGAGGTCTGAGGAAGGCTCGTGCAGCGGAGAGATTGGACGGTGAATGAAAGACGGCGAGGTGGCGGTGGATTCAGAGGGCGGCGGTCGCAACGGCGAGCAAGCGGGGAAAAACAAGGTCGGCTCGGCGCTCCCTTTAACCAGGCGTGCGGCCACGTCCGGCTGCTCACCGCCTGCGCTGGCACCAGCCTGCCCGGCGCGTGGCCTTGGGGCGCGTCCTCGGCGGCAAGCAGGTGCGTGGCACCGCCGCGCCGAGCGGCGCCCCGGCCTGCTCCACCGCCTGCTCTGCCCCTTAACTCCCTCTCTGTCTTTTCCTTTTTCTTTTGTTTTTCTTCAAACCCAAAATACCAAAATGCCCTTGTGAATTCCAAATTCAAAATTCAAACACTTACTCCAAAGTTTGAATGGACATTTGGTACAAAAGTGAGAATTCAAACTTGTAATGTGACACCAAATTCAACCTTAGAGTTTAAGCATAAAAACCACCATTTCTCGTTTAATTCCTTCTTTCTTTTCCCTTAATCCTTATTTGTGTCCACTTGATGCTTAAATGACCATATAACACATCCAAAGTAATAGTTAGAACCTTTATTAACACTGGAGTGTTACAGCCTTCCCCCCTTAAAGAAATCTCGTCCCGAGATTTAACAGGGTTAAAAGCAAGTACTGAAACAGCGGCAAGGAAAATGTGTCTTATTCTTAACTTGTCTTATATCTCACAAAAGATCAGAAAGAAACCACATTATAACTCATTTTTTCCAAACAACTCTGGATATTTAGACACTAGATACTCTTCTTGCTCCCAGGTGGCTTCATTCTCAGTATGGTTACTCCATTGGACTTTATAGAACTTGATACTCCTTTTTCTGGTTTCTCTTTCTTTCTGATCCAATATTTTGATCGGACATTCTTCATACGTCAAATCAGGCTTAAGTTGCAATTCTGTTTCTTTGATGGCTTCTTCAGGTACCCGGAGGCATTTCTTGAGCTGGGATACATGAAACACGTCATGCACAGCTGCTAGATTTTCTGGCAAGGCAAGACGATAAGCCACGGGTCCTCGAAGTTCCACAATTTGGAAGGGTCCGATATACCTGGGTGCTAGCTTTCCTTTCACTCCAAAGCGATGCACTCCTTTCATTGGGGAGACCTTGAGATAAACAAAATCAGTGTAGTTTTTCTGTCGAGACTGAGCTGTCTTTAAATTAGCTTGGACTTGACGAACTGTCTCTTCAGCTTCTATAACTAAATTAGGTCCAAATATAGTTCTTTCTCCAGATTCAGACCAGTTCAATGGTGTTCTACACTTTTTCCATATAATGCCTCAAATGGTGCCATCTTGATGCTTTCTTGATAACTGTTATTATAGGCAAACTCTGCTAAAGGCAAGCATTCATCCCACTTCTTGGAGTTAGTGAGAACATAAGCTCGAAGCATATCTTCTAATATCTGATTAACTCTCTCTGTATGTCCTCCTGTTTGGGGGTGATAGGCTGAACTTCTAATCAAGGTAGTACCCAACAACTGATGCAACTGTTCCCAAAACCTTGAGACAAATTGGGAACCACGATCTGATACAATGGTCTTGGGTACGCTATGCAAAGAGACAATACGGCTCAAATATAATTCTGCATACTTCCGTACAGGATACCTGACTTTAACTGGCAGGAAATGTGCTGACTTGGTCAAACGGTCTACTATTACCCAGATAGAATTATATCCTTTGGATGTGGTAGGCAATCCTACAATGAAATCCATAGATATATCATCCCATTTCCATCCAGGAATAGGTAATGGCTGAAGTGATCCCGCAGACTTCAAGTGATCAGCCTTAACCTTGCGGCAGACATCACATTCAGAAACATACTTGGCTATTTCTCTCTTCATTCTAGTCCACCAGAATCTTTGCTTCAAATCTTGGTACATCTTGTTGCTTCCAGGATGTAATGTCAGACATGAAGTATGAGCTTCATCCAAGATTTGTTTCCTTAACTGTGATACTTTGTGTCTACTAACCTGCCTTTAAACCATAGTATCCCTTCTTGATCTTGGGTAAAACATTGAGCTTGACCAAGTTGCAACCTCTTTCTAAGGAACTCCATACCCTTGTCATTCTTTTGAGCTTTCTTTATCTGTTCTGCCAGTGTGGAGGTAATATTGATGTTATGCACAAACCCCTCTGGTTCAATGCTAAGATTCAGTTTCTCCATTTCCAAACATAGAGTATTATCTAGATACTTAGTAGTTATGCACATACACTGTGCCTTGCTACTCAAAGCATCGGCCACCACATTAGCCTTACCTGGGTGATAGTGGATCTCCAAGTCATAATCCTTTATCAACTCTAACCATCTTCTTTGCATCATATTCAAATCTGCCTGGGTGAAAATGTACTTTAGACTCTTATGGTCTGTATAAATATGACACAGACTACCAAGAAGATAATGGCGCCATATTTTCAGATCATGGACCACTGCTGCTAACTCCAAATCATGAGTTGGATAATTTTCTTCATGCTTCTTGAGTTGTCTTGAGGCATATGCAATAACTCTCCCTTCTTGCATTAGCACACAGCCCAACCCAATCCTGGATGCATCACAATACACATCAAAAGGTTCTTCCAAATCCGGCTGGGCTAAGACAGGAGCTGTGGTTAGAAGTTCTCTCAGGGTTTTGAAAGCTTCTATGCATTCTGGGGTCCACTTGAACTTATTTTGCTTCTTCAATAGCTCCGTCGTTGGCTTTGCTATCTTGGAGAAGTTAGGAATAAACCTTCGATAGTACCCAGCCAATCCTAGAAAGCTTCGGACCTGGAAGACGGACTTTGGAATCTTCCAGTCCAAAACCTCCTTAACCTTACCAGGGTCCACTGCAACACCTTCTGATGATAGAACATGACCCAGAAATGGAACTTCTTTCAACCAAAATGCACATTTGCTGAGCTTAGCATACAACTGGTGTTCTCTCAATCTATTAAGAACAATCCGCAAATGTTCAGCATGCTCTTCTTCATTCTTGGAATATACCAATATATCATCAATGAACACCACTACAAATTTGTCCAACTCTAGCATGAACACTGAATTCATCAAATACATAAAATATGCTGGAGCATTTGTCAACCCAAAAGATATTACCAGATATTCATACAACCCATATCTGGTAGAAAAGGCTGTCTTTGGAATATCTTCTGCCTTGATTTTGATCTGATGGTACCCTGATCTTAAGTCGATCTTGGAAAATACCTTGGCACCAACTAATTGATCAAACAACAAATCAATCCTTGGCAGGGGATACTTATTCTTCACAGTTACAGCATTCAATGGTCGATAATCAACACAAAGCCTTAAGCTCTTATCCTTCTTCTTCACAAACAAGGCTGGACATCCCCAGGGCGAAGAACTAGGGCGGATATAGCCCTTATCCAACAATTCTTGCAGTTGTATTTTCAATTCTGCCAACTCTTTTGGGGTCATTCTATAGGGACGTCTGGAGATGGGTGCAGTTCCAGGCTCAAGCTCTATAACAAACTCCACCTCCCTATCTGGTGGTATTCCCGGAAGGTTGTCAGGAAACACATCCGGAAACTCGCACACCACAAGAATTTTCTTCAAGTCTACTGCTTCAGTCTTGTGGACTGACCCAACAGCAATTTCAAAACTAAACAACTGTAAAAGCAAAAATTGTCCCTCAGGAGTTCTTAAGTGTACCTTTCTAAGAGGTATATC
The DNA here is from genome assembly GCA_004135705.1 of Alloteropsis semialata. Taxonomy (NCBI): domain Eukaryota; kingdom Viridiplantae; phylum Streptophyta; class Magnoliopsida; order Poales; family Poaceae; genus Alloteropsis; species Alloteropsis semialata. The sequence goes on from CM014274.1 coordinate 72,659,404, forward strand.
CAGGACTGCCTGGTAATGTCTCATCCAATTCATGCCCAAAATTACATCTAACCCTTGATTTTCCAACACCACTAAATTGGTTGGAAAGATTACCCCATTAAGCTCCAACTGAGCTTGATCAACCACTTGGTTAGTTACTTGTTTGGCCCCAGGTGCATTAATGATATATCTGGTTTCTTGGGCTTTAACACTCATTTGATGCTTAAGTGCAAAACTTCGACTGATAAAGGAATGCGATGCTCCAGAATCAAACAAAACAAATGCTGGATGGTGGTTGATAGTGAACATACCAGCTAACACCGGCTCTTCCTCTGGAATCTCCTCAACATTGAGATAATTCACTCGTCCAGTGCGGGTGTTCAAGAACTTCTTCTTCACAAATCGAGAGCCCGATCCCTGGGCTGGGGTAGTTGCTGCAGCTGCTGTTGCTGGTGGAGCTGGAAGTGCTAGTACTGCCTGATTGACCTTTGGAAGCCGACACTCCCGAGCAAAGTGCCCGGGCCGACCACAATTGTAGCAGGGTTGCTGCCCAGCAGGAGCACGGTTGTTAAATCCTGACCCAGCCAACCGAGGAACATTTGCTGGAGCCCTCACTACCCACTGCCTGTTCCTAGGTTGCCGGTACTGTTGTTGCTGAGGAGCACGATACCCTGAACGTGCCGGTATATGGAACACCGTCCGCATACGCTGCTGGGGTGGAGCCAGGGAGGATCCACCAGGAGCTGCCTTTCTCTTCTTCTCCACATGATAAGCTTTCATCCGGTCTTCAGCCTGAATAGCTTGACTGACCAAGCTATTGAAATCCGAAAACGTACAGGTGGATAACTTATGTTGCATCTTCAAACTTAACCTCAATAAAAGCAATCCCGCTTCTTTTCATCTGTATCAACATAGGGGCGGGCATACTGAGCCAAGAAATTAAAGTCATTGGTATATTCTAACACTAACTTGTTGCCCTGCTACAGTCTCAAGAATTCTTCTAACTTCATCTTGAGTAACCCACTAGGAATGTGGTACCCACGAAAAGCAGTGCGGAAATCATCCCATGTCACCATGGTTCCGGCCGGTTGG
>CM014274.1:72661474-72684912 GCA_004135705.1 Alloteropsis semialata
AGGCCCGAACCAGTCTAAACCCCCTGTCTCTCGAGTCACCATCCGGATCTTGACACGCGATCGTAGGAAATTTACTTGTCGGCGGTAGAGAACCCCGACAGCGCGCATTAAAGTCAATGTGCCTCTCGGGCTCGATTGGCCCCGAACCACTCGGGAGCCGACACTGCAAGTCAAGTGGCGTGCCGCTAAGGCTCTAACAGCACTCGCACTCGAGGGCTGGCGCCGCATTAAAGACAGTGCGCCTCTCGGGCTCGATTGGCCTCAAACTACTCGGGAGCCAACACTGCAAATCAAGTGGTGTGCCGCTAAGGCTCGAACAGCGCTCGCACTCGGGGGCTGGCGCCGCATCCAAGACAGTGTGCCTCTCGGGCTCGATTGGCTCCGAGCCACTCGGAAGCCAACACTGCACAACAAAAGGCGTACCGCTAAGGTTCGACCGGCACTCGGACTCGGGGACTGGCGCCACATCAAAAACAGCGCGCCTCTCGGGCTCGATCAGCCCCGAAACGCTCGGCGGCTGACGCTGTGAACAAGTTACGGCAATCAAAGAATAGAATCCTTTTGCAGGTTACACAGTTACGATAAAGCCGGTCATGCGCCGCTTACAAAGATCAAACACATTAACCGTCGTGAAGACGGCCTGGAGCGCCCGCCACTGCGCCTAGTGCTGCATCCGGAGCAAGCTTGGCCCACATGAGCTCCTCGCAAGCTCTCTTGTAGCACCACTGCAGCCGTCGACGGGACAGCGCCGATAGAGGGTTGTTAGCGAATGCCTTCAGGTATCCCTTGCTCTACAAAGCATTTCACCCCACATGGCCCTCGTCACATGGGAATGCAGGGGTGAACGGGACAGCACTCAGACGCTAATCAACACCTCAGAACCTTCGCAAGCACTCTTCTAGCACCATTCCCTGGAGACTCCATGAACTTTCCCCGGTGGATGAACCCAGTAATGAGCCTTCGGCATATTGACTACAAGGGTCCTATACATACTCGCTCCTGGGTGGCAGCTCAGGCTCCCCGGTGGGTATTTATAGCCCCGAGTCGCCGAAGGATGAGAGACTTCCTCTACGACGACAGGCGCATGAGCTCCGCGCCACGCGTCCCTCCTTCTGCCCAAACTGCACAGGTTACCCTTATCGCCTTTGGCTTCATTTGACCACGGGAGCGTCCTGTGCGATCACGGGAACACTGTTCCTGACGCCGCGTATCAGAAACGACACCTTTCCGCCTGCCTCCTCTTTGGCATATCTGACAAAGAAGGAATCCTCCAGGACTCGAATCGTTCACCAAGCTAAGTATTAATCAATTAACTTCGTCAATTCCGTGAGCTTTAAAATGAGTTGCTAAAGTACTCGGGGAGCACACGCCTTAATCCGTGAAACCTCGGCTCTTCCGTACGCCTACGCTCCTACGCGTGCACACGGCCCAGCTCCCTGCGCTATGGACTACGGCTATCGGGGATCAGGTGCATAAACGTAACAGGCTAACTGCCCGGGGAAATTAAAAGACTTAAAAGCAGGAAGCGGAGTTCATTAATATTTATATCGCCAAGTACTTTCTCCTCTCGAATTTGTGCTTTGTTGCAGGGTATGGACGACCACTCGGCGTGCTCAGCCCTCACGCTCGGGGGCTGGCGCCGGGACGACCACTCGGCGTGCTCCCTCACGCTCGGGGGCTGGCGCCGGGACGACCACTCGGCGTGCTCGGCCCTCACGCTCGGGGGCTGGCGCCGGGACGACCACTCGGCGTGCTCGGCCCTCACGCTCGGGGGCTGGCGCCGGGGACGACCACTCGGCGAGCTCGGCCCTCACGCTCGGGGGCTGGCCGGGACGACCACTCGGCGTGCTCAGTCCTCACGCTCGGAGGCTGGCGCCGGGACGACCACTCGGCATGCTCAGTCCTTGCACTAGGGGGCTAGGCGCCGGTATGACTACTCGGCGTGCCCTGCAGGGCTCCGCCGGACCTCACGCTCGGGGGCTGGACGCCGAAATTAACGCCGGATGATTCAGTCAGATGCTCCTCAACTAACCCTTGGACCGATTCCTTCGAAATCGCTTCAAGGCTCGGGGGCTACGGCCAACGGACGCACCTCGCGGTGCATCCGTTGATTGTCTGGCAACCAAGAACAAGGCTACTAACCCTTGGACCGATTCCTTCGGAATCGCTTCAAGGCTCGGGGGCTACGTCCAACGGACGCACCTCGTGGCGCATCCGTTGGGAAACGGCTCTCTTTTTCTCTCCAGTATCACGCGGTTTCACTTCCAACTGCAGCAAGCTCGAAGCTCATCAGATGGCACGACCTCGCCGACTTGTCGCTCAACCACGTACTACTCGGGGGCTTGTCGGGGGTAGACCCCCAGGGGTACCCAGAAGGCGGATTGGCCCAACCAGCAAGGGGCGGCCCAATCCGAGTGCTGTCGGGCCGGGTTGTCAGACTGGGTGGCCCACCACTCGGAGACCCACCAGTCGGACGAGCCGGATGGGCGCGACGGCGCACGCAGCAAGAAACAAGACGGCGTATCCCGCAAGAAGCTCGGAGATCAAGATAAACTAGCCGGAATTATAGGGAAAGATATCTGTAATCGTTATGGGATCGCATCCTTGTATTTCGGGTAGGTTATGATCTCTAGCCGACTTGTAACTCAAGGCAGCCGGACTATATAAGGTGTCCTGAGACCCCCCTCCAGAACAGATTACAACCCACGCATTCATTCAACCTAGGACAGAACCCAACTACGGAGATCCTTCAGGAACTTCATACACAGCAATCCATACACCCAACACAGGACGTAGGGTATTACGTCATCCTGACGGCCCGAACCTGTTCAATCCTTGCGTCTTGTGTTACCATCGACTTCTGATCCTCGATCTGTCCCTCAACAAATCAACCACGTAGGCTACCCTGTGTGGACTGCCGGGTCCATAAATCCGACAGTGGGTGGGATCGTAGTCGGTAACCCACATGCCTTTGCCCGGGCACTGTGTAGGGATTGGGGATGCGACCCCGGGCTATGTGGGCACAGTTCAGGCAATGGTGGCTGCAGTGGGAAAGGTAGCTTCGTGCAGCCTTCCGGGGGCGCGCACGCGGTGTGTGTCTCAGGTTATCCCTGCAGGGTTAAAAATTGATTCGAATCGCCGAGTGTCATGGACTTGACACATGCTTGATCACTGCCAAACGGATTAGGTGTTGCTTACGCTCACTTTTATATACTTTACATCCTGTTTGATAGTTCTATAGTTGCTTGTTTGGCTCAGTTTTGGCATGGCTAATCTAAAGGTCTAGAATATTAAGTGTAACGGGTTAAAAATTTGGTAATTTAAGATGATTAAGTTAGTAAGCTGCGTTTCTTGCAAAAGCTTGTTACTTTCTCTGTTAAACCTCAAAGCCTTGCATTTTTTTTCCTTGGAACTCCTTTAGATCTAGGTTGTCGGGTAAGACTAGCTGAGTACCTTTGTACTCAGGGTTGTTTGACCCCTGTTGCAGTTGATCCGGAAGAGTAGTTGCAGCTTCTGGAGCGGAGAAGGTCCTGAAGACGTAGATCATGTCAGGGCACGACATGATTTACTTTGTTAGCTTGTATAATTATGACTTAAAAGCTACTTGCTGAACTTGGTACTATCTAGTTTGTGAGTTAAGACTTAATACTGTGTTTGTATAACTCTATCTTATCCGTGTTGTATATATATGTTGTTCAATATCTGTGATGTATCCTCTGGTGTTGGGATCCTGAGTATGTGCAATGAGAAAGTTGAACGTGGATGATTCGGTTAGTCCCGGGGACACTCGACGGAACTCCGGACTTATGCTGACTCAGGTGTGTGACGTGATCAGTGTTTAACGCTACAGATCACACCTGAGTCAGTTTAAGTAGGATCGTTTCGCCACAGCTGGTATCAGAGCGCATATCCTCAGGACATCACAGATATTGTGTTGAACCCAGTGGAGTGCCCTACTAGGTAGTTATACAGGTTTTTCAGGGTGGCCCTAGTAAACTAACTTCTAAGGTTATGTATTTACAATTCTGCTAATCTTGCGATTTTGTAACGACGCACCTTCGATCAGGTATAAAAGGTAAGTTAATTCGGCAAGATATGATATTATGACTCTGACTTGCACAAGCTTGCTTGTATGAGGGGCCCCGTTCACTGATTGTTCGGGGGGCGACCTGTCCATTGGCTAGCCCGTTGGACTTGTCTTTGTGGCTTGTCGACATCTGCCGCCTGATGTGGAGTGCGGAGTTCCTGCCGTGTGATCTTATTAATCACGGTCGCTTAACCCTGGGGAGTGGCCTACTCAGGGGCATCCCATATGGCAATGATATGGGACATGCAAACGCCGACCATACGGTGGTGAGTATGGGACAAGTGAATACGTGTAAACGTATGAAGCACTGTCCATGCAGTGTTGAACGCATGGGTGCCATTCCTATAGTGAATGGTAATGTATGGTTTTCTGCAGGTACACTAACCGCGATCGTGACGTATAGATTCGATAGATCTATTATAGGTTGAGAGTCGTACGAAAATGCCACCAATTTTATTCGAGAATTTGTTTGTTCCAGTCAGGACGTAGGATTCGAGCATGTGCATATCATACCAGTTGCATGGGTTTTGGGTAGCTTTTAGGGCTTTAGTTTTCCTCCTTGGCTTAAGGTTCTGTTTCCGTTGTTCAGATGGCTGGTAACTGGGTTGATGAAGAAGGGTGGACTCATAGGTTTTGTGCCAATGAGTCTGGTTTCCCTCAAATCTTGTGGGAAACAATGCTGAAGTTGGGGTATGAGGAGCATTCGGAGTATGTGGCTAAAGAGACCATCACTGAAAATCACTGCCTGTGTGAGATATACCTCCACTTTCCACCAAATCCTAAGTACCCAGAGTGGCCCACCAGAACTGTATATGCTCAAGGCATTGAGATGGATGACTCAATTGCTTTAGTTGCACACAAGGCTTTGACAGAGCTGTGTCATGAGCACTCTGTTGAAGTAGGTCAAACCAATGCCAAATACTTTCCATTCGAAGTGAGAGAGTATGACCTGTGGGGATCCAGAATAAGAAAGATGGGTGAGACCTCTAAGGCACAATACCATGAATTCATGGGTGCCCAAAGTAGTTATATGCAGGCCCTGTTTAATATGAACAAAGAGCAAGAGAGAATACATAGTCAAAGTAGAAAGGAGGTGGAGCAAGCCGTCCAGAGAGAGGCTAAATTTGAAGCACAAATGAAACATTACTAAGATGAGGCAGACGTGAGGAATGCCACAGTAGGGATCCTTCGGGATTCCTATGAGAAGCGCATTAATGATCTCCAAGGCCAAATCCAGCATCAACAAGAATATATTCATAACCGTAATTTGGAGTATGAGATGCAAGCTCAAATGTGGAATAATAATATCAATAACCTCCAACAAGAAAGATTGCAGAACCTTGCTGAAATAGAGGCTTTAAGGGTTGTCCTGGAGGAAGCCCAAGCTGAACACCAGGAACCCAATCAAGGTGAAGAGCCTGCCATGCCCGAGGATGGTGAGGAGCATGGAGGAGATAATTTTGCGGAGTTTGGAGAGGAGCCTGCAATGCCAGAGGGTGATGAAGAGGAGGAACCTATGATGGTGGGTGATTGGTTTGAAGTTGATGATTCTGATGAGGAAGAGGAGGAAGAAGACCCAGAAGAACCCAGTGAGCCGATTAGTGTGGAAAACCAGTCATCAGCGCCATACCTTGAGGACTCCATTGCTTCCTTTGGAGAATACAAGGGAGATTGTGGAACCTCGGTGGTTTTAACCTGAGGTATGACGATCTTTTTGGCCTGGTTAGAGATAATCAAGATGAAATTTGTGAGATGCTTCGGCGACTGGGTCATGATGAGGGTGATGCTCCTTGAAGATGTGTTGAGTGAGTGTGGTTGGTGTAAAACTGTAAGGAATAAGTGAGCAAAGTGTACGCTCATGGGTTGTCTTTTGGAGTTTTCTTGTGTACTTTTCATGTATAATTAAGTGTGTATCATGCTGTTGTATTATACATGTACTGCTTTGAAGTGCACTTCCGTACTGTTGCTATGAATAAGATAAGGTTGTGTAACCTCAATGATTGCCTTGCTTTTACCAAATGTTCTGTCTTACTATGTAAGCATCAACAATTTGAGTTAAGTGTTAATCGAAAGTTTTTCTTTCTTTATAGCATGTCGGAACCCCAGCGCAGTGGAAATGGATCTGGAGGGGCTGGAAATACCCCGCCAGAAGGGTCGGGGCCTCCACAACCACCCACTCCATTGACTGTTGCTGATGTGATGGCTCATCTTGTCAGCAACAATGATGAGCTAACCCGGCTGATGATAAGTTGACTCAGAGTATTGCGGGATCTTCTGCCCGTCGACAGCAGGATGCCATGGAAGGGGCGGATTATCAGAGGTTTATGGATGTCCATCCCCCAATCTTCTCTAGGCCAGAACACCCTTTAGAAGCTGATGAGTGGCTTAGAACCATGGAGCAGAAGTTTCGCTTGATTCCCCGCATCACGGATGCACAGAAAGTTGAGTATGGATCTCAGCAACTTCATGGTTCTACCGGCACCTGGTGGGAAAATTTCTTGGCAAGCCAACCGGCCGGAACCATGGTGACATGGGATGATTTCCGCACTGCTTTTTGTGGGTACCACATTCCTAGTGGGTTACTCAAGATGAAGTTAGAAGAATTCTTGAGACTGTAGCAGGGCAACAAGTTAGTGTTAGAATATACCAATGACTTTAATTTCTTGGCTCAGTATGCCCGCCCCTATATTTATCGAGGTTAAGTTTGAAGATGCAACATAAGTTATCCACCTGTACGTTTTCGGATTTCAATAGCTTGGTCAGTCAAGCTATTCAGGCTGAAGACCGGATGAAAGCTTATCATGTGGAGAAGAAGAGAAAGGCAGCTCCTGGTGGATCCTCCCTGGCTCCACCCCAGCAGCGTATGCGGACGGTGTTCCATATACCGGCACGTTCAGGGTATCGTGCTCCTCAGCAACAGCAGTACCAGCAACCTAGGAACAGGCAGTGGGTAGTGAGGGCTCCAGCAAATGTTCCTCGGTTGGCTGGGTCAGGATTTAACAACCGTGCTCCTGCTGGGCAGCAACCCTGCTACAATTGTGGTCGGCCCGGGCACTTTGCTCGGGAGTGTCGGCTTCCAAAGGTCAATCAGGCAGTACTAGCACTTCCAGCTCCACCAGCAACAGCAGCTGCAGCAACTACCCCAGCCCAGGGATCGGGCTCTCGATTTGTGAAGAAGAAGTTCTTGAACACCCGCACTGGACGGGTGAATTATCTCAATGTTGAGGAGATTCCAGAGGAAGAGCCGGTGTTAGCTGGTATGTTCACTATCAACCACCATCCAGCATTTGTTTTGTTTGATTCTGGAGCATCGCATTCCTTTATCAGTCGAAGTTTTGCACTTAAGCATCAAATGAGTGTTAAAGCCCAAGAAACCAGATATATCATTAATGCACCTGGGGCCAAACAAGTAACTAACCAAGTGGTTGATCAAGCTCAGTTGGAGCTTAATGGGGTAATCTTTCCAACCAATTTAGTGGTGTTGCAAAATCAGGGGTTAGATGTAATTTTGGGCATGAATTGGATGAGACATTACCAGGCAGTCCTGGATATACCTCTTAGAAAGGTACACTTAAGAACTCCTGAGGGACAATTTTTGCTTTTACAGTTGTTTAGTTTTGAAATTGCTGTTGGGTCAGTCCACAAGACTGAAGCAGTAGACTTGAAGAAAATTCCTGTGGTGTGCGAGTTTCCGGATGTGTTTCCTGACAACCTTCCGGGAATACCACCAGATAGGGAGGTGGAGTTTGTTATAGAGCTTGAGCCTGGAACTGCACCCATCTCCAGACGTCCCTATAGAATGACCCCAAAAGAGTTGGCAGAATTGAAAATACAACTGCAAGAATTGTTGGATAAGGGCTATATCCGCCCTAGTTCTTTGCCCTGGGGATGTCCAGCCTTGTTTGTGAAGAAGAAGGATAAGAGCTTAAGGCTTTGTGTTGATTATCGACCATTGAATGCTGTAACTGTGAAGAATAAGTATCCCCTGCCAAGGATTGATTTGTTGTTTGATCAATTAGTTGGTGCCAAGGTATTTTCCAAGATCGACTTAAGATCAGGGTACCATCAGATCAAAATCAAGGCAGAAGATATTCCAAAGACAGCCTTTTCTACCAGATATGGGTTGTATGAATATCTGGTAATATCTTTTGGGTTGACAAATGCTCCAGCATATTTTATGTATTTGATGAATTCAGTGTTCATGCTAGAGTTGGACAAATTTGTAGTGGTGTTCATTGATGATATATTGGTATATTCCAAGAATGAAGAAGAGCATGCTGAACATTTGCGGATTGTTCTTAATAGATTGAGAGAACACCAGTTGTATGCTAAGCTCAGCAAATGTGCATTTTGGTTGAAAGAAGTTCCATTTCTGGGTCATGTTCTATCATGAGAAGGTGTTGCAGTGGACCCTGGTAAGGTTAAGGAGGTTTTGGACCGGAAGATTCCAAAGTCCGTCTTCCAGGTCCGAAGCTTTCTAGGATTGGCTGGGTACTATCGAAGGTTTATTCCTAACTTCTCCAAGATAGCAAAGCCAATGACGGAGCTATTGAAGAAGCAAAATAAGTTCAAGTGGACCCCAGAATGCATAGAAGCTTTCAAAACCCTGAGAGAACTTCTAACCACAGCTCCTGTCTTAGCCCAGCCGGATTTGGAAGAACCTTTTGATGTGTATTGTGATGCATCCAGGATTGGGTTGGGCTGTGTGCTAATGCAAGAAGGGAGAGTTATTGCATATGCCTCAAGACAACTCAAGAAGCATGAAGAAAATTATCCAACTCATGATTTGGAGTTAGCAGCAGTGGTCCATGCTCTGAAAATATGGCGCCATTATCTTCTTGGTAGTGTGTCATATTTATACAGACCATAAGAGTCTAAAGTACATTTTCACCCAGGCAGATTTGAATATGAGGCAAAGAAGATGGTTAGAGTTGATAAAGGATTATGACTTGGAGATCCACTATCACCCAGGTAAGGCTAATGTGGTGGCCGATGCTTTGAGTAGCAAGGCACAGTGTATGTGCATAACTACTAAGTATCTAGATAATACTCTATGTTTGGAAATGGGAAAACTGAATCTTAGCATTGAACCAGAGGGGTTTGTGCATAACATCAATATTACCTCCACACTGGCAGAACAGATAAAGAAAGCTCAAAAGAATGACAAGGGTATGGAGTTCCTTAGAAAGAGGTTGCAACTTGGTCAAGCTCAATGTTTTACCCAAGATCAAGAAGGGATACTATGGTTTAAAGGCAGGTTAGTAGTACCCAAAGTATCACAGTTAAGGAAACAAATCTTGGATAAAGCTCATACTTCATGTCTGACATTACATCCTGGAAGCAACAAGATGTACCAAGATTTGAAGCAAAGATTCTGGTGGACTAGAATGAAGAGAGAAATAGCCAAGTATGTTTCTGAATGTGATGTCTGCCGCAAGGTTAAGGCTGATCACTTGAAGTCTGCGGGATCACTTCAGCCATTACCTATTCCTGGATGGAAATGGGATGATATATCTATGGATTTCATTGTAGGATTGCCTACCACATCCAAAGGATATAATTCTATCTGGGTAATAGTAGACCGTTTGACCAAGTCAGCACATTTCCTGCCAGTTAAAGTCAGGTATCCTGTACGGAAGTATGCAAGAATTATATTTGAGCCGTATTGTCTCTTTGCATAGCGTACCCAAGACCATTGTATCAGATCGTGGTTCCCAATTTGTCTCAAGGTTTTGGGAACAGTTGCATCAGTTGTTGGGTACTACCTTGATTAGAAGTTCAGCCTATCACCCCCAAACAGGAGGACATACAGAGAGAGTTAATCAGATATTAGAAGATATGCTTCGAGCTTATGTTCTCACTAACTCCAAGAAGTGGGATGAATGCTTGCCTTTAGCAGAGTTTGCCTATAATAACAGTTATCAAGAAAGCATCAAGATGGCACCATTTGAGGCATTATATGGAAGAAAGTGTAGAACACCATTGAACTGGTCTGAATCTGGAGAAAGAACTATATTTGGACCTGATTTAGTTATATAAGCTGAAGAGACAGTTCGTCAAGTCCAAGCTAATTTAAAGACAGCTCAGTCTCGACAGAAAAACTACACTGATAAAAGAAGATGACCGCTCTCTTTTCAGGCGGGAGATTTTGTTTATCTCAAGGTCTCCCCAATGAAAGGAGTGCATCGCTTTGGAGTGAAAGGAAAGCTAGCACCCAGGTATATCGGACCCTTCCAAATTGTGGAACTTCGAGGACCCGTGGCTTATCGTCTTGCGTTGCCAGAAAATCTAGCAGCTGTGCATGACGTGTTTCATGTATCCCAGCTCAAGAAATGCCTCCGGGTACCTGAAGAAGCCATCAAAGAAACAGAATTGCAACTTAAGCCTGATTTGACGTATGAAGAATGTCCGATCAAAATATTGGATCAGAAAGAAAGAGAAACCAGAAAAAGGAGTATCAAGTTCTATAAAGTCCAATGGAGTAACCATACTGAGAATGAAGCCACCTGGGAGCAAGAAGAGTATCTAGTGTCTAAATATCCAGAGTTGTTTGGAAAAAATGAGTTATAATGTGGTTTCTTTCTGATCTTTTGTGAGATATAAGACAAGTTAAGAATAAGACACATTTTCCTTGCCGCTGTTTCAGTACTTGCTTTTAACCCTGTTAAATCTCGGGACGAGATTTCTTTAAGGGGGGAAGGCTGTAACACTCCAGTGTTAATAAAGGTTCTAACTATTACTTTGGATGTGTTATATGGTCATTTAAGCATCAAGTGGACACAAATAAGGATTAAGGGAAAAGAAAGAAGGAATTAAACGAGAAATGGTGGTTTTTATGTTTAAACTCTAAGGTTGAATTTGGTGTCACATTACAAGTTTGAATTCTCACTTTTGTACCAAATGTCCATTCAAACTTTGGAGTAAGTGTTTGAATTTTGAATTTGGAATTCACAAGGGCATTTTGGTATTTTGGGTTTGAAGAAAAACAAAAGAAAAAGGAAAAGACAGAGAGGGAGTTAAGGGGCAGAGCAGGCGGTGGAGCAGGCCGGGGCGCCGCTCGGCGCGGCGGTGCCACGCACCTGCTCGCCGCCGAGGACGCGCCCCGAGGCCACGCGCCGGGCAGGCTGGTGCCAGCGCAGGTGGTGAGCAGCCGGACGTGGCCGCACGCCTGGTTAAAGGGAGCGCCGAGCCGACCTTGTTTTTCCCCGCTTGCTCGCCGTTGTGACCGCCGCCCTCTGAATCCACCGCCACCTCGCCGTCTTTCATTCACCGTCCAATCTCTCCGCTGCACGAGCCTTCCTCAGACCTCCACTCAAGCTCTCAGGCATCACCACCCCTTTCTTTTCAGCCGTACCCCGGCAATTTCCCGAACCAAGCCGCCGTCGCCGCCATTCTTCTCCGGTCGCACGGTGAACTCCCATCTCCAGGCCTCCTCGTCCTCGTCCAAGTGTTTGTCTGTGCTCAAGAGGTTCTTGCGCTGCTTGCCGTGGCATTTATTGCCCAGGTTCGTGGTCGGAGTGGCCGGAACGCCACCGCGCCGTTTTGAACGCACCGTCGGTCCGCCGCCGTCTCTAGAGAGTTTGGAGCCGTCAGTGCTCTGGGAATTTGAGAGGGGGAGAGCGGCGTGCATCCCTGGGTGTGTTGGAGCTCGTGGCACAATTTGTTGCCATGGGGGGGTTGGTCTAGGTGCTGTTCTAGGCGCGCCACCGCCGTGCCCTTGACCTAGCGCTGCCGCCACTGGTGAATCCCCGCTTGAGGTCGGCAATACTGAGTTTTGAGTTGGGGATTTGATGCGCGGGGATGTGGAGCACGTAGCCGTGGGGTTTGGCGAGCTCCGAGCCTTGCTGCGTGCGGTTTCCGTCGCGGGTTAGAGCCGCCGCGGTCGGCCCTGTTCGCCGCGCGCGCGGGCGTCTCCGCGAGGAAGAAGGAAGAACAGGAGAGGGCCGGGCCCGCTTGCCAGCTAGAGAAAAAGGGAGAGAGAGAGAGAGTTTGGGCTGGGCCCCGCCTGTCAGTGAAACAGAAAGGAGGAGGAGCTCGGGTTGAGAAGGGAAAAGCCGGAGGGGGTTTTTGCAAAGTTGATTAGGTTTTTAGGTTTTTAAGGTTTTATTTAATGCATTAATAGATTAGAAATTCATATCTTTTTGTAGGAGTCTCCAAAATTTATGAAATAAATTTTGGAGGAATAGTTGCATTTTTGTTTATGCATTCATGCTTAATAATCTAGGTTTTGCATAGTTTTAGTAATTAGATAGCATTAGTTTAGTTTAGGATTTTTGCTTTGTTAATAGATTTCAAAATAATAGATTGGGAAAGGGCCTCTAATTTATTTTTGCATTCTTGCATCATGTCGTGTAGATCAAGATACGTTGCAGCCAGAGTTGGTAGAAGTTCCTGACGACGTCCAGGAAGGAGACGAGTTGGTGTTCGAGACCGAAGCAGAAGCCGCACCGCAAGCCTCTCAAGTCGTTGAACCAGAGATCAGTGAGCCAGGCAAGCCCCGGAGCATACCTGTCCCTGTTTTATTAAATGCAATACAAAGTGATTGAGCCTTTGATTGTGCATTAGAATAGGAGTTGATTGAAACCCAGTTTTATGCATGATCATTCCTTGATTAGAGTTGTCTCTACCACCTTTTCAAAAAGATAAATTAGAATTGCTTAGACCTGCTCAGTACAGTAGAAGTCAGGTGATTTCCCGGTCACCTGCATTCTAGGATTATTTGTTTATGAATTAAAATATCAACAGTAAGATTTTTGAGCAAATGTTGGGCAGGGATTTCCCGGTCACCTGCATTCTAGGAATTACTTGTTTATGAATTAAAATATGAACAGCAAGACTATGAGCAAATGTTGGGCAGGGCGAGGTAATAAAAAAGGGGATATGCTGGATGCTTTGGTAGTTTGAGATGGTTCTGCCCAGTTAATGATTTATAGGAGACATGATGTTTGCTTGGGGTCAAGCTTTGAACGTACTGGGCACGTACCGGCGCTAGGGACCCAGGAAACCGATGTACTGCTGTGGTACCAAAGGTTGAACTGTGACTCACCGTGTCTGGCGAGGAACGTGGGTGGGGTCGTAGTCGGTAACCCACATGCCTTTGCCCAGGCACTGTGTAGGGATTGGGGGTGCGACCCCGGGCTATGTGGGCACAGTTCAGGCAATGGTGGTCGCAGTGGGAAAGGTAGCTTCGTGCAGCCTTCCAGGGGCGCGCACGCGGCGTGTGTCTCAGGTTATCCCTGCAGGGTTAAAAATTGATTCGAATCGCCGAGTGTCACGGACTTGACACATGCTTGATCACTGCCAAATGGATTAGGTGTTGCTTACGCTCACTTTTATATACTTTACATCCTGTTTGATAGTTCTATAGTTGCTTGTTTGGCTCAGTTTTGACATGGCTAATCTAAAGGTCTAGAATATTAAGTGTAACGGGTTAAAAATTTGGTAATTTAAGATGATTAAGTTAGTAAGCTGCGTTTCTTGCAAAAGCTTGTTACTGTTAAACCTCAAAGCCTTGCATTTTTTCCTTGGAACTCCTTTAGATCTAGGTTGTCGGGTAAGACTAGCTGAGTACCTTTGTACTCAGGGTTGTTTGACCCCCGTTTCAGTTGATCCGGAAGATAGTTGCAGCTTCTGGAGCGGAGAAGGTCCTGAAGACGTAGATCATGTCTGGGCACGATATGATTTACTTTGTTAGCTTGTATAATTATGACTTAGCCACTTGCTGAACTTGGTACTATCTAGTTTGTGAGTTAAGACTTAATACTGTGTTTGTATAACTCTATCTTATCCGTGTTGTATATATATATGTTGTTCAATATCTGTGATGTATCCATGTGTAATGAGAAAGTTGAACGTGGATGATTCGGGTAGTCCCGGGGACACTCGACGGAACTTCGGACTTATGCTGACCCAGGTGTGTGACGTGATCAGTGTTTAACGCTACAGATCACACCTGAGTCAGTTTAAGTAGGATCGTTCCGCCACAGATCATTTAAATAATTAGTACAAATAAATAAAAATATGAGATGTACTTAAAATACATTTGATAATAAAATAATTAACAATATAATAAATAATTAATATAAAATTTTTGAATAAGACGAATGGTTAAATGTGAATAAAAATTTAACAATGAATTGTAGTTTAGAATGAATGAAGTACATCTCAGGGCAAAAGTCAGGGTAGTAGCTGATCGCTATATACCAACCTCCGTTTCACAATACTCGTCAACTTTGACCACTTTTTATTTTTCAAAATACTTGACACTATGCGCTTTTTGAGATTGTTTTGCCAATTTTGCCCTTGGCATGCCCACATTGCCCAACCATCAACCAAATAGTACATATGAAATAAATAAAGATCAAACTAGTACCTTGCACGTGCCCATGCGCGCGTACTACATTTTATGATTCTATTTGGTACGAAAAATAAATTTACGTTGATTAAATTGGTTTGAATGAAAATGTATATAATTTTACAAAATCTGCAGGATATTATGTCAGATTAGTAGAAGTGATGTTATAGCGGGCAATGATGATGCACGGTAAAAAGGTAGACACACTCTCTGTTTCAAATTATAGTTCATTATTGACTTTGTAATGCATATTTGTAGGGATGGCAATGGGTAGGGCGAGACCGGGTAAAGTATTTACCCGCCCGTCAGCATACCCGACATTCCAAGTTTTACCCGCCCGCCAATATACCCGTGGGTAAAATTCTGTACCCGTGTCCATGCCCGCTGGGTACCCTCCGGGTATTGGGTACCCGTTGGGTAATGTATTGAGTACTAATTTATACATCAAAATGTCCATAGCAATAGGTACAATAAAACTTCACGCTTCAAAGTTTAGATAACCAGTAGCTCACAGTCACACAAAGTCACAAACAAGTAAACAACAACACTTGATGACAGCCTCACACTCGTAGATCAACCAAAAGCTCACGGTTACACAACGTCACAAACAAGTAAACAACCGCACTAGATGTTCGTAGTCTCACATTCATAGATCAAAGTAACAAATCATGGGTACCCATGGGTTACCCACGGGCGAGATTTCTTGCCCGCATTATACCCATGGGCGAAATTTCTTACACATACCCTTACCCATTGGGTAGGGTACCCGTGGGTACCCGTACCCATGGGTATAATTGCCATCCCTACATATTTGACTATTCATCTTATACAAAAAATTTATATTAATAGAATTTATTTCGTTATTACTCATTTTATTACAAAAAATACTTTAAGTATGACTCACATTTGTATTTATTTTAGTATTTTTTTTGAATAAGATGAATGATCAAAGTTGCATTTTAAAGTCAATAGTGAACTATAATTTAGAAAAGAGGGAGTAGATAAATAAATATGAGGATAACTATCAATATATTATAAGAAACATAGAAACTTTTATTCTTAATGACTGATATACTCACTTGGGGCTACTGGCTTACAATTTTCATGATCATGCTTTTTTCTCATAGTAAGTGGCTGGTCTTGTTCACATAATTGTATCTATTTTTTTTAAAAAAAATTGTTAAGTCCTATGCTTAGAACATCTAGTGTTAAGTTAAAAATCTAACATAATAGGCGATTAATTATTATTTATCGACACTATAGTTGAAATATGGAGGTAAAAAAATAACCTCGTTAGGAAGCTAATAATTTGAATAGATGACCCTTACTAATGCCCGTACGCCCAAAATACACTATCTATTAAATTCCAAAAAAAATAATTTGTTAATTAATTTATTTAGAGAGAAAATAATAGAGAAAAATGACATGAAATTTACAAGACTAGCATTTGAATGCACACCATATACCGTGACATGGTGATACATGAGGTAGTTAATTTATTTGGAGGGAAAATAACAGAAAAATGAGATGAAATTTACAAGACTAGTATTCGAATGCACACCATGAACCACGACATGGTGATACATGAGGTAGTTAAGTTATTTGAAGGGAAAATAACAGAGAAAAATGTGATGAAATTTACAAGACTAGCATTCGAATGCATACCATGACCGCGACATGATGATACATGAGGTAGATAAGGTTGGTCCAAATTAAATTTATATGGTCACATTTGGAGTGCGGGTTGATTTGGTAGGGAAATGATGATCTTACTCCAAATTAATATGGATTGTGGATTAGAGGTTAATATCATACAAACTCGAGGGATTCTTTAGAAAATGGTTGTCATATGAATTGGAACGCGGGTTGATTTCATAGAAGTGAGAGGATCTTTTTGAAAAAAATATTGAGGGCTATGGATTGTCAGTTGATATCATATGAGTTTAAGAGCTTTTTTATAAGATTGTTAGGACAGGTGGCGTAATATGAACCGTTGGATGTGGATCGAACGGACGATATTTAGTGGGTGATGTGGCCACCCTAGTTGCTCACCGAGCCTAGGGTTTTTTATAAGATTGTTAGGACGGGTGACGTAATATGAACTGTTGGATGTAGATCGAACGGACGATATTTAGTGGGTGATTTGGCCACTCTAGTTGCTCACCGAGCCTAGGGCTTTCATATATAGAAATTTCAGGTCAGAGCAACCTCGAACAAACACTGAAGCCTGGCCGCCTTGTTAAGCTTGAGCGAGCGCGTCGTTTTGAATTCTGAACAGCACAGTACTCGCGCGGCGCGCCCAACCGCAGGAGTCAGTGGCGGACCCTGACCCAAAAGAAAGGAGGGGCCAAATTGCATTTAACACATACTACTGCTACTAGTTTGCATTATATGACACTTCTAGCTGCAACTTTTCCATGGATCATTTGACCTTTTTCCCTCAGCTAAGCAGGGGCCGGTGCCCAGGTTGGCCACCGCTGAGTTCCGCGAGTGCGCAGGACAGTCCAGAAATTTCACGTTTTAGCTTACGTGTCCATTTTTTTTACTCAAGGGTATTTTTGTCATTCCACACATGACAGGTGGTTGCCTTGGGGTTTGTGCCTTAAGTCAAAATTGCCAATTAAATGGAAACGGAAGTTGGTATTTTATTAAAAGGGAAATTTGTCCGTGGGACACTGCAAAAAAATGGTTTTGTACAGCACACATCTTGAAAGTTTGATTTAGTCTCAAACACATCGCAAAAATGTGGTTTGGTCAGCAACACACCACATGAAACTAAATAGACATTTTCGGTATAGAAGAGGGATAAAAGACTCTTTTGCTCTTGGACGGTTGGACCCATCTTTATCATCCTCGTGACCCTCTCTTTTCTTCTCTTTGGCCACATTTTTATTCTCGCTACCAACGATCCTGTGCTACTGATTGGCTTGATGGCTTCTGCAGGCGCGAAGCTGCCCCGACGGCCGCGCGTCAGTGTCGCGTCCCGTCAGGCCTGTATGGTTATGGGGTGCTTATATTTATATACATACCTTGAAATATACTATACATATGTGTTATCCAACAAAAAAAAGAAAAAGAGCTAGGACAAAGAGATAGTAAAAAAAAAAAGAACAAGCCAGTTAAGCTCCATTTACGTATATGCATGGCAACAAAGTACGGCTGTTCATGCTCTTATCGGAGAACACGTGTTTGCATCCTTCGCTAAAGTTTAGTCCATGTCATATCGAATATTGTGATGGTAATTAAGATAAACTAAACATGACCTAATTATAAAACTAATCACAGAATCCTCGGCTTTATCACGAGATGAATCTATTAAGCCTAATTAATCTATCATTAGCAAATGGTTACTGTAGCACCACATTGTCAAATCATGGACTAATTAGACTTAATAGATCCGTCTCGCCAATTAGCCTATCTGTGCAATTAGTTTTATAATTAGTCTACGTTTAATACTCTTAATTAGTAACAAGACATCCGATGTGACAGGACTAAACTTTAGTCCGTAGGATCCAAACGGCCGTAATCGATGAGACGTCAACAAACCATGTTTGGTAATGAGCACGCATGGTGTCGTTATCCACACGATTGGGTTTAGCCAAACTCAAGGCGGCCGACAGGCGGCAGCCAACGGCGGTTGAGCAATGCGACCGCGTGCAGGAGCGTCAGTGAGAGCAGAGCGGCGCCGTGCCGATGATGAAAGAGAGGAGACGTAGGAAGATGACAGGTAGGACCAAGGGCAAAATGGTCCTTTTACACCTCCTGTCTTCTCAAAATGGTTTGTTTATTTAGCATGGTGTGTTGTAGACCAAGCCGTGTTTTCGTGGTGTGATAGAAGCTAAGGTCCTGTTTAGTTCAAATGGCAAGTTGCAAATTTGCTATTTTTCACTATTCATCAAAAGGAATCTTACATGTTTTTTTTTTGAACGAACGGGCACAAGATAGTGCCTATTTCATTGAAAGAGCAGAGTTGTTACAGACCGGCGAACCGGGGAGCAAGAAAAGGAAAAGGAAATAAAAAAACAACTATACAGATATTCACAGATGCGCCAGAAGGCTCGCTAAATCCTTTGCTCCTGCCGTAATCCATAGCGACGCTTGGGTCTTGATGCGGCCAACGATTGCCGAAACCGAAGACTCTTGCCTCCTGAAGACTCTGGCATTCCGCTCTATCCAAATTTCCCAACTGAGCAAGAGTGTTAATGACCGGATGGCCTTTCTGGGTGTGCCGGGTATGGTTGTGATGTTTGTCCACCATCCTAGAGTCGTCCTGCTCTGTGCCCATTCCGTCGGATGTAGGTCAGGTTGTCCTACCCAGTTTACAATTTGGGCCCACACTCTCTTTGTGTAACGGCAGTCGGCCAGAAGGTGATGGGCCGTCTCCATTGTCCGTCGACACATAGGGCACGATGGACTGTGGTCCCATCCGCGGCGCGCTAGTCTGTCGGAAGTCCAAACACGATTTTGCAGAATTAGCCATGCAAAAAATTTGCATTTAGGCGGTGCCCAAGTTTTCCAGACTGTAGCGAGCCTAGGCGCCCTCGTGCAGCCGAAGAATTGGGCTTTGTAGGCTGAAGCCGTTGTGTACTCTCCGTGTTTGGTAAGTTTCCAAGCGATGGAATCCTCCTGATCCGGTTGCAGTTCTGTCGTACTGATGAGGGTGTACAGGATGACAAACTCACTGAAGTGGGCCGTCGTGAAACCTACCCTGTGATTAAGGTCCCTGATCCAGTTGCTATTCTGCAGCGCTTCTGCCACCGTCCGTTTTTTCTTCCTTGTCTTAGCAAACAAAAGTGGCGCGATGTCTTTTGGTCGTCTTCCTTGTACCCAGCCGTCCGACCAGAAATGTGTTTTCCGACCGTCGCCTAAGGAGATGTGTGTGCAGGCCGCAAAAAGCAACTTGTCAGTATCGTCGCAAGGCACCGTCGTTCCCACCCACGCTTTATCGTGGCTTGACCACTCATGCCAAAGCCACCGGATGCGTAAAGCTCGCGCAAACTTGTCGAGGTTGAGCACCCCAAGGCCCCCGTATTCCGTAGGAAGTGTCGTTTTAGTCCAGTTAACCTTGCATTTGCCACCCGAGAGCTCCTTATCTCCCGCCCACAAGAATCGTCGTCGTATCTTATCGAGCTCTTCTAGGACTTCCTTCGATGGTTTGATTGCAGTCAGCAAGTATACCGGCTGGGAGGAAAGGACTGACTTTGTAAGACTCGCTCGGCCGGCCTGCGTGAGGTTTCTTCCATTCCAGACGGAGAGTTTCCCGGCAGCCTTGTCCAGAATCGGTTGGAAGTCTAGCCTCCGGAGTCGTTTGGTTGACAGGGGAAGTCCCAGGTATTTAAAGGGGAAGGGTATCCTGGATAGAGGGAGGTTGGAGAGCACTCTGTCGAGGTCGATGTTGTCGCAGCTGATGGGTGTCACACTGGTCTTCTGTAGGTTCGTGCAAAGGCCAGTCGTTGCACCAAACCGAAGTAGTAGCTCTCTCAGATTCGTGACGTCATGGCAGGTTGGCTAGACGAAAATAGCCGCATCGTCGGCGTAGATGGAGGCTCGGAAGCGCGCCACTCTACCATTCAGCTTACTGAGAAGCCCAAGGTCAGTTGCTGCCGCTAAGAGGCGGTGTAGAGGGTCAATGGCCAGGACAAAAAGAAGCGGCGAAAGTGGGTCACCTTGCCTCAGACCGCGCCCATGTTCGATGGGGTCGAGAGGGATTCCGTTCAATAGGACTGTAGAGGTGGAGGACGTTAACAGCGCAGAGATCCAATTTTGCCACCTCACAGGGAAACCCCTCTGCTGCATAAGTGAAATAAGATAGTCCCACCGCACGGAGTCAAAAGCTTTGGAGATGTCGAGTTTCAAAAGGAGCGCGGGAGTCTTATTTCTATGGAAGCGTCTTGCCAGGTTACGAACGTAGAGGAAGTTATCGTGTATGCTACGTTTTTTAATGAAGGCGCTCTGGCATGGCGATATCAGAGCACTCATGTGCGGTGCCAATCTCAGGGCCAAGATTTTAGTGATGATCTTGGCAATGGAGTGGATCAGACTTATTGGGCGAAAGTCGCTGATTTCTTCGGCACCATCTTTTTTCGGCAGCAGTATGATATTAGCTTTATTCAAAAGGTTTAGGTCCTGGCATCTGTAGTTGTACAGTGAAAAGATCACAGCAGTGACGTCATTCTTTACGATATGCCAGCATTTTTTGAAGAAAAGGCCGGTGAAGCCGTCCGGGCCTGGTGCCTTGTCTGCTGGCATCTGCTTGACAGCTTGCCAGATTTCCTCCTCTGTGAACGGGATGTCGAGTGCCGAGAGGTCAACCCTATTGAGTTGTAGCGCAGGCCAAGAGAAGTCGCATGTTCGTGCTGCGGGGGCTGCCATGATGTTTTCGAAGTGCTCCTGAATAATTTGATACTTGTCGTCATGCGAAAAAGCCCAGCTATCGTTATTGCGCAACCGCAGGATGAAGTTTTTTCTCCGCCGGCCGTTTGCACGAAGGTCGAAGTACCGGGTGTTGGCGTCTCCCTCTCTAATGTTTTTTATCCTGGAGCATTGTTTTTTCCTAGCCTTCTCTATGACCAGCCAGCGTATCAAGCGTTTTTTGAGTTTTGCCCGCAAGGAGAATTCAGCGTCAGACAGTTCCCTGAAATCTTGTGCCTCGTCCAGACGCAGGATCACTTCTCTGGCCATGTGAAGTTTTAGTTTGGCATCTGACAGCAGGGACTTGCTCCAAGATTTGAGCGCGAGTGAAGTGACGTGAAGCCTGTGGCCGAGTCTGTGAAAAGGTTCCACATGCTGCGTCGGTGCGTTCCAACTCTGTTGCACAATGTCTAGGAAGCCCGGCAGCCGTGCCCAGAAGTTTTCAAATTTGAAAGGCGTAGGCCGTCTTGGCCCTGTCTGGTTCGCTAGAAGGAGCGGGCAGTGGTCGGAGTGCGATGAGGAGAGGGCATGGAGGACGCAATTGTCAAAGGCGAGGTCCCAATTTTGGTTGCAAAAGACCCGATCGAGACGGACTAACGTCGGGCGTCGCCTTTCATTGCTCCAGGTGAACTTGCGATTTTGTAGGTTGATCTCCTTGAGGCCACAGTAATCAATGGTGCGACGAAAGGAGCTCATGAGTCGCCGATTTAGGTTCCGATTATTTTTATCCCTCGCCCTGTATATCAGGTTAAAGTCCCCCAGGATCAACCATTTCACATCGTCTGTCGGCTTTAGGCGCCGCAAATGCACAAGAAAATTGTCTTTTTCCGCTCTTCTCGAGGGCCCGTAGACCGTCGTGATTTTGAAGGAAGTCAAGCAATACCGCAGCGTTGCGTCCGCAGAGAGTGAGTAACGACCGATACTAACATTGGCCAAGTCGACCGCATTGTCGTTCCAGAGAAGGAGAATTCCTCCTCTTGTGCCTATCGCAGGTTTGTAGGCATAATTTTTAAGGCGGTAGGCGCCTAAAAAATTCGCCAGCGCTGCGTCAATTGCGGCCAATTTAGTCTCTTGCAGACACACTATTTGGCATGGGGTGTCCGCCACTGTCTCATGCACCGCGAGGCACTTGTCAGGGTCATTCAAACCCCTGACGTTCCAGGAAAGAATCTCTATGTTTTTGCGCTGCATGATGAAATCGACGCTCGCACCATAATGGAACACGGAGTAGTAGTAGCCGTAATCGTGCTTAAACGTACAGTTCGATGCTGCCCGAAGGTCGAAGCCAGCAGGGCGCAAAAAGTCGTTTGGCTAACAAGTCGAAGTTGCCCGAAGGTCGAAGCCAGCAGGGCCGCAATAGTCCGCCCGAAGGTCGTAGCCCGCAGGGCGCTAAGGTGTATGAATAAAAGATACATAATGGCGTTTTGAAGCTCAGATGGTGCCGGCGCTCAAGCTGAAGCAGACGTCGCCGCCTCCTCCTGTAGCAGGTCCAGTGCCGCTGCCCCTGCATGCTGCAGTAAGGCGGCATCCAGACCGTCTTCATCACCGTCCTCGAAGTCGAAGATGGCCGTCATAGCCGCGACGACGTGCTCTGGCAGAGGGCCACGAAACATGGCGACGAAGTCACGTAGAACCTCCTCAATGGGTGTCATGTCGTCGTCTGAGATGCCAAGCTTGCGCCACAGGTTCCTCTTTGCACGTTCAGCCACCGGCATTACCGGTTTTTTGGCCAGCCGTGCACTGCGTCTCACCGCCGTCATGTCGAAGGTGCGGCGTTTCCTTGGCTTGCGTGTCGCAGGAAGCGGCAGCAGGGCAGGATCCGGCGCCCCAAACAGGGTGTCGATGTCCCCAGGAGCGCTCTGCACCTCTTGCTGCTCCTGCACAGGAACGTTTTCATGTTGCAGAAAAACAGTTTGGGCATCTTGGGCTCCACGAGGCAGCCCTGGAGCAGCAACTTGCATTTGCTTGACCTGCAGCTCCAGGGCGTCCAGGGCCCTCTCCACCTCGGCCACCGACGGCGTCGCCCCCATCAGAGATCCCTTCAGGGTGTTGAACACCCTAGGGACCGGCACCAGTGTGGTGTCATCCATCGGTTTCTCGGACCAGCCTGCATTCCCCAGTGAGCCGCCCATGCCTGTTCTGTCCATCAGGTCGCACATCCTCTCGATGTAGCTGTGAGCATTAAGTGAAGCAGGAGAAGGCGGGGGGAACGCCTGAACCTGGGCCGGCGGGTTGTTCCGCAGCGCTGCCGCGAAGAAGGTTTGGAGCCCCACTGCCGGTGGGTTGGCGTCATGGCGTCGGTGTTCGTAGTTGCGGCGTGGCGGGGACCTGGAGCGTTCCCGGCGAAACGGTTCACCCCAAAGGTCGATCTCCATGAAGCCCAGCCCCTGGCCAGGATGTTCGTAGTCCCCCTCTTCGTGGTCGTCGTCGTCGTTCCGCCGTGGAGGCCAGGTGAAGTCGTCCGTACGGCATGAGGTGCGGCCGGTGCCCTTGCCACGGCCCACCCGCCGGCTGTCTGCATGGCCGTTCCGTGCGCCTGGGTCACCGCGGGCACCGCGTTCGCCACGCGGCCCACGCTCGCCACGC
>CM014274.1:72685748-72726062 GCA_004135705.1 Alloteropsis semialata
GGGGAGGCGGTGGATGTGGTGCTGAAGACCTGAGCGGATGTCCGGTGGAACGGGGGCAGTCTTTCTCTCGGTGTCCCGAGCGGCGACACCGGAAGCAACAGATGGATTCTGAGCAGGCCGCGGCGCGGTGGCCCTTGGCCAGGCAATTGAAGCAGCGCCCCCAGGTGAGGCGAGTGAAGTTCAGTAGCGCCGCGGTAGTTGGCCGCCTTGAAGACGCGGCGCCATTGCCTCGCCATGAAGAGGGGTCGCGTCGCCCATCTTGTCGCCGAAAGCTGCCAGCCCGCGCGCGGCTCGAGCGCCTCTTCCGGTGGCTGACGTAAGTCCAGCCCTCTTCCGCCTCCTTCCCGAGCTGTCGTGGCTGACCATCGGCGTGAATGCGGCCGTCCGGAGTAGTACCACGGCCGGCCGAAGCAGTAGATCCCGGGCGAGGCTGGTGGATCCCCCTGAAGGCTCCTCCTCGCACCACCTCCGCGTAGGTGGGTGCCCGCCCCGAGGTCGCAGAGGCTGCGCGTTGCCCCCCGGGCGGCGGCCGGGGCCGTATCTTGCCGGATCTGGGTGCCGTGGGCCTTCTCTCGCGGGGACCTGGAGGAGCCGCATCGGACGGGACACTGAAGAACTCGGACCAGGAGGGTAGGGGTTGGGTGGTGGTTGGGTGGTGGGTGGTTTGGGCTGGGCGGCGGAGCAGCTGGGCCGGCGAGGTCGCCGGATCTAGCCCCGACCGGCGGGTCGCCGGAGGGGGCGGGTGGGGGAACGGGTCGGGTGGCATCCCTCTCTCTTGGAATCTTACATGTATGAAGTATTAAACGTGTGTTAATGACAAAACCCATTCCATAACCCCCGTAACTTTTCGAGACGAATCTAATGAGCCTAATTTGGCCATGATTAGACAACGTCGTGCTACAGTAAACAATCTCTAATGATGGATTAATTAGGCTTAATAGATTCGTCTCGCGATTTTCCGTCCATTCGTGTATTTAGTTTTATAATTAGATCATGTTTAGTCCTCCTAATCTTCGATTTAGTTTTGCTACAGTAAACGGTAACTTTTTTTGCCAAATTTGAGAGCCAACTAAACAGGCCCTAAATCGACTTTTGGATGTGTACAGCACAAAACCACGCTTCTTTTGAAGTGTGCCAGACAAATTTCCCTTATTAGAACTAAGCTGACAGCGAGTGATTCACATTTCACAGCGTGGGCCCTCGGGTGGCTGCTAACTTCTCGTCTCAGGTCACCGGGTCCGGCGAGACGACTTGTCCGGTGATGAAGCGTCGCCGTCGAGCGGGGTGCAGAATTATTGAATACTAGTGTTTTGCGCGCGCCCATGCGCGCACAGAGCCTAGCGATAAAAGCTAGAGGCATTGAACGATATTGTCCTGCGGAAATTCATGGCAAGAGCTCAATCAGAGGAACTAACTGAAATAGGCCTACTGAAATATGCAGGAATGATGTGGAAAAGAAGATAGCAAGAGAAGAAATGAGCACTAACTGGATGGATGTAGAAGAGCTTCAAATATCCACACGGTGATGCCGCCCTGAACAGATCACATCAGCTCGATGGAAGGCGCCATCCCAAATTGAACTTAATCATATATCATCACTGGGAGAAGATGTCTGTGTAGAATTTAAAGTAAAGATGCATGTTAATTAACTGAAGAGTAGTGCGGTGATATCTATGCGAAAATCAAGATGTCAACTATATCATTTGGAATTTCTTGCACAGTTAAGTATCGTTGTTGTAGACAAAAAAATAATGCTGAGCATTTCAATGTTCTGGTGAACAAACAGGAGGCACACTGCTGGTCCTCTTGAAAGCACTTGCGAGTTGCGAGGATATGCTGAACCATACTTAAAGGTCGGCGGTGCTGTCCTAAGCCAAGAAAGTCATGGCTATATGACATATCTACAGAAGTACAAAGTGTAGTGCCTTACAGACGCATGCTGAGACTACTGGAAAAATTTATACAATGTTAAAAATCATTTCCCTTTTGTATATACAAATATATTGCTTTCTCTAAACTTTCTTGATGTATCGACCAGCGTAGAAGTCATGTTCATGTACATTTGCCTTGCAAACAGTACAGCTCCAGAAATAAAATCCAAACCTGACATAGCATGCAACATAATTTTGAAATTTATAGTATGCATCTCCAAGGGCATACTCAGAGGTAATTTTAAATGAGATTCAGTTGAACACTCTATGCTCTATTGGAGTTTGTTCACGCTGTCTAAAAATTTGTGAAAATGGAGACTGTAAAGAAGTACGTACATGTTGTCTGGTGTCTAATCATTTACTATTCTCTGAAGCATAAGAAAAAAAAGATAACTTTTTATGGCCCATATTCGTACTTGTGGAGAAACTTGGGCATTGTTATTTGATTGGTGTTGTAGAGGCAAATTATCAAACACATGGCGTGCATAATTCGTGGACAAGGTCGTAGGATAAGTGCAGAAACTATTAAACAGGTGTCGTGCAACCTCTATCGACCAGGCACTCGTGCGCAACAGAGGACGAATTTGGAGCAGATGTAGGTGCTCACCTTGCCACATGGTCCATGGTGCAGTAGCCGCAATGTTGTGAGCCTGCGCTGCACCTCTTCAGTCGCGCCGTCCTCACCAGTATGCCACCGTAATGCGGCGGCCTGTCTGTGAGTCACGCCGCATTAGGGCAACGCCGCCATCGCAAGTCACCTGGGTCACCTTCTCTAGTGACCGGTGACCCCGTTCCTGCCGGCAAGCTAGGATGACCAAAGGGATGGAAGAAGGCGCTTCCGCTGGTGAGCTGCGACACCTTCTACGGTGACTCGTCACTGTTGCTGTGCTAGGGCATCCCCGTTGACAACAACAAAAAGATGCAGTAGAGAGGGGCATGGTGGGTGGACTGATGAGGAGCGTGAACCAGATTTGGGAAGGCAGGGGCGCCGAATTTGGAGGAGACGGCAGTAGCGACGTGAGCTGAGAGACTAGACCAGACGTGTGATTTTTTCCCTCTGGACCAAGATATTTTTGCTCTGTAACGTGGCGACTCAGGAAACTTCCAACCAATCGTAGCAGGATAAGCTGTGGAACGTGATTGGAGAATAGGAGCCAAACGATTTACATCTGACGGACAGTAAATTTTTTACTACCGTGGCCACCGTGAGCGGCCGCCGAGCCCGCCGCCCGTTTACTGATATATCTATCTATTGAGTGGAAAAAGAGTGGCGGATTCACCGGCCAGCAGCCACGCCAGCACACAGGAAAGCGACAGGTTAGTCGCCGCTCATCGAGCCAATCCAGCCACGGCACACCCGTAGGAGCCAGCATTGCCAAAATCTTTTTTCCTCCGGTCAGGAAAACCAAGCAACAATGCGTGCTCACCCCGTTATCACCAACACCACAGCCCACAGGGGTAGAGTAGAGACTAGTGAGTGCCCATCGCCACCAGCGAGCAGTAGTGCCGAGCAGCTCCCTGCAAAAGGAGATCACAACCAACATAGCAGCTCCTATCCACACCTTAAACCGCCACTCCTAGTCCCAATAAATCCCTAGGTGACGGTGACATGGAAGATCTCCATCGTCGATTCGTCAAGCTACGATGCAGTGATTGGAACAAGTGAGAACAGAGGAGCAAAGCAGAGGTAGCCAGAGAACAGGATAATAGCTCAGTGGTAGCCTGGTAGGAATGCTCGGCTCTGCTCCTTGCCCGCCGACGAGCCGCCTCGTGTCTCACCGGAGCAGGCCTCCTTCTAGAAGGAGAATCGTCGCCTCTCTTGCCTAGAGACATGCTGCAAGAGTGTGACGTGCGCGTCACTTTGTGGAACTCTTGATGATGGTCGTGGCGATCTCAATAGGGATGGGGTTGTCTGCAGACGTGTGTAGTGTTCAGGTCAAGTGCTTGTGCTTAGCGTATTAGTGTGTGCACATCAGCATATGTAGCTGAGAGGCAGGGGAAAAAAGAGAGCAGAGGATTGGACTTCTGAAAAAAAAGAAAAGAGAAACATCCTGAATATGGGACGAACAGCTAGCTTCGTTACTATTTACATTGCACCAGGCAGAAGTACATGGCTACAGAAAGAGTGACATAACTGAGTCTTCTACATTTTCCCAGGCTGGAAGCTACACAACTATATACACCAGGGCCATGGATGATGGTCAGCACTCAGCAGCCGCACTCCAGGTGCTGCTGTTTTTCAATCCTGGAAGATGACACTGCTACAGCTACTACTGCTATATTACTAAGCGATTATGATAACGGGGACGCTGCAGGTTTCAACAGGTTCATCTTAGATACACAGCTTGAAACCTGGCAGACCACACCTTTCTAACCGTGCCTACCCAAAAATATACTCCGCATCCCTATTGAGATCAGATGCTACATACGACTATTGTTGCCTTGGCATGACAGTTATTCCGCCGCTGATGCCTCGGCCCTTCTTCTCCGCATCCGAGCTCCCCACGACAGATTCTCTTCCGAATCTTTCATCGTGCTCCTCCTCTTCAGCTCCACGATCTGGTCTTCCCAAGATCTTCTCCAGCCAGATTTCTCTTCATGGTCCTGTGGCCCACATGGATGACAAATCAGTGAGGAAAATCCGAAACAGAGCTTCAGGGAGTTGAAGCTTGGAAAGTAGAATAATGAATAATGGATTTGCCATGGATATTGTCAAGTTCATGAATATTCTCCTGTATATGGACTGATATAAGACATCAGAATCGGAGGATAAGCCCACACCAATTATCAGTCTTACACGTAAGGCAGCACCATACAAATTGTTTCGCAGATAATCTAAAGCTGACATAAATGAAAATGACTTCTCCAAACTCTTCTGCGTGTTGCTAGTCACTCGTTATCCATCCCCATTGGTACTGTTGTGTGTTAGGGAAAATTCCTGGCCATTCCTATTCATATGTTTATCGCATCAGGGAGAAATTCTATTCACTGACTATTTGGAGTGATTCCTTGCTTTTTTTTTTTTGCAATAGTGAATTCACTAATCTTTCAAGCTCTGAGAAAGTTAAAAGCAGGCTTTAAACACCCAATATTCACAGTGAGTCGGCAATAGATGAACTACAACAGCTCCAATTAAAGTCTAAGATCATCACTCATTCCCTACTTAATCAATCAGCCATCTCAAGTCAAGCAGCTTCTGAATCCTCATCTAAATGGCATGCATGACATAACAATTACTATATGCTTTTGAGTCAATCAAGCTAAAGCCTACCCTATATTAGTGCTGTAGCTTGGCCACGGCCAACTAGGGCCTTGTTAGCTATGAGTATCAATGTGAAAGTCTCACTTAACAACCCACTAATCAGCATTAATCAGGGAGACAGAGACTCGCAGATTCAGACAAGTTGTAGTTTCAGTCAGGATGTAGATGCCTGAACCATATCAAGGACTCACACTGAAAGCCTGTTCGCTTGGCTTATCAGCCACCAGCCAGCGGTACTTCAGTCTCACAACAAATCAGCACCAGCCACCAGCCACCAGCCAACCAGCAGTATTTCAGTCTCACAACAAATCAGCACCAGCCACCAGCCAACCGAACAGGCTGAAATTGCTTCCCAAATACCACCCAATAATTGCTAAAGGGAGATTTCAAAGAGACCTTAGCCAACCGTTCGTGTGCAAAAGTCCACCCAACTTGCTTCTTCAACAACCTAGGCAGACTACACAGATGTATCAGTAGATTTCAGTGCCTACGTCATTGGCATCCTCTCCGATTCAGAATCGAAAAGTAAAAGCGGTTCAGAGATCCCAACTTCAACCAACCTACAAATCAAGCGTGATCCTAACTTACTACATCTTTAGCAATTGGTTTAGGTGGAGATGAGCAAGTGATGAGAGCAGCGACCCACCTGTTGGTGGTAGTAGGCGCGGTGAGAACGGGAGCCGGAGAAGGCGAGGCGGCAGACGCCGCGGGCGAGCGCGCGGTCGTAGCTGGCGCGGCGGCTCGGGTCGGAGAGCGTCTCGTAGGCCTCCTGCACCTCGATGAAGCGGCGGGTGTTCTCCGCCGCGGCGCCCGGCGGGGACACGTCCGGGTGGTACTTGAGCGCCAGCCGCCTGTAGGCCGCCCGGACCTCGTCGGGGCTCCCCTCCGCCGAGATCCCGAGCAGGTCGTAGAACGTCCGCGGCGTCGTCTCCGGCTCCTGCACCTGCTCCTGCTCCTCCGTGCGCACGCCGCCGCCCTCCCGCCGGACGCCCCGCGCGCGCAGGCGCAGGCGAAGCGCCACCGGCCGCGGGATGGTCCACGGGCGCCGGAACGCTACGCGGCCGGAGCCCGTGGGGAGGGCGGCGGGGGCCGCGGCGGCGGCGGAGGAGGTGGGTGGAGTGGCGGCGAGGTGGGGCATGTGGTTTTCGTTACTGGGCTTCCAGCTCCGGCGGATGACAGCAGAGGAGCTCCGGCGGAGGGCGGCGGGATCTCGCGGGAAGGAGCTTTGGCGGAGGGCGTCGGAGGCACGGGTGGAGGAGCTCGGGGGCTCCGGCGTCGGGGAAGTTGTGGGCTTGCGGCGGCGTGCGAGGAGCTGGTGGTTTGGTTTGGTTTCTTCGGTGGGTGCCGGGGGCTGGCTCACGCAGCTATTAGCGCCAAGAAATATCCTAAAAAAAACTAGTGGACCCCACACCAGTGCGAAACAGACGATATAGCACCGGCGGCGCCCGTGCAAAATTTAGAAATTTTTAATGGTGTTCGCCTTTTTTTTATGCCACTTCGTGATTCGTATCTTCAAATATAAATTACAAAAACTACCGCATGTGACTCAGTTGGAGTTTGGTATCTTCGTAAATCATTTTATTGCCAGTGTCCACCTCTAAAAGACACATGCTTAACCGATACGATTTGTTTTCATCAAATTGGAGCTACAATGTATTCTTTACCGATGCTAGATACTTCCGGGAGTATAACCTAAACCTTTTTCCTTTTAGGAGTTCAAAAAAAATTATGGTCAAGAGCTTAAGGCTTTTAGTTGAGCTCTTTCTGTTTCTGATTCTTTACGAGAAAATAATTCTATGGTCAGAAGCAGCGATTTTTTATGATTTTTCATGATAAATTTACAAAGACTGATTTTGTGCGAGAAGTGAATTAGTATAAGCTAGTTTTTTTTCAACGCCTAGCCCTCTATTTCATTTTAAAGACTCATCAGACAGAATTAATAGAGAATCATTTTTAAAAAAATATTTAGTAGAGCTCCTCCTAAAATCAGCTCGGAAGTGGGTCTGGAGCTCT
This sequence comes from Alloteropsis semialata, assembly GCA_004135705.1. Taxonomy (NCBI): domain Eukaryota; kingdom Viridiplantae; phylum Streptophyta; class Magnoliopsida; order Poales; family Poaceae; genus Alloteropsis; species Alloteropsis semialata. The sequence goes on from CM014274.1 coordinate 72,692,955, forward strand.
GCCAAACTATGCTGCTTCTAGTCCCACTATTATCTTGGCATTTGTAACAAGATCGATCCTCCGTCGAGATACAGGATTGCAATCTTTCCCTTACTTTCTTTTCTTTTGGTGGAGCAAGCTTGCAAGATTCACCTCTCAAGATCTAAACCATGAGATTAGATCACGGGGATTTTCCCTTTCCCCGGTTGTCCCGTCTGATGAGGTTCCTATACGGCTGCTAGTGCGAAACAGCACAAAATAGACGCGCATTTTTCAAAGCTCACACTAACTATATATGCATATACTCTAATCATATTCTTGGGTAAGTTTTTATAAATGCCATAGGGGTCATGATTGTTTCTTGGAGTATCCGGTTTGTTTCGTCCGCAATACACAACAAAAGGTACAATACTATCAATCATGTCATTGGAATATTTGATACTCTATTTAACTAAATGTGCTTGTCAATATTTATCGAGATTTACTCCTTGTCAGTCGACTGAGATTATGCTTATCCATCAATCACCGGAATTTCTATTAGAAATTGAACGAGGATGAAGATTTGTGGTTAGGGTTGGGGTTTGGATTTTGGGGGTTACCTGTGGCTGCGGACCTAGAGGGAGTTCGGGGAGGCTTGCCGGCCGGCGGTGGAGGCGGGAGAGACGGCGGGGGAGCGGAGGCGGCGGGGGCCCCATCGGAGCCGGGCGGGGGAGGAACCCCGGTGGGGGGTGGAAGCGGCGGGGGCGTCTAGCCCCGACGGGTTAGCGTCGGGCCGCGGAGGAGGGCGGCGGCGGAGGCGGCGGAGGCCGCTGGAGCAAGACGGAGGAGGGGGACGGCGGGGGCGTCGCGTCGGGGGCCGCGGCGGCTTGGGCTATCGGGACTCGGAAGACGAAGACGCGAGGAAGAGGATAAGAAGAAGGGGCGCGAATTTGGATCGTTGGATCTACATCCAATGGATGGAAACGGTGATCGATGGAAAATCGATATTTCAATCGACTGACGAGAAGACATATAGCACATTCGACGGCCGCGAGATATCATTTAAAAAAACACGATGCGATTATTGAGAGGAAAGAAAAGGGAGTTCTTCTAGATGGTTTATGTATATGCTGTTGATTGTTAACTACAGCTTAGGCCCTGTTTAGATTTCTCACACTTTTCAAACTTCACTATTCATCAAAAGGAATCTTACATGCATGGAGTATTAAACGTGTGTTAATGACAAAACCCATTCCATAACCCCCCGGTAACTTTGCGAGACGAATCTAATGAGCCTAATTTGGCCATGATTAGACAACGTCGTGCTACAGTAAACAATCTCTAATGACGGATTAATTAGGCTTAATAGATTCGTCTCGCGATTTCCCGTCCATCTATGTATTTAGTTTTATAATTAGATCATGTTTAGTCCTCCTAATCTTCGATTTAGAATTGCTACAGTAAATTTTGCAAACTCTTTTTTAAGAAACATAGTACAAACGGTGGCACCCAGCTAGGCACATAGCTACGTGTTCATAATATACAAGTGACGTTTGTATTGAGGTACATGCTTTCCCCAAAAAAAAAAGTATATTGACGTACATGGCGATATTTTGCAAGCTTGGCAAGACCTTCAAATTAGACCATGACAAGTGCACCATCTACATTAGTAAGATTTAAAATCTCCAAACTTAAGGACGTGTTTTCAAAGCTTGAACTTGACTGTAAATACGACGGTATTTATTTTAAACATAATTTCTAAGAAAAATTAAGTCATGCTATTTTCAAAAGTTTATTAAAATATTAAAATAGATATTATCGTTAGAATTTTAAACAAATTAAGTGCTTAATTGTAACCCGAAGGTACACTTACTTCGTCCATGAGAAGTACAATTCTCACAAAAGAGTGCAATCCCAGGATTTGCATGTCAAACTTAATTTCTTGCTGTGATTTTAGTAAGGCTGGCTACTCGCACGCAGCCAACAAATGAGGGCATTGGAGTCTTTTCATGCCACCACAAATGTCAGGAAACTAGAATTGCATATCTATAAATGGTGAGAGTAATTCCCATAGGTAGGACGCAGGTGCACGGTGGTGTTCTGGCATTCTATATATATATATATATATATATATATATATATATATATATATATATATATATATATATATATATATCTATATATATATATATATATATATATATATATATATATATATATATATATATATATATAAGGACATGAATAAAAATGACGTCTTTTGGGTCATTACATTAACACTCCTTTTGTTTCAAATTATTGTTCACTTTAGCTTTGTCTAAAGTCAAATGTATCCAATATTTTTGGTCAATTTACAGAAAAAGTACTGAATAACATAGTCAAAGCAGAGAGGTTTAAACCTGGAACAAGATAGAGTGACCAATTATTTGGGATGGAATATATATAAAGAAAAAACACATTAATACTTCTGTATAGGTTAAATTTAATATTGTGGATCTGGTGAATACTAGTTGCAGACTTGCAGTTGAGCACATCCAAGATGCATTGCACTCCATGGAGGGATTGGAGGCGCAAAGTATAGAAGGACCGGCGAAGATGTCAACATTTCAAGATATAGTTGTTTGGTCCAGATTTTGATTCCCTTCATTGATTATGTCATTTTTATACAATTTGCATTCACATCGATTAGATCTGGGATGAACTTGTATATGTTAGATGAGGATTCTGTACGGCCGCCTCAAAAAGAAATTTGAATGTAGGCCATGACGACCTTATCTCTTTTCCGCTGGCCCTACGCATAGTGGCATGATTTGTGTGGATCGCAACCATAATTTGTCAGTCTTCTTTTTTACTACATTGAAACATGTGATTTTGTTTTGAAATGCATGATCATGGTTTGCTTTCTCATTAGCCCCAAAAAACAAAAACAAAAACAAGCGGCTGGAGAGTGAAAGACGGCTTTCCATCCACCTTTGGCATAGTGCTCCTAACTCCTGTTCTGAAACAGACAAGGAGGCAACGAATGCTCGAGCTAACCGAACGTCTTTGTCATTGCCGTCGACGTTGTTAACGTACAGTACTCCATTTAGGACACGAATTATAGTGGCAACATAATCATTTAACATGGTGAAGGTAAAGGATTGGCGTCTCTTTTATTTGGAAACGAAGGAGCAAAGAAGGTGCCGATCACGCATAGATGTCATACGGATGGACTTTGATTTTTGACACAAGATAGAAGAAGCTTTGCATGAACAACACAGAATTGGAACTAAATGCAGACAACTTTGAATAGTTCCATATCCCAAGATGCAGCAAAACACGTACGGCTCACGTGCAGCTCGCCGAACACAATATTCCTGTGAAGAACATGCCACCTCTGGAGCGCCCCAAAACAAATCTCTTATCCCTGATAGCACAAAGCCAAAAACAAACAGAGCAGAGCGAAAAGGAAACAACAGGAAATCGTTTAGACTTTAAAGATACCAGACCTTATACAACACTAAAATGCCAACAAACTGTCAATGTGAATTTGGCAAACGCTGTCAGGATTCCAAGAGTTCTAAATTGGTTCCATAAAAGGACAAAAAATGACCTAAATGCACAGCATAGGGTAGATGCAGAATCATAAGAGTTTGAGGATCTAAGGTGAACACATTAGAGGGTGCTACTGTCTCTAACCAAGAGGACTGCATTATTTATATTCCAACCAAAGCACAAACCCATACCTTCTCAAAGTGAACTGACTCCCCTCACATACTCCAATGGCAATCCCCCTTGAAAAACCTGCAGAGGTTTTCCATATGACAGCACCAGACACAGAAGGGTAAAGGTGCAATGTCAGAGTGTATACTGACTATAGCAGCAAAAAATAAATTTAGAACAGTAGAAAGATGTAAGGAATGCAACACAATTGTTTGAAGGTATGCTGCTTATCTCTGGAGCTATCAAGGCACAACTCGAATAAAAGGTCGATTGCCTCACATCAGTCACTTAAACTGGCTTCTGAGGCAGAACCCTGTCACTCAAAAGGAAAAAAAGAGGAAAAGAAACAAACAAAAAGCAATGAATGGCTTGGCATACAGACATAGCAATTCTTGGCAGACAGGAAAACTCAGATAAGATGAGTAAAGCAGTACATCAGAATTCCCTGTATTTTTCAAATATTGGTTGAGCTTAACCAACCTTTCAAACCCATTACTGATATAAGATACACATGGTAATAACCAGATGAAAACAAAAGGCAGTACTTAGAGTAAACTAAGTGCATCAGAAGGTGTTACAGTATACGGACAAGTATATTTGGACCAATCCAGTAGCCAAAGCATTCCAATTGAAAAGTAACATAGCCTATAAGGTAAGTTGTTTGTAGTCTTGTATGCGGACTTTACTTGATTAAGTGTGTACTCCCTTGTATCTTCAATCGACATCCCAGAAATGAGCTCCAACAACTCTTCACGGAATCATGAGCCTGAAACGACAAATATATGGTTGGTTTCGACCTCACTGTATGAAATCACCTTACAAGCTCCAGTTTTACATTTAGAAGTTTGTTCCAAGGAACAAATCTCAAGTTAATGAAGAATACATTTTAATATATCAGATGAACACTCCAAAAGTTCTCCGAAGATCTTCATACCCTGCAAATAAAACTCCTAAATCAGAAAGGAAGACAATAAACACCAGTTCAGCGTTCTACATCATCAATCAAGTGGTGCTGTCAGCCAACTGGATGATACAGCAGCCACCATGTAAACACTCTGGTTGCTATCATATAGCAGATTCTCCTGTGCCCCCTCCTAAAGGGCCATCTACCCCAGGTCCATGTTTCCCATTATTGTCAGCTGCAGCAGAGCACACATCATTTCTTTCATCATCTTCCAAACCACCATCATATCTAGATTTCTTATGGTTACTACCGTTGTTCAGAATTTCCTCTTCAGATACTGTTGAGCTCCTCTTATGCGCTGCAGAAGTATCCACCCTCCTATCTTCCGCTGGATCCTGTACAGAACTTTCATCATTGCCACCTCTACGAGATCTTTCCACTTCATCCTTTACAGACCTTTCATCTTTGTCACCTCTGTTACCTCTATTGGATCTTTCCACTTCATCCTTTACAGACCTTTCATCTTTGTCACCTCTGTTACCTCTATTGGATCTTTCCACTTCATCCTTTACAGACCTTTCATCTTTGTCACCTCTGTTACCTCTATTGGATCTTTCCACTTCATCCTTTACAGACCTTTCTTTGTCACCTCTGTTACCTCTATGGGATCTTTCCACTTCATCCTTCACAGACCTTTCATCTTTGTTACCTCTGCTACCTCTATGGGATCTTTCCACTTCATCCTTTACAGACTTTTCATCTTTGTCAGTTCTGTTACTTCTGTGAGATCTTCTTTTGTCATCCTGGGTCTCAGACCTTCTGCTGTCCTTTTTATCACTATGACGATGCTTTCTCTCAGGAGATCTGGATCTTGAATGCCTACTGCGGCGAGAATGGCGGTCACGAGTTGGTGATGATTTGCTTCCTCTGTGGTGTCGAGGTGATCTTGAACCTGCCCGAGTTGACCTTGATTTTGATGGGCTTAAACTTTCTTCTCTTTGTTCCTTGGGTGACTGAGAATCAACTCTGGAGGATTTCTTATGCCTTGGACTTTTACTTCTGCTCCTGTTTCTCCTTGAACTAGATGAATGATGATCATGGGATCGGTCACTCTCCCTTCTTCCAGACCTGCTATACCTGTCCCTGTCATCCCTATGTGATCTATCACTACCATACTTTGAGTGGCGAGATCTTGATGGTGAACGTGATCGGTGCTCCCTTGAGCGTCTAACTGGGGGGGAGTAGGAACGGGATCGCCTGCTCCTACGGTACTTGATAGGTGATCTTGACCGAGATTTTGATCTACGAGTAGGGGGTGATGGTGATCTGTAAATCAAATGAACTGGTCAGGCATCAGCACATAATATGTAGGAAGAAAGCAAAATTGCTTTGTTCCCTAAAGTTGAGAAACATCTCGAATGAAAAACAATGCAGCCAAATAAAAACTGCAGAAAAACTAATACTGCTGAAAGTCGCTAAACCGAGATCTCTCTCATCCTATAGCATAAAACTACATTCAACAAGGATATGGCAGGATACCTAGTGGTATCTAAATTAAAAATGAACAACACAAGAAACCACACAAGGTTTATTCCCTGCCTATTGCTATACAAATTTTTTATCACAAGGTTGAGTATCACATATTAAACTTCCATAACTAATAAAACATTGAGTAGGCACCAACTCCACCAATTTGTGGCCTACCATAAAGAAATACATGGCAAAATATATTCCAAGCAACAAAATACAGGACCTGAAACTAAATACTCTTCAGAATAAAGCATGGTCACGAAGATATTAGAAGTACAATTACCAAATGTTCTACCAGAAGCACAATGATGCAATATTTCTAGTTACATAAATTTGTAGAAATGTAACCTTCAATCAGTGTAGAATCGAAGATTAGTAAAAAGAAGGAAAACTAAAAGAATACCTTGACCTCCCTTTGGCATCCTTCTCTTCCACGATGTCCCCACCAATTCCCTCTGCCTTCAACTTCCTGCTTATCTCGGCAGCCCTTGCGGCAGCTGCTTCAGTGGCAGATTTCATAGTGGCTGCACGTGCAGCAGCCTGTTGGGTTGCTATTGTCTGTTGCATCAGTAGAGCCTGCTGGAATTGCATCTGTTGCAACTGAACAGCTTGTTGCATCATCATAGGCAAGTTATTATTAGCTTTAGGAGGAAGAGATTTAGCCATCTCCACATTCAAAGGACGACCACCAACATTCCTGTTATTGAGTTGCAACGCTGCAGTTGCTTCTTCAGGTTTGGAGTACTCGACATAAGCAACATGTTTTGAATCCGTGATGGTACAATCAACAACTTTACCACATATCCCAAATAGCTGTTTAATATAATCTGCGGTAAGAATTGGACTCAGGTTGCTAATTTGAACAATTTTCTTCAGGGCATCAGCCTCAACAGCTTTATCTGTTGAGCCTACAAGGACAAAATATATACGTAAGCAACAAGGCAGGCGACATGGGAAACATACTGTTAATAGCATATTTCAATTTAGAATACTTGCAATAATTTGAACTTGAGGAAATTATGATAATGGAAAATTCAGCAAGCAGCATAAATTTAAAAAAGAGACATTTAAACAGAGCCCAGAACTTAATTTGCAAGGTAGGGTTACCATCTTAGAAAGGTGTGAAATACATAGTTACCCATTGCACAATAGAAAATAATAATGAACATCAAGCAACAATAGCAGCACTAAGCAACAGTTTTGATACTGCAATAATGATACTCAGCTGTTAACTTTGCCCTATGATAAAAATAATGAGGCGTCAAGGCAATAAAATCCACTGCATTTAGCACATAACCAATACCACAAAAAAGAAGGATGCCTTTTGCTGCGTGCCAACATTACAAATCCGTGGACAAAAATAGCAACCTCCTACCTTACCCGCTCCTAGTTCAACATTAGATCACATAGTAAAATTCCTAATATGGAGTCAGGAAGGAATCATTACCTGAAGCCTCTCCTGAGGCTTTAGCCTGTGCAGCATGTGCCTGCAGTGCCTGGGCAGCCATGATGGCCTGAGCGGCTGCCATAGCAGCCGCAGATGGTGCCATGGGTGCGTGGCCAAGGGCACTGACAGACGACGTAGCAGCAAGCATCGTCATCAGCAGCTGCTGCGGTGGGTGGGTAAACTTGCAGTCAGTGTCCGACTTTGTGCACCTCCCGTTCATGTAGTCCCGGCATATCTCCCCCAGCGAGGCGCCAACTCCCGGCAGCACAACTCCACCAGTGGAACCAGTCGAGGAACCAGGAAGGGCCCCGAGGAGGCTGGGAAAGGCACTGGAGGGCGCGCCCGTGTAGTTAGGCATGTTGGGCATGGTCTGGTTGACCATGTTGGGGTAGGCGGAGCTGACAGCCGGTAGCGCGGAGGGGAAAGCTGCCGAGGTCGTGGCGGTGGAGCCGCTGAAGAAGACGGGGAAGGGGCTCCCCATGACGGGGGAGCCGTCGAGCTCGACGTGGACCATGTAGTTGCCGCGCTTGGGGACGGCGTAGGTGACCGTGTAGGATCCATCCCCGTTGTCCTTGACGGCGCCCTCGAGGTCGTCCCCTCCGACTCCCGCGGCAGGGGAGACGCGCACGCGCACAAGCGCGCCGCCGGCGGTGAGCCTCCTGCTGTGGCGGTCCTTGGCGATGACGGTGAAGGTGGATGGCGTGCCGGCGGAGCCGCCCGCGATGCCGGGCCCCGCGGCGGAGCACTTGGACGGGTCGACCGGGCCGGGCGGGGCCGGCGCGTCGTCGTCAGAGCCGGGGGAGGCCGGCTCGTCGGGGGAAGGCGGGGCGGGGTCGGGGTCCTGGTCGCCTTCGCCGGACCCGGCGGCGGCGAGCGCCTTGAAGGTGGCGTCGAAGGCGGCCTTGGCGGCGGCGGCGGTCTCGGCCTCGGACTTGAGCTTGGCCTCCTCGGCCTGGCGCACCCAGATGGGCTTGGGCGCCGCCATGAGAGCGTTGCTGCCGATGCGCTGACCTAGTCCGCCTAGATGCTCCTCCTGAGCTCTGCGCGTCGGCTAGGGTTTGGAGGCGGAGGAGGAGCGGAAGCAGATGCAGGCAGATCGAGGGAGGCCGGGGAAGGGGGATGCGGAGTCGGATGAGGCAACAAAGGGAAAGGCAGCCGGGAGAGGGAGGGATTCTCCGGAATCTGGGGGCAAAGCACTAGTCCAACACAGCCCAGCCCAACTGGCCCAGTAACGAAACTATTCCACGGAAACTTTCCGTCACTTTGCCTGCTGCGGAACACTGCTGCGCCGAGGAACATGGCGCCGCCGCCAGAACCCCGCCGCCCGTACAAACGCCCGGCGATCTCCGACCAGCAGCGCCGCCGCGAGCTCGCGCTCCAGGCGCAGTCCGCCCGGCGCGCAGACGCCCAGGCGCGCGCCCGTGCCCTCGCCAGCTCCCTCCTCACCACCCCGGCCCCTCCTGCGGCCACCCATCGCCACGAAGAGGAGGACGAGCATGAGGAGGAGCACCAGCACACCGTCGCCGATGTCGCCGCGGCCTCGAAGCTCCGCGGCTCCGACGCACGCCGGTGGTTCGCCCGCCAGATCATGCTCCCGGAGTGGATGGTTGACGCTCCACCCCACCTCACCAGCGACTGGTCCGTCCCCTCCTTTCCCCACCTCTCTCCTTATACTAGGCCTACCTAACTGGTTTCGATTTGATTTATTCAATTTAGTACTGTTTGATGCTCTATTGTCCTCCAATGATACCTCTGCCCCCCTTGATATCACAAAATTTCTGAGCATAATGCATTTACATGTTCACCCACCTGTTGATGCAAGGATCTGTGTAAAGTTATTAGGACTTGTCGACTTGTATGTTTGTGCATTTTCTGAACCTAATGTGTACGTCATTCAAAATTGTCCATGTACAGTGAAGCTTCACTGGGATAACAAAGCACTCCTAAAAATCCTGCAAAATAAGACATTTGGAAGGCCTCACATGGCTGAATATTATCGAGAAGATTTATTATCACTTGAATTCATATTGTTGGCCAATTAATCCATCAATACCAACAACATCAATTGCCAGCCATTTCATAACATTGGAATTTACAATTTGCTATACAATAGTCATCTTTGACTCTATGGGCGCATTTGGATTGCTGCCAAAGTCAGCCCCACCAATTTGGCTACTGTTTGGTTCGGCACCAGCGTGTTGGCGTGCCGAAGCACCCGCTCCTGCCCCAGCATTTGTCTAGTTCATTTTTTCACCAACGAGTTGGCCAATTGCAGGTACAACAATCGCCACCCGTGTGTTGGCGCGCCAACAGTTGGCTGGGTAGTGCTAGGCCAAAACCAAACAAGCCCTATATGACTATATCATCATAAGTTTTCCTTCAGTACTACCATGTTGGACAAATGGAAGAAATGAAACCTACCTATCTGGTTTTGATTTGAATTATTCAGTTTAGTACTGTTTGATACTCTATTCTCATCCAAGTCCACCCTTGAAACCATCAAACTTTCTTAGCGTAATGCCTTTATATGTTCAATCAATTCTGTCCTCACTGTTGCACACTCCCTTTCAGTCTAAGCATTATTGTGTTGTATTAAGTCTTAAATTACTGTGACTGACGAAATAAGAGGATTGACGCTGCTGCAATGTTTTTCTTCATTTACTAGGCATGTTTTTGCCAGGCCTTCTGGGAAACGATGCTTGGTTGTGTCTTCCAATGGCATGACAATTAGCAGGGTGCGTAACGGATCAATCCTTCACCGGTTCCCTTCTGCTCTACCGAATGGATCAAAGAGAGACATCTCTGGCCCGGCAAGCTCCTACTCAATACTCGATTGCATTTTTCATGAGGTTCAAATTGTTTTCCTTTTCATTTGGCATTCCAGCTGTTGATATTTTACGCCTCCTGCTTTTAGGCCTAAATCTAAATCCCAATGTTCTATAATGCTTGTGGTGCAGCCTGATCAAACATACTATATCATTGATATGATTTGTTGGCGAGGCTATTCACTGTATGATTGCACTGCCGAGTTCAGATTTTTCTGGGTAAACTCTAAGCTCATGGAGACTTCAGCTGGTGATCCTCCATCAACCTACCATCGATATAGATTCAGTGCCGTCCCAATATATGAGTGCACTCTTGAGGGTCTTCAAGCAGCTTACTCTGGGAGCACACCTTACGTCAAAGATGGCTTGCTATTTTACAACAAGTATATTTCTTGTTCCCGACCAATTATGTCTTCATATTCGTCAAATATATCTCAACCATTCTCAAAATCTGTTTGTTTATCAGGCATGCACATTATCAAGCTGGAATCACACCCCTTGCATTAGCATGGAAAGATGAAACTTGCAGCCAATATGTTATTGATACTGACAGCAAGGGAGAAATTCCAAATGAGCAGCACGTAAGTTTCCCTAGTCTTAATGTTTGATCCATAGTATTTCTGACAAGATAGTGTGCAGGGCATTTATTGTGAGAACTTTCCTTCTAAGTTCTCTAACTGTTAAAGAAAGGACATTTTTTATCATTGCCTTTAAGAAAAATTCAAGAAAAAAAAAGTATTGCCAACTCTGTGACTGTTTCATACCTTTTAAATACTTTACTTGTGTCTTCATGTACTATCAGCTTGTGTTGGAGTTGCAAGAGGATGGAAAGCTAGTTACATCTGATGACCCTCCAGTTGTGTTTGGTAGCTTGGACAACGAATTCATACAGAAGGTATTGCATTGAAATGAAGCTTATTTCCAACAAAAGAACTAAGAAACATGTGGGACCACATATCTTAATGTCCCCCTGCTTATGAGGACTTGCATGATGCCCTTAGATTTTATCCGTTGACATGTGTACATGATTACATTGTTGTTTGTCCTAATTGGAAAATTCAGCTCATCTCCATGCTTCTATAGTTCTATATATTATATTATGATTTTTTAGTGCATCAGTATTCACTAAGTCTAAATACTAGGAGTTTCATATTTCTTTTCAATTTGTCTGCTTCCATGCTCTATGATTATCTGTCTGTTTTGCATAGATGTAAATGTTTGGAGCATTAAGCTTATATGGTTTTACAGTCAAACCTGCGAGCAGGGAACCTTCTCCGCTTTGCTGTAAGAGATGAGAGTGTGAAACTTGTGGATGGAAAGATGCAGATCAGTGAGCTGCAGTTTGTTGGAAAGCCGAATCGGGCTCGTGCTTTTGCTGACAGCCATTCAAAAGTAAGTGCTGACATGAGAATGCACTAATACCTCAAACAATTTCCGATTCATTACATACTAATACCTCAAACAATTTCCGATTCATTACATCTTCCTATGTTTGCCATTTTGTATGTTCAGGCTTTGTTCCAGTATGCTGCAAGGCATGCTCCTCTGAGAATTGATGATCTGGTTGCTTCTATTCAATCAAACAATATGGAGCTTGAATCCACAGATATTGAAATGCAAGATTAAGGTGAGGGATTATCTCTGCCTTTTCTTATTTTTAAACAATGAATTGTATTGTTCATTGGTTGCCCTCTTCTGTGTTCTGTCTTCCCTTGAGTCTTTCTTGTCCATGTGTAATGAGAATCTTTCCGTACAGGGTATACATGTGCTAATATTTTCTGTTCGACTGGGTTCAGGAAGGTGGCCGGCTTTGTTATTGATTGATACTAGTGCTATAGATAATGCCAAATTGCCACTACAAAGCTAGAGTCAAGGGTGCTGCAAATGAGAGAGACCAAGGTCTGTCTTGCTCCTGTTTACGTATGTTGTTGAGCTAGACACTTTAAGCACGTGCTTTCTGCAGCGTCACCTGATACATAGATCATTTTATGATGAAATGTAAAAGGTCTTCAAACTATTCTGCCAACTTGGCTGCTTCTGACTCGCAAAATTGTTAACTGTGCTAGTGTACATATAAAAGATTCTGAGATTGGGTCATTCCCTTTTGGAGAGAACCCATTTCTGCATATGGCAGGCTGTAGAACCCCCATTCATGTCAAGATTTCAGCAAACGTAGTGATTGTCTGAAACCCATGGTTCTCAGGGAGTGGCACGTTCCCAGGTCTGATAGATATTAGTACCTCAAGACCTGCAAAAAAACGATGGGGGTTAAGCAATGTATAATGTAATTCAATTTGTGAAGTATGATATGTCCAGGTTTTTGCAATCTATTAATGACGATTCCAATAGCTAAAAAAAATGCTCAATGTAACTAGGATCTGATACCTAAATCCTAACATCTGAACGTAGCGTAACACCATTTTCGATAGCCAAGCAAATGTGGTAAGAAGGTCACCTGCAGCCTTTGCCGCTGTGGCTTCTTGGTACACATCTGTCAAGAAAAGTATCTGTGATGGCCGATCTACCCCGACCGACTGCCAAATTTCGTAGTAGCTGCGAGGTTCTCTCTTGGTTCTACATAGCAGACGCGAAAATGACAAATGAGTTTTTCACAATCAAATTGCAAATATAGTGATATCCATCGATGATGAGTCGAAGGCGATGGTAGCGGCAGTATGAGTACTTACCCAACCATTGTGTCAAAGAATCCACATAGGTACTTCCTGAGATCCCCGTAGGTGGTGTTGCCGAAAATAAGCCTTTGAGCTTCTCTGCTGCCACTCGAGTATATGTAAGTCTGCGATCATGTGTTGCCATGGTTGATTCAGCTAGCAGTTCAGGAAACAAATGAAGAAGAGGGTGAAGTCTGCAAGGCTCGAACCTTGATGCCGCTAGCGTGCCACCTCTCAAGCGCTGGTGGAACATCATCGAACACCACCCCTTTGATTTCTTGGCCCTCGAATCCAGTTCTCCAGATGTGGCCCTTCATTGCGTAGAACGAAGTCAAAATGAATGTAGAGGATCGTCTTGTTCAACTTGTAATCTGAGCGTTGTGAATTGGCTGCTTGGAGCTCGAGAGGAACTTGGCAGCGTTAATGGCAGATTGTATTGGCAGCATCAGTACCTGCAATTGCTTCAGGGAGGTTATTTTCCTGTCCGCCTTGATCATGGACTCCACATTGGCGACCAGGGCGTCGATGACCTCGTCCTTGCCGGCCTCGTCCGGCGGGACCGGGACGGCGCCGGCGACCCCCTCGGCCAAGTCCTGCTCCACCTGCACATGTTTTCTTTCCCCTTTCAGAAAGACGCACGCGATGCCATTCTTGGCTGTGTAACGGTAGTAGCAATGGAAGGGAACCACCTGGGCACGCAGCAGGGCGATGTCGTCGTTGGTCTCGTCGGTGCCGTAGGTGGCGTCCAGATGCTTGCGGACGTTGTCGCGGGCGTACGGGAAGAGCACGTCGGTGACGAACGAGATGGGGCTCGTCGTGCCCTCGATGTCCAGCACCACAGATTGCTGCGCAGCACAATCGAATTCGCGTTCAGATTGTTGCAGTCAGACTGAATCACAGAATCACCCCATGATTGACGGACGGGAGGACGAAGGATGGATCGCTCACTCACTATTGATGACAGTTGAGGAGGACCGGCGGCGCTGGCAGGGGCTGCTCGGAGACGACGGCGCCCAGCTCCACCGCAGCTGTGCCTGGCCCGACCCCGTCGCTGCGAGGGGGTGAGTCTGGCTGTGAGCTTCAGGGTAGCAGCCTTGAGCGACTCCAGGCTGTGCGGCGGCGGCGGCGGAGCGAGGAAGCTCATCCTGGAACGCAACATGCCCTGCAGCCTGAGACCTGGGAATCGGAACGAATCGAATCGAGCCAAATTGATCCCGCGCCCCCATTCCATCATCAGATGAGCAAGTGAAGGAAGGGGAACGGTGGCCGGGCAGCGGAGCAGGAGCGGTGCCTTACCTACCTGTGACACCGGCGGCAATGGCGACGCCATCGTCGGTTCCTTCGTGCGTGTCGATGGCCTCTGCGCCCTTCCTCCTCCTCCTCCTCCTCCTCCTCCTCTCTGGTGGGCGGCGCGCGGCTGCTCACCGCATGCGTCAGAGAACGAGATGGATCCCGGGTGGAGGCGGCGACCGTCGGACAGGTGTGGCTTTTCCGTTCAGTCAGTTCATCCATCCAGCCATCGTGTGGCTCCTCTCGCGCGTATTACAAACACGATCCAGCCAAAGCGTTTCGGTTCGCGATAGATCCAAACGTGAGCCAAAACTAGGCTGATTTCAGGCCAGATTCATTTTTTTTTGGCGACTGTTTAGATGGTAATAACAGGAGGTCAGGAGGATTGGGACCCAAATGGCAAGCGGCCAATATCATACTGAATTGCTGGGAGCAAGAAACAACCACATATGCATCACAATATCGGACTCTTAAAACCAATCATGCAGATCTCAATCAGGCAAAATCAAAAGCTTCCTTCCAGCTATCCTATAATTCAATTAACTTTTTAATAATTCTAGTTCTAATTACAAGAGTGCAGTCACGTAAGGAAAGAAAAAAAAGATGGCATATACAAGGAAACTAATTTCAATGGCGAATATATACAGCATATGTGTCCATGATGTATCTGTTCTCCAGCAGCGCCAGCCTTCTCCAAATCCAAACATTTCAGTTCATATACAAGCTGTCCTGGCAAAAAAAGGGTCGCGGGAGAGAACCAAACGCATGATCAGACATACAGCAATGCAGCAATCATGACTTTAGTTTTCCATCCCTAAAAATAAACAATGAAACATGATGGATTTTGACTGCAAACCTTTTCATACGTTTCACCATTAGCTATACTTTGTTTAGCCCCATCTGAAGCAATTTTTGCATTACGGTCTTGTACTCCTGGCTCCTTGACCACTCATCTACCTCGCGAGCTCGCATCACAGGCAAAGGGTGTGAAAGCTCTCTGGTTTGAGCATTCCTGCAATGTGTAAGGAGATAGATGTAAATGTCATACAACATATTCATTTCATAACATTACTAGGGTGCCGATCATGGTCAAGAGACAATAGTTCTAACCGGATGTACCACCCAACTGGGTTTGATGCAGCTTTGTCATAGGAACGGGCTTGCTCCAAGAAGGCATCCACGTTTAGCTGGTCCGCAAGAGATGGGCATCCTCCAGCCAGTTTCATCAGAACAGAGATGACAACCTCTTGACAATCAAGAATGAGTATTAGGTGATGACACAGACTTGTAGAGTAAGCATTACTGTGCGAAAGAGCAGCTATTCCTTCTAAGGACAAAAATTGCTAGCCCGATAATAAAATTGCATGACTTCTACTTCCGGACATACACTCATGTATAAATTTCTGGCAGCACCATGCAAACACTTCAATTCCAAAGAAAAAAAAACGAACATGGAAGAAATAGCATGCCAACTCTTCTGCTACAAGTAACATTCAGTAGGAATCAACATAAATTTGAAATAATAAAATTTAGGGTGTCAGTACTTTTGGGTCTTGCACCACAAGAAGAGCTGCTCTATCGCAAGTCAGCTCTGCAGCTCGCAGCCATCTGTACAGCTGCTCTTCCATGAATCCAGCAACCATGCCAAAACCTGAAGAGAGTGCATGTTTTACCATCAGATGCAGTTGATCAGCAGTGTATTGTTAGTCCTTTAGCAGCATATGGGTTAGATGGCGGCCTACCAGGGACAGTGTAAGCTCCCATCGTTAGTATGTTGGCAAAGGTAAGCCACACACCATGATCGCACTTCAGGTGACCCAGCTCATGAGCCAAAACAGCCTGATTGAAATATAAAAGTAAAAAGCTATAAATGTTAGGTAACTGATGCATTCAGACACTAGTATATAGGAGTACTAGCTAAAACTTCATCATACACATCTGAATTGCTCATCTAGAAGAAGGCAAGAAAAGAACAAAGGAACTAATAATTCTCATAGAATCAAGAAATCCACATAAGTGAATCTGACAGCTTTTGATGAATAAGTGAGCACACATTTGTACCTGCAACTCTTTTCTAGTAAGAAGCTCCACAAGGCTAGTGTGAACAACTATGAATGGTTTTTTGCCATTGATTGCTAAGGTGTAAGCATTAGGAACAGGATTCTGCCGTATGTACAAGTCAGGAGCTTCGGTGTTCAAGAGTTTTGCAGCCTCAACCAGGAGCTGGTGAAGATCTGGCAGCTGAGAATAGAGAACACATTATCAGTGTCTTGGATTACAGTAGCCTTCTGATGGTGAAACCAACAATTCGCTAACTCAGAAAACAGTACAAATAGTATGCTTCAATGGTACTGATGTCAGTCATCAATCTAGTGTATTCTCGACATGTAAGAATTTCACTCCAAACAGATTGTTGAAACTGGCTATCTGAGAGATGATTAGTTTGACAGGCAGACCTGGTTTGGAGAGACGAGAACAGACGATCCGATGTTCTGGAGGACCATCACTTGCTCAGAGACTGGCCCTGTATTAGCAAAGTCAACATAAGTGAATTGTCGCAGCTAGGACGTTAAGATGGGATGGTAAGGTGTAAGTGGGTGACCTAGCAAAGCTTTGCCCATGTCGTTAAGGCCAGGGATCGCTCTTAGCAGCAAAGTGTTCTGCAGATGAAGAGAGAGAGAGAGAGAGAGAGAGAGAGAGAGAGAATTTCTCAGAGGACGGGAAGTTTATGTACTTGCATATCATCGTGCAATCGAACAGCGTAAATGGTCAGAAAGAAAAAGACTTGCCTGCTTGTCGAGCGGGTGGCGGAAGTCGTCGGCGTCGAGGCCCCGAGCGGCCGCAGGGGAAGCGCGGGCGGAGGCAGCTGCAACCACGAGGACCCGCCTGCGCCGCGGGCGCCTGGAGATGGACGGCGACGAGGAAGGCTTTGGGGCCCAGTAGCAGCGGCGGAAGGCATCGGGCTGGGGAGGGAGCGTGGTGCCCGAGATGAGTCCCGGAGCACAAGCCGGCGAAGCCGCCATGAACATGAATCGAACGCAAGCCTCGCAGCCCGCTCGCAGGCAGCCAGGCAGCACGGAGGAGAAAGACAGACGGCGGGCGGAGACGTACGGCGGACCACTCCCACGATCCGAATTAACCAAGCTTAGCACTCAGCAGGTAATTTCTGCAAATTCACTGCTCTGCGACTACCAGAAAAAACAAAGGAAAAATCTTCAGTCGGCGCGAGCGTGCTGGTTTGTCTGCTGATCAGAGGGGTGCCGTGGCCGCGCATTTCCTCTTTTCCCTTCCCTCCATCCATCCTTTGCCAGAAAAATGGAAAAATCCGAGGCCATGGCAGCACTGTAATTTGCCCGACTGACGTGCTCCATCTCAGACCGCTTGGCCTGGCCAATTTTAGCCCTCAGGCCTCAGCCAGTCAGGCATCCTCAGCCTCAGGCTCCACTGGGTGACGTTGCCTCACCAAATCCGCTACAGTCCACGCCTTCAGAGTTTTCAGATCAGTAACCATACCTCCTATGTATGTACAGTTTTTTTTTCCTCTTTTTCAGACCGGGACCAAGGGTTGCTTTTCTTCAACACGGAGATTTTAGCAACGCAGCACTGGTGGTGCATCATAATTCATATATCACCATCCGGTCAATATCTGATAAATTAAACCATCTTAGTTTTTTCTCTTTCTTTTTTCAACAAGTACATTTTTTTTTTGAAGCGAGATCAACCCATTTCCATTTCGCAACGGAAATACCAGACGTTCGATTACAGAGAAGAGCAGAAAGAAAGGGGGGTGAGGGGGGTTCGCCTAGCCTGATCAGACTACAGACGCCCCAGCCTCAAAATGTTCAGATTAAGAGAGTTTAATGGAACAACCACACAAGTTTTAACTTCCTAACACCCATTCCAACAGCTCAAAGCAAAAGTCTCTCGTCAATCTTCGTCCATCCAGTGAAGGTTCACTCGTCAGCATCACCCTCCTCTTCCTCCTCGACTTCTGTCAGCAGTCTTGGTACGGTTCGCTTCTGGCTGGTCATGATCTGACAGGCCAGAGCCAATAGAGTCTGCACTCCTTCATTCATCTTGACTTGAAATTCTTCTTTGAATAGCCCTGTCCAAAACAATTTACAATATACTACAATCTTAGTTTTTTTTTCTTTGCTTACAATTTTAGTTTTTCCTTTCTTAGTTTCTTGAACAAGTACAACCTTAGTTTTCTTTCTTTTTCTAACACAAGGACATATGCTTACATACACATGTCCACACACACTGACACACCCCCTTATGGACGCACAAACGCCTATCCTACTCCTGTTACCGTCTCTAAGAGATTTGGTTGGCAGCTCTTGAGATTGACAAAGCCATGACATGTGCCTCATTGTTGACAAGCACGTCCGTACTGTTGAAAAGAATAGTTACCCGAAAATCCAAGCACCTGGGCGAGCAGGTTCCACCGCAAGACACCATATCTCAGTTGACTGACCATCTTAATTATCTCTGTATCAGACATGGCAATAAGTATACTCATAGTATCTCTAGTGGGGAAAATTGAGAGTTCGCTATTTAGTAGTCAAGCACTAGTTACCCAAGTAGTTTGGTGCACCATTAATTTGCTTTTCCATCACCGTACACATTACTTCCAAAACATGATGTTTTGCTACAAGCTACTTGTGTTCCAGTATGTAAAGTGATCAAAGATTTCCAGCGGAATGCATCCTTTTCAAGAGAATATCAATCACAGATGAAAGTGTATCTGCAAAATTGAAGGAACTAACCTGTTAGGTCTCCACGATGAATTCAGATAACTATTATGTCTATCACAACTAGGCCGAATGCCACTGCAGTCATGCCTCAACTTTCACATTCTGGGATGTCTTCAGTTCTGTACGAACCATAAAAGTCTTCAGGTACAGTTCAAAACAGAAGGCATTCATCTTCAGGTACAGTTCAAAACAGAAGGCATTCATATTTAGGAAAACGGCCACTATAACTGCACAGTGACTTCCGACTGGCAGTCAAACTCAACTGGAAAATAAAGTTAAAATCACAAGGAATATCAATGTGTACAGAGCAACTTACATACGACAAAATTTGCTGACTCATCAATTATTCTGCATTGCCAAATTTGGGAAAGCACACAATGGTAACCATCCAAATGCCAAAGGAAGTGGGGTGGGAAATTCCATTGCCATGCAAAGAAAACATCACCTTTCTTTTTTTTACCCTTTATATATTGCAATTTGTGAACTAAATGAGGGGTAATTTCATGCCTTAAGTAGAGTAGGTCTTGTTTGGCATGGAAAAATGGATCTCAGATTCACTTCTAGGGTCTAAAGCTATTGGTCCAACAGAAAACACTAACACATTTTCCCCAAAAAAACAAAACCAAGGAACTTAGAATATTATAAACAACATTGCAGAATACTAGCAATGTGAAGAACTGCACTACTAATCTACTATCAGTTTATCATTTAGAAACAAGTACATACACTATACCTGACACATGTGCTCTTCAGCATATTCCGTGTGCATTGTTTATTGTTCGTCAAACTATGCAGCAGGCCAGGTTCCTACCAGTAGTCTCCACAAGAGCAAACACCATCCTTGAAATGATGAAACCTGCGTGAGTCCCTTACGATAATGTCTCTATCCACAATCTTCGATATCATCTTGATGGCAGCATGGCAGTCTAGGCAGGCACTCAGATTCTTCATAACCCTGATTGGTGTCCCAGGTGGGGTGTTAATCAGGGCAAATGCAATGGCCAATCTCTCGCTGTGGTATTTCAATGACTCCAGCTTTAGCTCATCATCCACCAGATGCAAGGCACAGCTAGTGTCAGGCTCATAGCCTAGTTTATCCATCTCTTTGTACAACCTCTCAAGCTCTTCTTTAATCTCGGTTATCATTGGGTTGGTTTGATCATTTGAAGAAAAGCTGTAGGTCTTTTGCTTGATTTCAACCCAACTGTTACCCAACTCTTTCTTAACTCCTCTATCTCTCATAATCTTTTTCACACGAGCAGCATCTTCCCAATGACCAGCTTTAGCATAAATGTTGGACAGTATGACATAGGTTGTCGCATCTGTGGGAGCCATACTAAACAATTTTTCAGCAGCAATTGCAGCTAAATCCTGGTTTCCATGGATCCTGCACGAGTGAAGAATGGAGCTCCATATTATTGAACAAGCCTCAAATGGCATCTCATCCAACACTTTCTGAAGTTTATCAAAATAGCCTGCCCGACCCAAGGTATCAATAACACAAGAATAGTGTTGCTTCCAGGGTGACATGTTATAGTAATATTTCATCAGGTCGAAGTATTCCATGCATTCTTCTGCAAGTCCATTGTGACTGCAGGCTGCTAGCAGACTCAAGAAGGTGACTGAATCTGGATAAAGACCACAGTGGAGCATGCTTTCAAACATCCTGATGGCATTCTTTGCCTGTCCATACTGTGCATAGGCTGAAATTACAGCATTCCATGTGATAGAATTCTTCTCGGGCATCTCATCAAATGTTCTGAGGGCTTCATCCAAATAGCCACATTTTGAGTACATGTCAAGAAGGGCACTACCTGAGAACACACTGGACATGTGGCCTGACTTTGTGAGGTAAGAATGCAGCTGCCTTCCTAGCCCAATCATTGCCAGGCTTGAGGAAGCCTTCATAATGATAGAACAAGTTGCCCTATCAGGCCTTAGACCAACTCTTCTCATGTCACAGAATAATTGCAGTGCTTCGTCATGCTGATCATTCTGGACACAACCCGTTATCAATGCGGTCCAGGAAATGGCAGTTTTTTCACTTTTGTTTGCAAAATTAGTCTTTGCGGCGTCCAGCATACCGCATTTTGAGTACATGTCAATCAGGGCATTTCCTAATAGATCCTCTGAAGCAAGGCCAAGAAGTACCAATTGAGCATGTATTTGTTTCCCAATCTCGATGTCAGGCAATGACCCAGCTACACTTAGTAAGCTAGCATATGGTAAGGCTGACCTGTCAAATCCAATTGTCTGCATCTCCCTGAATAACTGCAAAACCATGCCAGCACATTGGTTCCAAGCATAGGCAGAGATCATCACATTGTATGAAACATTGTCCCGCTCTGGCATCTGAAGAAACAGCTTCTTCATATCACCAAGGCAGTCGCATTTCGAGTAGAAATCAAGCAATCCGTTGTTGACAAAGACATCATGTGCTGAACCTGAAATGTCTCTCACAACGAGACCGTGGATCTGGCGTCCAAGGTGGAGATCAACCATACCTGTTGCCACAGTCAGCACGCTCGAGAACGTGAACTGGCTGGCAACAAGGCCTGCACGTCGCATAGCAGCAAATAGGCCGAGTGCCTCCCTGTGCAGCCCCTCCTTGGAGCACCCCATAATCATGGCATTGTACGTGATCGTGTCCCTCTCCGGCATCTCCAGGAACACTCTCCGGCCAGCAGCAATGAATCCTTGCTTGCAGTACGCATCGAGCAGCGTGTTGCAGACAATGACACTGGTGTCGAAGCCGAGCTTGGTGACGAAGGGATGGAACGACGCGACGTCGCAGCCAGGCACGTTGAGCACGGTGGAGATGGCGACGCGGTCGGGCGCCTCGCCCTTCCTGAGCATGCCGCGGAAGAGCGACACGGCCTCCGAGCCGCGCCCGCCCGTGGCGAACACGCTCATCATGATGGTCGAGGTGATGGCGTTCCAGCGGGTCGCGGCGCGGAACAGGCTCTCGGCGGCGGCGAGGTCGCCCGACCTGGAGTAGCCGGAGAGCATGCGGTTGAGGGAGTAGACGGTCTTGTCGGGCATCTGGTCGAACACCTCGCGGGCGCGGGCGAGGCGGCCTGAGGAGATGAGGTAGTTGAGGTAGAGGTTCTGGCGGTAGGTGGCTGCGTCGAAGCCCGTCTTGACCATGCGCGCGTCCAGCGGCGTTGAGGCGCCGGCGAGGCGCGAGGCGATGCTGCCGGCGGCGGCGGGCTTGAATGGGCGCATGGCGGCATGGGCAATCCCGAGTCAGCTCCTCAGCCCCCGGGTGCCGTTCCTCTGTTATACTCCGGCGAGGCCCGCTGCTGACGGCCTTCGTCGCCCGATGCCGCTCGCCAACCGTCGTGCGGCGCTGCCGGCTGCCGCACAGCAGGAAGCCCCCTCCTCCTTAACCGGGCAGTTCGTTGGTTCAAATCCTGAAAATGCGCGGCCTTCTCAAAATAATGAACACAACTGGTAAATGCTCTTGTNTATGGCTCCCACAGATGCGACAACCTATGTCATACTGTCCAACATTTATGCTAAAGCTGGTCATTGGGAAGATGCTGCTCGTGTGAAAAAGATTATGAGAGATAGAGGAGTTAAGAAAGAGTTGGGTAACAGTTGGGTTGAAATCAAGCAAAAGACCTACAGCTTTTCTTCAAATGATCAAACCAACCCAATGACAACCGAGATTAAAGAAGAGCTTGAGAGGTTGTACAAAGAGATGGATAAACTAGGCTATGAGCCTGACACTAGCTGTGCCTTGCATCTGGTGGATGATGAGCTAAAGCTGGAGTCATTGAAATACCACAGCGAGAGATTGGCCATTGCATTTGCCCTGATTAACACCCCACCTGGGACACCAATCAGGGTTATGAAGAATCTGAGTGCCTGCCTAGACTGCCATGCTGCCATCAAGATGATATCGAAGATTGTGGATAGAGACATTATCGTAAGGGACTCACGCAGGTTTCATCATTTCAAGGATGGTGTTTGCTCTTGTGGAGACTACTGGTAGGAACCTGGCCTGCTGCATAGTTTGACGAACAATAAACAATGCACACGGAATATGCTGAAGAGCACATGTGTCAGGTATAGTGTATGTACTTGTTTCTAAATGATAAACTGATAGTAGATTAGTAGTGCAGTTCTTCACATTGCTAGTATTCTGCAATGTTGTTTATAATATTCTAAGTTCCTTGGTTTTGTTTTTTTGGGGAAAATGTGTTAGTGTTTTCTGTTGGACCAATAGCTTTAGACCCTAGAAGTGAATCTGAGATCCATTTTTCCATGCCAAACAAGACCTACTCTACTTAAGGCATGAAATTACCCCTCATTTAGTATAAATTTGTTAGTATTAGTTACTAGTTAGTATTAGTTAATTTGGAATTTGTTAGTATAATTTGTTAGTTTTTTTATTATTTAGAATAGTGTGGTTACAACGATTTTATAATATAAGTTATTTGTTAGTATTACATATTACATATTATTTGTTAGTTCTTAGTATTACTTATTATTAGTTAGGTTTTAGTAATAATTACTCATTTAGCTAGTACTTATCTGTTTGTGCTAAACAAACTTTCTTTCTATGAAAATTTAGATGGATAGTCTAGTAACCATGTATTATGGAGGTACTGTTGAGAGAGATGAAAACTATGGATATGTTCAGTTTGTTGGGATGCAAAGTTTGCCTTTGCTATTCAATGAGAAACCAAGTTTTAGTGAGTTGGTTGGTCGGGTTCGTGAGGAGTTACATGGTTCTGGAATTAATGATGACATTGCAGTGGAGGGTGTATTTTATGTTGGCTCTCCATCCAACATTCTAAGGCGACTCATCTCAATTGGGTGTCAGAATCAATGGAATAATTTTATCAGAGCAGCGTTACAGAGTCACATGCAATGTTTGGACATTCTTGTGCGTCTGGTGTTTAGAGCTCCCACCCGGCCCTCTCACAGACGTGTAGCTCATGTCCGAAAAGTGCCAGATGCTAGATCCGCTCCAAATGAGCCTCATATTTCTTTGCCTTTGGGAGATGATGTTGCTGGAAATGAGGTTCATGATGTCCCTTTGCCACTCTATGAGGGGATTCCATTCACACAAAATGAGGACATTCCATTGACACAAAATGTGGAGATTCCATTGACTCAAAATGTGGAGATTCCATTGTCACAGAATTCACCTAGTAAGTGTTGCACATTTCTTTTTATTCACTTGTCTCTATCAATCTCTTACGGTCCCAATGAAATCTATTTGTCTCATTCAATTATTGTCTTCGCACTTGTGTGTGCAGCATTTGTCCCCGATAATGTGGGTGGTCACTTTGGTGATGGATTTCGGGCTTCAAATAGTGTTGAAGTCGGTAGTCGGTGTTCAGTCAATGGATTTTCATGAGGACGATGACGGGCTAGGACTACGCGGACATTCAATCTTGCGAAGACGAGGACACGTCGTACGATCTTGCGACGAGGGCAGGCACGGTGGTGGAGGCTGGGCCAATCTTAGATCGAGTGGTATGGTCTCTTCCATGAGTTTCAATTCAGCAATATTATCTTTTTTTCACACATATTATCGTATGGCGACTAAGCTTTTGCAATTTATTATGGCAGGGGAACACGCTAAAGCAATCCGTGTATGACATCGAGTGTTTTTCCAGGGCCGGACTGGACAAGCACACGAGCAACTTTCTTGGAGTAAGTGTTGACATCATATTTCCATTGGTTTATTCAAATGCTTAAACTAATTATTTGTCTCCAGAGACTTGCACGTCGCCTACGTCGTGCTGCTGCTCGTTGTGGTTGCAGGACCATGTCAGGGTTGGGCGTGCAGGCGCCGCAACCACCACGTCGTGCTGCTGCTCGTTGTGGTTGCAGGACAGGAGGGTTCGACGTGCAGGAGCCGCGACCACCACGTTCGGGCAGCGCTTCAGGTCACCGTGCTCCTATGCATGGTGAAGGTGGCTCCAGAGGACAGAGCGCATCCCGTTCCACGCGGGATACTTTCGAGGATACTTCTAGTGGCGACGGCGACGACGACGAGCAGGCCGAGGAGATTGGTCCCTCTCAGCTCGAGGACGCTCCGTCCACACAGCCTTCGCAGCCTGCAGCACGTAGGCGACGACGTGCCCCTGATCCTTACACTCCAGGCACCGACGCGCTGCGTAAGGGGAAGGGTAAGAGTAGAAGGCAGTGAGGGATGCATGCCCTAGTGTATGGATACTTTGTATGGACCTTATGTGATATGGACTATGGACTATGGACTTTGTTTCTAATTATTTGCTATGGACTATGGACTATGGACTTTGTTTCTATTTATGTGCTATGGACTATGGACTATGGACTTGGTTTCTAATTATGTGCTATGGACTATGGGCTTTGTTTCTAATTATGTGCTATGCACTATATGGACTTGTAACATTTTTGTTTGGACATTATGGATTATGGATGGATTGTGCTATATGTTTGTGGTATATGTTGGTATTGTGGAGTTTGGATTGTGAGACATGTTTGTGGTATATGTTGGTATTGTGGAGTATGGCTTGTGACACATGTTTGTGGTATATTTTCATATAATATTATGATGTTTTGTTGTGTTTCTAAGGAGCGCCCGGCCGGGGCGTTTTGCCTGGGCGCTGAGGTCAGCGCCGTGGATCTTGGCGCTGAGCTCAGCGCCGAGATCTGTGGCGCTGAGGTCAGCGCCAAGATCCACGGCGCTGACCAGCGCCACGTCAGCGCCACGACGGCCACGCAGTTTCCACGTGGTGTGGACCTCAGCGCCGTTATTCACGGCGTCGAGACGTTGTAGCTCAGCGCCGTGAATCACGGCGCTGACCCCAGGGTCCATTTTTGAAATTCTTTCCCCAAAGGGTCTATTTGTGAAATTCTTTCGCCAAAAGGATCAGAAAGCAAAAAAGTCGGCCAGGATGGGGGCATTTATTTAGATTTAGGAGGGAACAGGCTGTAGCCTGGTCTTGCCGGCCAGCAACTGCTCGGGAAGACTAGGGTTGGACATTCATAGGACTTACTGGCCCATGAGAGGGATACAAGATTTTTTGGGCCACGACTGGCTTTAGGCCAAAATCCGCCACTGCCTATAGGCTCCAATAATTGCCGCGCAAATGGTGCCCATCGTCCATCAATAGTTCACAACTCATTTGAAACTCTCTATGCACACGAATCTTTTGTCAAATAAAAACTCTATATGCACGAATTAGAAATATTTTTTTAAAAATATTATTGAAACGTAGTACACTGCCTATTCAGACGCGAGTACTCATATACATATACAGTTATACCGTACGTATATTTATCCCTATAAACATACAGAGGTACTATGCAGTACTATGCATACTTATGAAACATGCACAAGCGTACAGCACACTCACACCATAGATGAGTTATTTTCTATCATGCCTCTAGGCAAATGTGCCATTATAAAGAAACTTTTCTCTTCTTTTTTTTTGTGTCCGACGAACGAGTTCTGCCTATTGGGGAAAAAACAGTTTAGCTAGAACTCACAGGGTCAATACACCTGAAATGTGACAATGTTTTATTGGAAAAGGTACATATGTAAGTCTGGTAATACATTGCATTCTCATGCCCTGATTTTTTTTTTTTTGATACGGTCTGATATTGATGTACAATCATACGGATACTCCACTGCACAGCTATGCTCACTCGGTTCTTATAATCTTGTATATATGGTGTAACGCCTCACTGCCTAGCTATTTCCCCTTCCCAATGGTAACTTTGTGTGCAAAGGCAACAAACAAATCACAGCACCGCGACTGTTATTCACAAGCTATAATCCGTTCAGCAAGAGCTGTCCATGAATTCCACCAGCAGCTCCCTCACCGTGCCTCTGTCCGGCATCTTCCCTGCGGCACCATAGATGGGAGCCATCCCCCCGCTAATAGGGCCCGGGTTTGCTTTCACCTGCCAACGCCAACCATCATAAGAAAATAAGGCCTTTCCTAGCGACTGAATGGATCAATGTGTAACACGCATCGAGCTACTCACAGTTCTCACAGAATCTTGCAGATCCTTCAGGAATTCCCCGTAAACAGTCGTGTGTTGGAGGGTCACGCAAATGTGCAAACTGAAACAGAGAAGACTGAAAAGATTAGACCAACACATGGATCATAATACCCATTGCTGATGGAATTGGTCGACAGGAACTAGGATTTACCTGTTAGGTCTCTGCAGAGCATTAAGATGCCAACCTTTTGACGACATTATGTCATTCACCTCAAATATGTCGACGACATCTGAGCCGAATGCCACAACAGTCATGTCTGGTTTACCTATCACAAACAGTCCTGGGATCTCTTCAATCCTGCACAAACCATAGGATCTATAAACATGCTGTGCAGTAATCCATTTCAAGGATCCAGTCACAGAAACTTTATAGGAATCCATTAATTTGGTATTTAACCATGCATGCAACAACTAAAAAACAACTTTCAAACAAAATGGATAAAACATAACTACAGTCAGAGTCTGTCTTTTGTGTTTTAACTATAGTTCAGCATTCAGGCATTTTGAGCGAACAATTTTACCCTTTTTCTATTTTCTTCGAAACTTCCATGATACGACTTGTACTGTCCAAGTAGCCTGAAATCAAGAAAAGCAACATACATCACAAGTTCACAACTACTATTTGATTTCCAAGCCACCATTACGCTGATGAAATTCAGAACAAATTTGTTACCATTCAATCCAAGAGACATCATAGCAGCCCAAGCTCCTGCAATCAATCCACCCGGCCTGCTTCCAGCCATAGTGGGGGAAACATAAAGTCCACCGGTCCACTCAGTAACTGAACAAACAAGGAAAGACAAGTGTCACTATAAAGCACAAATTCGAACTTTTGAACAAGACTCAACACCCATGTTTGACAAATCAAAGCAAGTTAAATGATTGTCAGGCACCAAGTACTACTTGCCCAGGTATATATTTGATTTAAAGTAAACATTGTCAAATTCTCCAAAGTCCAAACCGTTTGAAGAAAATTAGTAACAATTCTTTCAGCCATATTCCCAACATGTTTATACCTGCTAAGCTGTTAAAATTATGTATCTTCCATAATGGAAACCATGATATGACAGGAGTAAATATAAAAGCACAGAAGCTCATTAAAGAAATTTCATTTTATTTTGGACTGAGATGAAGATCTTACCAGCAACAAATTGATGCTGAATTCGTTGGTGATATCCAAAGATGTCAGCCAATATCACGGAGAGGGAAAATGTTAGAATTTGATCTAGTAAATAAGTCAAGACAGATATCCCATGATTAACTTTACCTTTCTAATTTCATGGTTTCTGTACAGGACAATGCTTGTGCCCTTTGGGGCTAATCCATACTTATGAACATCTGATGAGATTGACGTAACACCTTTGACAGAAAAATCAAAAGGAGGAATAGGGTACCTGCATATTGCAGACAACATACAGACCAAAATACAAAAGAAAAGGTTAGCACTATCAGAGACTCAAAGTTCACAAACAAAGGATTTAATGGAAGTTATTGATGTACTGCATTCTTCCCAGAGTCCACAAATGGCCACAAAAGGAAAGGAAAAAACACAGATTAAACCTATCAAGCTTTGTCACAAGCTGATCTTTTACCAGAAATTTAAAATATTTGAATCTTTTGTTCATTTCCTTTTACGGGCTTGTTTAGTTCGCGAAAGTTGCAAAAGGTAGTTGCAAAAAGTTGCATTGGGAAGCGTGTCGCGAGAGAGGGGGCACATTTTCCAATGTGAAACTTTTTGCAACTTTCGCGAACTAAACAAGGCCTACATTGTGGATCACAACGGTTAGTAAAATATGACTAACAAAAAAGTAACGGTTACAAAGAGAGCTCGTACCCAAGCTTACGGGCAAAAGGCAATACGAAGCCACCCAGGCATAAATCAACATGCAAGCAAATGTCATAGCGCAAAGCCAGTTCCCCAAGTTCCTGGAGATATGTTGTGGAGCAACCAAAAAACCATCTCATCCATTAGGAATAACATGACATACTAATATTTTAAAACGATGATGATCGAGAACTTCATACCTCAATTGGATCGATTAAACCATGTGGAAATCCTGGTGCAGATCCAACCATCTGTATAGCGGGAGTTTATTCGGGAACATTGTTATATAAAATTAATACACAGGAGTAGATGGAAGACTTCCCAGTCAAATATAAAAGTAAGCACCAGAGCAGTTCCATAGAAGTAGAACAAAAGCATCAGAGCAGTTTGAGTTAACTAGAGCACTGCACAAGAACATCGAGGGCCATAGTGACCTAAAAGCATGAAAAAACTTACCATTATGGTGTTTCCATTTATGCATCGCTTGAATCCTTTCACATCTGCAAGAAACTCTTTGTTCACAGGTACACGCCGCACTTTAATATTGAAATACTGAGCAGCCTTGTCATATGCAGAATGTGCTGATTCAGCAATTATCCTGTACAATAACATATTGTTACCATGGAGACAACAAGTCGCAAAACTTTCAAAAGAAAAAAGGTACTTGGTGATCAAATCAAACAGAATCAACAATTTTCTCACATTTCAGGCTTTGTAATTCCTTTCTTTGATCGCATATAATCACGTGATGTTTTAACTGCTAATAATATGCTTTCAGTTCCACCAGATGTCATGTTGCCACAAATTTGACCACCGGATGATTTTTCTTTGCTGCCAAGCAAAGCAGCTGTCATTGCAACTACTTCAGCTTCCATTTGTGCCACACTCTTGAATACATCTTGATGCAGCGGATTGGTGTGCGAAAACCTGAAAAGATTAAAGAAAAAAGACTACTGATATGGTACCCATAGGCTGTAGTAGACACAACAGATCAGAATTTGAGTCCAAATCAGATGATGGAAGGTCAAATATAAGCTAAGCAGAATCATATGGCAATCTTGAACATTGATTATGATAAAAAAAGGCATTCCCAATTGAAAGCAATTTCTCGAAGTTCCACATGTGATGCAATCATAACCACCTATGTCTGCTACACATCCTGTTTAAGCTGGGACGGGAATATAGGATTTAAATGAGACTTCATGAGAAGTACGTGCACATTGGACAAATCAAGATTGAAAGTGACGTGAGAGAAATATCAGCCTTACATAGAGTACGCCTTGTTTATCAATTCAAAATGCCCCTCGGATTCACTTCCGGAGATATATCTGCAAGAAAAGTTACCACTAAAATTATTTGACAGACAAATCAAGTAAGTTACAATATAACGACCAAATCAAAGTCTAATAAATAAATTGGAACGTGATGGGCTGCATTAGTCTCAGTTTATTGTCCATGAGAATGAGGAGCACATACACTGTGCCAGAGCATTTTCCCTGCCACTCTACATCTTTGGCTTTCAATGCTTCAAGATCCTTTATCACTTGCTCACCAAGGCCAATAGTCGGTAAGTCAGCTCGCCGACTGTTCTTGGTGGAGGTCCCACCAGATTGCATCTTGTCAACAACCTGATACAATAGCACCAATGAGGCCTCTTGATATTTTGAGCATATCTTGGTAGATTATATAAAGGTAAGCAAAATGAAGCACATAAGATACGTCATATCTGAAAGTAATCACGAGCGATCAGGCAAAGCAACCCATAATGCAGATTTTTTTTTTTAGAAAATGAAATTACATTCCGGCCTCTACAGTAACGCACACAGCCTTCTGGCCTCTGCGTGACTGCACGCAGCCTTGTTTATTACAAACATCTAAGAAAATATCTTAAAAAACTTTAGTACATGAAAATCAGTACTAAAGACCGCCTAGTCCAAAATCTATTGAGGTCACTTGTAGCCACCATGAACGCCGATCTCCTATCTTCGGTCATCGTTGAGTAAGGAATGAGACATACAAATCTTGTCGTCGCTCCCCGGCGGTCTTCTCCAGCGGATCGGCAACCAAGAATGTGGTCACCTCCGCTTTGATTTGCCAAGCAAGAGCAAATCCGGCCAACACCGGCCGCCACCTCATGGACCATGCATCGGCTGCTATCTAAGCATCGAAGTGACCTCAAAAGAAATCTGTTGGACGTAGATGGTGTCGATCTGCCACCCACCACCATTGCTCCAAGCTAATCATGGTGTCGCCATCAAGGACTCCAAGACGACGCCTCAAGAGGAAAGCAACATCCAGATGCTGCCGCCGCCCAAACAACGAATCGGTTCTTAGGTTTTCACCTGGATCTGTCCTTGTAGCCTCACGGTGACGCCACCGAGCGGAGCTGCCCGTTGATGAGGCGTCGGCCTCCTCCGAGTGGATCCGCCACCACAGCAAGGAGCAGCTGCCCCTGGACGGCTCCTGCAGCAGGCTGGCTCTACGCGGATCCGGCCACCTCCGAGCAGAACTGCCCGTCGATGAGGATCAGGCCACCTTCGAGCAGATCTGCCCCCATCGGTATCCTTCTTCTCACCATGGTATGTCCATAATGTGTACTCCTTCACGAAACCATGAACCAGCACATGTGATCGGATTGTAACCAAGTCATTGAAAACACAATGGTTTTGAGCGGGGGGCAGTTTGTCCCTGGGCGGATCCACCCGCAGCAGCGAGCAGTAGGCCGGCCTTGCGCGGATCCAGCCGCCGGCCACCGCGCCACCC
The DNA here is from genome assembly GCA_004135705.1 of Alloteropsis semialata. Taxonomy (NCBI): domain Eukaryota; kingdom Viridiplantae; phylum Streptophyta; class Magnoliopsida; order Poales; family Poaceae; genus Alloteropsis; species Alloteropsis semialata. The sequence goes on from CM014274.1 coordinate 72,724,641, forward strand.
GCTAGGACCGGGCATGTGCGAATCAGTTGGGGGAGGCGCCGGATCCCGTAATTAGTAAACGAGACTGATCAAGGACCACAAGCATTAGGCAGGTACACACTTTTGCGTGCACGAAAGCAGCTAGCTATATGCCTATAAGATGCGAATACTCAGCCAGATTTAAAGGAGAAGCTAAATGTACAGTAGCAGCGTAGCACCAGAGAGGAAACGGACGGACAGTAAGGTGAGCTTGGTCCCATACTCCCATCGTCATGGGCATGTGAACAGTACCAACAGCGAAAAGCTGCGTAGGGGACTTTGGCTCTTTGCCAAGCTGGCAAGATCTAAACTCGAATCAGAAAGCATCTTTTTCAAGACGCAAACGTCAAACTTTGTTGACGGAAACAAGTTGCGGCAATCTTCTTGCTTAAACTACTATCCTGAGGGGAAGGGAAACAGTGACTGGCTATCTTAATCTACCTCTGATGAAATCCAATTCCCACGGAACAATCAATCAGAAGCTAAGCACACGAGGATAATTTATTCCTGATTCGAACGAACAAAAACACGAACGCATCTCGATTGGTGCAAGTACGAAGTAGCAGAAAAGGTTCGAATTTTTCTTGTTCTGTTTCCGTAGTGATGCAATGCAACAACCGAGAGCCTCACCTTCTTCTTCTCCGCCGCGATGTAGCTGGAGACTCCCGGCAGCAACCTGCAGGAGAGCAGCAGAGCATAGCAGAGAGATGAGCATCAAGCAACGCTAGCACGTGCCAGGAATCAAGCAAGAAGGAAGGGAGGAGGGAGGCGGGCGCTGACTTGACGGCGTCGATGGCGATGGCGACAAGCCCCCGGTCGGCGACGGCCGCGGCGGCGGCGTGAACCGCGCGGGCGACGAGGAGCGCGAGGAGCGGCGCGGCGAGGAGCACCAGCGGCTCATAGCGGGCGAGGCGGTCGTTGGCGGCCGCCCGGAGGCGCAGCGCCAGCTCCGCCGCCGCTTCCATGGCCGTCGCTAGCTCGCTGCACCCCGATTCGATCGGATTCGGCACGGTGTGGTGTGGCGGTGTCGTGTTGCGGAGGGGCAGAGCCGCAGAGGGAGGGGTGGGGATCGAGCGGAGAGCTGGGCCGGATTGAATTGTTATATAAGGCGTGGAGGCGGAGGTGGGGGACCGGAGGAGGGCGGTGCTGCAGGCTGCAGCTGCGGGGTCCGGCCGTCGGGGAGAGGACCGGGGGTGACCGGTGAGCGGAGGCAGCCGCCGCGCCCGGCAAAGAGGAATTCTGAACGGGAACAATCAGCGCAGCAGTGGAGACAGACAGCGGCAGAGCAAGGCAGGAGGAACAAGGCACGGCGATCGATCAATGTGAACGGAGTTTGTTCCGGGCAATTGTTTATTTTATTTTATTTTCCTTTTTTGTTTTTATAATAAAATAACAAATACTAAT
>CM014274.1:72729136-72747435 GCA_004135705.1 Alloteropsis semialata
GTCGTCGACGTAGGCCTCGGCGTTGCGGCCAATCTGAGTGCCCAGGGTCAAGTTGATGGCTCTGGTAGGTAGCTCCGGCGTTGCGGAGGCCAAACGTCATCTTGGTGTAGCAGTAGGCGCCGATCGGAGTTATGAAGGACGTCTTCTCCTGGTCCTCTTCTTTCAGGGCGATCTGGTGGTAGCCAGAGTAGCAATCAAGGAAGCATAGGAGTACGCATCCGGCGGTGGAGTCAACGACTTGGTCGATGCGGGGCAGGACGAAGGGGTCCTTAGGGCAGTGCCTGTTGAGATCCGTGTAGTCAACACACATTCTCCATTCATTATTCTTTTTTCTTACAAGGACTGGGTTAGCGAGCCAGTCTGGGTAAAAGACTTCTCTAATGAACCCGGCTGCTAGCAGCCTTGTAATCTCTGCCCTAATGGCCTCCTTGCGATCCTGCGCGAAGCGTCGGAGCTTTTGGCGAACTGGCTTGGCGTTCGCGTCAACCGTCAAGGAGTGCTCGACCACCTCCCTTGGGACGCCTGGCATATCTGATGGAGTCCATGCGAATATGTCGGCGTTGTTCCGGAGGAAGGTGACGAGCGCGCTTTCCTATTTGGGGTTGAGCCCTGACCCGATCAGGGCGGTCTTGGAGGAGTCGGCGAGCCCGAGCGTGATGGCGCGTACTTCTTCAGCCGGCTGCATCGTGGTTGGCGCGGCCCTTCGCTTGGAGGACTCGGGGACGGAGCCCGGGTCTCCTTGGAAGGTTCTTGCTTCGTGGACCACCTCCATTTGGAGCACGCTGCGTTCGATGCCGGTGCAGAGGTGGAGCCCTTCTTTGTCGCAGCCCTTGGAGAGGTGTACGTCGCTGCGAATGGAGAGGACGCCGTTCGGTGCTGGCATCTTCATTAGCAGATACGTGTAGTTGGGGATTGCCATGAATTTGGCGAGAGCTGGTCTCCCCAATATGGCGTGGTAGGCGGTGGTGAAGTCGGCGACCTGGAAGTTCAGGTACTCGGTTCTGAAGTTGTCCTGTTCACCGAAGGTGACGGGCAAAGCGATCTGCCCGAGTGGTTTGGAGCCTTTCCCCGGGATCAGCCCGTAGAACGGGTGGAGAGAAGGACTCAGGGCGTCGAGGCCGATGCCCATGTCCCTCAGCGTCTGGGCGAAGATGATGTTGAGCCCGCTCCCACCGTCGATGAGCACTTTGGTGAGGCGGGCGTTGTGCACAATCGGGCTGAGTACCAGCGGGTACTCGCCCACGTCGGAGACCTGGAACCACTGGTCCTCCCTGGAGAATGTGATCGGCTGCTCGGACCAGCGGAGTGGTTGGATCGGCGATGTGTAACAGGAGAATATCTCCCGGTCACGTACTTTTTCCCGGCGCTTGTCGTCCACGGGCGGCGGTCCTCCGAGGATGAAGTTCACCTGCCTGTCGACGTTCGGAAAGCAGAGTTCTCGGGAGCCCCTTTTCCCTTGTCGCCCTTGTCATCATCTCGTGGCGGCAGCTTCCCCTCTTTCTTCTTGTAGGCGTCGGCGAGCCCCATGCAGTCGATCATACGATGCTTGGACTGCTTGTGGATGGGGCAGGGTCCTTGGAGCATCTTCTCGAAGTCAGCGCTGAAGTTGGACCGCGGGCGAGGGCCGCTGCGGTCCATGGCGGCGACGGTGTAGTCTCTTGAGCGCTTCCGGTCGTCCCTTCTGCTTGGCTCAGGTCGGGAACGGCGCGCATCTTCCTTCTTTGGGCGATCTTCCCGGCGAGGGGGACGATCATCGTCCCGAGAGCTTTTCTTGCCGTAGTGGAGACGGACAGCCTCCTTGGCGTTGGCCATCTTGTTTACCCGGCCAAAGAACTCGCCGGAGGTCTTTGGCAGGTCTTCACAGAGGCGCTCGAAGACGGCGGAGTCGGCGAGGCCGTCGAGGAAGTAGCTGATGATCTCCGACTCGGAGCAGCCGGGAACTAAGTTCCGGTTGTCCATGTACCGGTCGGTGTAGTCGCGGAGGCTCTCCCCCCGGTTCTGCTTGACCTTGCCCAGGTCCCAGGCGGTGCCTGGTCGGATGGAGCTCCCCTGGAAGTAGCTTTTGAACTTGTCGCAGAGGGTCGCCCAGCTGTCGATGGAGTCGGGCTCAAGGCTGTGGAGCCAAGTTAGCCCCACCTTGGTCATGGCGACGGGGAAGTAGGCGCACATGGCGTCGTGGTCGCCATTCACTGCGCGGATGGCGATGCTGTACGTCCGGAGCCACAGCGTCGGGTCCGCCTTCCCGTCATACTTCTCTATGCCTGTAGGCTTGAAGTTGGCAGGCATTCTGATGGATCTTACTCGGGCAGTGAATGCCGGGAAGCCGTCGCAGTCGTTGAGGTTCCCGGTGTCCGCGTGCCCTGAGTCGGCGGAGTAGTCTTCCGGGGTGTTAGCTCGGGGTGGCCTGTCCTGTCCGAGTGGAGCCCCGTACTTGCGGTCGAACTCTCGGCGGCGTGCGACCTCAGCGGCCTCGAGTTCTCGGCGTTGGCGTGCTTCGCGATCCAGCCCCGGAGGGCCATGTTCGCGGTTGTACTCGGCGCGCCGTCGGAGTTCTTCCTCATCCCTCCGGCGGTGACGATCATCAAGGTTCCTTCGGAGATCGCGGTTGCGGAGTTGTTCGCGGAGATCGGGCTGCTCGACCACGCCGCGATCGGCATCTCGGCGACTGGCCGACCTGGAGTGGCGAGATGAGGAAGCAGGAGCCCTCTGGGCGATCATGCCCGCGGCTGCAGTCAGCCTGACCTTGATCCGGTTGAGTTCAGGAGTCTCCGGGATCCCTTCTAGATCTTGGTGCGCGGCGGCAAGGTTGGCCGACGGAGTGGCGTAGACACCCATGCCGCCGATCTCTTGGACGAAGTCGTTTTGGAGATTACGTGTGATCCTGGGGTTTCGGCCTTCTCGCCGTGCGTCACGGCGTCGTTGCCTTTCACCGTTACGCCCGATCCTGGCGTCACGGCGTGCTTGATCCTCGCCCTGGACCGTCGGCTCGTCGGCGGATATGTCGGAGACGAACGTCTCCCGCTTGGCTGGCGTAATCCTCTTATTTGGAGGGAGGACACGTGTCACCCGCGGGAAAGTCGGAGATGGTTCTGGTTCAGGCGGAGTCGGCGCAATGTTCGGAGTAGATCCGATCTGGACAGCCACGATGGGATCGAGCGCCCCGATCGCATCTGGAGAGTAGTCGGCGTCCATGCGTTCGCCGAGTGCTTGCTGGTAGACGGCTCCGCTGTTCCCGAGTCCCAGCGGGAACCGAGTCGGCGAGGCGATGCCTTGACGAGCGGATTCGGTGAGCTCAATGCACTCACCGATGGAGGCGATGGCGTGATCCATGTCCGCCTCGAACTGGCGTTGGCGTGCAGCCCATCGGTGTCTTCGTTGTTCGGGCGTCTCCTGCACCCTGGGTGGTCGAGGCGGAGTGGACGAAGCAGTCGGCGATGTAGGAGACGGCGCGTTCCCTTCAGATGGCGGGAGAACAACGCCGGCCGTCGCGGTCGCCGAGTGGTTGGCGATGGTTGGCGACGGAGTGGTGATGGTGACGATCCCGTCTGGCGTAGCGTCGAGTCGTGGCGCTGTCTCCTCCGGGGTGGCGTCACGGGTGAAGGAGAGCTCTCCCTCGGGCCCAGCGGTGAAGACCATGGATCCGAAGAAGAACATGGCCCCCTCAGCGATGGAAATCTTCGTGGTCGCCGGCGTGATGACGGCGGAAGTGAATGCCATCGAGTTTGCAGATTGATCTCGTCGATCAACCCCTACCTGGCGCGCCAACTGTCGGATGTTTGGACCCGGCAGTCCACACAGGGTAGCCTACGTGGTTGATTTGTCGAGGGACAGATCGAGGATCAGAAGTCGATGGTAACACAAGACGCAAGGATTGAACAGGTTCGGGCCGTCGAGATGACGTAACACCCTACGTCCTGTGTTGGCGGCGATTGTATTGCTGTGTATGAAGTTCCTGAAGGATCTCCGTAGTTGGGTTCTGTCCTAGGGTTGTAGAGGTTGTAGTTTTTCTGTGCTCTGGAGGGGGGTCTCAGGGCGCCTTATATAGTCCGGCTGCCTTGAGTTACAAGTCGGCCAGAGATCGTAACCTACCCGGAATACAAGGATTTGATCCTATAACGATTACAGATATCTTTCCCTATAATTTCGGCTAGTCTATCTTGATCTCCGAGCTTCTTGCGGGATACGCCGTGTGCTTTCCTTGCCGCGCGCGTCGTCGCGCCCATCCGGTTCGCCCGACTGGTGGGCCTTCCGACTGGTGGGCCACCTAGTCCGACAAACCGATCCAGATGTACTCGGATTGGGCCGCCCTTTGATGGTTGGGCCAATCCGCCTGCTGGGTACCCCTGGGGGTCTACCCCCGACAAGCCATCTGAAATAAACAACAACCAGGACAAGTTTAAGCGTTAGTATACCAAACCCATCAAACACTTTAGCATAGATAGATTCGATACAAGGATAAAACCAACACACTCTAAAAGGAGTAGTGTCAAAAGTTCGAAATTTTGGCAAAGGCTAAATAAAGAGATTTGGAACTACCTTTCAAAAAGGAAAACTCTTACAACGGAAAATTCTCGTTGGGTGAGAAATTCACGCCAACAGGGAAGTCTAAAGAAGATCTAGAACATTCTTAAGTGAGTGTATGATTTTTGTTGGCAATTCCCACCTTAGATTTATCCCTTAACCCACAATTTATGTCTTTGTGTATAATCAGGATGCATGAATGAGCGACCTAGTCGTCCTCACAAATGAAAATAATTGCCAAGTATTCTTGGACTTACGGGGTTAGCATCGGTGGCACATATATACGTCTCTCCTTATAATAATTAGTCGGATTTCTAGCGAGCACACAACCTATGGTCTCGTAGTTAGTGTACCTGCAGAAAATATTCATCACTGAACCGTTTGTGCCAGCACTCACAAACAGCTCCCATGTACCTCACGTGTCGGATACCAATATTGGGGGTATCCAATGACGGCGATTAAAAATAAAAAAGCCCCGGCAGCTATCCCTTTCCCTCTGATTTACCTCCACCGGAACAAATCAGCAGCGACGATCATTTTTTCCCTCTCCCGTGCACACATGAATATTGTATGGAAGTGCATACATACGCGCATGCCTGTACGTGCATGCCAACTTCCAATCAAAGCATGGCATTTCTGTCTTTATTTCTGTAAAGGAAAACGGCCAAAAAACAAGGCCATGATGACTTACGACATCAGACCAAGAAGGCCCGAGTGGTTGGCCCCGGACGCAAGCTTGTCCGAGCAGAGTCCCGACAGGTTTCCGTCTCGCCCGAGTGGTTTCTATCCCGCTCGCTCGACTGGTCTCCATCCCACCGCGCCGGAGTGGTTTCCGTCTCGCCCGAGGAGTTGCTCCTTCGCCCGGCAAGCTGCTCGCCCGACCGGTTTTCCGCAGCACCCGAGTGCTCTCCGATTCGCCCGACAAGCTGCTCCATCACCCGACAGGACTCCGATTCGCCCGACAAGATCTCCGTCTCCGACTGGTTCGCTCCTTCGCAACGAAGCAACCACCGGGAAGACCGAAGCACCCGGAGTCAAGCTGCTACACTGTGCCAACCACTCCCTGACGCAACTGACACCAGCAGGACATGGCTACAGCGCTCGGAAGGACGACGGGCCCCACAGCATGGGCAGGCGCGCCTCCTTTTTTCCCGTCTTACCCTTTGACTGTACTCTTTCTCTTATTCTTTACTGGCTCCCCTTGAACTATAAAAGGGAAGGCCAGGCCTCCTGCGTGAGGCAAGATCGACTCTTTTCCTCTTCTCTCCTGGGCCTCCTACGCGAGGCAGGGAGCCTCCTTTCTTCCCCAAGGAGTACTCTCCCTCGGTCTTCTTCTTCCTCTAGCCGGTCGCTGGACTGAGCTCGATTCACTCACCAGAGACTTGGGAACTCTCCCTCTCTCGCCCGCTTGTACCCCCTACTGTAAACCAGTGCAAATAACACGAGCAGCACGAACTGGACGTAGGGTCTTACACCCCAGGGGTGGCCCGAACCAGTATAAACCCCCGTGTCCTTTTGCACTACCACCCGAGGCCCGACGCGCTCTCCACGATCTTATTATTTGTTGGCGGTAAAGAACCCCGACAGTTGGCGCCCACCGTGGGGCCTTTGCGCGTCACGTCTTTCTCCTTACGGGTCTCAGGTGGCCAACCGTGACGACGACGACGACGACGGCGGCGGCGGCGGCGGCGCCGACGGCCGCGACGATGACTACAACGCCGTCAACCGCGGCGACGGCGGCGGCGGCGGCACCGACGGCCGCGACGACGACTACAACACCGTCAACCGCGGCGACGACGACGGCGGCGACACCGACGGCCGCGACGACGACCACAACGCCGTCAACCGCGGCGACGACGACGGCGGCGACACCGACGGCCGCGACGACGACCGTAGCGCCATCAACCACGGCGACGACGGCGGCGGCAACCCCAATGACCACAACAACGCTGAGGACGACAACAATGCTCCTGGCCTTCTGGATGGACCGAACAAGGCTCGGGGGCTCTGCCTACCAGGCACACCCAGGACTACTCTGTATGCAGATGCATGCATGCGTATGCATGTGCATGCAAGGATATCTTTTTTAACCAATGCATGCACGTCTTTTCCAAATATGTCGTGTCTCTTTGTTTTCTCTCTCGATTCAGCACAGCACAACAGAGGAGCAGGCAGTAGCATTTATCCTGAAGGCCTGCGTGTATGTCCGACCAACCGGAGTGGGGCGGAGCAAGCAGCAGCAGCAACCCAGTCACCCCCGAGAAGTTTTCCGACTCGCCCGACAAGGTCTTCGCTCGACAACTTCGACGGCGGCTGCGACTCCGCCCAACGGGCTGATGGCTCCGGAAGCACAAACGGCGGCCGCCACTCCGCCAACGACGGTCCCGAGCAGACGCATCGACCGAGCTGCAGCAGCCCCAACCAACTCCGCCAACGACGGCCACGGCATCACCAACAGCGACCGCGACCCCGCCAACGGCAGCATCGACACCACGCGGCCGCGCACCCGCGGCGCAGCAGCAGTGGGCGACCCTCGCGAGGAACACCGCGGCAGGACGACCGTGCCCAAAGTCCGCAAATGACCTCAACTAACCTGTACCAGCTTTTTGTTTTCATGATCTCGCGCAGGGCCACCACGGCGAGGTACGCCCCCGAACGAGCGTACGACACAACGACAGAGAGGGCTGCAGCGCCGACCGACGTAATCACGTTGGCTACCAGCTCCGCCCCGGCCAGCGCCCGCGCCACCGACCGACCCGACCTCGACTCCAAAGGAGTGCGCCGCCCAACCTCGACTCCGAACGACTCGGCCGCGTCTCCAAAGGAGTGCGCCGCCCCGACCTCGACTCCGACCGACCCGACCTCGACTCCAGGGGAGTGCGCCGCCCCGACCTCGACTCCGACCGACCCGACCTCGACTCCGACCGACCCGACCTCGACTCCAGGGGAGTGCGCCGCCCCGACCTCGACTCCGACCGACCTGGCCGCGGCTCCAAAGGAGTGCGCGCGCCCCGGCCCCGACTCCAACCGACTCGGTCGCGCCGCCCGTGAAGTGTGCTGCCCCGACTCGGACGGCTCGCTCGACTCAGCTTCAACGACGAGAAGCTAAAACGGCTAAGTGACGTAACCCAATGCTACCCCGGCCGATCCTCCCTCCTCGCCGGCTGCGCCCCCCCCCCCTCCCCCCCCCCCCCCCCCCCCCCCCCCCCCCCCCCCCCCCCCCCCCCCCCCCCCCCCCCCCCCCCCCCCCCCCCCCCCCCCCCGCCGACTCAGCTTCAACGACGAGAAGCTAAAACGGCTAAGTTTTACTACGATCCTTCGTATTTCCATACATTTCCTTTTACAGTCCCGCATGCCTCTTTTGGGTGTCGCTAAAGTACTCGGGTAGCATAGGCCTCATCCGTAAAACCTCGTCCTGCGTGCCGCCTACACCTAAGCCTCCCCGCTGAGCAGTGTAGTCCGCGGTAAGCCGTCCTCTCTGCGAGCAGTGGTCAGTGGGACTAGGAGCTTAAACGTGATGTGCTAACTACCCGAGGAAATACGTAGCCTGATAAAGGCAGGGCGTACGCAACTTTTCGTTGATAACGAGTAAATCCCGACTTCCCGCTTTACGCAACGTTTTTGCATTACGCTGTCTTTTGCAGCTCAGCATGGCAAGTTCAGGTAAGCTTGCAGCAACTCCTACATACAGGGAACGACACCTTTTGTCTCGCCCGACCTCGGCGCACGGGGTCAAGCATACGCACACGATCGATTTCCGAAACGCGCTCTTCGAACTCTCTAAACTAAGCGGCTCCCGCCGGCCCTAACGGCCCCTCGCAGCCCTGCGCTCGGGGGCTGGGCATCGGGACGGACGACTCCGACAGTCGACCTGACAGGTGATTCCAACGGGGGTTCGAAGGCTGGCCCGTCGAAGGGTTCGACAGCCGCCCCCGGTCACCTTGTCGAGCGAGGGGCAGTGAAGGATGGGTCCCAGCGGCCAGTACCCGGGCGCACGAGCGTCATGGGCATCCCAAACTGCGTTCGAGTCTTGATGGCAAGAATGGTCATGGTTTTTCCCCCGAACGGAAAGGCAACGAGCCGCCCAGTCCGGTCGAACGGACTCGGTAACTAGATGATCTCGCCACCAGGAATCTGAAGCTGGCCACCAGCTGGTCCGATCGGAACCCCTCGACCGGGATGCCGTGGCTTCACTCGAACTGGCCCGTTATTAGCTCACACGGACACCGCATTTTCGGCCGACGAGGCAAAAATACGGCACGGTCCGGCCCCTCCACCTTTTGCGAAAAAAGATGCATGAGGGGTTACGACGTAAGGAAAAACGCAAAAAGACGAAACGAATCCCCGTCCGGACCCCGGTCTCGGGATACACACGGGGTCGAAATCGCTAACCGAGACCAGCAGCGTGGTCGCATAATTTGCAACGAATCACTACACAAATGCCATAAACCTGCGAGCAAGTGTACCACTCGCCCCCAGGCTCGGGGGCTACACCCGGCGGGTGCGCTCGCGCGCCCCCACCCGAAACTCCACCGCTTTCTCGACGTCACGATAAATTCAGCCCGCGACCGAGTCTGCGACTCGCTCCCAGGCTCGGGGGCTACTGTCGGATACCAATATTGGGGGTATCCAATGACGGCGATTAAAAATAAAAAAGCCCCGGCAGCTATCCCTTTCCCTCTGATTTACCTCCACCGGAACAAATCAGCAGCGACCATCATTTTTTCCCTCTCCCGTGCACACATGAATATTGTATGGAAATGCATACATACGCGCATGCCTGTACGTGCATGCCAACTTCCAATCAAAGCATGGCATTTCTGTCTTTATTTCTGTAAAGGAAAACGGCCAAAAAACAAGGCCATGATGACTTACGACATCAGACCAAGAAGGCCCGAGTGGTTGGCCCCGGACGCAAGCTTGTCCGAGCAGACTCCCGACAGGTTTCCGTCTCGCCCGAGTGGTTTCTATCCCGCTCGCTCGACTGGTCTCCATCCCACCGCGCCGGAGTGGTTTCCGTCTCGCCCGAGGAGTTGCTCCTTCGCCCGGCAAGCTGCTCGCCCGACCGGTTTTCCGCAGCGCCCGAGTGCTCTCCGATTCGCCCGACAAGCTGCTCCATCACCCGACAGGACTCCGATTCGCCCGACAAGATCTCCGTCTCCGACTGGTTCGCTCCTTCGCAACGAAGCAACCACCGGGAAGACCGAAGCACCCGGAGTCAAGCTGCTACACTGTGCCAACCACTCCCTGACGCAACTGACACTAGCAGGACATGGCTACAGCGCTCGGAAGGACGACGGGCCCCACAGCATGGGCAGGCGCGCCTCCTTTTTTCCCGTCTTACCCTTTGACTGTACTCTTTCTCTTATTCTTTACTGGCTCCCCTTGAACTATAAAAGGGAAGGCCAGGCCTCCTGCGTGAGGCAAGATCGACTCTTTTCCTCTTCTCTCCTGGGCCTCCTACGCGAGGCAGGGAGCCTCCTTTCTTCCCCAAGGAGTACTCTCCCTCGGTCTTCTTCTTCCTCTAGCCGGTCGCTGGACTGAGCTCGATTCACTCACCAGAGACTTGGGAACTCTCCCTCTCTCGCCCGCTTGTACCCCCTACTGTAAACCAGTGCAAATAACACGAGCAGCACGAACTGGACGTAGGGTCTTACACCCCAGGGGTGGCCCGAACCAGTATAAACCCCCGTGTCCTTTTGCACTACCACCCGAGGCCCGACGCGCTCTCCACGATCTTATTATTTGTTGGCGGTAAAGAACCCCGACATCACGCCACATGGGTGACACATATGTAGTTTCCCATATATGATGACCACACTCTGTTGCTCACTATAGAAGCAACAGTTCAACCAATAAATAAAAGCACTACAGTCATTATAACACCGTGAAGGTATTATATTGACTGCACCCCAAGTAAGCCACTGCTTGGGGAACAGCGTCCAGTATTCACACCCTCTGGCAATGGGCGACCATTACTTACCTGGTGTCGTCGGTACAGAAAATAATGTGCTGGAAGTTAGTCATATACATATTATGCCACCTAATCATACCCATAATTCTCCCTAGGGCTCACGTTCTATTCTTTTCAAACCCTAGCGCAACCAACGGATTCCTAAGTCAAGATTAAGCTTTTGCACATCAAGAAAACATTTTTAAGACTTGTTGTACCACCCGCTGCCTATTTTTCGGCTCTGATACCAGCTGTGGCAGACCGCCCCAATTAATCCGGCTTAAGAGTATGGGACCACTATCGCAGCAGTGCTCCACGCCTTTAAACCGAGTTAATCATGCAATCCGTTGGGTACCTTCCCGATTAAACAACCTTTATCTCTTGACCGAAACGAAATAGCAGCAGTCCCACTCGAAGGTGGGCTCAGGCAGTACAACTCATCACAATTTTACAACACACGGTTCACATAGATAATTATATAAATACGGTACATATGTTTTATCTTCTTACACACCAGAGTTATTTACAGCGGAAGACTACACCTCGAAGCAAAAGACATTAAGCGGAGCCCTCGCTTAACATCTACTCACCGCGGCCCGAGTCGGACTCGGACGGCACCCGCTCCACAATCCAACCGTCAGGCAAGGTGCACGGCCAAGTCAAAGCAGCCACGGGATCATAGCCATCAACATTATCTGCAATAAAATTTAGCCACAAGCAAAGCTGAGTACTAATTGCTCAGCAAGACTTACCCGACAGGGTTAAAATTCTAGACATGCACGGCTTTTTGGCTCTGGGGTTTGTTTTGCCAAAAGCGTCTACAAATTAATCCTATTTCCAATATTTTAGCCAAGTTAAGATTGCAACTAACCATTACTAAATTTGCCAAGCTATCCAATGCAACCAATGTTGACAAACAATTAATTCGTATTGCAACATCATTCCTCTTTTACCAACTTTCTACACATTGGCCCAAAGACAATGAAGTGTGAAAAGAGATCAAGCAGCTTCATGTAACCGCGAAGGACGGACAACTCGAGTTGATTTTAACCATGCATGGGACAACCTAATCGTACGACCCGTGAGAGACACCCAGGACCTCACAGGGCAACCTTTCCCATCTCTCCCTGCCGTCTGCCATCAGAGCCCACTCCACCCGAGTGCACGCCCCAACGGACCCCAGGTGCCCCTGGCAACCTGTGCCGCGGCCACTGCTACACTCGCCATCAACCCCTCGCCCAATGGAGTGGAAGTGTCCGTCAGACGTCAGTTTGCATCAAGTACTAGGTTTACCAGTTTACCATATTTTCCGGCATACGATTAGTACCTTCAAAAGCTTGACCAACATCGCCACACAATCAATGCCTCAGCCCACCATTTTCTGTGCAAGCGGAACATCCAACCAAACATGAATATCGCACAAGCCCCGCTTGCCGATCACCATTCACTGAGATAAAGTAAATCCTATATCTCGCGAGTGACAAGCAATCACTCGACTTCTACCGGTCCTAATTAAGCATAGCATTCTATACGACCTACACATACTAGTATTAGGACATAGGTACCTAGGGATCATGCAACTAAGGTTTCAATCAACTCCTCAAACTTAAATGCACAAAAATAAGGCACAAGCAATGAGAGTTAGTTTCACAGTGGGTTATGCTCCGGGGCTTGCCTTCTTGATCACCGGTGGCCTTGGGCCCTTCCGAAAGTTGATCCGGGTCTTGCGTAGTGGCGTAGTTCACTTCAACGACGGCGGAATCACCCTCGAGCTCGACGTCGATCTCATACACGCCGTCGGTAATGGTGTGCTCTACATGACATGCAAATGGATATATGAGATGCATGAATGCATAAGCTATCAAACATAAGAATAACCATACCAATTCCTAGCACAGGACAATTGTGGATGAAATTTAAATAACCAAGAGGTTCCTTTTTGCCAGGAACCGGTCTGACCGGTTTTGGAAACCGGTTGGACCGGTTTGGCCTACCTTGCCCACTATTAGCTAGAACTAAAAGTAAATCATACTACCAAACCATATACATTTAGGGTTTGATTCCTTTTGTAAGAGTTCTCAAATTTTTAGATAGTTTCAACAAAAGTTCCTCATTCCCTGGAGTAGGTATTCATCTAGTAACCTTTCTACCACATGAGTTTAACCAATTTCTAATCCCTAAAACCAAGGATAACTCTAGCTATTTAGATAGCTAACTCTTCTCCCAGCCATGTCAAACCCAACCAAGGTGGCTTGCCCTATTTAGTTCATGCCTAGGATTTAGGAAACCAAGAACATCTCTCTAGCACACATTTACATGGGGCAACACCTTCATCAAACAACCCATTGCATCCAAGCCCTAAAATCCTTTGGTACTAACCCCTAACCCTTTCCAATATCTTACCCCAGGGTTCTTTGCTTCGCCCTTGAGCTCGAGCAGCACCGAACTCGGCCCACTGGTGGCCGGCGGCAGCAGTGCAGCTTGGGAAGCGGCGAGGAAGGGAGAAGAAGGGGCCGGGGATGGCTCAGCCAGAGTGAGGGCGGGATGAGGAGGTCGGGGACACGAGGAATCGACGAAGGGCCGGGCAGGTGAGGCAATTTTGGCCGGAGATGACCGAACTCGGTAAAAGGAGAGGTACCGGGGTGGTTGGGCCGGTCCTCCGCGCGGACGTGGCGCGCCCCTGAGGCCTCCACCACACGAATGGCCAGTGGAGGTGCGGACACACGTCCAAGACAACCAAAGGATGACGCAATGTGACACGGACGCCCATACCGCCGCCGGGAAGGCCCATACCGGCGCGGTGGTTGGCGACCGACTGTTGCGGTGGTGGGGTAAAACCCCCACCGCAACAGTCCGTGGTGTCGAGGTTACTGTGCCGACGAAGTTCAAATCCAATTGACGCGGGCCACCGACTTTTGCGGTCTTGGCCTTGACCTAGCACCGCAACATTCGGTGCTATGAACTTTACATGTACGAAAATCAACCTGATAATGTTGCGGTGGTGCAAAATTGACTGACCACCGCAACAGTCCGTCATTCCAGAGAGGAATTTTACTGTTACCCGCGACCACCGACTATTGCGGTGGCGACATGAAGACCACCGCAACAGTCGGTCATGCCGTGTTGAACTGGTTTAAGTTGCTAGGGCTCGGGTTGTTGCGGTGACCTCTAGCTTGAGCACCGCAACTTACTGTCCTAGCGAAACTGGCACTTTTCACATTGGTTTTAAGTTTGAAATTGGTTGATCTAAGTTTGGCTTCATGTCCAAGGGTTCCATATAAGCAATTATACACTTTCTTGGACAAGAATCCAAGGAATTTCTCTCGTGAATCCTTATCTAACTATTTTGAGCATAATATTTTATAACCGTTTATAATAGTTTACTTGACCACATATACACATATATGCACAAACAATATTATAATTATGGAATGATGCATGCCATCATTGATTTTTACTTAATTTCATTATGGTCCTTAATTACATTAGTGACACCCGAAGTGTCACACATGTGCCAAATAAAAGCACATGGCAAACTATAACTTTGCCGTGTGCTAAATCTTTGCCATGCGCCAAAAGAAAACACACGGCAAAGAGGCTCTTTGCCGTGTGCCAGATAGGTTGCACACGGCGAACTTTCGGGCACACGGCGAACTTCGAGTTTCCAGTAGTGTCGTTACTTACTCGAATCAGATATTAGAACTAGATATGTGGTCCAATTACGTGAGAGGATATATATAGTTACATGTAATTTTGTCTCTAGCAACTCTCTTGCAAGTAGAAATGTAATAAGTATTTGAGTTTGATAAAATAGGTCAAGTAGAGATTCTATATGTTTATTTTCTAGCAAACATGTAGTGATAGAAATTAAAGAACTCTACGAGTTGTGGTGACGGCCTTGCCCCACAACAAGGAGCTTCTTGCCGTCCTGCGCGTGGACGGCACCGCGGTGGCCAAGAAGGCTTGTGACCTCACCGTCGTTGACAGAAGCCGCATGTACGCCGGCATTCCCGTTGCGGCGGCGTCCGACACCGTGATGAGCACGTACGATCTGCGCCGGAGTCCTGACCACCACTATTTGTTCTACGGACATATTGTTGCTCGCCGCATCAGTGAAGAGATGCTGCCGGCGCAGAGGAGCAACAAGGCCTCCGGTGACCTTTCATGGGTCGGCTCTATTGTCGATTGTTGTGATGCCCAATGCTACCAGGTCAAGTGGGGTGACGGCACCACGTCAAAGGGACGTACACACGCACTGTGCCTGATGCTAAAATCTCTCATGTTCGATGAATTAGCAGTGACCTTCTACAATCACATCCATGCATGCATCCAGTCATGAGATAGCTTTCGTCAAGCCACGAAGTGTTGCTGAAATGCGCCGAGAAATACGCGACCGTCGTCGAGCAACCCCTGTTTCCACGTATCCATCCAAACATATATCTGGATCCATGCGGTAGGAGCGATATTGGCGATAGGCCGGATTGGTAATATCATCCAGGCGGTGACCCGAACAGTCAGTGGAATGATCGCGCAGGGCAGGATGTATATGTGGAGTGTGATGATGTCATTGACCTTAAGACCCGAACCTCCTATGACTGAGAACATCCAAATCTGCTCGCCTAGGATCAGTGGTGATGGTGATTGTCATGCGGAGGAAGATGCGGCATTGGCTGGACATAATGTAGGTGGCGGCGACTCGTTTCACTTTCAGCATTTTGATGTTGTGCAAAGTCCTCAAGATCACCATTATCTCGATGGCAATGAGCAGGTGCGTAAAAGATTTGGTCACTTAAAATCAGTAGAAACCATATTAATTAGCTGGTGATATGATTCACAAAAACTCAGACGAAAGAAAAGTATATAACCATCGATTTGTTGGTAAACTTGAACATCGCCTTAATAAGTAGTCTTGGAAGAATCTCTGATTAGAAATTACCCATCTCTGCTGCTCAATTATGTAACGCTTACCCCAATTGACCATGGCAACTCAAGAGACAGAGAGAGTTAACTTATTTTGATTTCTAGATTACATTAATATATAATATCGGTCTATGCTGATTCCGCAATGGTAATGCTATAACTCGGGCCGACGAGGGAGAAAAGATCCGATGATCACCATATGTTGCAAAAGATATATGTCGATGTTGCAACTATTATTTATTCATGTTTCGTAGTGGATATGTTGCATGAAACATTGTGTTCATGTTGTGGCGAGAATTTCTCCGTCCTTGAGTCAGATAATGAGTCATTTTTATACATGTTATTCAATGTTGTAGTAGTTGATTTTCAATGTTGCGCGATGGAGATCTGATGGAAAATTTGACATCAGATGTTCATGCGCTAGCAGCTCCGATTCGGTAAAACTGATGCTTGATATTTCACATTGATCAATAAACAGGGCAATGTTGGTGAAAGAAAGTGGGTCAAAAGAGTACAAACGGAATGGAAAATGCTTGTGGATAGCCTACCAGGTAAATTATTAAAAAGTTTACATGCATTTACGTCTTGATTTTGTGAAGAAGACTGATATTATAACGGGTCTTGCAAGCAGGTACCATCTATGTGCGGGCCTACAAGGATCGCATGGACCTGCTTCGAGCAGTGATGGTGGGCGCGCGCGAGCGGGACACTGTACCATGATGGGCTCTTCTTCTTTGACCTGCAGCTGCCACCATCTGACCATCATACCCCGCCATGCCACCACAGGTGAAGTACCATTCCTTCGGCCTCCGCGTGAATCCCAACCTCTACCCCTCCGGGACCGTGTGCCTGAGCCTCCTCAACACGTTCGGCGGTGAGGACCCTGAGTTGTGGTCTCCCGAAATGTCAAGCATCCTCCAAGTTATCGTCTCCATCCAGGGCCTCATGCTAACAGCCCAGCCCTACTACAACGAAGCCGGATACGTAGCATAGGTCGGCACACCAGAGGGCCGCCGCAACGAGCTCCCTTACTGTGAGAACACATACCTTCTCAATCTCCAGACCATGCTGCACCTCATCCGCTGGCCGCCGGCAGGCTTTGAGGCCTTTGTTATGGATCACTTCCGCCGTCGCGGGCAGTATATGTCCTCCGCGCGTGCAAGGTACCTGCACGAATGTTGCCCCATCGGCACGCTTGATGGAGACGCCCATGCGATTGAGGTGAACAGGGTACACCAGTGCTCGATGGGATTCAGGCTAGCGCTCGACAACGTTGTCCCGAGGAGTTGTAAAGATTTTGTTCACAGTGAAATATATATATGTTTTTGTTTTTCTCTATATATTTACTAGTTTTGTTTGAAAACGCTCCCACTTACTTTATTGGTATGTTACTTGTTAGCGCTTCTTATTATCTGACCCTAATTGCCCTAAGTTTACATCACTGTACTTATGTTTTGATATTCACTACGGGAAACCCGGCATTTGCCGAGTGCCTGAAGCTTCGCCGAGTGCGAAATTTCGGGCACTCGGCAAACATGGGATATGCCGGGTGTAGGAAATAACACACTCGGCGAAAAATGGACACTCGGCAAACCCATTCTTTGCCGAGTGTCCACCCCAGAGCACACGGCAAAGACGGCTTTGCCGAGTGTCCACCCCAGAGCACTCGGCAAAGCGCAACCTGGCCCCACCTGCCAGGCCGCCGCCGTCGCGCGGTCCGCACGGCCGTTGCGGGCGGCTAACGGTCCACTTGTTTGCCGAGTGCCAGCCCTAGGGCACTCGGCAAACATCGACCCGGGCCCACTTGTCAGACCGCCGCCGTCACGCTGTCTGGACGGCGGCTAACGGTCGGGAGTTTGCCGAGTGCCTAGGGCTAGCACTCGGCAAAGAGACCGTTTGCCGAGTGTATTAGCTGGCACTCGGCAAACCTTGGATCCATATTTCATGTAAATGCTACCAAACCTTTTTTGTTGATTCAAGTATGATACAGTGTACTCTATGTTGCAATTTAGGACTTTTTTCGGCTCATTTACTATATTCAGTGATTTTATTTCTGTTGACGCGGAAAATCGGCGGTCGTATCTCCCGCGTGCAGCACACGATGACCGGGGAGAGTCTGCTTCGCTCCAGTGCCAGTCTACACTCCAGTTCAGGTTCGCGGCGTGCCAGTCAATTTGACCTGAAATTGACAAAGGGGATAAAACAGTTAAATTGCTCTATGATTGTGCCGGCTCTATTTCAGACGATGGAGTAGCGTCGAATTGTAGCCAAGACCCAATCAGACACGCATCGGCCGATACCGATCGGATCTCAGAATCGGACCTCAGTGATGACGTCAGTCGGACCGAGTGATCGGACCTCAATCAGACATCAAATCGGACCTCAGGATCGGACCAATCAGGATCGGACCTTGATTGATATAACAGACCAGCCTTTGAATAATAAAATAAAGCATAAAACAAGGCCAATATGTAAAGTAATGGATCAGCTGTGTCTTGAAACAAGATATTAAATAATCACAGTGTAAGCCGATACATTGTCCATCTTGCCTAATTGCCAGTTTGACTCATCTTATCGGACCATCTAACCAGCCGATCGGACTATAGCCTTTTCAGAGAAATCTAGCTCCGACGTAGGGAATCTAGATTTCTCCAACTATGATCAGATCAAATAGCTAGATAACCAGACTCGATTCATCAACCTGTCAATTAGACAAGATGCTCGCACAGGTGTTGATACACATGCACCACCCGGTGACGGTGCGTTGAGGGATCAACTCATTTTTGTCATTTTTCACCACCGTCATCCCTGCATGAAGTAGCTTAAGGACTTCCTTCTTAACAACTTCTCGCATCGCGTTGTTCAACCTTCTTTGGGGTTCCCTAGAAGGTGTGGAATCGGGATC
>CM014274.1:72748435-72791679 GCA_004135705.1 Alloteropsis semialata
AGCCTATCACAATCGGTTTATTAAGTAAACCAGCTGTGAAATATTATTTTCACAGCCGGTTTTCTTATAAAACCGGCTGTGATTAATCCTTGCATATTTTGAAGTAAAAAAATTAATAAAAATCTGATTTCTTTCAAAATGAAAAGATCTTTGTGCGAGGGAGTCATGCATTAAAATAATGGCTCATGAAAAAAATCTAATAATTTTCAGAGCAGGTTTAGGTATTTTCGTATTTTTCTTGCGAAAAATGCCCTGAAATTCATTTAATGCACGGAAACATTAACATTGTCGAAAAAAGGCGAAACTCCTCCGGGGCACCTTATATGCATCCTAACACGTGTGAAAAATGATAGACCTTGTATATGAGCATACAAAGTTTTCTCGGTGCAGAAATGTGAAAGAATACGCTAAGTCCTATAGAAGTGTGTCAAGTATGTTTGAGATTGTGAACAATGGGCAGTACCGGGTTTTCAAAATGACAAGATCTTTCTGCGAGGGAGTCATGCATTAAAATAATGGCTCATGAAAAAATCCAATAATTTTCGGAGCAGGTTCATGTATTTCCGTATTTTTCTTGCGAAAAAATGCCCAGAAATTCATTTAATGCACGAAAAAATATTAACATTGTCAAAAAAAGGCGAAACTCCTCCGGGGCACCTTACATGCACCTGTGAAAAATGATAAACCTTGTATATGAGCATACAAACTTTTCTCGGTGCAGAAACATGAAAGAATACGCTAAGTCCAATAGAAGGGTGTCGAGTATGTTTGAGATTGTGAACAATGTGCAGTATCAGGTTCTCAAAATGAAAAGATCTTTTTGTGAGGGAGCCATGCATTAAAATAATAGCTCATGAAAAAATCCAATAATTTCCGGAGTAGGTTTCGGTATTTCCATATTTTTCTTGCGAAAAAATGCCCAAAAATTCATTTAATGCACCAAAAAACATTAGCGTTGTCAAAAAAGGTGAAACTCCTCCGGGGCACCTTATATGCCTCCTAACACCTGTGAAAAATGATAGACCTTGTATATGAGCATATAAAGTTTTTTCGGTGCAGAAACGTGAAAGAATATACGCTAAGTCCTATAGAAGTGTGTCGAGTATGTTTGAGATTGTGAACAATGTGAAGTACCGGGTTCTCAAAATGACAAGATCTTTCTACGAGAGAGTCATGCATTAAAATAATGGCTCATGAAAAATCCAATAATCTCTGGAGTAGGTTTAGGTATTTTCGTATTTTTCTTGCAAAAAAATATCCAAAAATTCATTTAATGCATGGAAAAACATTAACATTGTCGAAAAAAAGGCGAAACTCCTCCGGGGCACCTTATATGCGTCCTAACACTTATAAAAAATGATAGACCTTATATATGAGCATACAAAGTTTTCTCAGTGCAGAAACGTGAAAGAATACGCTAAGTTCTATAGAAGTGTGTCGAGTATGTTTGAGATTGTGAACAATGTGCATTACCAAGTTCTCAAAATGACAAGATCTTTCTGCGAGGGAGCCATGCATTAAATTAATGGCTCATGAAAAAAAATCCAATAATTTTCGGAGCAGGTTTAGGTATTTTCGTATTTTTCTTGCAAAAAAATGCCCAGAAATTCATTTAATGCACGGAAAAACATTAACTTGTCGAAAAAAGGTGAAACTCCTCCAGGGCACCTTATATGTGTCCTAACACCTGTGAAAAATGATAGACCTTGTATATGAGCATACAAAGTTTTCTCAGTGCAGAAACGTGAATACATGTTCATTGTGCATAATAATCAGTCTTATACATTGCCATACATAATAACAAATATTATTTCAAGTTACACAAAATATAATAACCATCACAACTAATCAGGTCCCTGCACACCATGCTTCTTCATGAGATAGAAAGGATAGTTTATATCAATAATCTCGACACCTAGGAACCTATCGACATAATCAAGTGCATATATGTATGCACTATCCTGTGCCTTGTAACGTGAATCCAAGACCTCTCCATAAATTGTGATCTCAGCAGCATTGGCATGACTCAAGGTTATATTAGCTTGGAAACCACCATTAACTCGATAAGCCCCTAGTGTCGCGTGTCCATACCCTAAGTTTGCAAGGACTTGATAAAGGACTACACGTAGATCAGAACATGCATGCATGAATCCACAGTAGTAGTCATCCTACAGTAAGATTAATAAAACATATTGTTACAGATAAAGATAGTTAAATTTCAAAATAATTACACAACTAAAAATAAAACTAACTTACATAAATCGATTCATATGAAGGACTAATCCTTTTAGGCATCTGTGTCACGTCTGGCTCACCCGTCTCGAGAGCTTTCAACTTGAAGTAGCTGTAGTCCGGGAAAATGTGGCAAGTTTGACTTTCTATTTGCTCTAATGCCTGCCTCACAGCATCACATGAGGCCACATGGCCTTGCTGCCATGCGCCAGAATGAACGTGGATAACAACCATGCCACCGGGATTTTGGTCACGGGTGGCATTTTGTTGAATGCTAACAGAGAACATAACCCTATCAGTATTCTCAATCACATTTTCTCTTAGTACCAAACAACTTGATTAACCGATGTTTGCATCTTTTAGCCATGTAATTGGATTAATGATCTGCATTATTAATAATTTCTACTCTCAGTGACATAGTGATTACATTGAAATGCAACTTGCAGAGGATTATCTATTACCATATTGTAGCGAAGTTGCTAAGGTACGGGAATTGGGACATGATCAACTTGTTGTGTTGTCTATCATCCGGGCTCATGAGCCTCTCGAATCGGGATGGTAGGTGGCATATTAGTAACATAGTCACCACGTCTAGCTGCCTGACGCTCTCTCGGCATGATACTAAACAAAATAACCAAAATTAGTACAATATGTTACATGTCAATTTAACAAAACTAGTTAATACTTATAAAGAAGCACAAGAAAAAATCAAATTTGGTTAACCTAGCGAACCTAAGATTACGAAATGAAGTTGAAAAAAATCAAAGGACTACATACTTGATTCACGCGAGCTGAGCAAATGGCGAGCAGAAGAAATGAGGCACGCATCAGGAATCTCGGATGGTGCTCGGCATTTATAGGGCCCAGGGTTTTTACAGCTGGTTTTTGGTAAAAACCAGCTGTGAAAATGAGTTTTCACAGCCGGTTTCAAACTGAACCAGCTGTGAAAACATGTTTTCACAACCGGTTTTTTTTACTAAAATCGGCTGTAAAAACCATCAATAATTGGAGTTGCACGCCGGTTTCCTTTGCTTTTATTGCTTCCGAAAAATTTATTGCTTTATAAATTTCTATTTTTTAATTAATTATTATAAAATATAAATAATAATTGCTGAAATTTAATTATTATATAGAGGAACGTAAATGTTGAAACATTACATAAATGTAATAATATTACATAGAAGGTATTTGAATATTAATTTATTATTACAAAGATAATTTCTCCAAACATTGCCTTCAACTAACAATTAAGGCCTCATCATGATCGAGTCGCACGTAAGCTGGTTCGTCGCCTTCTTCAAACATATGTAGCTCAACATCAGGACCAAGAGGTGGCATGTCATGATAGCCATTACCCTCTTCCTCGGTTCTATCTTCTACACCGACGATCTTTCTTTTCCCCTGAAGTACAACAAGGCACCCCTTGTTAGCTAGGTTTGCATCAAAGACTTGGACTACATCTTTAGCCCACATGAATGGTTCTTCTCTGTATGCGATGTCCTTGAGATCCACGACAGTCATACCATACTCGTCCATGAAGACGCCCCTAGGAACTTTGACCCACTGGCACTTAAAAAGAGGGATCTTCAGTGCTCCGTAGTCTAGCTCGCATATCTCCTCCATGAATCCATAGTATGTCTCCAGCTTACCATTGTTGTCATAAGCATCAATCCGGACACCGCTATTTTGGTTAGTGCTTTTTTCATCCTGTTTCCTTGTGTAAAATGTGTATGCATTTATTTCATACCCTTGGTACTTGCATAGCGTACTAGATGGTCCGGCGGCCAAGGTATCTAGCTCATAATGCCCTGTTTCCACGCCAATCAATTTATCTCGCAACCAATTGCCAAAGACGTCTCTATGCTGTTTCAATATCCATGATTCTGACGTGCTACTATTTTTTGCTCGTAGTTCTCGTTTGTGCATCTCAACATATGGAGTGACTATGACAGCTTGCTGTAGTACGGCGAAATGTGCTTGCTTGAAAGCAACTAGGTCATCAACATTGTGTGTTTGCTTGCCTATCGTGCCTATGCCACCTAGCCTTCCCTCATGTGGAGATTTTGGCATGCCCATTCTGTCAATATCCAAGTAGTATGTGCAGAACTCAATTGCCTCCTCAGTAGACCATCCGCTTACCATGCACCCTTCAGGCCTATATCTATTGCGGACATATTTCCTTAGAATGCTCATTAGCCTCTCGAAAGGGAACATCTGATGTAAGAAGATGGGACCAAGGACATTAATCTGGTGCACAAGGTGGGTGAGGAGATGGACTGATATGTCAAAGAAGGTAGGTGGGAAATGCATCTCTAGCCTGTTAATAGTATGGATCAGGTCTGCCTGCATCTTGTCTAGTATTTGTAGATCAATGACCTTGTGTGACATTGCATTAAAGAAGGAGCACAACTTTATGATTGGTTCTCTTACCTTTGTCGGGAGAACACCTCTAATTGCAATAGGAAGCAACTGTGTCATGAGAACATGGCAATCGTGGACCCTCATGCAGCCCATGTTGAATTTCTTCTCTTTGGTATGGACTAGCCTTTTGATGTTTGACAAGTAGCCAGTAGGAACTTTGAGTTCATGAAAGAATTTACAGATGTTTTCCTTCTCGAGTGTCCAAGGTTGATGAAGCAACCGAAAGCTTCTTTTTGCCATCAGGTTGAACAATTTGATTTAGCTCAGGCTAGTCCTGTCTAGTTTCCAATGAGTCTTTTCCTTTACCCTTCGCAGCCATCACTCTTCCAAGCATGCTCTCCGTAACATTCTTTGTTAGGTGCATACTATCAAGTGCGTGATGAACAATGAGAAATTTCCAATAAGGAAGCCTCTAGAAGAAAGACTTCTTTTTGAATAGAGAATCAGCCGGTGTGGGTACACTTTCGGCCCTCTTTCCAAGGACAACTCTTAGTTTTCTAACCATCTTGAATATCTACTCTCCATTCTGGTATGTCAGAGGTTATCGGTCATCCCTTGTACCATCAAAGGATTTCTTGTTCCCGCGATAGGTGTGGTTAATTGGAAGGAACCTTTGATGACCCATGTAGACCATCTTCTTGCTATTGCTAAGCCATCTTGCATCTGTCTTTCCCATGCAAACCACACATCCCTTATATCCTTTCGTAACTTGACCAGACAGGCAACCAAGGCTGGGTAGGTCGGTGATAGTTACAAATAGCAGTGCTCTCAATTTGAAGTGTTCTCGCTTGTACTCGTCCTACACCTTGACACCTTTTGTCCACAATGTCATGAGATCGTCCACCAATGGTTCTAGATACACATCTATATAATTGCCAGGTTGCTTGGGTCCTTGGATCAATAAAGGCATCATAATGTACGTCCGCTTCATACACAACCAAGGTGGAAGGTTGTATATGCATAGAGTCACTGGCCAAGTGATGTGTTTGCTGCTAACCATGTTGAAAGGACACATCCCATCCGTGCTCAGCCCGAACCTTACATTCCTAATCTCGTTCCTTAATTTTCTTTTGTATTTAAAATCAAGAGCCCTCCACTGTGAACCATCTGCTGGGTGCCTGAGTTTCCCATCTGTAAGACGATCTTCGGCATGCCACCGCATAAGCTTTGCTGTCTTTGCATTCGCGAACAACCGCTTCAACCGGGGAATTATTGGGAAATACCAAACGGCCTTCGCAGGCGGCCTCATGTTTCATTTGCAATCCATTGCAAGTGCTGATGCACACTTGTATCTTGAAGCATTGCAAACTGGGCACTCATCCAAGTCTTTGTATCTGCCACGATACAAGATGCAATCATTGGGGCATGCATGGATTTTTTGAACTTTGAGACCCAATGGACAAATCATCTGCTTCGCCTCGTATATGTTCTTAGGCAATCCGTTCTGGCTTGGAAGCATCGTCTGCAAAACTTCTAGCAAATCATTGAAACCTTTATCCGACAACCCATTACTTGACTTCATCTCCAATAGCCTGAGGTCCGCTTCCAATTTAGATATGGTACACCCTTCGTACAATGGTGTCTTGGCATCCTTTCTCATCTTCTCCAACTGTTTCAGATTTTTGTCATCAAGGAATTCTGGCTCACCATCATGTATCATTCTATCTAGGCCATCCAACATAGCATCTGAAGCTAATGTCTCATGCATGCTGTTGACGGTACTTAGACGCGCCAATTGTGAACCGCAATCACATGGATCATCGTAGCTTTTCCCTTAGAGTATTCCATCCAAGGTTTATCAATCCGTGGATTGACAATGAACTACCTAGGGTTTTTCAGCTAATCTAATGGATCTATTCCTATCATTAAGCGTTGATTGCATATAGAGGTAAACCTTTAAGATGTGAGTGGGTGTAAAGGTTGATCGCATCCCAAAGCATAGGCAAAGATAACATAACCAAGGTCAACAAAGGCCTATTCGTCTCTAGGTATAGCTCTTAGTCAAAAGGTGATCAAAATCATAGATTGCATCCCTACCAAAGGTACCCAAGTCTTCTCTCCGAAAGGCGGCTCGCAAGCGGCCTACTTTCCAATGGTCACCGCCGCGGGGTGCATGCCAACGCCTAAGGTTTCCCAAAGCTTTACCCAACCAACTAGCAAGCGCTCGATGAGCTTCCTCTTGTAGTGGCTTGCGACAACTCCCATCGTACTCGCCATTGATCCAACTCAACATGACGTCGTCGCTAGAACCTTTCCCTCCGTCATGCTGTCACCACACCGGGGTAATCGATGGACTAGCTAGAACGCGCTACTTCAATGTATCCGCAAGATATGGACTAATCACCATGATTAGATCTAATCTTACTAAGAGCATACGGCTGTCGCACATATGAATACAAAGCATCAAAGAAGTAGACCAAGGTGGCGACAACTAGAATAGAGATTAGATTGATATCACCATCGTGTGTGTACATACCCCAATGAATCTTGGGGCTTGACTCTTGAGCTCCACCGTGGCACAACCGTGCAGGGAGGCCATGGCGGCTAGGGTTGACCTAGGCCATGCCCTAGGTACCTTCGAAGACTTGCAGCGACCATCATCTCCCTTTGGTGTATGCCCTAGTTTTTGACGACTTCTGGTGGATTGATCTGCGTGGCTTCGGGGTACAGGGTCTGTAAATAGTCTGAGTAAACCCTAGCTCGAAGGAGAGGTTGAGGCGGTGCAGAAACCACCCAGGCCGGCCGTCCTGGGCCCTCTGGGCTGGCCGGCCCCGGGCATTTTTGTGGCCCCTCGGCCCCGTCTTTCACGTGCAAGCTTCTAGTCCCTCTAGGAGTTGATTTGCCAATGCATGTGGGTATTTGACGTCGGTTGCTTTGGGATAAGATTGAGTCTTGATGCCTTTCCATATGTTTGCCTGATTTGCCTTGATCCCGAAGTCATCCGACCTTATCTTCAAGTCTTTGCCCTTCCATATTCTTGGAGGTTGGTTCACCATCTTTGTCTTTGTCCAAAAGTGCTCATTTATAGCTCAAAAACCTGTGTAAACCAAAATCTTCCAAAAATGCATGCATATGCAAAAATGGGGTTATTTTAAGTGCCAAGTGGTGGGTTAGTATATGAATTGGTCCCAAAACACCACTTAACTAGCACTAAAAGTGTGTTGCTAACAAGCGTCAACAATCCCCCCATGCTTAAACCTTGCTCGTCCTCGAGTAAGTCCAAGATATTTGCTTAATAAGGAAATCAGCGTTGCCCTTCAATGCCTTCCCTACACTTAGTTATACACAACAAGACACATTGCTCTCAAGTGTTTAGCATTTAAAGTTCAAATTGTGACCGGCTACTTTTCATTATGGAAGATAGACTAGCAATAAAGAACAAGCCACAATAATAATAAATGCAATGCTCTTGAACTTAAGCGAACTTTAGACCTTTACCTTGTTGCATCGTGAAGAGTTTTCAAAAAGATGCATATCCAACATAAGTGAGATTCTCTTGCAAAAGATCATGGAAACACTCATCTCATCAAGTCGCTCAAGCCTATACTAGATTATTTTCAACCCATTCTACTCATATATAAAAGTGGAAGGCTTATGAGGAGCTTGGTAGGTAAAAACAATCCTAGCAAAACATTATATCTCACGTATTGTCAAACTAAGAGAGAGATCCATTGGGATTACCGAGACTAGTCAAAAAGGTCAAGGAAAATAAATGTTGGAAAGGAAGAGGGATGGAACACACATATTTAGATAGGTGGACATGTGCAAATGGCAAGTGGATGATCCCAAGGCACAAATGAAGTCCTCGTTATCGGATTGCACATAGTTGGAATATTTGAGTATGGAATAATCTTTAAGGCACTATGGAATTTAATGAAGCAAAAAGAACTAAGGAGCATTTATTTTCATATCTCTTTTTTTCTTTCCTTTCTTCATTTTTCAACACATATTTTTTTTTCTTTATGCTCCTTAGAACTTCTAGCAATCATTAGTACTTACTCAGCACCTCCCCCATGCTTAAACGATTGCTCATCCTCGAGCATAGAAGTGGTGGCTAATGCTAGAGTAAGTATCCATCTCAATCTTTTGGAAAATGGTTTGAATTTTTAGGGAGTATCTTCTCGTCGAAATTGGAGCCATTGGAGGAGGATAGGGGATAGGACGGTCAGCTCATAGTGTTTAAGCTGGCTGGCCCACTTGTTGTGGACCTCCGTTTCTTCTAATTTTTCTTGTACGCACTCTTTGATGCCTCCCAAATATATGTCCCTTGTATCAAGCTCTCGATTCTCTAGATTTTCCTCGAGATGATAATCCATACTCAAATTGGGTTGTGGTCAAAGAGGAAATCACAAAAAGATATTTGGGTTTAGGGTGGATATCCAGCGAAGTTTGCGAAGTTTTCGGTGTAGAAACTCACAATGCATGGATAGAAAGGCTAGTGTTGACGGTCCTTAAGTACCACTTTTGACCGTCAAATCCTGCAGAAAATAATTAAGATATAATCACCAAACATAGTGATAGTGTTTAATACTAATGAATTCCACAAGTTTTGGTGTTTTACTTTGTAATGCAGGAATGACCCCTACATGCCGGAGATTGATCTAAAAATATCATTATCACAAATCAATTCAAATGCTCAATTGAAGTACACAATTATATATATATATATATATATATATATATATATTGGGGCTGAGATAAAAAAGATATTAAAAAGAAGACGATAAAAAGGACGCTGGTTAACCCAGTAGGACCCACAAGGCCAACATACATATGCACCTCGTGTGCACTCACTAAGGCCAGCCAGGCAACACACATGCTCCCATGCATGTATGTGCGGGGCTGCCAGGCCATATGCGCCAAACAGCTTGCAGGAAAGAGCTGCTCGCGTGGGGAGGTCTGCAGCTGACGCAAGCAAGGCCCACGGGGCACATGCGCTGCGCGCACGAATGCAGAAGAGCCAGGCCTGCCCACGGCCGCTCGGACAGACGCCGTGCCAACCGCTGCACGCGGTCAACTTGCAGGCCCGCACGCTGCCTCACGCCAGCTACCTAAGCGTGTTCACAGGAGAGCAGCCAGGGACGTGGCTGAAACCCACTAGGGAATCCTATGTATCTTCCGGTAGATTTTTTCCAAACCATCTTCCGAAGTATAAGATTCGTGCAGAGTGGATTTTCCTTTTCGTACTCGTTCCAACCCAGTTTCCTCCCGTCTGCTTGCTGCTGATATTTAAGGTTCTGTATCGTTTTCTTTTCCTTTTATATTCATGCTCGTTCCGCTTCATAGCATTCGAGGCCGAGAGTTCGAAGGCAATTAGGAGTCATTTAGGATTTCTTAGATTTGGGATTTCTCCAATAGCTCCATGATCTAGTAAGTTGCTTCGATTCGCATCCTGTTTACTCTTCTCGTGTTTATTTGTTTATGGAATTCCTTGGATGTTCATCTAATTTTCGTCTCATTTTGTCTAGATTCTACGTTTCCATTTGTTGTTCTTACGATAGGTTGGAAATGTTGCAGCGGTTGGGGAACCGTTCTCGCAGGGCTCCCAATTCCATTATTCCTTTAGCTAGGGTAACTAGGTCTCATGTTCTGATAGAAATCTGGGAGCAACTGCTATTAGCCTCAATGATGAGGTTTGTTTCCTCATTTTTCAATTGTTTTTTGTCTGACCTCATTGATTTACGAGTAACTAGTGTTTTTGCATGTAAGTAATTCAACATTTTTTTTCAAAATGTTAGGCTAGTATACACTGATTGTTGAAACCGCATATGCAAAATATTGTAGGACTACATTGCAAATGTTGATTCCGTCTATGTTTGTCTTGTTTGTAGTATTATGTACTCTTGAATTAGTAATACAGTACTTCTGGATTTTTTAAGATAACCTTACAAGGTTTTTGGATTATGAAACATGTTGCAAGATTGTTGACAAATGCTTTCTCTCCCTCTTCTTCCATGGTTTCTTTTCATTGAATGAGTTAATGTTGTTTCTTATACTGCTACTTTCATGTATTAGTCATGAAATTGCTTTCTATTGGCAGTATGCTATATATAATGTATTTGTCATTTCATAAGATTAGTGTGGTCAAAATTTCTTGGTACTACATTTAAAACTTTCGTATATTTCAACCAAAGTTTTAATGTAGTTTCGTATACTGCCATAGAAGGCTAAATTGCTTCGGCTTCTGCTGTACCGGTTAGGGTTCAGGATTGTTGGGGGCGACTCCGTCCTATCGCGTTCAGAAGCATGTTAGGGGTTTGGGGCGGCCATGTACCCCCTGCCATAGAAGGCTAAATTGCTTTGGCTACAGCTATACTGTTTAGGGTTCAGGGTTGTTGGGGGCGACTCCGTCCTATCGGGTTTAGAAGCATGTTCGAGGTTTGGGGCAGCCATGTACCCCCTGCCATAGAAGCCTAAATTGCTTCGGCTTCAGGCCCCCTGCCATAGAAGGCTAAATTGCTTCAGCTTCGGCTATACCGGTTAGGGTTCAGGGTTGTTGGGGGCGACTCCGTCCTATCGGGTTCAGAAGCACGTTCGGGGTTTGGGGCGGCCATGTACCTCCTGCCATAGAAGGTCAAATTGCTTCGGCTACGACTATACCGGTTAGGGTTCAGGATTGTTGGGGGCGACTCCGTCCTATCAGGTTCAGAAGCATGTTCGGGCCTTGGGCAGCCATGTACCCCCTGCCATAGAAGCCTAAATTGTTTCGGTTTTGGTCCCCTGACATAGAAGGCTAAATTGCTTCGGCTTCAGGCCCCCTGCCATAGAAGGCTAAATTGCTTCGGCTTCAGCTATACCGGTTAGGGTTCAGGGTTGTTGGGGGCGACTCCGTCCTATCGGGTTCAGAAGCATGTTCGGGGTTTGGGCGGCCATGTACCCCCTGCCATAGAAAGCCAAATTGCTTCGGCTACGGCTATAC
Source organism: Alloteropsis semialata (assembly GCA_004135705.1). NCBI lineage: Eukaryota > Viridiplantae > Streptophyta > Magnoliopsida > Poales > Poaceae > Alloteropsis > Alloteropsis semialata. The sequence continues at coordinate 72,760,008 of CM014274.1, forward strand.
CGGTTAGGGTTCAGGGTTGTTGGGGGCGACTCCGTCCTATTGGGTTCAGAAGCATATTCGGGGGTTGGGGCGACCATGTACCCCTTACATAGAAGCCTAAATTGCTTCGGCTTCGGTCCGCTTGCCATAAAACTATTTGATTCAACATTTTGTCAAAACTAATTCAAAAAGTTTAGTATAGAATTTCAAAACTTTCTACTAAATTATTGAACTAGGTTACAGAAAATGTTGAACTTTCACAATAAGACTATTGATATAGTACATATTAAATGTTGTAAAAATTAACCAAAAATGTTGAACTTGTACATTAAGAATGTAATGCCCAAATAATAAAATAATTTAGAGAAAATATTGAAGCTGCACATTTCGAATGTTGAAAATACCACATCTCCAATGTTGTCATAATTATGTGCAAAATATTTTCATAATTCATGAAAAATTATGAAACTGTACATTAGTAATGTTGAAATAGAAAATTAAGAATGTTCAAATAATGTGACCTACATGTTCTTCAGTGACATCTTCATTTCCTGTAGTTGTAAACATAAATATAGTAGAATTCTAGTTCAAATTAATAAAATAAAAGTTACAACTGTTGTTCATTATAGTACATCTCTTCAATCATAATTACAGGTTTGTAACATTATTTGTAGTTTTTCTCAACATTTAGCTTTCAGCTTTTGCAACATTTCACTTGACAAACATATTAACTTTATGTGTATTGTTTCTTCAATTCAATTAGTCATGAATTATCTACTTTATGTGTCTCTGCAATTGTTGAACTTAACTTTATTTGAAAAAATGTATTTGTACATTTTACCTTTAGTAGGTTCAATGCTCAACGTTACTATAATGATCATCAATGCAAATGTTCAACATTATTTTAACTTTACTATGTTCAAAGTTCAACATTACTTGACAGTTCAATGTTCAACTCTAATAATAATCAGCTATGGAAATGTTCAACATTTCTTGGTTTGCTATGTTGAAATTATTTTAAACAAAGTTTAAGCATAGTTTCATTCTTGACAGGTTTCGGTTGCACTACTTCGTGACAAGTTCTTCTGAAATATCACGTGCTAAAGCAAACGCTACCTTAATTCTTTACTGTTTAAATATTTCATACAATAGTAGTGGATTGTCTTATCGATAATGTGTATTTGAAAGCTATATTTTTGAAGTTATTTTAGTAATTTTCAACTTGAAACTTCAATTTGTGAGTTGGTACCCACCTGTTTATTTTTCCCACTTAGAACCACGTACCCAGCAAAAAATGAAAGGCAACAAAAAAAGTCTAGCGCGCGCAGCAAAATGAACCACGTACCCACTTTAAAAAAAGTCTAGTGCGCGCAGCAAAATGAACCACGTACCCACTTAAAAAAAAAGTCTAGCGCGCACAGCAAAATGAATCACGTACCCACGTTAAAAAAAGTCACGTGGAACCGGAACAGAATGGAAAAACAGAATCACAGCAGCTGCTATCTAGAATTGGGCCATTTGTATTGTAATTGGGCTTTATAGATGGTTTGATTAAAAATCTTCCGGTAGGCATATAAGAGCCCCCGAAACCCACCGGCCTACATGCATGCGCAGGAGAGTCAAGCGGGGCCCACGGCCCACTGGCCAGCACTGGGCGAGCGCCCAGGCCGCAGCGCAGCCACTCGCACGCATGAAGACCATGCCGAGCTGAGGAACTGGTACCAGGCCAACGTGTCAAGCTGCCACTCGTCCAAAAGGCAATCACGTAGATCGAGAAGCACAGGGACGGCCGGATTTATGCGCCAGAAGCACAAGTGCCGCGGGAAAAGTCTGCTCTCCCTTTTCTTCGCGCCACCGACGTGAGAAGGTCGGTTCTCAGCACACTTGGCACAATGGGAGGATAGAAAGGAGAATATTCTCTAGAATCTAGGAAGGATCTCCACTCTCCCAAGACACCCTCTACACTATAAATAGACCCCTATCCCTCACTCTTGAGACACAAGAAGTGAAGCAAGAGCTCCAAGTTCCAAATCCAATGTAGTGTTAGAATAGATGAGAGGTGAGGCGAGAGTCCGAGAGAAGCCGAGGATGTCGGCTCCTCTCTTCTTCTTGTTTCTCGGCGGGTGCGGCGCAGGTTTGAGTTTCATCTGGGTGTTCTCTTTGTATTTCTGGATTAATATTTAATTAAGTTCAAGCTTTACTTTATTTACTTGTGGGCTCCTCGCTGTGATAGGTGTCTTAGTACTTGCAAAGCTAAGATAGTATTCAATAGAATAGATGGATGTCTAATCATGTTGAATACCTTGGAGTGCGCCTAGTGCCACGGATTTGTAGTGGTAGNTGACATATTCTCTGCAGGAGTTGACGACTAAAAGTGGTACTTAAGGATCGTCAACAGGGCTCCTCACTGTGATAGGTGTCTTAGTACTTGCAAAGCTAAGATAGTATTCAATAGAACAGATGAATGTCTAATTATGTTGAATGCCTTGGAGTGCGCCTAGTGCCACGGATTTGTAGTGGTAGCCCCAGGTGGTGACAGCCCTGACGGCCTACGTAGTCCACCACGTGAGCAGCACTAGAGAGTAGTAGGACCATTGCTTGGCTTGCCTTGCCCCCTTCTCATCCCTTTCCGGGCTTGGACGGTTGGGCGTCCCGAAGCAAGTAATACAGTAAATGACTTGAGCTATCTTCTGATTATCCAGAATATCTAGAAATAACCCTCTCTACCTTCTACACATTCATCACTTCTTTTGTCCTTGGTCGTTCTTAAATCATCACTAGTACACACACGTTCCCTGTGGATTCGATACCCTGGAATACTCTCTGGTGAAAGCTACATCGGTATCCGTACGCTTGCGGATTTATCTGTGATCGTTAAAAATACCAACAAGCTTTCTGGCGCCGTTGCCGGGGAACAGTTGCTGTACTAGTGTCGAACCGAGTTCGCCCATGTATCCCCTTTCCATACCATCACATCATTCCTTTTATTTTTATTGATCCATATTCATATTCACTACCCATCCATCTTTCACATGAAAAAAAAAACCTAGCAAGAGCATGTTCTTTGGTTAAGTTTTCCCTCGGGTATTTTTAGTCGCTAACCATTACAGGTTGACACTTAAAAGAACGACGGATCTACGATGCATAGGAACATGAGAGCTACATCATCTACAACACCAAGGTAAGTTTTGGTAATGGAACAAAACTTGAAGGAGGCCGACACACACTTGATTTTGTTGTCCCGCGACACGAAAATCCAAGTGTGGAGGAGGCTTGTACTTATCTAATTGCAAGTTCCATTAATTACCAAATCTCTATCTTTGGTTTATAGATGATGTTAGTTCATGTATTCTTTCTTGCTATTAAAAAAAGGAAAAATTAAAAAAAATCCCAAATGCCTGCCTGGAGGTAACCAGGCATTATCCCTTGCATTTCAAAGCATTCATGTTGTGCATTATTTGCAAGCAAACTCTTGTGCCTTCTTTTTGAACGGGTGGCTCCTCGGCTTTGAACTGTATTCGGGCACTGTGCCTAGTCTAGGTGGGTGGCGAAATCTTTCATCACCTATCTATTCGGGTTCCTAGTCTAACTCATGCAGTCCCTTGTTGGCGCTTGTTAAGTCATGATTATTTTGTAACGCCAACATGATAAAATGAAATAAATTAGTAATGGTCAGTAGGATTTTATTTCAAATAACGTAGTTCCACTTGTACATGGAGATTATTTGATTGCAGGAGATATGGGCCAAAAGAAGAAGGAAAACAGGGCCAGGTCCAGGTCGCCCGACCTCATGAGGTCAGCCGACCTGGTCAAGTGTCCAACAAAGCTCAAGTTTGGCCATGCAGAAGAAGCACAAGTTCGTGTCATCCAGAACGTTGAATCAATGACGGTTATATCCAAGGGATGACAAGAAGGATAAGGAGGACTACATGGATTGATGGGCCCACATGAGGATCAACAGTAACTCCGAGGATCCATACCCATCTTCCACGAGTACCAGGGTCCACATTCCAGCGACTCAGAGGAAGATCAAGGCAAACCGTGCCTGGACCAGGTCGGCCGACCCAGTCTAGCGGCCGTTGCGGTCCTCCCTTCTCGAGTGTATCCACACCGTCTTCAGGACCAAAGCTACACCATGGATGAGTTCAGTCGGTTCATCCGACGGTCGGGCGACGTCTCCGGATCAGCCGACTCGGGGGTGGACCCACTCGCCCTCAATCGACTTGTACCGGCCCTGAACCGCCTCCAAGTGCTATAAATAGGTGCCAACGCCTCCTGTACAACACACACCAGAAGGAAGAGCTCCAATTGCTACAAGTCATAGTCTTAGTTAGTAGAGAAGTAGTTCTAGGAGTTGAGCTTCTACGGGTTTTCGAAGGAGTCTTGATAAGCCTAGAGCTTAGTTATCTTGTATCCTTTGCTTATTTGTAAGACTTAGAGCCTTAATGGAATTACTATCTTGCTTATGTTACTTGACTTCTAGTCTTGTGTGTTCATCATATGAGCTGTATGTCTTACACCTTAATATAGTGGATGCATGTTATGGCAATGGCCCAATGAATCTCTATGATTGTTCTTTACCTTTCTGTACAATTGGTAAAGATGTATTTCATATTACAAACATGGTGTTTGGGTTATGAAATACCGTTGGGGATACCCTACACCACGTATTCAGAGGTAGGCGGCAGGTGGTGACAGCCCTGTCCGTCCTTTGTAATCCTCGCCGTTCGGGTTTGGGCGTTTGCAGGCCTTAGTGATAAACATCGTGACAGTACCCTTGGATGAGGGTATCCCACGACTCCTCGATTTGTCCTCTAGCATGTATCGCTTACTAAGCTTGTATAGGATACACTTGTAATGAATGTAACCCATTTGTAAGAAGTACATAGAATCCCTAGTTCTCTCGTAGGACCTTCATACTAACTAGACTTATATAATGAGCGGTGAATTCTTCTGTGTGTCAACATACTCAATCTTTCATATCATATTATCCCCTGGCCTAGTCCTGGTATATTAATTATGATATAGTTGAAACATTGGAAAATATATTACTTTGCCATACGCTTTTCCTGAGAAAATAAATACGATACTCTGGAATACTCCCGGGTGAATGCTACAATGTACTTCTGTGCGCTTACAGAACTTGCGTAACGCTAAGACTTATATTAAGGCATCTCTAGTACCATCACTCCAGTAGTGGTGATGCTAAGAAATGCCAACAAGCATTTCTGGCGCCGTTACCGGGGAAAGCATTGGTCAAAGAATATGTTAACCTCTGTATTAACTTATGTCACAATTAATTACCATCTCTAGACAGGTTTACCCTTGTCTTGTTTCTCTTTGTGTGAAACAAAAGGTACATCATCGATTCGCCAAAGAACTCAAAGTAATCCCCCAATTTCTGTTAATTGAAATCGAAGTACCTTTGCACCAAGATGGCAACTGAAATTCTCATGATCGACTCAACGTACATCACCATGGTGCAAGCCAAGCCATTCAACGGAAAGGCCATAACAGATGCAGCAGAACATCTCCGACATTTCTCAGCAATATGCAGTTGACTAGCAGGAAGGGCAAAGCAATGGTTATTCCCATTCTCATTAACAGGTAGAGCACTGCAGTGGTACTACAACCACCAGGCAAAGATGGAGTCTTGGCAACAGTGCAGGGATTTATTTCTAGCGCATAACTGGGGCCCATCCCAGCAAGGAGGAAGTGTATACACTATACTTGCTAAGAGAAAGGTAAATGATCTAAGTTCTAGATTCTATGCCTTGTCAGTTGCTGTGAAAAACCAGCTGCGCTTAAGCAAAATTCTAGAAACCCAGTCAGCCGAGTTAGCTGCAGTGGTACAAGAGACCAGTCAGGCGATTTTGGTTAACCATGCAGGAAACAAGAAAGAATCAAACCAAAAGCATGACGGACCCGAAATCAAGGTGATTTATGGATGGAAGCCACAGAAACCACCATTCACCAACAGCGAGCCACTCCTGCCCCTGCCCAAGGAATTCACACAAAGTGTTAAGGCTCTGAAGGCAATAACATCAGCAACACCTTGTGTGAAGACAACTGTCGGATGTTTGGACCCGGCAGTCCACACAGGGTAGCCTACGTGGTTGATTTGTCGAGGGACAGATCGAGGATCAGAAGTCGATGGTAACACAAGACGCAAGGATTGAACAGGTTCGGGCCGTCGAGATGACGTAACACCCTACGTCCTGTGTTGGCGGCGATTGTATTGCTGTGTTTGAAGTTCCTGGAAGGATCTCCGTAGTTGGGTTCTGTCCTAGGGTTGTAGAGGTTGTGGTTTTTCGTAATGTCGTGCTCTGGAGGGGGGTCTCAGGGCGCCTTATATAGTCCGGCTGCCTTGAGTTACAAGTCGGCCAGAGATCGTAACCTACCCGAATTACAAGGATTTGATCCTATAACGATTACAGATATCTTTCCCTATAATTCCGGCTAGTTTATCTTGATCTCCGAGCTTCTTGCGGGATACGCCGTGTGCTTTCCTTGCCGCGCGCGTCGTCGCGCCCATCCGGTTCGCCCGACTGGTGGGCCTTCCGACCGGTGGGCCACCTAGTCCGACAAACCGATCCAGATGTACTCGGATTGGGCCGCCCTTTGATGGTTGGGCCAATCCGCCTGCTGGGTACCCCTGGGGGTCTACCCCCGACAAGCCCCCGAGTAGTACGTGGTTGAGGGACAAGTCGGCGAGGTCGTGCTGCCCGATGAGCGTCGAGCCTGCTGCAGTTGGAAGCGAAACCGCGTGATACTGGAGAGAAAAAAAGCCGTTTACCCAACGGATGCGCCGCGAGGTGCGTCCGTTGGACGTAGCCCCCGAGCCTTGAAGCGATTTCGAAGAAATCGGTCCAAGGGTTAGTAGCCTTGTTCTGAAGTCGTCAGACAATCAACGGATGCGCCGCGAGGTGCGTCCGTTGGCCGTAGCCCCCGAGCCTTGAAGCGATTCCGAAGGAATCGGTCCAAGGGTTAGTCAAGGAGCGTCTGGCTAAATCATCCGACGTTAATTTCGGCGTCCAGCCCCCGAGAGTGAGGGCCAGCGGAGTCCTGCGAGACACGCCGAGTGGTCGTCCCGGCGCCAGCCCCCGAGCGTGAGGGCTGAGCACGCCGAGTAGTCGTCCCGGCGCCAGCCCCCGAGCGTGAGGGCTGAGCACGCCGAGTAGTCGTCCCGGCGCCAGCCCCCGAGCGTGAGGACTGAGCACGCCGAGTAGTCGTCCCGGCGCCAGCCCCCGAGCGTGAGGGCTGAGCACGCCGAGTGGTCGTCCCGGCGCCAGCCCCCGAGCGTGAGGGCTGAGCACGCCGAGTAGTCGTCCCGGCGCCAGCCCCCGAGCGTGAGGGCCGAGCACGCCGAGTGGTCGTCAGTACCCTGTAACAAGGTAAAAACTCGAGGAGAAAATATTCGGCGATACAAATACTAATGAACTCCGCTTCCTGCTTTCAAGTCTTTTAATTTCCTCGGGTAGTTAGCCTGTTACGTTTATGCACCTGGTCCCCGATAGCCGTAGTCCATAGCGCAGGGAACTGGGCCGCGTGCACGCGTAGGAGGGTAGGCGTACGGAAGAGCCGAGGTTTCACGGATTAAGGCGTATGCTCCCCGAGTACTTTAGCAACTTGTTTTAAAGCTCACGGGATTGGCGAAAATAATCAATGGAAACTTATCTTGGCGAGAGGTTCGAGTCCCGGAGGATTCCTTCTTCGTAGGATATGCCAAGGAGAGGCAGGCAAGGCGGCGTCGCTTCTGTGATGCGGCGTCAGGAATAGAGTTCCCGTGACTGCACAGGGCACTCCTGTGGCCGAGTGGAGCCAAAGGAGATAAGGGTGACCTGTGCGCTTCAGGCTAAACGAGAGACGCGTGGCGCGGAGCCCGTGCACGTCATCGTGGAGTAAGTCTTGCGTCCTCCGGCGGCCAGGGGCTATAAATACCCGTCGGGGAGCCTGAGCTGCCACCCAAGAGCGAGTATACATAGGATCCTTGTAGTCAACATGCCGGAGGTTCATCGTCGGGTTCATCCACCGGGGAGAGCTCATGGAGTCATCACGGCGTGGTGCTAGAAGAGTGCTTGCGAGGGATCTGAGGCGTTGATCGGCGCGTTGGTGCTGCCCTGTTCACCCCCGCATTCCCATGTGACGAGGGCCATGTGGGGTGAAATGCTTTGTAGAGCCAGGGATAGCCGAAGGCGTCTGCCATCAACCCTCCACCGGTGCTGTCCCGTCGACGGCTGCAGTGGTGCTACAAGAGAGCTTGCGAGGAGCTCATGTGGGCCAAGCTTGCTTCGGATGTAGCACTGAGCGCAGGGACGAGTGCCCCAGGCCGTCATCTTGGCGGCTGATGTGTTTGATGTTTGTAACCGGCGTAAGTCCGGCTCCGTTGTAACTGTATTTCCTGTGAAAAGGATTGTATTGCCTGTTGCAATTTGTTTGCAGCGTCAGTTCCCGAGCGTTTCGGGACTGATCGAGTCCTCATGGCGCGCTGCTTTTGATATGGCGCCAGCCCCCGAGTCCGAGTGCCGGTCGAACCTTAGCGGTACGCCTTCAGTTGTGCAGTGTTGGCTTCCGAGTGGTTCGGAGCCAATCGAGCCCGAGAGGCACACTGACTTGATCGTGGCGCCAGCCCCCGAGCGTGGGAGCTGTTCGAGCCTTAGCGGCACACCACTAAGTTTGCAGTGTTGACTCCCGAGTGGTTCGGGGCCAATCGAGCCCGTGAGGCACACTGACTTGATCGTGGCGCCAGCCCCCGAGGATGGGAGCTGCTCGAGCCTTAGCGGCACGCCACAGGGTTTGCAGTGTTGACTCCCGAGTGGTCGTCCCGGCGCCAGCCCCCGAGCGTGAGGGCTGAGCACGCCGAGTAGTCGTCCCGGCGCCAGCCCCCGAGCGTGAGGGCTGAGCACGCCGAGTAGTCGTCCCGGCGCCAGCCCCGAGCGTGAGGGCTGAGCACGCCGAGTAGTCGTCCCGGCGCCAGCCCCCGAGCGTGAGGGCTGAGCACGCCGAGTGGTCGTCCCGGCGCCAGCCCCCGAGCGTGAGGGCCGAGCACGCCGAGTGGTCGTCCCGGCGCCAGCCCCCGAGCGTGAGGGCCGAGTCGAGCCGTCCGAGGCACGCCGAGTGGTCGTCCCGGCGCCAGCCCCCGAGCGTGAGGGCTGAGCACGCCGAGTGGTCGTCCCGGCGCCAGCCCCCGAGCGTGAGGGCCGAGTCGAGCCGTCCGAGGCACGCCGAGTAGTCTTCGTCTTCCTCGCCATGCGATAGCACCAGCCCAGTACTCAAAAGCACTCAGCTAGCAATCCTTGTGGAGTGTAGCGCCAGCCCGAGTGCTGCAAAGCACTCGGCTAACGACCGTCGTGGAGTGTAGCGCCAGCCCGAGTACTGACTGACTCGAGTACTCAGCTGGCGGCGATGCCCGAGTGGTACAGTCCCCGAGCGTAACAGGCAAGCTCGGGATCCAAACCTGTGCCCTGCAACGAAGATATAAAGGATAGGTAGTATATGGTGTAGCAAACACTAATTCTGGAGAAAAACATTCGGCGTTGTATGTAATAGAATTTCTACTTCCAACTCTTTAAGTCTATTAATTTCCTCGGGTAGTTATCCTGTTACGTTTATGCACCTGATCCCCGATAGCCGTAGTCCATAGCGCAGGGAGCTGGGCCGCATGCACGCGTAGGAGCGTAGGCGTACGGAAGAGTCGAGGTTTCACGGATTAAGGCGTGTGCTTCCCAAGTACTTTAGCGACTTGTACAAGAGTGGAAAAAGAAATAAACGATGGAGAAAAATGCAATATGCGTCCATTGAGTGTTGCCCGACTGCTTGTGTAGCGCTCGGGCTGTATAAGCAGTCGGGAACAAACCAAGGGTAGTCGGCGATGATCATGGAGACATGTATGTGGAGATACGCGGTTACTGAAAAATGTTGTGAATGTATTAAAGTATGACTTAGCTTGATTCGTGTCTGGAGGAAAGAAGTCGGCACGTCATCCTTGTGCATGTGGGCTGACAAGCCCTCGGGCATGGCGATCTTTTGTTGTGGATGATAGACGGTGAGGTCGGCGAGTTGGCGAACAGAACTCGTCCAGAAGCGAACTGACGGATGGCTCCTCCGGCGGCAGTCCGGCAGCTGTAGATGCATCAGGCTCGTGCTCCGACGTGTCTAGCCTTCTCGGCATGGCAGCTTTTGCAGATCGAACCGGGGGCCAGGTCAACGTGGAGATGGACAAGCCTGAAGCACTCCGTGAGGTACTGCGTCTTGTAGTTGCAGGCACCCGTGTGTAGGACGAGCCCGCATGGGCGCAAGGTGCAGCCATACATGTATGGCCATCTCGCCGAGATCCCTCGCACACACGAAAGAAGCAAGTATATATTAGGAAACAACGATCTGATAGCTATCACTAGCTAAAAAAAAATTACTATAGCCAAGGGATTAATGAAATATAAGGAGAAGGTTCCCTGTTTCTCGTGTGTACATGGTCGATAACCATGCGGTTGCACGTAGTTGATTACCGCACGGGATGCTTTTTCTCTTTGTCGCGATCCTTCGTGTTGATCTGCATGTACCAGGATTGCAGCGTGCAGCAGAGCTTTGGAAGAAGATATAGAACTCGCCGCCGCCGCCGAGTTAGTCAAGGCTACGGAGGATTGCCGCAGGCTGCGCCGAGTTCGCAGCACTCGTGTTGGACCAGGAGTCGGCGAATCGAGGGTTACGAACCAGAGGAGGAAAACCAATCTGGGATTAGCTAACAAGAACAAATAGATTGATCTAAGGGCGATGCTTGGAACGACTCACCCGATTTTCCACTCGGCGATTGTTGCGGCACCGCGAACAGCCGCCAGGCCACGCCGAATTAATCGAAGTTGACGTTGAATCTGCCATCGAGCTTGTAGATTGATCTCGTCGATCAACCCCTACCTGGCGCGCCAACTGTCGGATGTTTGGACCCGGCAGTCCACACAGGGTAGCCTACGTGGTTGATTTGTCGAGGGAAAGATCGAGGATCAGAAGTCGATGGTAACACAAGACGCAAGGATTGAACAGGTTCGGGCCGTCGAGATGACGTAACACCCTACGTCCTGTGTTGGCGGCGATTGTATTGCTGTGTTTGAAGTTCCTGGAAGGATCTCCGTAGTTGGGTTCTGTCCTAGGGTTGTAGAGGTTGTGGTTTTTCGTAATGTCGTGCTCTGGAGGGGGGTCTCAGGGCGCCTTATATAGTCCGGCTGCCTTGAGTTACAAGTCGGCCAGAGATCGTAACCTACCCGAATTACAAGGATTTGATCCTATAACGATTACAGATATCTTTCCCTATAATTCCGGCTAGTTTATCTTGATCTCCGAGCTTCTTGCGGGATACGCCGTGTGCTTTCCTTGCCGCGCGCGTCGTCGCGCCCATCCGGTTCGCCCGACTGGTGGGCCTTCCGACCGGTGGGCCACCTAGTCCGACAAACCGATCCAGATGTACTCGGATTGGGCCGCCCTTTGATGGTTGGGCCAATCCGCCTGCTGGGTACCCCTGGGGGTCTACCCCCGACAACAACAGAACCGGAGTGGCGCTGCAAAGCATCCGCATTATCTTCAAATGCGGAGGCCAGATCATCAAGCTAAATCATGACTTGGAGACGTCTGCACTCGACGGACGAAAAACATCGAGTCCTCACCGGTAGGTACATCGGTATGTATCTCATGTTTATTTCACAATGCATTTTTATTTCTCAAGCATGTTTAAATTCTTCCACAAAATTTTTGCATTTGAAATTTAAACTTTGGAGCCATTTACTTAAATCCTCTTTGGATACCTGGCCACCACTGCCCACGCACCCCGAATTTATCACACCTTTGAACCATGTGCCACTCTACAAAGGCTAAGCCTGAACCTAGCTAAGGCTCGGTCGGCCGACCAGGCCATGTCGCTCGACTCAAAGGTTTGGCCTTTGCAGAGCGCACAACTATCATCACTCACTACCATAGTCACGGATCATAACTTTCAAATGGGGCATTCAATCATGTCCAAAGACGGTCGGCCGACCAGGTCATGTCGCCCGACTCAAGCCTCCCTCTTTTGCAAAGTTTTCAATAGTTTCTGCAGACTCCAGGTATCCAAAGCGATCGTGATCAAAGCTTGGCCATTTTACCTCTGTGGGAGGGTCGGCCGACCCCACCTGGTCGGCCGATCAGTGGTGATCTCCGGCTATAAAAAGCCTTGGCCAGAAGCTTGCTCACTGCGCCCCAACCCGAGCTGCATTTCGCCCTCGGAGTTTCTCCTCTTCCTCTATTAGATTCTTAAGTGTTTAGCTCCTAAGTTTGAAAAATCAATAAAAATTGAAAACCCAATTAAAATAGACTTCATTTCTGCATAACGGTGCTGTTATTTTCATGCTCAAACTCTTGAACGTGTTGTGGAGGTAACCAAAATCCCACAAGAATGATTTTTTGTGGTGTGTCATAACCCACAAGAACGATTTTTGTGGAGGCGTTCACGCCCCGCAAGAACGACTAACTCTTGGATGATTAACTTGCTAACGCTAATCCTTTTGTCTTCCAAGTGTCGTTGCTTGCTGTTCTCTGTGCAGAAATCATGAACATCGTCAGAGGAGTCGTGAAGCAAGCAAAGAAATTGAAGGGGTCAAGTTCGAGGAGGAGCCAACACTCAGGGAGCACTGAGGTGATCTCCTCCTGCACGGAGATCATGGAATCAACTGGTGGCTCCGAAGAGAGGATGGACCACCAACACTCCATGGAGATCTCCGAAGACCAGTACTACTACACCGGTGCTGGCGCCACATCCGCAGGAGGCGGTGGCAGCAGTGGCAATGGAGATGGCAACGGGGACAGCTTCAGCAGCAACCAAAACGAAGACGATCCTCACCCGGCGTTCATCTCCGACGATCAACTCGACATCAAAGAAGGCTACGAGCTGGAAGCGTATCAAATTCTTCTGGGTCGTGCTTTTGATCACACGTGTGTGTTCACAAGCGAGCTCATGGAGAATTCAGGTATGGCCACTGATTTCAAAACCGTTTGGGGTGCTGTGGGATGGTCGGATTTCGCACGCATTAATGAGGATGGGTGTCGTTTGTTAACAATCCAATTTCTTGCTACTCTGAGAAAGGGTGAGGAAGGGATTACTTTTCGCTTTTTAAGGGAAGAGTATTTCATTTCTTGGAGGCAGCTTAGTACCTATCTGGGTTTTAGCAAGCGTTGCAGCTTGGAAGTTGATAAAGTTTTGAGGCATTTTGTGAGAGAATCCTTTTGGCGGGATATCTCGGGTATCACAGATGGCACTCCCCCTAGAACTAGCCACATTCATAATCCCACTCTTCGTTTCATGCACCGCTGGCTTGCTATGACTCTATTTCCTCGAAATGATCTTCGAACCGTGTGCATTGATGAATTAAAATTATTATATGCAATGGTTAAGAAGATAAAAGTCTCACTTGTTGTTTTCATGATTGATCAATGGATGGGTGTTTTAAGAGGCAAGGTCCCATTGAATGCACTTCTTTGGTTACTCGCATTTTTGAGTCGATGGGCCTTTTGGATAATTATCGAGTCGAGTTCCTTCCGCAGCCTCGCCCAACTCTGGACGAGTCTCATTTTGTTCAGAGTCACCTTGTTACTCATGCCATAGACCAAAAGCTTGTTATGGTTTATCATAATAGCACAACCAGAATTCCGTTGCCAGCACCGGAATACTGGTTGTATAGATGCAAAACACTTTTGTTGGAGTTGCAACAGGAAGGCAGGCAAAGCGTGACAGGGAGGGTGACAAGAAGCATGTCCCAACTAGGAGAAGCCAGAGTGCCGCAGGCCCAAGCAGCATGGGAGCCTCCAACTCCGCCGTACATACCAGCAGGATCGAACTGGGAGCAGCCGTAGCCGCCTCCACCATACATGGCAGGAGGTTCGGGATGGCATGAAGCGCCGCATGCACAATGGAATCCTCAAGACCCGCGCTATCATCAGTCGTCTAGCTCAAGTGGCGGCCCACCTCCGTTCGACGCCCGACATTCCTTTTCGGCAAGGGACTGGCGCAGCAGCATGGATGGGTTATCCAACCGCATGGGAACCCTAAAGGTAACCACTCACCGTATTGATGATACGTTAACCCAGCATGTGCAGCAGTCGCAAGCTTGGTGGGATCAGTCAGCACAGAACTTCAACACCCTCCAGAACAGCATCCAGGCGGGAAACCAGAACCTAACTGCCTACCTTCGGTCCCAAGGGTTTGACCCGAATGACCCTCGTTACCGCCAGCAGTGAAAAGTCCAGCTTGGGAGAGGACCCCGTACAGGTAAGTTGTCTGAACCATTCTCTTTGTTTTTCTTTTATCTTGTCTTAAAAAAATGATGATGAAAATGGAAATGAATGAAAAATGAAACTCTATTTGGAAGTGATGAACATTTGCTATGACTTTCCCAATTTATGCAAGTCTCAATAAGGCAGTCATTTGTGTCTTGAATTTGTTGGCTTAAATTAATGACTTTCTTGGAAACTTAAAACTTGTGGGTAGCAAATGCTAAATACTGATTCTAGGTTGTTGGGAGCTATGATATAATAAGCTAGGATTGCTTTACTTATCTAAGTGAAACTTGATCACGGAGTATTTGTTTCAAAAAAAAAGGCAAAATTCTACGCTCCTCAGTGAAGAGTAAATTCCTACCACAGCCTCACGTTCCAACCACTTACAGAAAAAAGCATGTGCAGTTGTTTTGAGTTTTGTCAAGTTCATTGTGATCTTTGCAAGAGTTATTTCATGCGCTTAAAATCGGAGTCACGTACACGCCACATATATGCTAAACTTCTATTCTGGAAGTACGGCATCCCCTGCCTATATTTTTGCCTAACGAAATAAAACACTCCAAAGGAAAGGGATTTCTCTCCAAAAATATTTCTAGGTGTAAGGCTGGGCTCCCTATGATTGTTACTAAAAAAAAGGACATATGTAGTCCATGAAAAAAAAGGGGAATAGAGGAGCCAAGCTTTATAACAAATTTCCTAAAGGAGAGAAATTTCCTAAAAGAGTTTATTTCCACTACCACATATCCACACTTGCACACTTTGATTTGAGTGTATGATTTAATTCTTCATTGATCCTGGATTTGACTCAACAAAAGAAACAATGCATGTGTGAAACAAAAGTTTCTCGTTCATAAGCTCCACTTGTTATATCATTGAAGAGAAATTTGAGAGGAGTGATGGAAAGGATTCATATACTCATGAGAGACTTAAGAGAGCCACTTGAGGAGCCTTGTTTTCTTTTACAAAAGTTTCTTTAAAAACCTCCGGTGAAAAGGTGGAACTAAGGTGTGGGGAGCATTCTTGCTAAGTTGTTCTGGCTTTCAACCGCTCAAGATGAAGAAAAAGCTAAAAAGCCCCATGAGTGATAAGGTAAAAAGGATGATTTAATCTTTGCCAACTTAATCAAGTCATGAATTGCTTTCTTATTGATAATTTCTTTTATGGGAAGTAAGCAATTCTGATCCTAAGTTCCTAACTCTCCAAGTTTTGCTCGGGACGAGCAAAGTCTTAGCTTGGGGGAGTTTGTTGGCGCTTATTAAGTCATGATTATTTTGTAACGCCAACATGATAAAATGAAATAAATTTGTAATGGTCAGTAGGATTTTATTTCAAATAATGTAGTTCCACTTGTACATAGAGATTATTTGATTGCAGGAGATATGGGCCAAAAGAAGAAGGAAAACAGGGCCAGGTCCAGGTCGCCCGACCTCATGAGGTTAGCCGACCTGGTCTAGTGTCCAACCAAGCCCAAGTTTGGCCATGCAGAAGAAGCACAAGTTCGTGTCATCCAGAACGTTGAATCAATGACGGTTATATCCAAGGGATGACAAGAAGGATAAGGAGGACTACATGGATTGATGGGCCCACATGAGGATCAACAGTAACTCCGAGGATCCATACCCATCTTCCACGAGTACCAGGGTCCACATTCCAGCGACTCAAAGGAAGATCAAGGCAAACCATGCCTGGACCAGGTCGGCCGACCTGGCCAGGTCGGCCGACCCAGTCTAGCGGCCGTTGCGGTCCTCCCTTCTCGAGTGTATCCACACCGTCTTCAGGACCAAAGCTACACCATGGATGAGTTCTGTCGGTTCATCTGACGGTCGGGTGACGTCTCCGGATCGGCCGACTCGGGGGTGGACCCACTCGCCCTCAACCGACTTGTACCGGCCCTGAACCGCCTCCAAGTGCTATAAATAGGTGCCAACGCCTCCTGTACAACACACACCAGAAGGAAGAGCTCCAATTGCTACAAGTCATAGTCTTAGTTAGTAGAGAAGTAGTTCTAGGAGTTGAGCTTCTACGGGTTTCCGAAGGAGTCTTGGTAAGCCTAGAGCTTCAGTTATCTTGTATCCTTTGCTTATTTGTAAGACTTAGAGCCTTAATGGAAATACTATCTTGCTTATGTTACTTGACTTCTAGTCTTGTGTGTTCATCATATGAGCTGTATGTCTTACACCTTAGTATAGTGGATGCATGTTATGGCAATGGCCCAATGAATCTCTATGATTGTTCTTTACCTTTCTGTACAATTGGTAAAGATGTATTTCATATTACAAACATGGTGTTTGGGTTATGGAATACCGTTGGGGATACCCTACTCCACGTATTCAGAGGTAGACGGCAGGTGGTGACAGCCCTGTCCGTCCTTTGTAATCCTCGCCGTTCGGGTTTGGGCGTTTGCAGGCCTTAGTGATAAACATCGTGACAGTACCCTTGGATGAGGGGATCCCAGGACTCCTCGATTTGTCCTCTAGCATGTATCGCTTACTAAGCTTGTATAGGATACACTTGTAATGAATGTAATCCATTAGTAAGAAGTACATAGAATCCCTAGTTCTCTCGTAGGACCTTCATACTAACTTGACTTATATAATGAGCGGTGAATTCTTCTGTGTGTCAACATACTCAATCTTTCATATCATATTGTCCCCTGGCCTAGTCCTGGTATATTAATTATGATATAGTTGAAACATTGGAAAATATATTACTTTGCCATACGCTTTTCCTGAGAAATAAATACGATACTCTGGAATACTCCCGGGTGAAATGCTACAATGTACTTCTGTGCGCTTGCAGAACTTGCGTAACGCTAAGGCTTATATTAAGGCATCTCTAGTACCATCACTCCAGTAGTGGTGATGCTAAGAAATGCCAACATCCCTACAGGGTCGGTTAATTGCCAGAACGTGGTTGGTAGACCGATCAATAGGGTTAAATGGAACTAGCTCCCACCACGTCTTTTAGATCTAAGGGTTGATCAGTTCGCGCTTTGAGAAACGCCAGGCCTCGAGTTTCTTACAAATTGCATATCATGTTTTAATTCTCCCTCTTTTGGATTTTCCAATCGCCCAGCATGTTTGTTTTGTTCATGCATTAGTTGGCATATTTATTTCCCAACCATGATTGCATTCCAAAAAAACAAAAAAAACTTTAGCCAGTGAGTCTCAGTGGGATTAAGACATCCGGGGTACATGCCATTGCGGCATTACACCTCGGCTGTCCCCATATGCCTCTTGGTTTCACCTTGTCCTGCATCCTTGGTTCTTTTGCATGCTTTCATGAAAAAAATGGTGTTTGTTGCATGCTCATGTTTTGCATTTGTGTCAGCTACTTGTGGGAGAATTCCCAACATTTGGCAAGCACATGCCATCCACGTGTAACCACATGTCACCATTATTAATGTCACCAAGAGCTAAGGAACTACCACGATGGCAATTCTAAACTCATCATCCGACGCCAGTGGTAAGTATACTAAGGTAAGTGTCATGTCTTGCTTTTGACTATAAACAAAGCCCTTCCGGGAGGTAACCCGAAGTTCGCCATTCGTATACTCATGTTTATCTCCATTTGAAAAATGCTTGGTCATGTTCTTATGCTACCTTTATCTATTCTCGTTTGCTCTGGTTTGAATGTAATCTATAGATGCATTCATAGGCCTTTTAAATTAAGCGTGATGCTTAGGTTAAATAGCCTGCTTTAATTAAATTTGACATGGTGTCGAGTTTAATTAATGAACCTTGGAGTAATGCTTTTATAGATATTGGTTGTATCTATGGACTAACCCCTACAGGAAAGATTTCAAATTCGAACGGGTAAGTCATCAAGCTTGATTCAAGCTGCAGAAAAACCAAGGCATTGGATGCACTGCAACAATGTTGCACAACATACAAGGAGGTGCATCTCCTTTCAAAGGTTCACTGTGAGTAATTTGCAAAACCCCCTTGTGACCATGTTGATGCAATTTAAACTCAGCCTTGTTTGAGTTGTGTGGTGAAAATAAAACTCAAAAAAAAAGCTTGAAAATAAATATCAAAATAATGGCAAACAGGATTTATGCTTAATTTGTTAAAGACCAATTTGTTTTTAAGTGTGGATGTGAACAACTAACCCTATGGAAATAATGATATCTACTCAAATGGTCCTTCGGGTATTTGTTGTCCACTAACTTTTTGCAGGAATGAAGTAATGACTAAAGGGCAGCGAGCATAACTCCAACATCTGAAACCCTTGTCATATGGAAGAAATTTGCACAATGAAGCAGGATGAACAGCGGATAAATCTTCTGGCACTCTTAAGCTCAAATCTCGCATTCACCTGCGAGATTTTAGTTTGGGGAACGTCGCCAGGGAAGTATCCAAAACATTTTGTACATATGTTTTAATCCCCCTGCTAAGTTACCTTGAAAGCTTTGTTTGCCATAAAAAAATCAAAAAAATTTGTATAACATAAAAACACTAAAAACATTTGAATTCGAATAAAGATCAGGCTTCCTGGTTTGTAAGGCCAGTAGAGCTATTGTTTTGTTTCCACCTGGTTTCGAATAAACGCAGGTACAAGATCAAGTGTGGGGGTTTTTCGGTCTTTTTCATGCTCACACATTCGAGGCCACCCACAACTACGCCTCACAACATCGCATGGACCGACATCAAAAAGATCACGACGATCGGGCACCAGAGGGGTTCGAGCGAATTCCTTGTCAACTGAAATCACCCCTGGTATGCCACGTCTCCCACTTCGTCCAATGCGATGGTTTGCATGCCAATCCCTCACTCTCTCTCATTCATGAGTTTAAAGTAATCTTGAGATAATCATTAAAATTAAACTCAAATGAAATTTGTCGCTCCATTGGCTCATATGCTCATCCTTGATTGGCTAGCATATTCTTTATTCCTTGCACAATTACCTGTTGCTTGTGAACATATATCTTTAGGAATGCATGCTATCTAAATGGTTGACAAATGAGATATGGTATGATAAGAGAAATCTTGCTCTTTTTGTACAAAGTACTTGGGATGTTTTCTTGCAAAAATTAAAATCAGTGGCCTTACAAAGCTCCTCAAGTGATGCCTTATTCCTACCAAAGCCATATGTTGCTCATATTGAAAACCTTATACATATGCTGCTTGTTATTGTGTTGAGCTTTGTCAAATTGTTGTGACCCTTGTAAGATACTCTTCATGCTTTCTTGATCAAGATCACGTACACTCCACATACATATGCTAAACTTCTACTCTGGAAGTTAGCAATTTTCATTTATCCACCAAATAAATGCTCCATACGTTTTATGAATCTCTCTCTAAATATCTTTTGCAAAAGAGACATGGGCTATAAAAAAACATTTTGGACACATGACGGTCCAAGAAAAAAAAGAAAGAAAGAAAAAATATATACATGCTCATAAAAGCATTGAGCATAAGAAAAAAAGGGGGAAAAAAGAGATAGCCATGTTCTCAAATTAAATTCAAAGGAGAGAGATCATAAAAAAGAGCTCGCATACACCTTCCATTTTTCCACACACATGCACATCTTGATCAGATTGTATGAATAGTTTTCTTCTTGGATCCACTCTTTGACTTTGCAAAATATGTGATACAAGTATGCTTTATCGTTACCCCTACCATGAGCTCCACATAAGCCTTTTTAGAAGTAGGGTGAAAGGAGGCAAATTAATGCATTGGTGAGGAATCATACACATTGAGCGATCTGAGAGAAATCAATTGTGGATCTAGGTAAGGTTTTATTTTGAAAATTTATCAAAACCCAAGTTACTTACCAGAAGAGTGGAGATTAATCGAATCAAGACTGTTCCGTTCTTCATCCATCCAAGATGACATGATAGACACTTCAAAATTCACAAGTACAGGTATGTCTTGGAATAACTTTTATGCTTGCATCATATCAAAAGGAGTTTTGTTGTTCCACCTTAGTCTTTAAACTTCACTCGAGCACGAGTAAAGGCTAAGTGTGGGGGAGCTTGTTGACGGTCCTTAAGTACCACTTTTGACCGTCAAATCCTGCAGAAAATAATTAAAATATAATCACCAAACATAGTGATAGTGTTTAATACTAATGAATTCCACAAGTTTTGGTGTTTACTTTGTAATGCAGGAATAACCCTACATGCCGGAGATTGATCTAAAAATATCATTATCACAAATCAATTCAAATGCTCAATTGAAGTACACCATCATGGAGATCTCATCAAGATGATCAAGTCTCATATCATATATATATATATATATATATTGGGGCTGAGATAAAAAAAGATATTAAAAAGAAGAGGATAAAAAGGACGCTGGTTAACCCAGTAGGACCCACAAGGCCAACATACATATGCACCTCGTGTGCACTAGAATCTAGGAAGGATCTCCACTCTCTCAAGACACCCTCTACACTATAAATAGACCCCTACCCCTCACTCTCAAGACATAAGAAGTAAAGCAAGAGCTCCAAGTTCCAAATCCAATGTAGTGTTAGAATAGATGAGAGGTGAGGCGAGAGTCCGGGAGAAGCCGGGGATGTCGGCTCCTCTCTTCTTCTTGTTCCTCGGCGGGTGCGGCTCAGGTTTGAGTTTCATCCGGGTATTCTCTTTGTATTTCTGGATTAATATTTAATTAAGTTCAAGCTTTACTTTATTTACTTGTGGGCTCCTCGCTGTGATAGGTGTCTTAGTACTTGCAAAGCTAAGATAGTATTCAATAGAACAGATGAATGTCTAATTATGTTGAATGCCTTGGAGTGCGCCTAGTGCCACGGATTTGTAGTGGTAGCCCCAGGTGGTGACAGCCCTGACGGCCTACATAGTCCACCACGTGAGCAGCACTAGAGAGTAGTAGGACCATTGCCTGGCTTGCCTTGCCCCCTTCTCATCCCTTTCCGGGCTTGGACGGTTGGGCGTCCCGAAGCAAGTAATACAGTAAATGACTTGCTATCTTTTGATTATCCAGAATACCTAGAAATAACCCTCTCTACCTTCTACACATTCATCACTTCTTTTGTCCTTGGTCGTTCTTAAATCGTCACTAGTACACACACGTTCCATGTGGATTCGATACCCTGGAATACTATCGGGTGAAAGCTACATCGGTATCCGTACGCTTGCGGATTTATCTGTGATCATTAAAAATACCAACAGCTAGCAGAAGGAAGATACGCAAAATGGAATGGCCAGCTTCTTAGTCTCGAACCATAGAAATCAATCTTAATCTAACTCATCAAAACATAAGTTTGCAATTCTAAAGGTTTCATCATGAAAGATCATGTATATGTAAAGGCTTTGGTAGGTAGAACTTTGCAAGAGATTCACGAATGTAGATAGCATAAGAATCAAGTTTTAAATCAAATAATACAAGGCATAACATCATCGGTAAACTTAAATCAAAGAGCAATATAAGGAATATGTGGGTCTAGAATTTAGTCATTTAACGTCCACAAATAAAAGAATCGGTATTTATGCCAATTTAAGTTCATTTTATAAAGAGCAAATAGTCAAGTCATATACAACATCATGTAGGTAAACCAAGGCGGCAACTTTCATCACTTTTCCACAACCAAAATCATTCAAATTATATCATTGTGGTGAGCACAAAGTGGTGGTGATCATTATTTATTAAAAATAAAAACAAATCTAGGTTGTCCTCCTAGTAGCCATGTTATTAACAAGAGAGATATACAAAGGTTTCTAACCTATGGTCGATGGCATACATATATATAAGCATTAAGAAGTAGATGAACAAAGAGAAGGTTGAGGAAGAGTTACCATCCTTTTCGATGCTTGTAGTGGAGTGTAGCGCAGCTTCCCCCATGCTTAAGCATTGTGCTTAGCATGGAAGAAGAATCTTGAGCATCTTGTGGTGAACATGATCATTGTACTCCATATTGCCTTTTCCTTTTCGTCCACCAACTCCTCCCCATGCTTAGCATGTTGCTAAGTGTGAAAAAGGATGGTGAACCGTCATGTGATTCTTGAGGTCCTTCCGTCATGTGTTTGGAGATTATCTTTATGCTTCTTCACCTTTGTTGCCTTAACTTTCGTCAACCTCTTCTTGTCATCAAGCCATGGTCCCAATTATTCTTCGCATCGTTATTACCCCCTTGCTTGTTGTCTTCATTGCTGCTTCATCTTCCATGAATTTCTCCTTTATTTCTAGAGCAGAACATGTACTGAACCCTTGCCCCATTGCAAAGTGCACAAATTTCTCTTTCCAACGAGTCATCATTTTTCGAAAAAGGATTCCGAACAAAAGAGTTATGCCTATTTTATTCCAGTGCTGCAATCTGTCCTGAGCTGATTTCAGAACACGCAGGGCCCAATGTTTTTGTCGTATCTCCTTGTATGGGTCTTCAAATTCATTAACCTTGGATACGTTGGAACGAAAATTTGATGGAGCCTCTGAATATCAACTTTTTATTCCTTGTACATATCTGAACATGTGCAGATTTTTGATGAAAACAGCAGCGTCCCTTTCAATCTTCGGAGATGTTGACGATCTTGGTTGCAACTTTGATTATGAATTCATGGGATTCCTTCGTCATGCCTGCAAAACACTTGAGACGCACAATCTACCCCCTAGGCGACGGTCGGGAGTATAAGCAAATGCCAACAATCAATGACATCCCTAAGACCTTAACTTGTGGCATAATCAACCTAGTAAAAGAGAAAAATAAAAACCTAATGGGTGCGCGTGTGTGCAAAGTGAGTATGCAAATGAGAGAAAAGTATATAAACAAAGACAATATTTACACCTAGTTCTAAACATCATGTTTACAACTAGGTTGCCGAATTTCTCCATAGGCATAAAGATCTATTAACCAAGGTTAAAACATCATGTCTATCCCAAGATCAATATTTCCTTATAGCACAAAAAAATAAAGCGCATTGCAAAGCTTATAGACCAACCAACGCAATGCAAATGCTAACAAAGTTCTCAAAACTAAATGATGATGGTCCACGATCATGTTTAAACACCACGTTTACACAAGATCACAAAAGGGAAACGCCCATATGAAGCATTAACATGGATGTGAAAGCATTCATCATGAAGTCTTGTGAGAGAACCGAGCTAACAAATGCATGACGGAACGATGGAATGGATGCAAAATACAAATGCAAAGAGTTAGCAAAAACAAGAGTTAGCAAGGTTTGAAAGGTATTTCAATGTTGTTCCGCAATCAATTCATTCAAAGAGTAATTGCTTAGAGCGACAAAACTTGGCCAACCACCTTATAAGAAGTGAAGCATTGTCAACAAGAAAATCATTCATCGAAAAGAACCAAACAACCTAGCAAATGAGGTTTAGGGGAGGGTTCATAGGTATCCTATATTTTTGGCTTAAAACAAGAATTTTGAAGAGAGAAGTAAAGTTTAGAAAATCTACCTAAGGTGGTTGAAAACAAAAAGAAAAACAAAGGTTGTTTCATTGGTGGAAAACAAAACCTATGGTTTTAGGATGGCTATAGGTATGAGAGATTTTCCTAAGGGTTTAGGATCTCGTGGGGAGTCTAGTCAAAGTTTTCAGTTAGAACAAGGAATAGAGATTAACTTGGCTAATCCGAATGGTGACGGCAAGCAAATCAACACAAGTCAATCCTTCCCTTGTTGGCTCCGGTTTTTGGCGGGGGTGATAGGAAGGCTTAGGTGGGTTTGACAAAAGATTAGATCAAAACAAAACATGCAATGCAAGGGTGTGAACAACATGGCATAAAGTGCAACATGAGGTGGATGAATAAAATGGTATTACATGATGTGGTGGTATAAAAATAAAACAAAAGTTAGCCTAGATTAACTAGCCACAAATTTAGGATCAAAGGGTGATGCCATACCTCATAAATCTCTCTAAAAAGACTCAAAGAAAAAGACTCTAAACACTAATAGGCACTCAAAAGGGTCTATAAGTTTTTCAAGATCAAATAACAAAGTGCTCCCTCAATAACATTTAGATCATACAACATAAAGTTGTGGCATTTATTAGAGCAATGGTGCAATGTTACTTGATATTCGATTAAAGAGCACAATATAGACCGTCAAATTATATCAATAATAATCAAAAGATCGGTTGCCTCCCGCAAAGCACTTCATTTAAAGTTATAGAGCTAGACTTCTCACCTCGATTATGTTTATGCGAAGCCATGGTCTTTCATGCGAGAATCCGAAGTGTCCATGCCGCTTGATGTCTCCTTGTGTAATTCATCATGGTTTGCTTTAAACATCTTCATGAATTGAATGTCGCCGGCTTGTGTCTTCATATGCCAATGTTCTTGAGGATCTTTCTTTTGTTCTAAGTTTCTGAATTTGATCATGTACGCTTGATGAAAAGATTGCCCAAGCTCCTTTTCATTGTTGTCATCGTTATCTCGTCTATCTTGTTCTCATCACGTTGCTCCTGCCTCTTCTTCATGGATTTTCCCCTGTGTTCAGAATAGAATATATACCAAAGTATTGATCTACTGAAGAGTTTATAAAATTACCTTTCCAACGAGTAGCCATTCATCTAAAACGGAGTTCAAACGAGAGAGTTATGCCCATTTTACTTTAGCGCTGCGTGCTGTCCCGAAAATTTCAGAATGTACGACCTTCGATGTTTTGATCATAACCGCTTGTAGGAATCTCCGATTGACTTGATTCTTGTTTTGTTGGAACCAAAACTTCATGGGGCTTTTAAATATTCAATAATATTCTATTGGTTTCTTCAGAGGTTGTGCAGAATCTTGATATGAACAGTACCTTCTTGCGAATTGATCCGGAGATGTTGATGATTTTGATCTTATGGTCTTTGGAGCATCGTGTTGTGCATCCTTAGGTTTCATGGTCATCACCATTGATTCACCAGTGAGAAGCATAGTTTCAATGAGGAGTCTTCTCCACAATTCTTGTTTTACCCAAGGTGTCTGGATAATGGGTGGCTCTTGTGCTTTGTGTCGATGATCTAAGCGGTTTCCTTCGTTGGTAGCATCACTCAATTCGAAATTTCTTGAGCATCTGTTGACAACCAAAATTGGCACAGGCCAGGGCAACCGGTCAGACTGGTTAGCCTAACTGGTCTGACCGGTCTAGCACAGGATGTTGCGGTGCTGGCATATTAAAGACCGCAACAATCGGTCCTAGTTCGATGGAAGCGACATGGTCTCTGGAATGACTGACTATTGCGGTGCTAAGGGCCCAGGAGGACCGCAATTATTGGTGCAAGAAGCAAAAGATGACATACTCTCTGGAATGACCGAATGTTGCGGTGCTTAGGATTCAAGAGGACCGCAAGAGTCAGTGGAGGAGCAAAACTTGCAAGACAAGGGAGTCCGACCCAGACCGGTCTGACCGGTGTGGGGGACCGGTCAGACCGGTTACCCTTTTTGTAATCCGACTAGGACTCTCAATTTAGGATTCCGAGGTTGTAATGAGTTGTAACTTGGTTTCCTTGCGGGACAAGACCTACCCTCCCTATAAATATAAGGGGATTTGGCCGATTGAAGATACAACAATCGAATCTATCAAATTTACTACTTTTACCTTTACTTTTTTGCATCTCCAAACCCTAGCTTTTCCAACCTCTACTTCTTGTTCTTCCTGCGTCTCCGTGACGTTTGAAGGCGTCCTAGGTGGCCTGCCGACCCTAGAGCACCCTTGATTGCGTTCTCCCTGACGGATCCTTCCGGAAGGCGTTTTTAGGGTTTACCCCCTTCTTCCCCGACAGGAACCGGTCTGACCGGTGCTCCTGACCAGTCTGACCGGCTGGCGCAGGAAAGCTGTTTACCTTCCGATTCTAAACACTTATTATGCATCCGATTAACCAACTTGACATTATTCTCAGCTAACTTATCCTCCATGTACTTAAGAAAAACTTCGTGAGCGTTTTCATCAGGTTGTACCTTTGGAGGTGCCGCTGAAGATGTAGCAGATGGATCTACGTCCTTGATCTTGGTGACCACGCCCTTACGGAAGAAGGCAGAAGAAGAACGCATCTACTACCTGTCGCACTTCAAGAAAGACTGCAAGGACGTGGTCACCAAGATCAAGGACGTAGATCCATCTGCTACATCTTCAGCGGCACCTCCAAAGGTACAACCTGATGAAAACGCTCACGAAGTTTTTCTTAAGTACATGGAGGATAAGTTAGCTGAGAATAATGTCAAGTTGGTTAATTAGATGTATAATAAGTGTTTAGAATCGGAAGGCAAACAGCCCATGGCTGAACAACCTGCCGTCGATCCTAATCTTTTGATTCCCAAAATTCCTATTGTGCCTGATTTTAAAACATCGGTAGCAAAGCCCATAGAACAACCTATATATGGCATGCCGTTGAATTATTTTGAAGGCCAATCTGTTACACCATCCAACCCAATGTTTACTCGGCCCATTGCACCTCAGTCGTTTGCAACTTTACCCAATTCAGTTAATCATGGCCGAATTAACAATGAAGTTGTAAATTTTACCCCGCAAAATCCAAACTATGGATACTCTGTACCCCATCAATACAAAATTTATTTTCACAAGGCCCAGTACCTTACGAACTTTTCGGAAGGTTCGGCCAACAGATGCAGAGACAGGTGTCGGCCAATCAATCTGGCCAGCACCAACCGGTCAGACCGGTCGCCGTGACCGGTCAGACCGGCCCTGGAGGGTCAGATGCGGCCAACCAGCTGGTGCCGCATCAACCGGTCAGACCGGTGTCGGGAACCGGTCCGACCGGTCCCGGGGGAACAGACACGGGGAATTTGTCTTCTACTCCCATACAAAACACTCAACAGCCAAATCTACAGGATAATTCATTAGAGTATTTAGATAAAATATTTTCTAAGTACAAACTTGATTTGGCTTCAGCTCTTAAAGAAAATTTGGGAGTAGATGTCAGGGATAAGGCTAGGTTGTACCAAAAGCCTTATGTTCCTCGATTTGATTTAGTTCTTTCCCCACTGGTTTTAGACTTCCTGATTTTGTCAAGTTTAATGGGGAGGATCCTAAGAGCACTTTTGAACATATAAGTCAATATATGGCACAACTAGGCGATTCTGGTTCTAGTGAGGCTTTAAAAGTGCGTTTGTTTTCTTTGTCTCTAACTGGTACTGCTTTCTCATGGTTTGCATCATTGGCTCCTCATTCTATTACTTTATGGGAACAGTTAGAACAAAAGTTTCATGATCACTTCTTTTCAGGCAGTAATGAAATTAAACTGTCACATCTTACATCGGTTAGGCAATCACGCGTTGAGACTGTTAATGATTATATTAAACGTTTCCGTGATACTAAAAACCGTTGCTTTGGTGTTAATATTGCCGAAAAGGATCTTGCTAATTTGGCTTTGAGTGGTCTATGTTCTCACATTAAGGAGAAATTAGAAGGCTTTGATTTCTTTAATGTAAACCAAGTGCATCAAAGAGCTTTGGCTGCTGAAAGCCGAAGCAAAGACTTAAAAGAAAGCCATAGAACTCATCGGGCTAATGTACATAATGTAGAATGTGATTCTAGTAGTTCTGATGAAGAGTCTCATGAAGTGTTGGCTGCTGAATTTGTATGGCCAGCATCTAACAAAGCTTTTACTTGCACATCTCTTAAGCCGACTCATAGGAATCGGCAGGAGGAGATGAAGTTTACTTTTGATGTATCTAAGTGCGATAAAATTTTTGATGAATTGCATAAGAATGGATATATCAAATGTTCCTTTAATATTCCATCACCTGAGGAGTTAAAGCGGCGTGCTTATTGCAAATTTCATAATTCTTTTTCTCATGCAACTAATGATTGCAATTTCTTTCATCGACAGATTCAATCGGCTGTAAATGATGGACGATTGAGTTTGAATGAGATGCAAGTTGATAAGCGCCCGTTTCCAGTCAACAACATGGTGGTTAATACTATGGATCTTCAGGATGCCAAGATGTTGGTTCGGCCAGACAATGCCGATACAGCAGGAGGCAAGAATATTGTGATTGGAGAACCAAGGAGGGTGATGGAAAATGACAAAGTGCTTGGGAGAGAAGTGGTGCTTAAGCAAGCTCCTGATGGAAAGAAAATCTTGACTATTACAGTGAAGACTTCTGAAGTTAGGGGACAATCAAGCTCTCAAGCGCGGGATCAAAGGCCGGTTGTCCCTGCACAGGGCAAACTAGTCAGACCGGTTGCCGTAACCAGTCAGACCGGTCCGGCCCAGAGGCCGGTCCAAACGTTTGTGCCTAAACGTCCCGAAGTTGGCACTTGGAAGACTAACCAGGACAAAGATCAGGGGAAGGTTTTCAAGCCAAAAGTAACCTTTGATCAAGTCATGGCTAAGCATATGTAAAATGCGGCCGTTCAACAAGATCGGCTACTAAAAGAGAGACCAAGATCGCCACCAAGGGATTTTGGTGTGAAGGAGGCGCCAAAGAGACAGTGGGGTCAAGGCCCAGGCTCATCCAATGGTGCTGGTCCTTCTAGGCCATGGAGGCCGTATCAACCTCCCCCTCCTGCCTATTTGGAGGGATGGTATTATGTACGTGCCTTACTATCCTGCACCAAATCAACCACGGCCTGGGGCTCCTGTGCATGCAAGGATGAATCCACCACAGCCTAGGCCTATGAATTTTTAGCCAAGACACTTGTCTGTGCCTCAGCAGCATGGACCGGTCAGACCGGTTCCTGACCGGTCTGACCGGTGTCCAACAGAAGCCAGTGTCTGTGCCTCAGCAGCACAGACCGGTCAGACCGGTTTGCAAAGGAGGCCGGGCAAGGAGCTGGCTAAGCAAGAATATCGTCCCGTTACGAAGAAGGAAGAGCCTACGCCTGTTATTTAAAAGCCAGTTGTGAAAAGTGTGATTCAGATTGGCTCTATGGCAGTTAATCCTTGAATGGCTGATGGACCTAAAGTTATTGGCGCATCGGCCGTAAAAAAGGTTCCTTTGCCTCAGTACACGCAGCCAAAGTGGTGTCCTCCTGGTTTGACTCATTCTCAGAAGAGGAGATTGCAGCGGTTGCGCACTCAAAAGCAAAGGGAGGAAGAGTCGGCTAAAAAGAGGGATGAGTGGTTCAATGAGGCTAAGCCGATGATTCCACCAGTTGGTCAGAGTTCCAAGGATGGTTCTGGTGCCCAAGATATTCAAGCTGAAGAACCAGAAAAGGCCGAGCCATCTGCAGCAAAGTCGGCTGATCTGGCCACAACCGGTCAGACCAGTGTCCCTGACCGATCAGACCGGTCACCCCCTGTTCCAGTTTCGGCAACTGGAACTAGTCAGACCGGTCAGGAGGAACCGGTCAGGTTGGTGTCGCTCGGGGAGTCGGTAGCCGACGCATTTTCTTCTTCGGCTAAAGTTTCGATTCCGCCCGCTATTGTTTCAGATGTTCAGATAGGCGAAGATGATGAAGCTATTGACTTTGAGCCTTCACCTAGCAGGACGGATATGGACGTCAATGTTATCTATTTGAACGCCGACTATTGCTTTGTCGGAGATGATGAGAGAGTGGCTCAAGTTGATTTTGCTCCCAAGAACGCCTGTGTTTCAGAGACCTTGAATCGGGATATAACCATTTGAAAGCTCTTTATGTGAAGGGTCACATTAAGGGAAAGCCGATTTCTAGGATGCTCGTTGATGGTGGTGCTATTGTGAACCTCATGCCATACACTTTGTACAAGAAATTGGGAGGTTTGGACAGCGAGCTAATCAAGACAAGCATGACGATCAGCGGCGTTGGAGGAGGAGAACCGATGAGTGCCAAGGGAGTTGCATCATTGGAGCTCACCGTAGGGAGCAAGACGCTGGCGACTGCTTTCTTCATCACAGAGGTGCAAGGTAACTTTAGTGTGATCTTGGGGCGCGATTGGATTCATGCAAATCAATGTGTGCCTTCTACCTTGCATCAATGCTTAATTCAATAGGTTGGTGACGAAGTTGAGGTGGTTCATGCGGATACTTCGGCATGTATTGCTATGGCCGATGCATCTATTTTGGGAGCTCATGATAATGTTAAGTGCTTGACCGGAATTGATATTTCGGACTTTGAGTTCCTTGCTTTTACTAAGGATGGCTTTGTGTCCGCTGCTCTAAGGCCGGTTCAAAGATCGGTTGATTCAGATAATGAAGAGTAGATGGATGCAAGCGAGAAGCGGCTAAAGGAAAGGGTGGAGCACTATCGGTTAAACATGAACGATGCATGTGCAGCCATTAATGATTTTAAAGAAGTAGAGAAGTTAGGACAAGGATTTACGTCGGCTGATCCTTTAGAAAAGATAGACATAGGTGATGGTTCTATACCAAGTCCGACTTTTGTAAATCAAAATTTGAAAGCCGATTATAAAGTTGAATTAATCGAGTTATTGAAAGAATATTCTGATTGCTTTGCTTGGGAGTATCATGAGATACCTGGTTTAAGTCGTGAATTAGTTGAACATTGATTACCAATTAAACCAGGTTTTATGCCATATAAACAGGGCAATAGACGGTTTAATCTTTTATTTTATGATTGCATAAAAGAAGAGGTTAATCGTTTGCTTGAAGCTAAGTTTATTCGGCCGTGTCGCTATGCTGAATGGATCTCTAATATTGTGCCTGTTGAAAAGAAGGGTTCTAATAAGATTAGAGTGTGCATTGATTTTAGAGATCTTAATAGAGCAACTCCCAAAGATGAATATCCTATGCCTATAGCCGATATGCTTATTAATGATGCTACTAGACATAAGATTATTAGCTTTCTTGATGGCAATGCGGGATATAATCAAATCTTTATGGCCGAGGAAGACGTATACAAAACGGCCTTTAAATGTTCCGGCTTTGTTGGTTTATTTGAATGGGTTGTAATGACTTTTGGTTTAAAGAATGCCGGCGCTACTTATCAAAGAGCAATGAATTTGATTTTTCATGACTTACTTGGTGTTATCCTAGAAGTCTATATTGATGATATTGTTGTCAAATCGGCTGGATTAAATTCTCACTTGGCTGATTTGCGTCTTACTTTAAAAGAATGCGTTGGTATGGTTTAAAGATGAACCTATTGAAATGTGCTTTTGGTGTATCGGCTGGAAGATTCTTAGGCTTCATGGTTCACGAAAGGGGCATAGAGAAAGATCCTAAGAAAATAAAAGCTATTGATAAGCTTGAAGCGCCTACTTGCAAGCGTGATTTACAGAAATTCTTGGGCAAAGTTAATTACTTGAGGCGATTTATTTCTAACTTGTCTAGGAAAGTTAGTGCTTTTACTCCTATACTTCGGTTAAAGAATGAAGCCGATTTTACTTGGGGGGCAAAGCAGCAAGAGGCCTTTGAAGAAATCAAGAAATATTTATCTTCGCCGCCCGTGCTTAAAGCGCCTAAGAATGGGGTGCCATTTAGGCTTTATATTTCGGCCGAAGATAATGTTATTGGGGCTGTTTTGACTCAAGAGACAAATGGCAAGGAGCATATTATTACCTATTTGAGTCGACGGCTTTTGGATGCA
>CM014274.1:72797783-72826082 GCA_004135705.1 Alloteropsis semialata
CTACTGATAAATGGAGCAGCTTCATGTATATAATTAAGCGTCGTGTGCCGATAACATATAATGCAGTTTCACATTCAGATTAAAGTGCCCACTGCCACGCCAAACTAACATAATGACGAACTAAAAAACCCACTGCTTTTTCAAAAAAAAAAACCCACTGCCTAACATCTTCCTATCTTCTCAAGCCTTCCATCTGCCAGCTGAAAACAGACCAGGATTGAAAAAGTCAGAAAATTGTAGTATAAATTGTCCACTCAAAACAGACCACAAGGTGTGCTGCAGTGCTTTCTGTTAAATGAAAGTGAATCAATGGATCGATAAATCTCTGTTGAACTATGTATTACAATATATACAACCCCAAGGGGTGTCAGATGAGAAGGCGTGACTCTACGGAGATGTCCCTACGGAGGAACCACCGGGAGTGGTTACTGATATTCTAATTATCTAATTATCCTAATTGATCACTAAACTAATTAATCTTAACACTCCCCCTTGATCAATTGGTTCCGTAGAAGCCTTCACTTGTCCAACTATTATAGTCTTGAATCTTTTGGAAAAACCCTGTGGGAATAAAAACCAAAATATATTGATATACCAGGCAAAACTACCCTGTGGGAATAAAAACCAAAATATATTGATATACCAGGCAAAACTCCTTCAAACCCAGTGGGAAAATAAGGAGATACACCATGATATATGTGTAGTACCAATGTTAATAGACCCTTTAAGTACTCTTAAAGACATAGTCTAAAATGATTTGATCAAAGATCAATATGTCATAAATATTATCTCATTAAAAACTTTATATGAGAAAGCTTTAGTAGAGAAAACTCATACAAAGAAAAGAGTGTAATATGATGTTTGAAGTAAGTCATATTTAGGAAGATTCTCTCCCTGATTTTTGCAAGTCTCTAAGTCTTCTCATACCAATGCCCTCAACACATTTATGGAATGAGGAGTATGGTAGAGATTTTGTGAATAAATCTGCTAATATGCTTAGTCATATTACTCTTAATATAACCTGACTCCATTTGAGTAACACATGCTGAATTATCCTCAAAGATAATTGTTAGTAGAACATGCAGTGGTGTTGGAAATGCTAAAAGCCAAAGGTTTCCCCCCCAAATGGATTAAGTGGATACAAGATCTTCTAAGTACTGCCACATCCTCAGTCCTACTGAATGGCACCGCAGGAAAAGAATTTCATTGTAAAAGAGGAGTAAGGCAGGGAGATCCCATCTCTCCCTTGTTATTTGCAATTGCAGCTGATCTCTTACAGTGTGTGGTAAATTATGAATACAGGCAAGGAAATTTGACTCCTCCTTTTCCCCAGAACCCTGACTTGTCATTCCCCATCATTCAATATGCAGATGACACCATTGTAATCATGCAAGCATGTGAGAGTCAATTAAGTGTTCTAAAAGAGCTATTACAGAAGATTGAGCTATCCAGTGGACTTAGAGTGAACTATCATAAATCCTGTCTAGTTCCCATTAATGTGAATAGTGAGAAGGCTAATCTCCTGGCCAATGTGTTTGGTTGCTTAGTTGGTTCCTTCCCTTTCACCTACCTTGGCCTGCCCATGGGACTCACTAAGCCTTTGGTAAAGGATTATGCTCCATTGATCTGCAGAATTGAAAGGAGAATGTCGGCCTCTTCTCAGTTCCTGTCTTATGCTGGAAGACTGCAGCTTGTAAACTCAGTCATCTCCTCCCTCCCTACTTACTATATGTGCACCATAAAGTTGCCTGTCACTGTCATTGAGATTATTGATAAGCACAGGAAAAACTGCCTCTGGAGGGGCAATGATTTCAGTAACAAAGGTTATAATCTTGCAGCTTGGGACTTAGTTAGAAGACCAAAAGACAAGGGTGGGTTAGGTGTTATTAATTTGTCTCTTCAGAATGATGCCTTACTACTCAAGCAGCTTGATAAGTTCTATAGAAGAGAGGATATTCAATGGGTCAAGTTGATCTGGCAAAAATACTATTCTAATGAGGTGCCACATTTGGCTAGAGAAAAAGGCTCGTTCTGGTGGAAGGATATTCTCAAACTGAACACTCTATATCGGAGTATAGCCCTGTGTACTCCTGCCTCTGGTGACACAATTGGTTTCTGGTGTGATCTGATTGATGGGAGGGTGCACTCCCAAGTTTATCCCAGGTTGTTTGAGTTCGCAAAGGATACCTGCATCTCGCTGAGTCAGATTAAAGCTACTGAAAATTTGGTTGATTGCTTTCGAATTCCGATGTCTAGGCAAGCTTATAATGAACTCTTGGTGCTGCAGCAGGAATTGGCTAATCTTGTGTTGGACCCATCCGAAAGGGACACTTGGTCATTCATCTGGGGACAACAGAGATATTCATCAAGCAGTTACTACCATTATCAATTTCGAACTCTGCAGCCCCACCAGACGGTGCTCTGGATTTGGAAATCTAAATGTGTTCCAAAAATCAAGTTCTTTGCATGGCTTCTACTGAATGACAGACTTAACACTAGAAATATGTTGAGAAGAAGGAATAAACATCTGGAAGAGGGTTATGAGTGTGCATTGTGCTTGGATGGTGTGGAAGAAACTATAGTCCACCTCTTCTTTGAATGCCCTTGTGCAATAAGTAGATGGTTTGCATTGGGCATCACTTGGAATGATGAGGCTAATATTCATCAGAAGATCTATCTGGCAAAACAGCAATTTGCACGCCCATTCTTCATGGAGATTTTCCTTATAGGAGTGTGGTGCATATGGAAGGAGAGGAATGATCTCATTTTCAATAACAAAGTTCCAAGACTGGCTTCTTGGAAGGCTAATTTTAAGGCTGAAGTTACAAGTCATTTCATCAGGATCAAGGAAGCGTTGCACCATTCTATTTCTCTTTGGCTCGATGCCTTGTAATTTGCACCCCCCCTCTTTGGTTTCTTTGGTCTCTTGTGTTTCTAGAGTTTTTTCTTAGACTAGCAGCTGCTTCAGTTTCCTCCTTCCTAACTTCTTGTTAGGTTGCTCTGTAAGTAAGTGTAAGTTGAACTCTGCCTCTTCTTTTAATAGATTTATTTGGTTGCCGGGGGGCTTTGCCCCACGGTTTCGAGTCAAAAAAAATCGCACCAATACCACATGATTGAATGATGTGGTTTATCATTCTGCGAAGCCATACGCATTCGCGTGATGCTTCATATAAAGCTATTATTTCAGAATGATTGGTGGAAGTGGATACTAATGTCTGCTTTGTAGATTTCCAAGAAATTGTTGTTCCTCCTTGCAAGAATACAAAGCCTATTTGTGATCTGCCATTATGGGGATCTGACAAATAACCAGCATCTGTATATCCTAACAAAATCGGATCTTGATTCCTACTATAGAATAATCCAAGATCTTTAGTACCATTGAGGTATCTAAATACCGTTTTCACTCCTACCCAATGACGTTTGGTAGGTGTAGCACTGTGTCTTGCTAGCAAATTTACTGCAAATGCAATATCTGGCCGGGTGCTGTTAGCAAGGTACATTAATGCTCCAATGGCACTAAGATATGGAAATTGTGGTCCCAATATCTCTTCTCCCTCATCTCGTGGTCTAAAAGGATCCTTCTCAATATCTAAGGATCTTACGACCATGGGAGTTTTTGCTGGATATGACTTGTCCATATTGAATTTTTCCAATATCTTTTGGACATAGGCAGATTGGTATATGAATATACCAGAAGGGAAATGCTCAAGTTGTAAACCTAAGCAAAATTTGGTTTGACCCAAATCTTTCATTTCAAACTCCGTCTTTAGATGATGACGTGCTTCATTAATATCGGGTTCGTTGCCAATGATATTAAGATCATCAACATATACTGATATAATACAAAATCCTATTTTAGACTTCTTAATGAAGACACATGGGCAGTCATCATTATTTGTGTATCCTATCGATTTAAGGAATTCACTTAACCGATTGTACCACATTCGGCCTGACTGCTTTAAGCCGTATAATGATTTTTGCAACTTAACGCAATACATATTGCGATTTGCCTTATTATCTGGTATACTAATTCCTTCAGGAACTTTCATGTATATCTCAGAATCCAATGACCCATATAAATATGCGGTCACTACGTCCATCAACTGCATAGATAGACGATTTTGTACTGCCAGCGATATTAAGTATCGGAAGGCTATTCCGCTCATTACTGGAGAATAGGTTTCATTGAAATCAACACCGGGTCTTTGCGTAAAACCTTGTGCCACTAGCCTTGCTTTATATCTCACCACTTCATTGTTTTCATTTCTTTTACGAACGAAAACCCATTTGTACCCCACAGGAAGGATACCAGGAGGTGTTGGCATTACAGCCGAAAACACTTTTCTTTTATAAAGCGAAGCAATCTCTGTTTCAATTGCTACCTTCCATTTATCCCAGTCAGGACGCTTCTTGCATTCCGTCAGAGATTTAGGATCCAAATCAGTTTGAAGGATATTTGCAATTTGCTCAGAGAGGTAACAGTCGACTATTGTGGACTTACGATCATAAGACTCTCCAGTCTCTACGAAATTTATAGCAATTTCGTCTACCCTTAAAGATTCATCATTATTTCTCAATACGATGTATCTAGGGTCTTCCGATGTTCCAGCCTCAGTGTTTATGCGCATAGTTGAGCTGGATTGTGGATCACATCTATCCATAGGACATTGTATGTCCTTTAAGCGTTTCTCAACTGAAATTTGAGTTGTTTTTCTAGTCTTCTTTTGCTTATTAGCAATCACATCTTGCTTCTTGGAAGTGCTTCTCCCCCTCTTGTTTCCAATTTGGGGTTGAGTGGTTTTATTAGGTACCTCCACTCTTTCGGGCACATTCCTTGCAGGATGAAGAGACTTTGTGACACCTTTATAATCTGAGAAAGCATCTGGCAGGTTGTTTGCAATATTTTGCAAATCAATAATTCTTTGAACTTGTAGTTCAGTTTCTGTAGTACGTGGATCAGAAAAAGAAATGCCTGTTGCATTCCAATCAATTTCCTGGCATTCTTTTTGGTACGATTCTCCCCCTAATGCCGGGAAATGATCCTCATTAAAAATACTATCAGCAAACCGGGCTGTAAATAGATCCCCTGTTAGAGGTTCTAAATACTTTATAATCGACGGAGATGAATAACCCACATAGATCCCCAATTTCCTATGAGGACCCATCGAAGTTCGCTGAGGTGGTGAGATGGGTACGTATACAGCGCACCCAAACTTACGCAAATGGGAAATATTAGGAGGATTCCCACGTACTAACTGCAACGGGGAGGTCTCGTGATATGCAGTTGGTCGTAGTTGGATTAGATCAGCAGCATGCAGAACTGCGTGACCCCAACACGACGTAGGCAATTTACAATTCATTAACATAGGTCGTGCAATGAGCTTAATTCTTTTGATCAATGATTCGGCCAAACCATTTTGAGTGTGGACATATGGGACAGAATGCTGAACCTGAATTCCTAATGCCATGCAATAATCATTAAAAGCACGGGATGAGAATTCAGCAGCATTATCCGTTCGAATAGATTGAATCCGATGTTCAGGATAATGTGCCTTCAACTTGATAAGTTGAGCCATTATTTTGGCAAAAGCATGGTTACGTGTCGATAAAAGAGACACGTGAGACCATCGAGTAGATGCATCTATCAATACCATGAAGTATCTGAACGGTCCCGATAATGGTTGGATTGGACCACAAATATCTCCTTGAATTCTTTCAAGGAATTTGAGTGGTTCAGCTCGAATTTTAAGATGTGATGGTCTTAAAATTAACTTTCCTGTTGCACAAGCAGTACAACAAAAATCTTTATCTTGGGGAAATTTTGTTTTCTCCATATCATGACCTATGGAATTGCCGATAATTTTCCGCATCATCCCTATTCCAGGGTGCCCAAGTCGACCATGCCAATTCCGGAATGTATCGATATCTTGGAAAATTATGTTATAAGCAACATGTGCTATGGGCTTTATATATGTATAGTATAATCCAGTTTGGAGTGAAGAAATTTTTTCGCATATTTGTTTGCCAAATCCCGTAAGTTTAGTAAAGAGAAGGAATTCCTCTCTATTATTATAATGTGTTTCCACGTGGAAACCATTCTTACGGACGTCTCTAAAACTTAGAAGGGTACGAGTAGAATCAGGATACAACAAAGCATCCTCGATCGTAATTTGTGTACCCTTAGGGAGAGTGATAGTGGCCCGTCCAGAACCAACTATTAACGCATCCGTCCAGCAATGGTCATAATATTTCCTTCCTTTTTCTTAAGGGTCTGGAAATACTTTATCTCTCTAAGTATAAAGTTTGTAGTACATGAGTCCACAAGGCATAATTCTTCCTCCTTTGGATTGGTTTCAGCAGACATCTATATGTAAAATAAATGTAATTAAAATGCTCAAATGTAACATATAGAAGTATACATACAATATAGTGAGTATCAAATATAAGAATATGATATTATAATACTTATGAGTTGGTATAACTTAATAACAATAATAGAAACAAGTTTGTACAAGTCTCAAGTATACTAACTATACAACTCAAAGAACTATGAATAGCTTAGATTATTACAACAAATATCGAATGTGATATCAATCCTGGACCGAGATTATTTCAAATCTCCAAACATGTCTCCAGATTCAAAATCTAGGAGCATGTTGTCCGTTGATGGAAGGTCCTCTTCAATGTTAAGAGCGTTGTTGTTCACTTGTTCCTTTGACTCCTGGTGTGAACAACCTTTGTCCTTGACAACCTCGGATGCAATATTGAAGTGTGTCTCATATCTTGTTCCTCCTGCTTGCTTGTTCTCCTTTAAGGACTTTTGGTACAAAGCAACCAAATGCTTTGGAGTACGACAATTCTTAGCAAAATGCGAGAAATCACCACATCCATGACATTTGGTGTCATTTTTGGGTCTCACATTCTCTCTTTTCCATGTGTGTGAATTAGGTCTTTGCTTCTTATTGTGTTTGCATTGACCAGTTTTGTTCTTTGGATCGGGTCCATTGAACTTATTATTCTTAGTCTTTTTCTGTACATTATGAACTTCAGGTAAAGGCGTCGAACCAACAGGGCGCTTATGATGATTTTTCAGAAGAAGTTCATCATGTTTTTCTGCCTGAGTCAATGTATGAATAAGCTGAGAATNTTGAACTTATTATTCTTAGCCTTTTTCTGTACATTGTGAACCTCAGGTAAAGGCGCCGAACCAACAGGGCGCTTATGATGATTCTTCAGAAGAAGTTCGTCATGTTTTTCTGCCTGAGTCAATGTATGAATAAGCTGAGAATAGGCCTTGTAATTTTTAGCCCTGTATTACTGTTGCAATACTCTATCAGAAGGAAGCATAGTAGATAGTGTTTTCTCTATCTTATCTGCATCCGTTGGCTCTTTATCGCAAAACTTCAACTTGGAGCAAATTCTGTGAACAGCGTGATTATAGTCTGCCACAGATTTAAAATCTTGGAGACGTAAATGATTCCATTCATGATTGGCCTCAGGGCAGATAAGTTCTTTTTGCTGTTCATATCGCTCTTTAAGAGCGACCCATAATTCACAAGGTTTTTCAATCATAAGGTATTCAGATTTGACATCCTTATGAATGTAAAACCGTAGCAAAGCCAAAGCAGAGTAGGTTTGCTTATCTTGAAGGACAACCCCAGTTTGAGGTTCCTGAATTGTAGCCAAAAGACTACGAGATGCAAGCGCTATCTTGATATCAGAAGCCCACGTAGGGTAATTGCTACCATCTAAGGCAAGTTCGTCAAACTCCTTAGTGGCCATGGTTTTTGCGGGAACTCCGGCGAGGTCCGCAAGAAGTCCGGTGAGTCCCCTCTCCCTTTCTTCCTACTCGACGAGTTCTTCTCTGCCTTCGAGTTGCAACTGTTCTCGACGAGTCTCGGCGAGTTTCTTTCTCGGCTTACAGCGACAGCTGTGGCAGAGCGTGCGTGCGTGATAACGTGTTAAATGAAAGTGAATCAATGGTGTTGACGCTAAAAC
Organism: Alloteropsis semialata; assembly: GCA_004135705.1. Classification (NCBI taxonomy): domain Eukaryota; kingdom Viridiplantae; phylum Streptophyta; class Magnoliopsida; order Poales; family Poaceae; genus Alloteropsis; species Alloteropsis semialata. The sequence continues at coordinate 72,805,782 of CM014274.1, forward strand.
GCGCCGCGCCAAACACTCACACGCGCGAGATCGCGGCACCTAGATCTGTCTGCGCAGAACCGGTACCACCGGTTTGGGAAACCGGTCCAACCGGTTTTTCTAGGGTTTGCTGCGATCACCAATGCACGCTCACCCGGGAGGGACCCCGTCAGGATGTGCGCACCTTGGGTTGTTCTAGGATCGGTCAGGCCACCTAGAACGTCCTCAATCGCCGTGGAGACGAAGGAAGAACAGCAATTAGGGTTTGGAGAAGCTAGGGTTTGAGAAACATAAAGTAAAGGCAAAAAGTAAAGACAAATAAAAGATAAATTGTGTTTGATCGATTGGATGATCCTCAATCGGCCGCAACCCTTTATATTTATAGGGTGGGGAGGTCTTGCCCCGCAAGGAAAGTTCAATTACAACTCGGATCTATAAAAAGAGTCCAATCTTATTACAACTCAGGGAAAACCGGTTCCACCGGTTCCAAATCCGGTTCCACCGGTTTACATTGTCAGATGCGTCACAGTGAACCAAACCGGTTCCACCGGTTCCTAAATCCGGTTCCACCGGTTTCCCTGCAGAACCTGTTCCTTGCCAATTTTGGTCGTCAACATATGCCCCCCTGTTTTCTAGTAAGCTTGCGCACTAGAAAACACTCCTAAGACCAAAATTATCTTCTGGACGATGCCAAATATATAAAACATCGGCCATATCATGTATCTTGCTTATGTCGAAGTTGAAGCAACTTGCTTTGGTCTCCACACCATCCTTGTAGGGCCGCTGATTTTTGTTCAACTTCTGGCTCCATTGATTGCCTGCGCATCCTTTGTAATTTTCTCTTTTGAGTGCGAGTTAAACCTGAGGGACACCACCTCGGCTGCATATACTTAGAATCTGATTTGCTGCTGTTCTCGCACTGCTTAGGACTAGTAAATGCATCTCTTTTAACCAGATTATCATTATAAACAATCGGTTGCTGCGGTGCACCAAAATTTGGATAAGAAATAATATATGGTGGCATGCACATACTACTATAGTCACTAGGAGCATAATAACAAGGATATGACCAAGACAACGGCATACAGGATCCACCAAAATAATATGGCGCAGCAGCACAATTACCTTGGTATTGGTGAGATTTTTGGCTACCTTGATGTCTTGGTGATGAATTTGCATCTCCAGTGCTATGTGATCGACTCCTTTGTTTCTGGGCAGCTCCCTTCTTCTTATACTTTTCAAAAAGCTCTTCAAAGGTCGGCCCCGCCTTCTTTTTTGAATTATCAGAGTCTCCAGGAGTAAACCGGTTATACCGGTTTGAGTAACCGGTTCCACCGGTTCTATCAGAACCAGCACATTTGCTCTTGGTTTGCCCCCCGAGTGTCGAATTCTTTTTTGCAACTTGAGGGTCTTTTTTCAGCCATACCTTCTTGCTCCTTTTCTGTTCTAGTCGTGCTTCACCAATGATTACATTTTTTCCTTTTGTTGTATCGGCTTGATTTGGCAGGATCAACACTTCAGGATTCTGTAATTCAATGGTATTGACAGAGAAATTCTTAGGAAAAGGATCAGAATCAACTTTCATTTCATGCAAAGTCAAATGGCCTTCATTAAGGGCCGATTGAATTCGCCTACGAAATACATTACAATCATTAGTTGCATGTGAAAAAGAATTATGAAATTTACAATATGCACGTCGCTTCAACTCATCAAGCGGTGGTAAAGTATATGCACATCTGATGTATCCGTTTTTATGCAACTCATCAAATACCCTATCACATTTGGACACATCAAAAGTAAATTTCACTTCTTCTTGCCGATTTTTGTGGATCGGCTTAAGTGAAGGGCAACTATATGATTGAGATTTATTTGGCCATGTAAATTCACCAGCACAAACTTCATTCTCATCGTCCAATGAATCATAGTTTAACATATGCATGTTAGGACGATCAGATTTTGACTTAGCATCTTTACTTCGGCTTTCTTGAGCCAAAGCTTTTTGTAGCACTTGATTAATGGTAAGAAACTGATAGCCTTCTAATTTATCTTTAATATGAGATTTCAAACCTTTAAAAGCTAATTCGGCAAGATCTTTTTCAGAAATAATCAAACTAAAACATCGGTTTTTTGTATCTCTAAATCTTCTAATATAATCAGCAACAGATTCATCATTCTTTTGCATAACCGATGTCAAGTGAGATAGCCTCAATTCGTTATCACCACTATAAAAGTGTTCATGGAATTTATGTTCTAATTGAGACCATGTATAAATAGAATTAGGAGATAATGCCGAAAACCATGAGAAAGCAACACCAGATAATGACAAAGGGAATAATCTAACCTTCAAATGATCAACACTACCATGAATACCCATTTGTGCATTAAACTGGCTAATATGCTCCCATGTAGTCCTATTGTCTTCCCCAGTAAATTTGATAAATTCTGGCACTTTAAAACCTTGAGGATAAGGCGTAGTATCAAAAACTGGAGGATAAGGTTTCTGATATACTAAAGTTTTATTCTTAACCTCTACGCCAAAAGTATCCTTAATCAAAATAGCCAAATCTTTTTTATATTCTTCCATCAGACTCTGAATATAAAGTTCATTTGAGCTTTGCTGATCATTGACATTTGGCACATGTTGTGACATTTGGTTCGGTGATGCATGTAATGGTTGTTGCAAATAATCCGAACTTTGGGAAGACATAGGATTTGTAGTATTTGTCATTGGAGTACATGTAGGTACATTACCAGAAACACCATTAACTCGGCCAGAATTAGCCTGAACAATTGGCATGCTAGTTATAAGCTCAGGTGTTGTCTGATATGTAATAACAGGATTAGAACCGGTAGGACCGGTTCCTACAACCGGTTGGACCGGATTTTGGCCGTACTGTGCGTTAGCGTTAAAACCGGTAGGACCGGTTACAGAAACCGGTTTCACCGGAATTGCCTGGCCAAATTGTCCCTGAGAATTTGTCCTGTTAAATGATTCAACGGCATCCCATATTGTGAATTTTTGGGTGATACTGCTGCCGATGAATTTTGAGGTACAATTGCATGCTGTGAAGTACCCACTACATCAGAATTAATAGCATTACTAATTACGGTCGAAGGTTGTTTTCCTACGGATTTATCAATCATGCCTTGAACAATCGTAAGAAGATTTTTTTTGACCAGAAAGTAATATGCCATTAATTTGATCAAGGGTAACAGGCGCGGATGCAGCACTTACAGTGGGTGTTACCTCATCTTTTTCTTCTTCTCCCTCTGAAAGAGCAACCACCTCCTTGTCCTTGGAGATAGCACATTTTCGATCTTTGGAGAAGTGCGAGAGGAACCATTGCGCCTTATCTTCAAGTTTCTTCTTGGCCCGTTCCATCTCCTCCTTTTCTTGCAGCAGGAGTTGCTCGAATAGATGACGATCCTCAGCCGATAGCTCATTAGCAGTCGGCCTTTGAATATTATCAGGATCAACTTCACCTGGCTTCGGTAAAGTCGACATGGTAATAGATCCTTTTTTCTTGTTCCCCAGCGGAGTCGCCAAAAAGTGTGTTGACGCTGAAACGCGCCGCGCCAAACACTCACACGCGCGAGATCGCGGCACCTAGATCTGTCTGCGCAGAACCGGTACCACCGGTTTAGGAAACCGGTCCAACCGGTTTTTCTAGGGTTTGCTGCGATCACCAATGCACGCTCACCCGGGAGCGACCCCGTCAGGATGTGCGCACCTTGGGTTGTTCTAGGATCGGTCAGGCCACCTAGAACGTCCTCAATCGCCGTGGAGACGAAGGAAGAACAACAATTAGGGTTTGGATGAGCTAGGGTTTGAGAAACATAAAGTAAAGGCAAAAAGTAAAGACAAATAAAAGATAAATTGTGTTTGATCGATTGGATGATCCTCAATCGGCCGCAACCCTTTATATTTATAGGGTGGGGAGGTCTTGCCCCGCAAGGAAAGTTCAATTACAACTCGGATCTATAAAAAGAGTCCAATCTTATTACAACTCAGGGAAAACCGGTTCCACCGGTTCCAAATCCGGTTCCACCGGTTTACATTGTCAGATGCGTCACAGTGAACCAAACCGGTTCCACCGGTTCCTAAATCCGGTTCCACTGGTTTCCCTGTAGAACCTGTTCCTTGCCAATTTTGGTCGTCAACAAATGGATCGATAAATCTCTGTTGAACTGTGTATTACAATATATACAACCCCAAGGGGTGTCAGATGAGAAGGCGTGACTCTACGGAGATGTCCCTACGGAGGAACCACCGGGAGTGGTTACTGATATTCTAATTATCTAATTATCCTAATTGATCACTAAACTAATTAATCTTAACACTTTCAACAATAGAAGTCACTCTGAAGCTACCAATATATGCAAGATGGAAATCAACCGAAGGGAAATCTAGCAAAAAATAGTCTTAATTATGTTCATAATATTGTGGAGCTAAGAAAAACTACAGGTGGCCGTTTAGACCGCAAAACAACTAATTTCAAAATCTGGACAGTATACTTTAACAGTTTGTCTTAACAGAAAGGAAGGGTAAAACCCTTATGCTGCTAAGATTCAACGTGTTAACAGAATATTCCGATATCGAGCAGTTTCAAATACGAACAGAAGAGGACATGATGGCCACGTACTAATTTTGTGAATAGCAGAATACCAAGGATTTGATTGTGGGGAAGAATTTTGGCCGCTGCTATGTCCACGTCTGGGCTAGACCTAATCATTTGTCGGGTTGGGTCGGGTCATCTTGGGTTTTGCGTCAAAAATTTTGGCCCCACAGTCAGGTTTTTTGGCACATGCCTGACCCATGACATGGTCGGTCCGATCGGGTTTAGGTTGGATCGGGTCAACCCGTTGATTTTATGTGTAATTTTCGGTTTGGGTCGGGTTTCGGGTCAAAAGTTTGGCCCGTGCTCGACCCGAGCGAACCATCGGATTGAGTTTTTTTGCCCATATAGTCGGGTCGCATCGGGTGACCCATGATCAGGTCTAATATGGGCCATACCCTAAACTTCGGCGGTGGAGGTGGCAGCCGTGGGGCTGCCGGAGGAGTTGCAGCTGCCGTACGTTGAAGATGTGCCGCCGCCGCTGTGCTTTACCGGACCACCACTGGGATACAGTTTTCCCCCGGCGGGACATCTCCCCCACCGAGATGAAGGGCTCCTTTGTTGTGCCTGATCATCACCGGCTCCGTCGTTGTTGCTGACTACCGGATGGAGATGGAAGGGCGGGGATCTGGCGCCCGATTTGAAAAGGTAGCGACGCATTTGGCGCATGATTTGTGTCAGAGTTATAGATATTTTTTGACATATTTTAATTTCAAATTTAAACATATAAATCATAATAACTATTATTGATCTTGTAAAAACATGACATTTACTCGTGTTCAAATTTAAATTCATATCAAATATGAATAAAATGAAGAACCATAAAAGATTCCGATTATACCTTGAGACGGGGCCATTGTCGGAGGCAGCAGCTGCGCCGTTATCAACTAGATTAGTCATACTAATTGGTTAACCTTGGTCGATGTAACCATATAGAGTTAGAGCTGTGACGAGTTGATGCAGTACAGTCCCTCGAACGACACCAGGAAGTAGTGAAAGTAGTCGTATAGGCCATCAAGAAGAAGATGAAGCTGGAAGCGAGAAGGGGCATGGAGACACTTCCCAAAAACATTATCGCCTGGCTATCCAGAGCAGGATCTCAGGCCAGCTGAGTTTGGAGATAAATAGGCCAAGTCCAAATATATCCAGCAATTTTGAACACTGGCGCGGGGAGCGGGAAGGCGGCGCATCGGAGCTACATGAGATCCGGCCATGAAACGATGATAGCCTTAGTGCGTGTTTCATCGTATTTCGTCAAACTAGGTAACCGAACCGAGAGAGTTTTGTGGGCATGAAACACTCTACTTCTCTATCCCACTAATGACATTTGCTTGCCATGTCAGCTATTTTACTAATCTGTCCAGCTATTTAATGCCATGAAACCATCCGTGACATCCTACCATAACTGGCCAATAATGTTGCTGTAAGGCGAGTCCCAGTGCATGGTTTTATTGTAGTGTTACCAAACTAAACTACGTATCCATGCGATTTTATGGGAATGAGACTCATCTCTATATGATGAAACTAATCACTTCTTTCTTTTTGTCAAGTCAGCAAAAGTACAGAAAAAACATTAATACGCATATAACTCTCTACAAAATTTCAATTGAGACTGATCTAACTAAAGAAACAAGTAGTAATTTAGACTTTGAGTAGTGTAGAGAGAAAAGCAACAGTTCAGAATTATTTGGGTTTCATTTATTCGCTTCGCATCGACCTAGGGGCTAGCACTCTCCTAGGTTGCTTCCAAACACACCTTTGCTTGAGTTGCATCAGTACTCATATGCCTTGCTTCCGCATATAAATACCCCTGCCTCCGTGCCTCACTTCTCACTCAAACTGAATAAATCGCAACGTTTTTGTATCCGTTAGTAACATCTGCGAGCAAGAATCAAGATGATGGTGACCGGAAGCATGAAACTCCTTGTCGTCGCCCTTCTCATCGTCTCTGCTGGCACCCTCTCAAAGGGGCAGGGATACCGGATACGCCGGCGCCGGCATCGGTACCGGCGCCGGCGCCAACGCTGACGTGGACACCGGCACCGACGCTAGCTTTAACATTCGCGGCGGCGCCAACGCTGGCATGAGCGCCGGCGCCGGCGCCGGCTTGGCGGCGGCCCTTAATTTGGCGCTCGCTCAGGCGGAAACGAGCAGTAGCTCGTAGCAGTGGAAACGAGCAACCACATCGGTTGGCCCCGTATGTTGCCATACAGCGGGGGCGGGTGGGGTGTCCACAATGTTGCAAAAAAGTGGTCTTTAAGCCATCTGAAGTAGTCCACAAATATTGTGAAGACAGTCTTTAGAGTGGTCCATAGCTAAAGTCACTCATAAGCTAAGGGCATGAGCAATGTTTATAGACCAAGTAGTCTTTATAGTACAGTGGTCTACTGGTCTTTAGTTGTTGTCAATGTCCACAATATTTAAGGACTACTTCACTGTAGATCTGGGACCTATCGACTTGGAAAGAGAAGGACTTGTGAGAAGAAACAATCAAAGAAATATTTTTTATTCCTTGTGGGCAAACCATAAGCTTATGGGTGACTTTAGCTATGGACCACTTTAAAGACTGCCTTTACAATGTTTATAGACTACTTCAGATGGCTTAAAGACCACTTTTTTGCAACATTGTGGACGCCGTGCTACCCACAACGAATAAAAGAATATTTCTTTCATTGTTTCTTCTCTCTCCAAGTCCTTCTCTCTATAAGTCGATGGGCTCCAGATCTACAGTGAAGTAGTCTTTAAACATTGTAGATATGGACAATAACTAAAACCCCATTGTGTCATAAAGACTACTTAGTACATAAACATTGCTCATGCCCAGCAGCAACAATAGATGACCTTGAACATTTTAAGGCCGTGTTCGGCAGTTGGGGACAATTTTTTGTCCCCAAATACTGCCGCATGCATGGAGCCCTAAACGAAATTTATTTACAAAACCTTTTCACAGATGAGTGCAACTTTGCGCGACGAATCTAATGAGCCTAATTAATCCATGATTTGCTACAGTAACCATCCTCTAATCGTGCGGTCAAAGGCCTCATTAGATTCGTCTCGCGAATTTGCCAGGGGGTTGTGGAGGTAGTTTTGTAAACTGACTTTATTTAATACCCCTAATTAGTGGTCAAAGTAGCATTTAATGGAGGGACAAAAAATTTGTCCCTCCAACCGAACACGGCCTAAGTTGGGGCATAGGAGGACTAAACATGATCTAATTATAAAACTAAATACACGGATGGACGGAAAATCGCGAGATGAATCTATTGAGCCTAATTAATCCGTCATTAGAGATTGTTTACTGTAGCACGATGTTGTCTAATCATGGCCAAATTAGGCTCATTAGATTCGTCTCGCAAAATTACCCGGGGGTTATGGAGTGGATTTTATCATTAATCCACGTTTAATACCCTTAATTAGTGTCCTAACATTTGATGTGACAAGTTTATAAACTTAGTTTGTAAACTAAACAGGGCCTTGGTCTCTCAATAAATGGGAAGAGTACAAACTGTACACATGTGTTTTGACGATTGGAGTGCGTACAATAGGATTCGTCTGTACATTTTCTGAATTCGTTAACTACGCTTGTGTGCTTATTTCAGCAGTAGGGTTGGCTGTACTTAAGTGATTCTTTAATTATTCTGCGTACATGGCCTTTTGAATCTGCTCCCAGATTCATGGCTGATTCAATGGGGATGAGCAGACTAACACGTGAGCGCCGTAATTAAGGACAAAAAAATGGTCTATACAAACCGCCCTTGTAATCGAAACGCACAGCTTTAATTTATTCTCCGCTTGTCCCTGCGGCAGCGAGATGCTAGCTTGGGAACCAGAGGGAGAACCTGATTCAAATCAAATGGAAAATACTCCTGTATAGTGTACATAACCTTGTTTGATGATCATCAGGGGGCACATGATTACATGAAACTCCTGTATCCGAATTTACACTGATACGAATCAGACTGGACCACCGGTACGCTTACTTGTTATTTTAACCAACGTATTTTGCTACATGACGCTAGTTATCAATACACCAGTGCATATGCAATTAACGCACCGGGGCATTTTGCGCCAGCATGTATAATCCGATACAAATGATGCTCTAGAGCTCCAATAGTGGCGGTTTAGTTTGCAGCAAGCATGTGTCAGTGTGTGCGCATCACTGACCTCATCAACCGATATTGAAATTGTTTTTCTGTCCACCTAATAAAGGTTTTACCCCAAAGAAAGCACGTATTGGTGGGACCTAAAACCTAAACCGATATGTCTCTCTATTTGAGGCCAACTGGAGACCCCTATTGTTACGTCCTAATTCAACAGAGAAACTAACATCGACACGTAAGAAAGTAAGAGGTGGCTGCTTTGTTACCTATAAATATTCCAAGCACACCTTTGCTTCCAAGCATCAACAGTCACAAAATTGGTTACTAAACCAGCAGCGAGCAAGTATGAATATCGTGATGAGCGGAAGCGTGAGGAAGCTCCTCATGGCCTCCCTCCTCCTCGTAGCAGTCTGCGCCAGCACCCTCTCGACGGTGCAAGCAGGCCCGTTTCTTGGCGGCCTTCCCTTTATCCGCACGCCAGCCCCCAGCAGCAGTGTCGGAGGCAACCTAGGCCTAGGTGTTTCTGCTGGCGCTGCCCAGGGCAGTGCTGGCACTGGTGTTGTCGCCACTGGCCAAGGTGGCAACGATAATCCTTGATTGGTATTGTGCATGAAGTCTCTTGCATGGGCTAGGTACCTCGAATAACATGCATGTATTCTTAATTAGTTATATGCCATCACCATCTATACAAATAAATACCACTGTCTCGGTTCCCATATATTTCTGACTTCCGATATATTTGCTCATATTCTCGGAGAATACATCCTTTGTCTCTTGATTGTATTGCATCGTCATACAATTTTAGATCAGAGAAAAGGGAAATTTAAACTATGGTCAGGTATTTTGGAGCTTGCCAACCACGACTCCCCCCCCCACCCACACACNGGTGGTGGGTGTGGAGCTGTGGCCTTGAGGCCTAGGCACACTGCCATCTGGGAGGGGGAGGTGGCCGGTTGAGGCCCGTTCGGTTAGGGGAATTCGGGCCCGGAATGATTTCTGATAACCAAATCTTATATAAGATTGAATAGTAATTCTGGGCCGAAATTGTTCCTAGGCCATTCTAGGTGAAAAACGAACGGCCCTGAGCAGGACAGAGAAGACAGGGCGCGACGCCAGACGGTTATCCAGCTAGGATTCCTCTCTTTTCTTCCTCCTCCACTCCTCTCCACCATAGGCTAAAGTTTCCAGGGGGCTTCATGGCCTGCATGAGGATAGGGGAGCTTCAGCCCCTACCTAGAACATCATATTTCGCATTGAATAATACTCTGCCCGATCCCACACCTTACCACTGTCTTTCTCCTCCCCTTTCTCTCGATCCCACACCTTACCACCGTCTTTCTCCTCCCCTTCCTCTCCAGTAAGTTGCATGCACTAGCAACCACGTTCAATCAAAAAATTATAAAGTAATAGAAAAAGATAAGCAATTCACTTGTACTTAAACGTTCCGGCCCCACTCACGAGCTCCACGATGCCTTAAACGTTAAAATAGGAGTCGAGGGGAGCAATTGACCAGTTGTGACGAGCCCGTGTTCAGTTAGCAAGAAACCTAGTCATAAGCTGTTGATGGCTGTGTGCTGAGCCCGAACCCGAATGGGAACAGGGGATCGTAGTGCGCGTCGCCGACGTTCATGGGCAGCTGCTCCACCGACCGGAACCACGTCCTCGCCAGCTTCCCGGTGAACCCGTAGTCGCCGAACAGCAGGTCGCTGACGCCCTGCCCCTCCGTCCCCGGCAGCCACGCCGCCACCAGCGCGTCCACGGCGCCCATGAACGGCTCCACCAGCAGCGGCCGCCCGGAGACGACGACCACGGCGCACCTGACGCTGCCGCACACGCTCCGGATCACGCTTGGCCCGGGCGCCGGGATGGTCAAGTTCAGGTTGTCGCCGAACGACTCGGCGTACGGCGGCTCACCGACGACCACGATGGCGTAGTCGAACCGGCCCTTGTTCTGCTGGACGAAGCCGGCGTCGGGGTTCTCCGAGTAGACCACCTCCGTGCCGTGGTCGACGGCGCGCTTGATGCCGTCGAGGATGGTGGTCCCTGCGATTCCCATCAAATGTCAAGCATGCCATGAACATTTGAGCTGATTTTGAAAAGAGCGTATGTATGAATGCCGGCCCGGCGTACCGGTGGTGAGGTTGTTCCCGCCGAGGCCCTGCCAGGTGATGGTCCAGCCGCCGCACTGGTAGCCGAGGTTGTCGGCGTGGCTGCCGGCGACCAGGATGCTGCCGGCCTTCTTGGGCAGCGGCAGGAGCGGCTTCTCGCCGTCCTTGCCGTTCTTGAGCAGGACGAGGGACCTGCGCACTGCCTCGCGCGCCAGTTGCCGGTGCTCCGGCTTGCCCAGCTCGCCGGCAAGACTGCGGTCGCCGTAGGGGTTCTCGAAGAGGCCCATGGTGAACTTGACGCGGAGGATCCGGCGGACGGCGTCGTCGATCCGGCTCATCGGTATGGTGCCGTTCCGCACCAGCGTCGTCAGGTCGTCGATGAACTCGGTGTAAGTGTACGGGATCATGACCTGATGCACGTGTATGCAGTTATGCATTAGCTAATCTCTCGTGAAGGACACATATGGATTAACCAGATTGTCTTGATTATCAATATCTAATTCTCTGTCTGGAATGATGACTGCACGCTGTGCAATTCTAGTTATTACCATGTCAATGCCGGCAAGGATTCCCAGCTTGATGGACGTAATGTAGTCGGCATGTTCAGGGCTCGTCATCTTATCGAATGCTCGCCAATCTGAGATTACAAAACCCTGAAAGATAGAAAGGAATTACTTCACTGAAGAATCAAAACCCAAAATTACTTCATTTTCTTGAGAAGAAATTTGAACAAACCCTGAACCGAAGCTTGGTCTTGAGGAAGTCGGTGACGAGGAAGTGGTTGGCGTGCATCTTGACCCCGTTCCAGCTGGAGAAGGAGACCATCACGGTGGAGACGCCCTGGATGACGGCGCTGTAGTAGGGCGGCATGTGGATGTTGAGCAGCTCGTGGAATGTGGCCACCGTGTTGTTCTCGTTGATGCCCTTGGTCGTGCCACCGTCGCCGACGTAGTGCTTGGAGCATGCCGCCACGTTGCGTGGGCCGGCGACAAAGGGGGCGCCCCGCCGGCCGTTGGCCGGGATCTCGCCCTGCAGCCCTGGGATGATGGACGTCATCTGCTGAACCACCCTGGGGTCCTCGCTGAAGCTCTCGTAGCACCGGCCCCACCTTGGGTCCCTGCAGACCTGTCCATAGAATAAGCTAAGGCCCTGTTTAGATTTTTAGAACTAAAAATTACCAACTAAATTGCTAATTACTATAGCTAGCTAACTGTTAGCAGAGTATAATTTGGATCCATCTGCTAATAGACGGTAGGATAGCTAATTTTGTATTATTAGCATCTATTAGCACCCTCTAACAAGTTAATTAACTAATCATTAACAGGATGGGGTATTAAAAATTAGAGATAATTTCACTGTAGGTCCATTAACTTTTACCGAATTCTCAACCAGGTCCGTTAACTGAAAAATTGGTCATGTGGGTCCATTAACTTTTACCGAGTTCTCAACCAGGTCCGTTAACTAAAAAAGTGGTCATTTAGGTCCCATATCTAATTAAGAGAGCAAGTGGAGGTCCAGACCCTGCCATGGAACCGTTTTTTGGCGACGTGGCACTGCCACCGTGGATGACCGGTCATTGAACGATTTGTTTTTTTTATGTTTTAGACCTCCATGTATTTGTCATGTGCGCCTTTATCCTCAAATTGATCCCCTTTTCCCTTTCTCTCTTCTCCAACAGAGCTCGCCGGAGATTCGTGGCCACCGCTCCAATCCATCGGCAGCAGGTACGAGCAGTGAAGCATCCCCTCGCCTATGTCCCTGATCTGCTCCGACGATGTTGCAAGGGAGTCCACCCGCATGGTATGGGGAGTTCTCACAACCGCCGCCGCCGCCGGCGGCTTTGGCGCTGCCACCCCCGCGACATCTGGGCAAGTATGGCCGGTTGAGTGGGTTCTCCCTTGTGACGTGTCCTAAATGCGGCGAGGAAGTCATAGAGCTGTTGCGGCAGCGGCGGCTGTGAGGACTCCCCGTACCATGCGGATGAACTCCCTTGCAACATCGTCGGAGCAGATCAAGGAGAGAGGCAAGGGGATGCTTCACTGCTCGTACCTGCTGCCGATGGATTGGATCGGGATGGATTGGAACGGTGGCCATGAATCTTCGGTGAGCTCTGTTGGAGAATAGAGAAAGGAAAATGGGATCAATTTGAGGATAAAGGCGCATAGGACAAATACATGAAGGTCTAAAACATAAAAAAACAATCGTTCAATGACCAGTCATCCATGGTAGCAGCGCCACTTCACCAAAAAGCGCTTCCGTGGCTGGGTATGGACCTCCACTTGCTCTCTTAATTAGATCTGGGACCTAAATGACCACTTTTTAGTTAACGGACCTGGTTGAGAACTCGGTAAAAGTTAATGGACCCACATGACCACTTTTTTAGTTAACGGACCTGGTTGAGAACTCGGTAAAAGTTAATGGACCTACAGTAAAATTATCTCTAAAAATTAACATGTCTATTTGGATCGCTAGCTGATAATTTTAGCTGCTAACTATTAGTAAGTGGATCCAAACAAAGCACAAAGTGAAGATCATCGTCTGTGGGTGTTCTTTTTAATCTTCCAATTAAAGATCATTATTCTGCTTGCATATGATGGTTCATATGTTGTACACATTGGCTAATGTGCATTTGCAAGATACGGTTTTTACAACTAAGATATGATCAGGAACGTACCGCAACGCATGGAGCGAACACGTAGGGGATTCCGGTTGCCCTGACCTCCAGTGCAACTGCTGCTCCAATCTTCTTTACTAGCTCTGGGTCTCTGCTCCAGGTAAATTCAACGTTTAGGGTTTGAATCGCCGTAATTTCATCCAAAACTATCCAGTGATCGGGCAAGACTTTCAGAATATTAGTGCTCAAATAAATTATGTGACGAATAATAGCGTGTTTTCCACACCCCAGTTATTGCGCTTAAGCACTGGAGCAGTCGCAGGTACTGTCGCCAATAATTATTCTTTCTAGTGTACTCAAGACGATATCATAATCCTACTTCATTAGCGGTAACGATATCGATGCAGCGGGGGAGACTCAAGGTCGACTCTCCTTGACGCAAGTTTTTTTTTCTTTTTTCTTTTGAGATTCCTTTACCAAGCATTGAGATGTGACCATGTGGGCCATAGGGAATCTCGGAGGGAGAGTTAAGGCTTATTCAGTTCGGAAAGTGGAAACTTGCCGAATCGTAAAAATGAGATGTCGGAAGGGGTATTCGGATACTAATAAAAAACTAATTACACAACTCGCCTAGAAATTAAATTTTAATCTATTAAGCCTAATTAATCCGTCATTAGAGATTGTTTACTGTAGCACAACGTTGTCTAATCATGACCTAATTAGGCTCAATAAATTCGCCTCGCGAATTTATCCGGAGATTATGGAATGGATTTTGTCATTAATCCACGTTTAATACCTCTAATTAGTGCCCTAACATTCAATGTGACGGGTAAATAGTGAAAACTTGCTGAAAACTTGCCGATCTAAACAAGGCCTAAACTTTCACGGTTTAATAAAGGACATAGAGTTATTTGTGACAAAAACATATGCCAGTTTAAACCTACGAGTAATATTTAAAAGGTTAGCAAATCGATTCCAAAATTTCCCAAAGATATGATATTAAAGTTTTATTGCAAATTTTCCTAAATTGGTATATATTTTAAATTGACCAAATTCATAGAAAAATACACAATATCTAGAATATCAAATTTATTTTGTTAAATATGAAATGTGTCTTAGCAGTGCATTCATTTGGTGTTGTAGCTAGATGTTAATATATTTTTCTATAAATTCGGTTGAAACTCCAATTTAACATAAAGTAAGTACCATATATATTTTGGAACTAAGAGAATAGCTGTAGGGCTGTAAAAACAAAAAAAAAGAATAGGCGGGGGAATAAATTGTTAAGAATTAATTCCATTAAGAAACTATTGGGTTCCTATCTTAATGCCTTAAAGGCTCCACTCATGATCCTCTCATGATAGTAGACTATTGGGTTTCTACTAGTAGTTCCATCTATAAAAGGAGACCACATGTAAATGTTCATTAAGATGAATGAGAATTGGGTTCGTTCTTACAACCATGTGTCCATTGCATCTTTATTCTTGCGTGTGTGCTTAAGAGAAGGGACGGGAACCGGATCGGGATCCGGGACAACGTATATTTCTAACATAAATCACCTGGTGCAGCCAAGGCCGACGTTGTGCGGGAAGACGGTGGCCTTGTAGACGTTGCCGTGGCCGTGGACGGCGTCGATGCCGTAGAGCATGGGGATCCCGAGGCGCGTGGACATCGCCCCCCGCTGCATCTCGTTCACCATGTCGACCCATGCCTCCGCCGGAGCCTGCGGCGCCGGCACGCTGCCTCCGCCGCTGAGCACGCTCCCTGCACACCACGCACGCACTTGGTCATTGCTCTCGATCGCCACTCGCTGCCGTTCAGGTTCTTCATGCGCACACAGAGACGACGTACCTACGAAGTAGCCGCGGACGACGTCGGCGGTGGCGTTCTCGCGCTCGATCTGCGACATCTGGCCGATCTTCTCGGCCAGCGTCATCCGGCCCAGCAGGTCGTCGATCCGCCGGTTGAGCGGCTGCCTCGGGTCCTTGTACCTGGCGCCGCCGTCGTACCGCTCCCCTCCTCCTCCTCCTCCTCCTCCCCCTCCGGCGGCCGCAGCCATTGCCGCCGGCGCGCCGCAGCAGCACAACAGCAGCACGAACACGGCGGCAGTGGTCGTCGACAAGGCCACCCTGCAGCTTCCACCAGCTGCTGGAACCCCCATAGCTCTGCTCAGCTCAGACACTCTGAGTGACTACCTCTTCACCTAATTAAGCTTGGCTAATGAGCAACCTAAGCTTGGTTTGGTGCGTACTTATGGACAGGTTCAGGGACCAGGAGCAAAGTTTAATAATTGTTCAAACAAGAGGTTAGTTTGGGTAATAATCTCGTATGATCACGTTGGTTTGCATCGGAGTTTGGAGATGCACAGTGTTCAGTAGTAGTCATGGAAAAATTATGATTCGAAGACAAGGTCCTGGATCCATGTGTTTCTTATAGGTACTCTGCTGAGAAGACGCCTAATAAGAAAGCACCAACTTGGTCTCGTTATGCGTCCGCTTCAACGAAATTTACGTGCTACAAGTAGCCCATCAGTTCAGTCCAGTTCATGAAATACTCCACAGTCGTAGCTAGAGTCCGGCCTAGCTGTTTGTTCTTGCTAGGGTAGAAAACTAGCCGTTTGCTGTGCCCTGTGCAGAGCAACAGGTTAACAGTCCAATACTCCTACCAGTTAAATTAATCAGCCAGCAACAAAGTAGTATAATTAGTCTGAGCCGCAGCTTAACTAATCAGTTGTCGGCTACATAACTGAGCTTCTCCAGTCTCCACCTCCCCGCAAGTTAATCTGGATGTTTACGAGCATGATTTTATAATCTAGCTATTATATATGTGATGCATTATATAATCTGGATGTTCCTGCAGGAATTAAGGGACATTAGAACCCAATGTAATGGGCCATGGTTGGTTGCTGGTGACTTCAACTTAATCTACAAAGATGAGGACAAAAATAACAATAACCTCAATAGAGCGATGATGGGCAGATTCAGGAGATGGATCAATGATATGGCAGTTGTGGAAATCCCCCTGCATGGCAGGAAGTTTACCTGGTCCAGCTCCTCCACAAGCACTTCCCCAACGTTAGTTAAGCTGGACAGGGCCTTCTGTTCAGTGGACTGGGATGCTCTATTCCCTGATGCTCTTTTACAGAGCTCAGCCGCTGATGATTCAGATCATTGCCCACTCATTCTGGGGCTCAGTGACAACTTGGATGGTAAGAGGAGATTTCATTTTGAGGCCTTTTGGACCAATCTGGATGGCTTCATGGAGGTTGTTGGGGAAGCTTGGACTTCTATCCAACCTACTGGCTGCCCCATGCAGACCCTCTCGCTGAAGCTGAAAAGGACTGCAAAAGAACTACAGCGATGGAGTCAAAAAAAGGTGGGTCACATATCCTCTCAGCTGGCCCTTGCAAAAGAGGTATCCCACCAGCTAGACATTGCCCAGGATACTAGACAACTGCTTGATTATGAACTGTGGCTTCGAAATTGTTTGAGAAAGCACTCTCTGGCTCTGTCTTCTCTCATGAGAACTGTGGCCAGGTTGAGATCCAGGATTGGGTGGATAAAAGAGGGTGATGCAAATACACAGCTCTTCCACATGCAGGCTAAGTACAGAAAAAAGAAAAACTTTATAGCCAAAATCAGAGATGAGGACAGAGTGCTTACAGGTCATGGGGAAAAAGCTGCAGCAATACATGAGTTCTATTTAACTCTAATAGGAGCTGAATGTGAGAGGCCTAGAACAATAAATTTGGATGAGCTAGTAGTCCCTGATTTGCAGCTTGAGGCTTTGGACCACCCCTTCTCTGAAGAAGAAATCTGGAACACCATTAAAAGCATGCCCTCAGACAAGGCGCCTGGGCCAGATGGGTATACAGGGAGGTTTTACAAGAGCTGTTGGCAGCTAATAAAGGGGGAGGTGATGGCAGCCATCCATGCAACTTGGAGCAGAAACTTTAGAAATCTCTGGATGCTTAACTCTGCCTACATCACCTTACTTCCAAAGAAAGAGGAGGCTGATCAGGTCAAGGACTTTAGGCCTATCAGCCTTGTGCATAGCTTTGCTAAACTGGTGACTAAGGCCTTGGCTAACAGGCTAGCAGGTCATCTTAATGTTCTGGTGTCTCCCAACCAAAGTGCCTTCATCAAGAATAGGTTCATCCAGGATAACTTCATGCTGGTACAGCAGACAGCTAGATTTTTGCACACTCAAAAACAACCCAGGATCCTACTTAAGCTTGACATAACAAAAGCTTTTGATTCTGTGTCCTGGGCCTTCTTGATTGAGGTATTGCAGAGACTTGGTTTTGGTGCTAGATGGAGGGATATTGTTATTGGACTTCTGAGATCCTCTTCCACACAGATCCTTCTTAATGGAACCCCTGGTGAGTTCATCCAGCACAAGAGAGGCTTGAGACAGGGAGACCCCTTATCCCCCATGCTATTTATCCTGGTTATGGACATACTCAACTGGATGATCTCCAAGGCAGCTGAGGAGGGACTGCTACAACCTCTATCTAACAGGCCCATTCAGCATAGGATCTCACTATATGCAGATGATGTGGCTCTTTTCATCAGGCCTACTACTGAAGATGTAGCCCTGACCTTGGAAATTCTTCATCTCTTTGGTGATGCCTCGGGCCTAAGGACAAACGTGCAAAAGAGCAGTGTTATGCCCATCCAGTGTTCTGAGGACAATCTGAATTTGGTCCAAAGTCTGCTGCCTTGTGAGCTCGTTGATTTTCCTTGCAAATATTTGGGACTCCCCCTTTCCATTAAGAAGCTAAGAAAGGAGCATGTGCAGCCTTTAATTGACAAAATTGCAGATCAATTGCCTGGATGGAAAGCTGATTTGATGACAAGGGCAGGGAGAGTAGTACTGGTCCAGTTTGTCCTCACCGCTATGCTCATCTATTTGGCAATGGCAGTTGACTTGCCACCATGGGCAATCAAGGCAATAGATAAGATCAGAAGGGCATTTTTGTGGAGGGGTCGCAAGGAAACTCATGGTGGACATTGCCTGCTTGCATGGCCCAAGGTTTGTCGATCTAAAGAACTGGGTGGGCTGGGAATCTCTGATCTCAAAACCTTGGGTATTGCACTCAGAGTTAGATGGCCCTGGCTGAAAAAAACTGAACCAAATAAACCTTGGGCTAGTCTTCCTATTCAGATCAGCAAGGAAGTTGGGAACCTCATGGATGTGGCAGTCATCTCTGAAGTTGGCAATGGTGACAACACTTTGTTCTGGAATGACAAGTGGATTAAGGGACAAAGCATCGGCGAAATGGCCCCAAGATTATATGCCTTGGTCCCTAAACGAAGAGCTAATAACGTACTGTCTCAGAGGCACTTGACAATGACAATTGGCTGGAAGATATCCAGGGAGACATGCCAGTGGATGCACTTTGGGAATTTCTGGAAATGGCTGATTTAATAACCGATGTGCGGCTGCAAGCAGATGTAAATGACAGGCATATTTGGCGATTCTCTCCTTCTGGAGAGTATTGTGAAAATCAGCCTATGACACCTTGTTCTTGGGAGCCACTGGTTTTGCTGCTTATGAACGCATCTGGAAATCTTGGTCCCCGCCCAAATGCAAATTTTTCATGTGGTTGGTGGCTCATAATAGGTGTTGGACAGCAGACAGGCTGGCTCGCCGAGGTTTGCCCCATCCCCAGCATTGCGTGTTATGTGACCAGGAGGGAGAAGACATCAACCATCTACTGGTGCATTGTGTATTCAGTAGACAATTCTGGTATCAGCTGCTGAACTCAGTAAGATTGCAACATCTGGCTCCCAGCCCGTCAGACTCAAGTTGGGAGGACTGGTGGGAGAGGTCGATAAGCCTGGTGAACTCGAAAATCAGAAAGGGCCTTAACTCCTGTATAATCCTTGGGGCATGGTCGATTTGGAAACACAGAAACGACATCATCTTTAATGGAGTTGCCCCCAGTGTACAAACAGCCATTAGGATGGCTGGTGAGGAAGCACAACTCTGGAGAATTGCAGGGGCTAGTGATCTCTCCCGGCTATCTGCTGGGGTGGAAACCTAAGTTTAGGTCGTGGGCTTGGTGGTCTGGTCTTACTACCCCCCTTTTTGTTAGTAAATCTCCAGTTTTGTTTTAGCCTGGGAATCCCTCTGGAAGCCCGGGCTGGGTGTGTGTGTGTGTCCAAGTGTGGGCTCTAGGAGCTTCTTGTATAAGTCTCCTATTCTTCTACTATTAATACAATGATGCGCAGCTCTCCTGCGTATTCGAGAAAAAAAAATCACCCAGGTAACTAAAGTTCTTTTTTCAGTTCTACCTAACATACACTAGGCTTCAACCTGGTAAAAACATGCTTTATTTGTAAACTATCACACCCACACATTGTAAAATATCGGATTCAACAGTTTAAACTGTCAAAATTCAGAGCACATGGGCACGTTATTAATTCAGAGCCAGTTAAGTAGATGCAAAATTAAGAGCACATGAGCCCGTCTTAATTTTGCATCTACTTAACTGGCTCTGAATTAATAACGTGCCCATGTGCTCTGAATTTTGACAGTTTAAACTGTTGAATCCGATATTTTACAATGTGTGGGTGTGATAGTTTACAAATAAAGCATGTTTTTACCAGGTTGAAGCCTAGTGTATGTTAGGTAGAACTGAAAAAAGAACTTTAGTTACCTGGGTGATTGCCTAGTGTATGCTAGTGTGAACCGATATTACAATTTGTTTTTAAGTTGATGCCTACTGTATGTCAGGTTGATTCCAAAAGGACATGTAGTTGATAATTGCCACTAGTGGTTGGCAACAGTGATGGAAAATCATTTAGTACTGAATCAGTCTAAAATCATACCGAATGGTGTGCGTACTGCCCTGGCTATTATTGCCATCATCTGTGATC
>CM014274.1:72849876-72872546 GCA_004135705.1 Alloteropsis semialata
AGAAAGGCGGATCACGTTCCGGTCCATTGGACAAAATGCGGCGTCATCCTGTAGGGACCGCACAGAGGTGGCAAACCTTACTCCAGCCTATAGGCGAACAACCGTTCCCCTGCAGGCTCGGGGGCTACACCCACCGGGTGCGCTCGCGCGCCCCGGTAGGAAAAAGGACAAACTTTACTCCAGCCTATAGGCGAACCAACCGTTCCCCTACAGGCTCGGGGGCTACACCCGGTGGGTGCGCTCGCGCGCACCTCCGAGTGACATCTGAACAGGCATCGAGAAAGAGCCTACACGGAGAACCACCTGTCCTCCGAGCAGGCTCGGGGGCTACTGTCGGATATCAATATCCGACCCTCTCACCGACGGGTGGGACCACGCAGTTTCGGGAAGGAGACGGGCATAAGAAAACCCGTAAACAAGAAGAATATCAGATCAGGGGAGGATCGATTTTCCCCTGACTCGACTGACCGCCGACTCCCGTCCGTCCGGCCGACCCTCGTCCGCCTCGGCCGACCCCCGTCCGCCTCGGCCGACCCCCGTCCGCCTCGGCCGACCCCCGTCCGCCTCGGCCGACCCACTTCTGTCCTGAACAACCCTACGCTATCTCACCCGACCTCTCTTCGCCTCGCCCGAATCGGTGTGGGCCCGGGCCGGAGTGGAGTGTCAGGAAGACCCGGCATAAGGACGTGTCGCCACACGACTATGCCGCTCCCCATCAGCATTAATTGGCCTTACCGAGCACTGTCCGCCTTACCGAGCACTGTCCGGTATGGCTAAGGGATGTGACTCCCACTGTTTTGCCCGTACGCAGGCGCCGCGCGAGGAGAAGCACGACCCCAACAGCGTCCACAGCGTCCCGAACAGCATCCACAGTATCCCGCAGGCGGCGAGGCTTCTCCAGCAAGTTTCCTATTATTTGTTATTTGTTGAACACGTCTTGTACAGCGTCACCTCCTCTGAGTATAAATAGAAAAATCAAGCCTCAGGAGAGGGAACGACACACACACACGAAAACACAATCTCCGAAACACACACGCTCTCTTACAGACACACCCACAGAGACTTGGGAGCCACTCCCTCTCTCGACAGCTTGTAACCCCTACTACGAGCAACGCGAGTAACACGAGCAGATCGACACTGGACATAGGGCGTTAGTGCCTGAACCAGTATAACCCCTTGTGTCCTCTCGCGAACCATCCGGAGCCCAAACGCGCAATCCACTAAATTTACTTGTTGGTTATTTCTTACACCGACACCATGCAAAGGGGAAAACTTTGAACATCGATGGAAATTAAAACATATGGAGTAACTGATAACCACAGTCAAATAGAGTTTATATCTATATGAGTATTATGTTAAAAAAAACAAGAACCGAGTAAAGATAAACAATTTTTATTAGTTGTGGGTTATAGATTTATCCTTGAACTTATTAGGCCATTCTCAATGCATCACCTACTTCTAATCTTTTCTTACCGTTACTTTTGGAGTTGCCTACGGATTTAGTAGTCTTTGACAATTTTAGATGGAAAATGATTTTTTTTATACTAGTCTATCAACACATGCTACTACACGAGCTAGAATTAGAAGATATGTGCAAGTGTGCGGTTTCCAAAAATGTCATATCATCTAAGAGTATTTGAGTAGATGAATGAAATGATGTCTTTTGATGCAAAGTTTCACTTCACGGTTTTATAGGCTAACATATCACTTAAGTGCATCCAAGTGACCAAAGAGAATTGATGAAATATGTCAAGACGAAACAAATTGCTCTTAATGGATGTTTCGTTCTAGTTTCAAAATTGCTCTCTCTCTCTCTCCCTCTCTCTCTCTCCCTCCCCCCTCATAAATCCCATGCTATGTCATCGTTTTTGTCTACGTGGCATGTTATTACAATGGTTACCTATCAATTAAGATATAGCTATTTAGGAATAACTGATTTAAAGTCTACCATAGCTATGATGCCAAATCAAAGTAAAATGGATCCATACTAATTCATAGCATATATTTACATAGTTTCAAGATTCTTGAAAACAATCCTCATGGTACACAACTCACTTCACAATTTAAATATAGTTTTGCAGAATAAATTTTTATTTAAAATCCAAATTTACTACCATGCCAGATCAAAGTAAAACGAGTCTCTTTTGATTTATAACATTTGTTCACAAAGATTCAAAAATTTGAAAACCATGGTGAGTGTAAACATTTGACATGATATTTGTTTTGTAAAATTTTTTGTTTAAAATATAAATAACCACGATATCAGATCACAGCAAAATGGGCCATTACTGATTTATATCATTTATTTAGAAAGTTTCAATATTTTTTAACAAAATTATTGTTAGTGTTTAATAGCTCGCATAATGATTCAGATATAGATTTTTTAGGAATAAAATGTATCAATAGTGATTTATAGCATCTATTTATAAAATTTATGATTTTTTAAAAACCATCTTGAGTGTAAATTGATCACCCAATTATTTAAATATATTTTTATCATAATAATTTTTATTTAAAATATAAATTTACTATCATGCCGCATCAAAACAAAATGGATCAGTTTTGACTTATAGTATTTGTTTACATGTATTTGGAATTTTTAAGATCATGATGAGTATAAATATTTAATATGAAAATTAAAATAGTTTTCTTTAAAAAACTATTTAAACTCTAAAATAGTCATGGCAACGGATCAAAACAAAATGGGGTCATTATTTATTTATAGCATCTACTAAAAAATTTCAAGATGTTTAGAATTTTGTGTGTATTTTATTTTGTTTTGATCGAATTGTTTGAAGGAAGCGTGATACGAATCGAGGTGGAGAAGCAGGGGCGCTAGAGAGGTGCATGGTGGTGGGTGGATAGGAAGAGGACCAATAAAGGAAATTGTAACACAAAGTCTATGTTTGTATCATTTTAGGAGTATCTACGACTAAAAAGAATGAAAGGGAGATTTTTTTTGTGAATTTTTTTCATCCTCCCATTCGTCCACCCCTCTCCCATCCCGTGCCCCCTTCGTGGTTCAGCCACCCTACCCTTTTCACCCCAGGTTTGAAGCGCATTGCCTCCAAACAATTCATCAAAATAAAATTAATACATACAAAATTCTATAAAATCTTGACTTTTTTAGTAGATGTTATAAATCAATAATAACATATTTTTCTTTGATTTCGTATGTAACTATTTTAAATGTTAAGTAAAAAGTTTAACCAAAAACTATATTAAATTATCACGTCAAATGTTTTCACTCGCCATGATGTTCAAAAAAAAATCTTTGCTAACTAATGCCGTAAAACAGAAGTTACCATTTTGTTTTGATCTGGTATGATATTAAATTTAAATTTTAAGTAAAAAGATATTCTAAAAACTATATTTAAATGGTCAAATGAGCTCTTTACACTCACAATGTCTTAAAAATAATGAAAGAGGGAGATTCATTCCCTTTCATCTGCCCCCTTCCACCCCGCACCCCCTTTGTGCTTCGTCCGTCGCCACTTTTCTCACCTCAAGTTTGAATCACAATGCCTTCAAACAATCCAGTCAAAACAAAATAAAATACATACAAAATTTATAAATTTTTAAAAATAGTATATGTTAAAAATCAATAATAATACATTTTTCTTTGGTTTAGTTTCATGAATATTTTAAATTTCAAACAAAAGTTTTACCACAACTCTATATTGAAATTGTCAAATCAAATGTTTACACTCGACATGATTTTTTTAAAAAAAAATCAATCTTTGTTAACAAATGCTATAAATCAAAATTGACCTATTTTGCTTTGATCTGACATGATAGTAAATTTAGATTTTAAATAAAAAGTTATTCTAGAAAATATATCTAAAAAGGTGAGCTGTTTGCACTCAAGATGGTTTTCGAAATCATAAAACATTGTAAATAGATGCTATAAATTAATGGTGATCCATTTTACTTTGTAGATTTTAAATAAAAAATACTCACAGAAAAAGCTATTTCTGAATTATCATGTGCGCTACTAAACACAAACAATGGTTTTCAAAAATCTTAAAAAGTTTGTAAATAGATGCTATAAATCAAAAGTGACATGTGTTGTTTTAATCTGGCTTGTAAATTTAGATTTAAATATTTTTTCTAAAAAACTATGTCTAAATTGATAGTGAATTGTTTACATTTGAGGTGGTTTTAAAAATCTTAGAACTTTGTAAATAGTTGTGATAAAATCAATTACTGTCCATTTTACTTTCATGTGGCATCATAGCTATTGTAAAAATTGTTTTCTGAAATAGCTATTTTAAATAAAATACTGTATATTGAATCGGTTGCTTGCCAGTAAGATTAGGATGCTATGTATACTAATTGATTGCCAATAAGTTATTTATCTATGATTTATATCACATGTAGCAACGAACGGGCACGAAACTATAGAGAAAAAGAAGAAGTTATTTAAATACGGAGAAATAAAATATGTATAACAAATAAGGAAAGCTAAATGGGCCCAACGGGCTGACCGACTCGCTGTTTCCTGCCCAACGGCTGACCGACTCGCTGTTTCCTGCCCAACGGGCTGAGCGAGAGATGTGTAGGATGTCCTCCCTCGTGCACAACGCCACAACCCTAGGCGGGTGGGCCCTGGCCAAAGCCCGCCCTTGTCCCGCGGCGGGAGTCCCCCGCCCCCAGTATTTTGGCGCCAAAGGATCCAAGGCTTTGCCGCCAAAAACCCGCCGCCGCCTCTTCTTCTTTCTTCGCCTGGCCTCTCCCTCCTCTTCTTCTCTCTTCCCCTGGCCCCTCTTCCTCCATCTCGCGACCCCGCTCAGGCGCGGACACCCGAGGCGAGCACGCGCGCGCGCGCGAGGCAGCCACCATGCCGGGCCACCAAATCCCTGCCGCCACGCGCCTCGGCGGCGCCACATCCCGCCGCCACGCGGAGCTCCTCCTCCACAGCGGCGTCGGCGGCGCCTCCGTCAAGGACCTCCGCCTCCGTCGCGTCATCCCGCCGTCCGAAGGCTCCCTCGACTCCTCCCCCGAGTGCGCCGCGCCCTTGAAGCCCGGATCTGTCGTGAGCACGCCACCGGAGGCCGCGTCGGCCGCCGCGGCGGCCGAAGACCACGACCGGAAGCCGGTAAGTCAGCGCTTGTTTCTTCATCTGGCCGAGGCCCGTGCCTACTTGCATTGCCTCTCTGTGATTTCGGCATCTGATATCTGTCTCGCGGTTCCCCTCTTGGGTCAGGCGCTCCCGCGGTCCAAGCTCGTGCGCGACCCCGGCTCGTTCGGCTACCGGCGGCTGCTGCCTTTCCTCAACGAGATGGCCAAGAACGGTAACGCCCTTTCCGACTCCGGTTCCCTGCGGATTTATCTTCTTCGTATGGTCCAGTTCCCGTTACTCGTTCTTATGCCGTCTCCTTGCTCTTACGTATGTGTCTGCGTGGTTCAGCTAGTTCAATCGGCAAGGAAGTGCCCTCAGACAACGAGGCTGCGCACTCAAAGAACGAGCTCAGCAGATCTGACTCACAATTGGTCGATGAGCCTTTGGGTGAGAGTCACCGCGAATCTGATGCCATGGATTCCGTGGAGCCAGTGATGGTGAAGGTTGGAGGAGACCCCGAGGTGAAGGATGACTGCAACAACGTCACGGAAGAGGCCAGTACTGTCCCTCGTGACCTTCCAAGCAGTAAGCCGGTGAGTTTGATGTTACTGCATCTCGTATTAGCAGTCCACCATGTCAGAACTTCAGATGGATCCAGTTTGCTGTATGAAATTAATGGAGTGTGTGATTGTTTGTTTCAGTGGCTTGCCCGGTGCACAAGGTCGAGGCTTGTTCATCATCCGAGTTCGTTCAGCTACAAAAGGATGCTGCCATTTCTCATGGAAAATGGTACGGTGATTGCTGAGTTCACTTTACCATGATTAGGTGGTGCCTTTTTTAGAGTTTGATTTTCTCATGATGTGCTATTTTGGCTTGCTGTATCAGAAATCTCTTCTGAGGAAAGCGGAAGGGTCAAAATTCGAAGAGTTGCAGAGGAAAGGCTACTAGCATCATATGAGAATGACATCTCGGCCAGTGGACAGCAGCATCATTCTGTTTCTGATGACTCTTCTCAGCAATGCAACAGAGCTCAAGTTGAAAGAATGGAGGAAGAAGAGGCACCAAAAGCTGATGAAAACTGTATTCTTGATGACAGACAGTTCCAGCCTGCTGTTACAAAAGCGTCTCCTCCAGAATGTATTGCAGCTGAAGTGCAAATTGTCATGCAGCAAGAAGTTTTGACTTCAAGTCAAGACCCAATAACTTCTTCTGAGGGTAATTTAACATCAGATGGGGATGATGTACAGGCCAATGGTCAGCATGAGCTTGTTATACCAGAAGATTCTCCAGAGGAGTGCAAAAGAGATGAAGTCAAAAGAAGCGTACAAGATGAAGCAGTAAAATCAGATGGGAGCCATGTTCTGGATAGCATAGAATTTCAGCCTGCTGTATCAGAAGTCTCTACTCTGGAGAACAGCATGGCTGAAGTGCAAAAGGCCGCACAAGAAGAACCATTACCTTCCAATGGAGATGAGGAAAATTCAAACAAGGGTGACCATCTTGCCCAAGAGCAGCCTCAGCTCTGTGTCACTAAGGAGTCCTTGACTGCTCAACGGCAAGATAATGCTAAATTCTCTGGAGTAACGCAGTGCCAGAACAAACACTCAGGATGTCATGATGTTGGTTTTGTTAGCCCTACCAAGACTGTGATGCCATTGTTGCATCGGCATGGTGCACAAGATCCTGAGGGTTCTGTGGCTTCTCTTGGTGATCAGCTTCTTCACGATGACATACAAATGGTCTGCAGGCCTTCTGATCCTTGTGCTGTTGACAGAACCTTATCAGTAGAAGAAATGTCTGGATGTATTCTGCTCACTGAATCGGGATGCAAGGCAGGCATATCGCGGCCAAGAGATGCCCATTCTATGGAAAAAAGAGCTCTTTCTCCTAAGAAATTTTCTCCTAAGAAGCTTTCTCCAAAGAAAGGAATACTTAAGAGGCATACAAGGGGGTGCAAGGGTATCTGCATGTGTTTGGACTGCTGTACGTTTCGTCTACGTGCTGACCGAGCTTTTGAGTTCTCTAGGAAGCAGATGCAAGAAGCAGATGATATAATAAGTAACTTACTGAAGGAGGTGGCAAATCTTAAGAGTCTGGTGGAGAAGCCTGCTGGCCAAGTAAGCATAATTACTTGCATTTCATCTTTTGTTTCTTTTTCTTATCATGAGGTTCTGTACTTAGAAATGCTATTCATGTTTTACTAGTATGACCATTTAGATTGACTTGTGGTATCATCTTATCTGGATATTCAAAGTCAGGATAAGCATCTCCTAGAATATGTTATGCTAGAATTTTTTTTAGAAAATGTTATTCTAGAACCTGGTAGCCTTTTGGAATAATTTTCAAGATAACTCCACAAAACTAGGTAATTTGCCTACTGGATGTATGGAGTTCTTCCTATCATGGACTATCGTTTGCCTATGGAAATTAAGCAGTAGAAAGCTTAGCTGTAGAAATGCTTCTCAATTTATGTATTCTGCAATCCTATAAATACATGTAATCCACTTGAAATTTCACAGCCAGAACTGTTCCAGTAATGTCGATAATTCATTGTGATCATATCTTGTCAGTGACTGGAACTGAGCTTGGTTGATCAAGTGTAGACATTGGAGAAGTATTTGTCAATTTACTGTAGCTGTTGTAGCAATACTAAATTCATCGCTACGTGCTCATGTATTGTAAAACCTATGACCTAATTGCCGTCGGCATCATATATATTTCTGGTTAGTGTTAGCCATGTAAAAGGTCTGAGTAATCCTAGGGAAAAGAATTTTAATTGTTTGTAACTTGTGAGCATGAACTATTTCCGTGCAATAAATGATTCTAGCTTGGGGTATAACGTTGACCCTCAGCCTGAGCTTTCCATTTACTTTACAATTCTTGATTCGCTCTTGTTTGTGTTTGAAAACCCTTTTTGAAGATCTCTGCTCACATACATACCAGTTTTATATTCGTCACAAATTTAAATTTTACAATATCCATAAATTCTTATCTTTGTTTGAAATTGTAGCAGGAGTCGACACAAGCAGCTTGCAGACGGGCCTCTCGGGTGGAAGAAGTGGCCAGAGAACGATGCCGGCAGATGTTCATGGATCTAAATTCCCACTGCAGAATCCCTGTGAGTAATTGCTGTACCCTGAAACTGCTGAATCTCCTAGTTGTGCTTGACCTGGCAGGGCAGGCACAGTAAAGCTGATGCATGGTTTCTAACTCTTGTTTGAACCCAGGGCCCGAGGGTAAGATTCGCACAATATGTTGATGAAAAGAAGGTGTCATCATCTCCTCGCAGCACCAGCAGCAGCCGGAGGTGACCAAACTTGGCTGCAGCCTGATGACCTACTACTGAAGTACTGATCATCTAGCTGTTGTTCAGCACATTCTGCGTGCCGCCACTTGTGAATCAGTAACTTACCTTCTGCTTGAAATCTGACTGCGATGCACAGCAGTAGGGGTAAAGGGGGGTTCATTGATTGTCCTAGGCATTAGGAAGAGTGGAAGGAAATTTCAGAGCTTCTGCAAACTGGAACAATCTGTTTACAATGCAGTGGGGGATTTTGGGCCGAGCAATGGCGGTGGCGTAGCAAGGTGGGAGCGGCTCGTGTCAGTTTGTGATGCTTGATCCTTGTACTGTGTACTATCTAGTAATTTATACATAGATTCATCTTTTGATCTGTTCAGTTGGCAGGCATGAGTGACTGAGTGTTGGTTGGTTGGTTTCAGGCTTTCAGGCCTGGAAACAAAACATGGGGTGTGAGCTTAATTTGTGTAACCAGCAGCATGATGTGTGACTGGAATGGAACTGAAGTCAGCAATCTGATTGGAATGGGAACGACTTCTATAATTATACAGACACATTCAGTGGCTAGTACACAGTTGGCTCAGTCTGATTGGAGTACAAACCTGTGCGTATATAAGCGCTTGCTATCTGTACGCAGGTCACGTTCGGTATACACATACAAACACTGGCCAATTCACATAGACGGTGAAGCACAGAGTTACTGACTAGGCAGCAGGTACCAGTAGTAGTCCAGTACCATGTAGTACCCCTGGGCGAGGGGAAGCTACGAGTCGGTGGTGATGTGGACGCCGATGGCGATGAGGAAGACGGCGGCGAGCGCGAAGAAGATGATGGCGTGGACGAAGATGGAGGCGCCGCTGGTCTGGAAGTTGCCGAACTCGACGAAGCGGCCGCCCTTGGCCGGCAGCTGCAGCAGCAGCCCCGGCGAGAGCAGCTACGAACAGCACCACCGCCACCACCACCGGCCCCCAGTCAGACATCTCCACAACTCGGGCTCTGTTCCTCTTCTTGCCTCTCCCCCCTGCTGGGCTCTGTTCCTCTTCTTCTCAGCAGATGCAGAGGAGGAGAACTGGAGAAGAGTATAAATGCAAGCAGAGGAGCCCCGACCGGCCGACGGCGACCCACTGCTCTGCCTGCTCCCAACGAAACCCAAACCCAAACCGGTGTCGCTTTGCTCTGCTCTGCTCTGCTCGGCAATGAAGTGTCCGGGCACTTTCAAGTCGCGGCGGCACCAATCATGCGCCACGCTTTCTGCGCGAGAGGGAGGGGTTGGGACGTTGCCGTCGCGTCTCGCCTCATGTCATGTCCTCGTCTCATCTGCCCGCTCTCCACCCTCCCGCCCGTCGTGTACCCATCCACTCCGCGACCTGCCCGCACTCGCCGTCACTCACCGGACGCCTTTGTGCCGTGGGTGGGTTGCCTTTGTGGTGGCTTTGTGA
This sequence comes from Alloteropsis semialata, assembly GCA_004135705.1. Classification (NCBI taxonomy): domain Eukaryota; kingdom Viridiplantae; phylum Streptophyta; class Magnoliopsida; order Poales; family Poaceae; genus Alloteropsis; species Alloteropsis semialata. Next base: position 72,859,676 of record CM014274.1, read on the forward strand.
GTTTGTGTTCGTGTCGTAGTCGTAGCATCATCCATCGCTTGCACGTTGGTGGTGGGCACAGCTCGTTTACTCATTTTTGTACAAATGTTTGGTACCAAGAGTTCATGTATAGAATTGCCAATGGCCAGCGGCAATATATAGCTGGAACTCGGCGCTAAAAAATGTTGCTCGCGGCAAACACACACAGAAAGAAAAAACACATGGGATGGGATGAAGCGAACGTGGACTCGGTCAACCGGTACCCTAGCTATATTGATCTAGTCGGCGTAGAGGTGGACCCCGACGGCGATCATGAAGATGGCGCAGAAGCCGAAGAAGAGGAGGGTGTGGACGAAGATGGCCATGCCGCTGGTGCGCATGCTGTGGAACTCCGGCATCCGGCCGCCGCTGCCGGGGATCTGGCACAGCAGCCCCGGCGTGAGCAGCACGAAGAAGAGCACCGCGATCAGCACCGGACCCCAGTCCGCCATCTTCTCCCTTCTTCTCTGCTCTGCTGCGGCGATCTCGGTAAACCACTGCTGCGATTAATGGTCGCCGAGGTCACTGGTGTGTGTTTATATATATATATATATATAGTAAATACTGATGCCTAATGCCGCCACGGCGTACGGCCGCCTGGCCGGCCGGCCGTCCGCCGCGGCTACTATGTCAAAGCAAGCCCCGGCTACATGCCAACCAGTAATGCGCCCGTAGACGGCAATTTGGAAGCTCCTTCTTGTCATTAGCGAGGGGACGTACTGCGTGTTCAGCGAGCCTCTTCCCTGCGACGGCTAAGTGAAGTTCATGCAGATGCAGATGCAGCACGTATCGGCAGACGCATCACAGCGTTGGTGACGACGGCGCAGTTTTCGACGGCTTGTTTTCAGCTCCTCTCCCAGGTGGTGGAGGTGTAGCGTTGTTTGCGTGCGTTGTTTGCGTGCGTTGTTTGTGTGGTGGTGTTCGCTTCGGCGCGTGATGTACTATTGCTGCTTCTTCTTAAATGACATAGCAGTGCTCCTGCTTTAATTTTAAAAAAAACAACAAGTTGCTGCTAGTGGAGTGCACTGTCCATGGCGTCATGCTACACTATGGATTTCTGTTTCTGATCAGATGAAAGCGACGCACATCAGGATGTGGCTGTGCCTCTGCTCTGCTGAGAAGCCGATCGATTGCTCATTGTTCCTCGCCGTTGACGGCGCCTTAAATAGAAGTGCCTCACCACATTGCCTCATAATCTTGTTAGACAGTGCTCCCTTCGTTAAAAAATTATAATTTATTTGACTTTTTTGACCTCAAGTTTGACCGTTCATTTTATTTTAAAAAAATTGTGCGGATATAGTCAATTTTAAGTTATTTTGAAGAACTTTTATTTAAAAAACCATAATAAAAGATGTGATATTTTTGCACACTTTTTTGAATAAGACGAGCTGTCAACTTGGATAAAAAAATTAAACAAATTATAATTTAGAACGGAGTAGTAGTACCGTTATTTTTGGAGCAGATGTACGCGTGTCAGCACCAGGTACATTTGACAGAAGCCTCCAACTGGCTTCGACAAAGATGAAGGAGGTTATCCCTTTCTGACTCAGCTGCGCAGTAGTATATTGCCTAAGCCATGCAACAACCACATGAACAGTACTACTAGGATTCGAATTTTTTATTTGATTTCTTATGGCTTCTCAACTTTTTTTATAAGAAAAATTACTATACGTTGATGCCATTTTTCCATGTCAATGTTCCAAAATTAAATCGTCTCTGTAACACCCAATGTCTTGCAGGGCTGCTAAGCCTACGTGGAGGCATTTGCGAATTCGGCAGCGCCCAGGGTTGTCGCATCTTGTCGGATTGACTGCATGCAACGGACCGTGGTGTTGCTTGGCAACTGTCAGCGTGGCATGGGATTGCGTCAGAGGACGGCACTTGCGGCTACGGTATCGTGGGACAACTAGACTTGCAGCGGACTGCGGCAGGTGGCTCAGCTCGGCTGGGCTACCCGGTGCAGTATACATCGTCGAAAAGACGGCACAAGCGACTTCCTTGGCTTGCTAGCACGACGACGAAGGCTACATGCACGGGTGAAACAACAAGGCGAAGCCGACCTGGGGCGACGACTTGGCTGATTGATGGAGATCTTGGGGAGCGGAGCAACATCGCCCAATGCTCTGGCGGCGACATTAGAAACGGATCTGTGACATGGAGTTCCTTGAGGCGACGCGATGTGGAGTACAACGATGGATGTGGCGAGGCCCCCCGTGCGTTGTGTTTGTTGCGGTGGCGATAGTGAGTCAGCCTACGAGAGGTCCGGATTCGGTGGTTTCACTCTGCCAGGTGGTGTGTGGTGTTGCAGCGGCGTTTCGGCGGAGGGTCCCACATGACGGTGGCCTTTTCGGTGCGATGCGGTCTGCTCTCTTGGTTCCCTGTTGACGTAGGGTCACGCCTGGAGGTTTAGGCGACTACATCAGCGTGAGAAGTTTGGTGGGTGACACGTCCAACCGGGCGGAGTGTTGCTTAGGTCCGTGTCGATGTCCCAATCCGACCGGCAGAGTTGTATAGTGGAGATGAGTTGTGCGGCTTGCGTCGATGCCCCAATCCGACAGGCCCGAGTTGTTTGAGTTGAGTTCGTTGTGCGTTGATGTCCCAATCCAACCCGTCGGTGCTGTTTTTCGTGTGTTTTTTATTTTGTTGTCTGGTTATGGCCTCCCATGGACATAATTTCGTATTCTTTTCTGCTATATCAATAGAAACGCACTCATCAAGTGTTGTTCGTTAAAAAAATTTCCTTAAGGTCTCACTCCCATGCGGAGTGAACCCATATGTGTAAATTGCACCTCTTATATTACACTGACATTCATACATATGTAAAGCTTTTTTTTAAAAAAAAACACGCAGGTAAACTTTTAACAAGTACTCAACCCACTAGACCAATACACGACTTGGGCAACATGCATGGGCCAACGGGACCACGATTAATAGGATACTGACGGTGACGGTTTAGGCTGTTACATACGCTCGCCATGTTAGCTTCACTTGTGGGCTTGTGTGGCTTTGGCAACCGCGGCCTACTATGACTTATGTCACATAAATTATGTGTGGGGTCTAAGGACACTCAAGGCTAAGACCTAAAATAGGGTGTGATCTGTGATGTGAGAATTCTTGAACAACAGCCCGACGCAACAGATTCGAAAAAATAATGTATGGAGTCAAATTGACAATAAATTGTATGAACAACACCCTAATTGCAAAGTGGAAAAAAATGAAGCTATAAATGTGGAAGAAATAATGTATGGAGTTGATAACTGAAGTCTATCACAATCCATTAGAACATTTGTAAAATGAAATTGGGAGGAAAATGTTGCAGGGACCAGCAAGGCGTTAGGTCTAGCAGAAGCACGGAAAAAACTTAATTAATGGGCACCCACAGCATATTTCTAGAAAAAGGATTATTCCCTGCTTTTACAGAAAAGCAAATATATGGGCCCTATCCTTTTTCCAAAAGGAAAAACAGAAGTATGGGCTTACCCCTCACCAGCGAGCTTACACCGAAAGACACTCACAGCATGTACTCCATCTCCGATCCCGAGTGGCAAAATAACGTGCTAGGACATGCACGCGATGCACAAGCACAAGCCGCGCCATCTGTGCCTCCTCCAAGGAAATGCAAGCAGATCATTAGAGAGGCAGTAATTAGCTAGGTTCTCTCTCTGCAGCCTTCATGTATGTACACGGTCACTTGCTGGGGTCACTATCAGTACCAGGGTTAGCAGCTGGTGGTTTGGCCGTTGGTGGTAATAAGCGAGCAGATCGAAGCCACGGCATCCACATGCTTCGTATCCCACCGCGCATCTCATACACGGAACGGATGTTTTGAACTTTTGATTCGTTCGGAGCCTGTGACGGCATGGCGCGGCCATGGCGAACGTTACGCGCGCGCCCACTACTCCGCGCCGTACGAGCTGAGCGAGCGAGCAAGAGCATGATGTTCACGAGCTAACCTGCAGCTAGCTTGATCGCTGCGTATCGATCGCTTTTGGTGTTTTGCTACACCCATCCATCCGACCGCTGCGACCCGGCACCAAACGCTCTACTGGCTACGTACAGTACGCGCGTTTACCCGGTAGCTTGAGTGTCGCCTCAGTCCTTTAAGATCGTGCCTATCCCCCGCAGCCAGTGTCTCAAAAGTTCCAGAGAAAACACTGTGAGCCTGCTGTGAGCATTAATAAGCTTCTTCTTTTTTTGAAAAATGAGGTTCGACCCTTTCGTCTGCTCTCTTCCTCGAAAAAAAAACAATGCTGTCGTGTTTTAGTATTTTATTAAATTTGATCAATTATAGATAAAAAATATCAATATTTGTGATATAAAATGCGTATAATCAAAAACTATATTTTTATAATAAATTTATTTAGAACCATAAATATGAATACAATTCACTACAAACTTGGTCAAATATGAACCGATTCAACTGACATGTAACCCATAGTAGTGTTTTTTTAATAGTATCAACGAAATTAAGGAAATATCATATGGTTGTAACAGCTAGAAGGAGATAATAGAAGATGACAGGACAAGACCTCTAGCCTGGTTCATGCTAGAATATCTAGGTAAAAGTTGGAGACTGACAGAGAAACAACTCAACCAAAAGCGAACCAACAAAAAGAGTACTAATTATGCATGCAACTACTAGAATATACCACCGGTAGAAAGTGAGGTTGATAAAGTACCAAAGTGGACATTCACGCTGTCTTTTTTTATCTTAAAAGGAAAACATTCACGCTAAATCCATAGAAGAAATAGAATAACTTTTTGTTGAGACGGGTAGAGAGTCATTCGCCGTGCATGGTTTCAGAGAAACAGCTCATGCAACAATGAGCTGGGTTTGTTGGAAACGGCAAATTCAGATGAAAGTCTTGTTACACGCAAGGAAAATACCTGCTCAATTTTTGGGTTATATCATCATGCATGCCATACTACCCTTTCTGAGCACAGGCTAATCCACCACTCAAAAGCAAATGAATGTGGGAAAATCAAATTAAAATTAAAAGGCAATAAGCGAAATAAAGAACTGAACTCATGTGTTATTAGAAGACAGAAATAAACATGGATGATGCATACATTCTTATTAATAATACATACATCTAGAAAATGGGCATCAGCAAGCAGGCGCCATCTCTGATCATTAACACGGGCTAATATAAGCTCGCTAGCTAGCTAAGCTAGGATCCGAGGTACATGTGGACGCCGACGGCGATGAGGAAGATGGAGATGAGGGCGAAGAAGAGGATGGCGTGGACGAGGATGGAGAGCGCGCTGGTGTGGAAGTTGCCGAACTCGATGAGCCGGCACTTGCCCGGGATCTGGAACAGGAGCCCCGGCGAGAGCAGGATGAAGAGCACCAGCGAGATGAACACCGGCGCCCAGTCCTGCATCTTGTCGCGAGCTTCTCTTTCTCCTTCTCTTTTCCTCTCTTGAAACCAACCACCTTAGCTTGAGGGCTGCTGCTAGACGTCAACCTCTGGCCTCTTAACTTGGTGCCGTGGCTACAGGTGAGCGTGAGCCCTCCCACACACACAAATGGCCAACTGCTCTCTCGCTGGGCGGCCTGCTTGGTAGCGAGTTCCTTTAAGCGGTGGCGCAGAGCTATATATAGGTGCCCTACCCTGTACCCAAGGTACCCTAACGTCCAAGAGAGGTTGCAGAGGAGCTGTCATGCACATGCCCTTCATGCTTTGGCCTTTGGTAGGGAGACACAGACAATGGAGGTAAGTCATATGGTAATACTCATAAATTACAACTTGTTTTGACTATTTATCATTTTTGCAACACATCTAGGTATAGCGTTTATCTAGATACATAACAAAAAAATAATGAAATAGAATAGCTAAAACAAATAGTAAGATGTAGGGAGTATTAAACAGTGGCGAATGGAGCATAATGATTACTAGGACAGAAAATCAGGAATACTCGTAAGGAGGTTGTTCATCTTTCAGTTAGGGGTTTCACCTGAATTTTGGCCTGTAGCCTTTGGAGTCCGAACAGTGGTTACATACCATCCGAGTTCGCATATACTAAGGATAATCGAAAAGGTCACACTAGGACTGTAGGACACTAGCACCAGGCCATGAATCTTGTGCTGAAGACGACGACTCGTAAGAGAAGGCGAGTTTATCCGCTGTGTGCTATCTTTATCCATGCTACTTGCTACCGGACGTACACAGCAGCCAATGCAAGCCTGGATTAGGAGCCAAACGCGAGGATTCACGGTACTTTGGCTCAGGTAGCTTACTAGGCCAATAATGGTGCGCCGAAAAGTCCAGCGCGGCACTGGTGGTACTGCAAGCTGAGCTGAGATGGGCAGCGATGCCGCACCGGACATGTCAAAAAGCCTATTAGGTTCTTTGCTGCCAAGTGCGCTGTGCCCATGACCCAAAGTCATTTGCCGCCCCCGGCCGTGTTCCTGTTGCGCTGTCCTGCATCTCCTCCTCTGACGAGTCTGATCGAGATGGAAGTATGGAACTGCAGCTGCTCTGCTCGTCAGCCGATCCTCTCGTCCCCTGCAGGGCAATGCACCATGTGAATGGCAAATTGGCAATGCCATTTTCATCCTGAAAAAGTCTGGTAGCGCCTATGGTTGCTAAGCACATGCATGACACAGTTTTGGCGACCTGTCTCGGACGTCTCCAGTCCAGTCCGGTGGCTGTCTCCTCCGGCGCTGCTGATCGATGCGATTGCAAGGACAGGAGTACAAGATCGGACCGGACAGGAAGGAGTAGCTAGGTACCAGTAGGAGGAGCAGGACGCCTCGTCAGTACCACCAGAAAGCTATCCGATCCCCAGCTCCCTTCACCTAATGCCGCCTAACCACACGTCGCCGCCGGACGCCGGCCATGGCAGATCATTATTGGTCACGCCTGCTCATGGAGTCATGGTGATGAAATGATCCGAATTGTACTAAGCTTTGTGTAACACTCAAAATCCATCACATAAATCTTAATCAACCCTTGTGTTTTCTTTTTAGGGTTTAAATAAATTTTCTTTTGTTTAATTAAAACATTGGCCTTAATTATTCAAATGATACTCGAATTAATTTTAGAATCAATAAGTGTTTGTTTGCATTCATGCCGTTTGCATTTGTGATTTGTTTGAGTTTGGGTTTGAAATCCAAAATCCTATCCAAAGTTCAAATCCCAGTTCAAAATTCCAAGTTCAAATTCCTATTCAATTCAAACTTCAAATCCTCAAATAAAATCCAAACCCTTTCCCTTTTCTCCTCTTCCATTCGGCCCAACCCGTCACCCTTTCTCTTTCGGCCCATTAAACCACCAACAACCGGCCCACTCAACTCTCCCCTCTCTCGGTCACTGACAGGCGGGGCCCGCCCGTCAGCCCTTCCTCCTACCTCCCGCCGGCTCCTTTCCTCCCCCGAACCGAACCCTTGGCGCCCGAGCTCATCGCCCGGCCCTTCCCCTCGCCCGCTCGCCTCCCCTCCCACTTGCGCCCGCGTTCAATGCTCAGTGGAACGCCACCCCGACGGCTCCTCTCTCCCGCAACGGCCGCCCCACCGAGCACCACCATGGCCTTCAATGGCCGCCGCCGCCTCCTTTCCCCTCCCTCGGTGCCGCTCCCGCTACTCCCTCGCGCCCTATATAAACCGCGGCACTTCCCCCCGAACATCCCCATCCCATTTCCTCTCCAATTCCGCCACCCGAGCCATCTTCCGAGCTCGCCGGAGCTCGCAAGCCCACCGCCGCTCGTCGCCGGCCTCTCCGGTGCCTCCCCTTCGTCGGCGACACCCGGGGTGAGTTTCCCGTGCTCCCATCTCTCTCCCGGTGCTAGTCCCGCCGCTCCCCGTGCCCTCTAGCTCCGAACCGGAGCTACGCCGGCGAGCTCCGCCGCGCCCAAGGGCGGCGCCGCCCCTGTCACCGCCGCCGGCGACCCAAAACCCACATCCGCCTTTCATTTTCAAACCAATGGCCCAGATCAAATCCCATTCCGGGTCAATCAGGCCCATACCGGTCAACACTGGCCATTTTGTAAAAGAGCCCCTGTACTTTCTGCAATTTAACCCGCAGTCCTTTGACAGTAGAAAGTATTTATATCCATACCCTTACATCTTCTGTTTAGACCCCTGCTCTTTCATATAATAACAACCCGCCGTCCACAATGGTCTTTTTGCTAGTTAAACCCTGAGTTCTTATGTGTATTTATATTTTAGTCCTCGGTTTTATTACAAAACAATCCAAAAACATAGGTTTATTTGCATATTAGTCCCTGAACCTTGTAATTAGTGTATCTTCGCCGTTTTAAATCCGTTTTGGGCGATTTTCGCGTTCACGCGATCGTCTCTGCGTAACCTTTAGTTCTAGGTGTTTGTTTTGTGCTTTTGGTACTGTTTGTTGTACTGTTTTATTTATTTTGTTGTATGCTTGTGTGTGATCATGTAGACGTCCCGTTCGAGGAAGGCCAGGAGCAACAGATCGAAGAAGAACAGCAGTTTGTAGAGGAAGGCAAGTGGCCTCCTTCTTCATATTCTTCAACCCAGTAACAGCATTTTAACCACATTTACTTTTATGTATTGCATTAATTTGATGGGATGCCTATTCATAGGATATACCTAGTTTTTATTCCCTCAACCTTGATACACCGGGTTTAATCATCCTTGATGGGTAGAAATGCTTAGTTGCTTAATCTTGGGATGGTAATATTAAACTTTTGAATATGATAAACATGGTTTTAATTGTTGTTATACATGTTTAATTACAAGATTATCCTGATTAAATGGAACATGGAGAACCACCCAAGAAAACAGTGCAACCACAGTGTTATATGGCTCTAATCTTAGCTGATTAATTAGACTTGGGGTTGACTGGTGGCCTTACCGAAAGGGCAAGGAGGGGGACGGTGAAGGGGTCATAGCCCGGTCCTCTTGGAGGAGTAGCCTTTGCTAAGGTACGGCCTCATTAGGGAGGGTTATGGACCTCACCGCGGCCGAAACTCTAGCGGGCTGCTAGTTTAGCTTTGAGTCTTTGTAAAGGCTTCGTAGTGAACCTCTAGCCACTCACCTCGGAAGTGTTTAAGGGCCTTGCAAACCCGGGCGACATGGGGAACACGAGCTGTGGGTAAAGTGTACAACCTCTGCAGAGTGTCAAACTGATATATCAGCCGTGCTCACGGTTAAGAGCGGCTTGGACCCTCACATGATAATTGAACCTAAATATATTAAATTGTGGTTCCTTGGTTTTTGGATAATTTGTGGGTTCTCTCTTGCTTAATTGGGTTGGTATAAACTTATACCTAGTAAATAGGTGCTCGCTAATAAAATATGACCAACTAAAAATGCTAACCGCTGTAAGCCTTTAAACCTCTCTTGATGGCCTTGCATTTTTTCCCCGCTTGCTGAGTACCAACCATAAGTGTACTCACCCTTGCTAAAACTGCTGTTCAGAAGAAAATGAGGACGTGGAGTACTTCAGTGACTTCGAGGAGTTCTGAGGCTTTGCGTCAACCAGTCAAGCCTGTGGGAGAAGTCGTGAAGCTTTTTACGTGTTAAGTTGTCGGTGAACGATTAAGACCTTCGTGTCTATTATCGCTGAGTGTAATAAAAGTTATGTACTCTCTTTTGTACGTTTTGAACACTGTCTTATGATATTTTCACTGATGACGTCAACATATGTGTGAGAACGGATCCTGGCACACATATGCTATGCATTCGGTTTTGTCCTCAAAATCGGGTGTGACAGAAGTGGTATCAAAGCTGTGTTGACTGTAGGACGCAAGCCTAGGTAGAAATGGTCGAAAATAGGACTTACTATCTTAGCAAGCCTTATCTGCTTTTTCATTTGTCCTTGTTCCTTATAAAAACTTATTTTATTTCTTGTTCTTTATCAAAACTCTGTCTCTTTTTGAGCTTGTTCTCAGCTTTCTTTCTTGCTCTGTCAGATGGTCAGGACTAAGAGGACTGCTCGCAAAAGCACCGGAGGACGGATTCGTATTGCTCCTGCTCAGCCTGCTTCCCCGGTTCTACCCGTGGATGAAGAAGAGCCAGAAGAGCTCTACTACTTCGTTGAGATGGAGGATGGCCGCATCATGGAGGTCGGCCCAGATGGGAATCTGGTGACCCCGGTAGGATCACCGGCACCAGTAGCTGAAGAACCGCCAGTTGTACCTGCTCCAGATGCTCCGGCACCTGCTGCAGCTGGTGGAGGCGATCCGGATGACTCCGGAGATGATGATGATGATGATGACAACGACAACGACGCCGATGGTGCCAATGGTCTGGGCAATGGCCATGGCAATGGCAACGACAACGGCAATGGCAACGATGCTGGTGGAAACCAGGGTGATGGTCCTGAAGTAGCCATACCGACTTGTGAGACTCGCACCTCCGTCAACGAGTCCGGCTACTTCTCCAGGCTACTCCAAGATGTGCTACAGGAGCTTGGCAACACGGTGCAGCCGCTCTACGTCACCCAGCGCGTCTCTCCCCCGACACTCGACAGCTACTACATCACCCGGGTCCATATCCGGGAGCGCCCTGAGGTTTTCGGTGGCATGAGGACTCGTTCGTCGCACGACTCCACTACACCTCATGCTACCTATGCTGCCTCAGTGAGTGCCGCTGCCAGGAGGGCACTGTGGTCACTCTGCTACGCCCACCGCTTGGAGTTGAGCGCCACTGAGTACCGTCACCTTCCTCGCCGTATCAGTGGCACAGAGGAGACAGTTGTAATGCTGGGAGAGCCTGATGAGCTTCGCGTCAACAACCTTGCTCAGGTTGTCGCAGGGCTCAACACTGATCTGGAGGGTGCCACTACAGAGCTTATCCAGACCCATGAGGAGCTGATGGACGCCCACGCCAGGATTGCTCAGCTTGAGGCCCAGCTTGCAGGAGTGGAGCCACCCGAGGAGACGGATGACTTCCACTGTCCTTCTGACTCTCCTCCCCGCAAGAGGCTTCACTATGGCGAACCAGGCTCCAGCACTGGTCTTCTTGGTTAGGATCATAGGATGCCTACCATGAGTTGTCTCGATAGATCCGTTCCTGTGAGAACGCGCGATGTAATAATGAATGATGTTTGAATAAATGTTTGATTTGGAGTTTATGTTTTGTCTGGGATGTTTTGTGGAGTGATGGCCACAAATGCATCAATAAAATAATTAAGTTAAAGTTTGTTTTAGTTCCAATCTCGGCTTTGTTCTATCTACTTTATCAGTTGTTCAATCTTATCTGAAGCAATCTTCTAACAATCAGATGGTAAATACCAGGAGAGGCGGATGACAGGATATTCCAAGTGTCCGACGTGCTCATATAGTCAACCAACAGAATCAACCACCACCTCCACCTCCAAATCCAGCCATGGAACAATTCTTGGCAGCTCAGATGCAGTTGCTCCAAGACCTCACCAACACCGTGCATAATATTCAAGCTCAACAGAACCAACCACCGCAACAGCTACCCCCTCAGCCTAGAGACAAGCATCGGGAGTTTATGAGCCACCACCCACCAACTTACTCACACTCGGTGGATCCTTTGGATGCTGATGACTGGCTGAAAGTCATCAGTAAAAAGCTTGATGTGACTCAGTGCAACGACCGTGAAAGGGTCTTGTACGCTGCAGGACGACTCGAAGGATCTGCATCTGACTGGTGGGATGCTTACGTCGCCGCACATGCTGATGCCAACACTATTACTTGGGCAGAATTTCGTAATAGCTTCCGCTCACACCACATTCCAGCTGGTGTCATGAAGCTCAAGAAGAATGAATTTCTGGCGCTAAAGCAAGGCAACATGTCGGTCAGTGAGCACCGGGATAAGTTCACTCAATTATCTCGCTACGCACCCAATGAAGTCGACGATGATGAAAAGAAACAAGATCGCTTCCTGGATGGTCTGATCGGACCATTGAAGTATCAGTTGCAAAGCCACACTTTCCCGAACTTCCAGAAGCTTCTAGATAAAGCTATTGGCCTCGAGAATACTCGGAAGGAACTTGGCGAAAAGAAGCGGAAGTTCCAGTCTCAGGGACAATCCAGCAGCAATAACCGCCCTCGCTATAACTCGCGGCAGGGATTTCAGTTTCGCTCCGGAGGACAAGGGAATTATCAACAGAATCAACAATTCCAGCACTCCTCTCAGCAGTCGCCGCGCTTCAATCAACAAGTGCAGCGTACCCCCAACCACCAGCAGAACCGCTCTGGCAATGCCACAGGTGCACCAGTGCGTACTAATCCAGTCACACCGGTCCAACCTAATGGTTGTTTCAAATGTGGTGAAGTGGGGCATTACGCCAATAACTGCCCCAAGCGTAACATGCAGACGCCTCAGAAGAACAATGTTCAGAGGTCTGGCCAGCAATCGTCCCAAGCACGCAATGGGAATCAGAACTCTCAGGGCAATAAAGGCCAGCAAAACTTCATGCGTGGTAGGGTGAACCACGTGATGGCCGAATCAGCTCAAGAAGCTCAAGATGTTGTGCTCGGTATGTTCCTCGTCAACTCAGAACCTGCGTCAGTTTTGTTTGATTCTGGTGCATCGCATTCATTCATTACTGAGCAATTTGTGGCAAAACATAACATACCTAAAAGCCTTATGAAGAAAAATCTGCTAGTTAGTTCCCCGGGCAATGAGATGAAGGCTAGTCACATATGCCCGCGGATGAATCTGAAAATCATGGGTGTAGATTTTTCGGCAAATCTGATAGTCCTTAAGTCCAATGGTATCGATGTGATTCTTGGAATGGACTGGTTAACTAAATGTGATGGAGTTATTCAGTGTGCCAAGAAGTCAGTGCTCTTAACCAGCTCTCAAGGGGAGCAGATTGAGTTCACAGTTAACAACTCATCCAAAGAAGAAGGAATTGTGAATCAGGTCAAGGGAACATCTTTGGAAGAAACCAAG